>VDFB02000003.1:307766827-307879711 GCA_007258455.2 Sequoia sempervirens | reverse complement strand
AAAGTGGTTTTATGTTTTGAATTTCAAAATGATGTAAACTAATAAAATTTAGAACTTTTGTTGAAGTTTATTCCTGTAATGTTTTAATTTTTTTTTTTAAATTGATATATTTTTATCAATTTAAAAGCAAATTTTGTTATGCTGGAAATTTCAAGAAAAAGTGACGTCCAGTTGATGTCAAGAAACATACAAAATTTGTTTTTCATTTTGTCCTATTTTTTTTCCCCAGATAGTTGACTTCAATATCTAGGGTATGGAATAAAAAAGAAATTTTGATGTATATTTTTCTCGTAATAACATTTTAAATTCAAAATTACTCGAATTTGGTAGTTTTAAGTTGACTTCAACTATTGTTTTTCATTTAAAAAAAATAAAAATATACCATTTTGAAGAGGATTCTCTCCTCTAAGGCATCATATATTTTTCAATTTGTTTTATGATGATTTATTGTTTTTTATTTAATTTCAACTAAGCCTCTTTTTGACTTTGAACAACCTACTTGCAATAATTTCAAATATTTATATATTAAAATTAATCAATATATATATATATATATTTGGATTAAGCACTATGAGCTCTACAAAAGGGTGTTTTTATTTTATTTTTAAAAGAAAAAATGATTGAAGAAATATTCAGTAGAAGTTGAAAATTTCTAGAAATTTGATAAAATGGTGAGTTTTTTGCCATGTCACCTGCCATGTGGATATATTCGGCCAAACTAGATTTGGCCGAATCCCAATTGGCCGAATGTTGTCTAGCCGAACAATATCTAGCCAAATAGTGGTTGACCGGATAATATTAAGGCGAAACTATGATTTATTCAAATTTGATTTTTCAATTGTTTCCATTTTCATCAAATTTCTTTCCATTTTCATTGATTGTTAAAATGACTGATCTTTTGATTTATTAAATATGTTTTTTTAATTTTTCCCATTTTTCGTCTAGTTTTTATTGAAATAACTATTTTAGTCAGTTTTTACTAGTCTATTTTTTGGCATTTTCATTTTTTATACACTTTTTAATGAACTATTTCTATTATGATTTACTTTTTGCTCTTAAATAACTATATAATACTAAACAACAACATACTTTTTTAATTATTTGCATTTGTCACAAGGTTGAATAGGAAAATCAAGCATCTAATACATAAGATTTGGTAATTTTTTTAATTTTTTTTGTTGTTGTGATGATTATATGTTTGTTGCTAGATTATTTTATGTTCATGCTTATATTTTCATTGTTCTTTACAATGAATTTTTGTAGCTAATGCTTGGACTAACAAGTGGTGTAGTTGTCGACTGTCGAAGACTAATATTGAAAAACTACTAATTTGTGGTTTTGTAGGATGTTTGGCCAAAGAATTTTTTTTTTTAAACCAATTTTCTTTTAGCTTAGAACACATTTCAATTGGTGCATTAAAATGAACAATTGTCTTCTGTCATATAGATTTAACTAGGGGATTAATGAACACTGTTTGTTATGCTTGAGATGGTAGGGACTATGCTCTCACCCTGTGCAAACTTGGTGATCATAAACCAAACCCATCACCTATGTTTAATCCTTTAGAGGTTCCTACCTTGGTGGGAAAAATTACTCATCCCAAGGGAACGACCCAACTGGTAATTGGCTAAAGCCAAGCTACTTCCATATGGTATATAAAATGGGTGCTTGAGGAAAGTTCAAGTACCATGAGTGTGGATGTGTTATGCCAACAAGTGAATCCCCATAAACCCTATAGATCATAAAATCTGCAAGCTAGGAATCCTCCTTATTAGAGCTAATCTTGCCACATGTATAACCACTCGAACGGATGCCCTTACTAGACACCTCTTGTTTGTAGTTTCCAAAATCCTTTTCTATTTGCTAGTGCAACAACGGTCATTGCCAACGCATCCACATTCTTGCAGTTTTTAGTAGAGGTGAAGAGTCTGTCATGGGAGATTCATGAGGGCTCGAAGCTTGGTTGACTTGAGAAGTGAGTGCCATGGAGGGGAGCCAGTGTGTCCAAGCTTCTAAGTGACCCGCTAAGAATAAGTGTGGTTGGGGAAACCCATGTGGAATCCAGTGAATATAGTCCTTGCCAACCTTAGGATTTGTGCTTGTATTGTTAAAATCAACCATTTTGTCTGCTATGTCTTGCATGTGTGTTCAAAAATATACCTAAAAAAAATATCACACCTAGTAATTTGCAACACCTTAAACCTTGCAAAACCCCAAAACGTCAAACAACAAAAACATCCAAAATGAACCTATCACTTAGATTTCTTGGGTCTACCAATCCTTTAGTTCAAATCTTTCAATTCTTGCATTCCACCTAGTCCTTGCATATCCTCCACCCTTGCATATCCATTATTGCTCAAACAAACCTTTAGCTTGCACTTAGACTACTCTTCCTAGGTCTTGAAATCAAACCATTGGCTATCTATCACCTGCATCACTTGAGGTTCATCATCCTTAAGTTAGGGAATATACCATTATCCTTAAGTAGGGAAATCCTTTTGGAGTCCATCATCTCCTACATACCCTCTCTTGATCATTGGTCCTTGCGTGTATCCATCATAACACAAGTAAAGCCTTTACATCATAACCAACTTTGGACCTAGAGTTGCCTTTGAGCTCTTGCATTCTTAGCTTGTCATATCGTACCATACCATTTTCATATCCCATCTTAGAATCATTTCTTTTTATTGCTTCCTAGTCTTAGGTCTCATACATAATCTTACCTTAGATTCAATATTAGAACAAGGACATATGACCCCTAGAACAAGAGCAAAAATGTTTGAAGAAGAAGGGAACCCTTGGGGAAAATACTTTGATGGGGAAGATCACATTAGTGTTGCAACTAGTGAAACAAGTAAAATTGAGGACAAAGAAATAATCCAATCCACTATAAATAAAGCTCTTAATGATAATAGATTTAGTAAACATCTTACAAAGGTGGTCAAATGTAACCCATGACAATACTTCTAGTTAAAGAACATAAAAATGCTACCATGGATCAAATTTATATCCCAAATGATCAAGAAGAGTTGATCATGATGAATGATAAGGCCATAATATCCTATCAACTATGATCATCCACTTTTATCAAATTTAGATTTCTCATAGAGGAGAAGATTCCAGACAACAGTTTCCACATACATAATGATGGGTTTACATGTTGTTTTCACTATAAAAAATAGTCATACCTCCATGATATTAGGGGACACTTTATCCAATACAAACATCAAAAAGTTTGAATGTACGTTATTTCTATGTATGTAGGCAAATTCAAACCTAAGCAATTTGTGATGGGGAATAAAAAGACAAGAACAAGGTTGTATGATCGAAAAAGAGATAGTAGAAATGTGGATGAAACTGAATCTTCTGAAGAAGAACCCATGGAAATTGATGACGACCAAGGAGTACAAGTATTAGGACAAACTAAAGGTGGTCATAGAAATATTTTCCTTGGTATGGAAAATAGAGATGGATGAGGAATCCTTTTTTAATATTATTTCATCTGAAGATATGTTACTTGAAAGCACAGTCAAATTACATTGCAAAAGAATATGGGATGAATATTTTGAGGAAAAGTCTATAGTTGGAAGAGCACAGCTATTTGCAAAATTATTTAGGAGGAAAGAAATGACCCCTATTTTGGAGTTGTTAGGGGTTGATAATAAAAGAAATTAATTAGGATCAGTAAAGAAAACAATAGTTGAAAACCTGCAAGAAGCATTGAATTCTATTGAAAGCAAGAATCAAGCTGTTAATTTAAGTGTTTCACATAGAGCATTGATTATGGTAATTTCTAGTAAGAAATTATCACATAGAAGACAAGTTAAAGGAATTTCTGAATTACTCAATGTTTCTAAGAGAACTATTCAAAGATATATCAAGAAGAGAAATAGATTGGATGGAAATGTTGAGAATAATTGGGTAAATATTTGTAGGGTTCCCCGAAAAGATAAAATCTCAGAAGATGTAAAGGAAAAAGTGATTGAATATTGGACTAGCCACTCTCGTGTTTCTTCCAATAGAAGGGACATTATAAAAATAAAAGGTGCAGATGGTAAAAAAAATTCACATCTAAATCATTTTATAGATACAATTCAAAGTGAGTTTTTTGAAGCATTCAAGCAAGAATATTTAGATGTGAAGATTTATCAAAGGATGTTTGAGAGACTACGACCAAGTTTTGTATGTATAAATAAGATACATGAGACTTGTTGTCGAAATCATGTTGAATTTTATCTACACCTTTAGACATATAGAAAAGTTATGACAATAATCAATCCAAAAATAGTCATCCCTGGAAGTACAACACAATTTGTGAGGTCTCTTCTATGCAAAAAAATAGAAGATTCAAATGAATTTAAAGTGCAATGTATAAAAAATATATGTAATGAATGTGGAAATTTGAAGAATCTTTTACAAGTTGAAACTATTGAACATTCAATGCAAGTCATGTGGAAGAGATTTGAATATGATAAATACTCAACAAAGTCAGGAGTTGAGACCAGAAAAATTGTTCTCAAAGAGAGCGTGTTGTCTTACAATGAGTTTATAAACAAATTTTGCAATATCATATATCCACATATTTAACATTTTCATGGTGCTAGATGGCAAGCTAAGCAATTTCCTGACTCAAAGAATTGCTTTCCAGTGGGTTGCATTCTCTCTATTGTTGACTTCTCTGAGAACTATACATTTAGTCCTCAAAGTGAGATCCAAAGCCAATATTATCATTCAGAGCAAGTTGCAATATTTGTACAAGTTTGTTATAGGCATGCTGAAGAACATGTGGATGGTCTACAAAGTAGCAAAGATGAAAAAATTATCATCAAAGAGATTCACTTTTATATCAGTGATGATACAAGTCATGATAGAAGCTATATACCCCATTGTTTTGCAATGTGTTTTGAAGACTTGAGATGACATCAAATAGATGCTTCACAACACTAGATATGGTCTCATGGATGTGCTGGTAAGTGTTGATTTTTTTTTTTGAAATTATATGTTTATTTTTTTACTTAACTTGTTCAAACTTAATAAGTTGTACACATATAGTTTATTTTTACTATCTTGGTTTTAAATGAAATTGGTTGTAACATCACATGAAAATTTAAGTCTGCAAAATCTTTTAATTGGTTAAGCCAACAACATATTAGACGTGACATAAATTTTTTGTGGAATTTCTATGAGAGTGGACATGGAAAAGGAGAGGACGATGGAGCTGGAGCATGTGTGAAGTGTGCACTTCGCCAACACAAACTTGCATGTAACACCATATGAATTTTTAGAAAAAATATAATTATGTTTTTTGAGATCCATCTTTTCCTTTCAACTACAAAAACTCTTAACTTGACATTTCACCAACATAAACTTGTAGGTAATGCCACAAGGAATGCACATGAAACTGTTGAATGGTACAAAAATCATTTTGTTTCCCATGACTCAATATACAACACACGATATTTTTTGGAATTTAAAGGTGCATAAATGAATTTGTTTTATGAATTTCAATGTGTAAATGAATTGAATTTTAAATTTAATACACTTTTAAATAATTAGATACATTTGAAATTTACAGATATTGATCGATCAACTCTTACTAATTGTAAAACAATTAGTGGTATTAGAAGTTTGCATCAAATCATGACAGTAGGACATAGTAGGCCTCCAATAATTCAAGTGAGAGAAAAAACATGTTTTTGTGTTGATTCCATTGACAACAATGTAAATGCTCTACAATGTAAGAATATTAGAGATGGGTGTGTTTCACAATGGGAAAAAAAACAATTAGTGGACACATAGAACCCTTTTGAAGATAATGACATTGTAGATATCTATGATCCTCAACTCTATTCAATTGATTATGAACGTGTATCAAATTTAGTTGTTACAGGTAAATTTTTAATTTTTTAATTGAATTTTATTCCTAACAATTGATAATTTATATTATACCTATGTTGAGCATGGTTTACTACATGGTGTGTATAGGAGATATTTTTGTTGTTCTTGCAGATCCTGACAATACAAAAGGTGTAGATTACTATCTACTAAGATGTACGCAACCAAAATGCAAATTGTTAGAATCAATGACAGATGGTGATGGACAAGAGTATCCTACTAGATTAGTGGTTGTTGAAGGAACATACTATCAACAAACAAAGATAGATACAAATGACATTACATTTATTGACTATATGCCAAGCCAAAAGGTTTTACATTATAGTCATTTAGTTATATCAACAAGATTGAATCTTGAAACTTTACCCAAAAGAGGGTGTGCCAAACAAAGGTGGAGGTTGCCTATTGAAGACCATCAAAATATTTTAGAGATAATAAAAGATAGAGAGGATCCAGATTATATCTACTAAGAACTTTAAGATTATTTTGTACATATATATTTTCTATGACAATACATACATGTAACATCTGGGGATGAGGTTCCCCATTTGTGACCTCACTGGTTCATTGCTCTAGGTCAAAGGTGTTTTCCCCTTGAATAAAAATAAAACATTTGGACCTAAATTTGAATTTATTTTATTTTATGTTGAATTAAAATAATTTCAATCAATAGTAGCCCATGAAACTTTCTTTTTTGTGATCTTATTTTCCTATAAATATTTCTTAAAACGTATTTGAAAGAGTCCATTTTATTTCTCTTGCATTCTTACATCATATAGCCTTTAAGTTTTAGGAGACATTTCATGATAGTCTATAGATTTTAATTATGGTTGTACTTATAGAATCCAATATTTTGGTGCTATAAGGATTTGACTAAATCTATGTATGTAGGACATAAAATGGTGGTGATTATTTGGGAGCTTACATATTTTCAATCATAATCAATTGTATTTTAATCCTACATTTTTTTTTAAAATTTTAGGCATTTTGTAGTTAGCTTAGGATGCTAAGATTTAACAAATATTAAGTACATACATAGTTTAAATTTCATTAATTATATTAAGTTTCAACACATTATGCATATTCCAAAACTTCATTGAAATTTTCTATTAAATTACAATCCAATTATGTTTGCACAAAATTATTCAAATTAACTCTAAAATCCATTTTTCTTATGAAACACACAATCTCACCTATATATTTATTCTTCAAATTTTTTTATCCTTTCTCACCTAGATGCGGTCTGATCTTTGATGTCAAAACATCAAGGCATGTCAACTAATTGAGTTATATGATCAAAATTCATGGCATAGTTAGATTAAGTAGTACCATGAAAGTGCAACACATCAGATAGTGTCTTCATTGTGACATCACCAAAAATTAGTGTCTTAATTGTGGAAAATAACTATTTTGGATGTGAAAAATAACTTTTCATTTTTTGTATTTCTCTCTTCCCTCTCCTCCATGGTATGAGCTATTATTTTTCAAAATTATTGTTTGCGAATTTCTTGTGGATTAGGATATTTAGGTTGGATCTAAAAGAGGGTTTCCAAAGGATTGTGTGCATTACTTTCAAGAAGGACAATCTTTGTTGTTGAGGGTTTTGATTTGTGAATGTATTATTCTATTTTGTTTTATATAAACATACTTAGATAGATTTCATATTAAATTTCATCCTTCACCTAAGGATATTGTATGTATTTCCATTTGTAGTATGCTAAGTTTGAATCAAGATCTATATTTTTAATTATGATATTTATATTTGTAAGTTTTTAGAATTGGAAAATTACATTTTATGCTAGATCTATGGATTTTTTTTGCTAAATAATTACCATTTGAAACTTGAGTAATCTCCTAATTTGATTTCTCAAAAAGGTATATTCCATTTTAGTTTTTTATTTATTTTTAACACTGAAAAATTTCCAAAATTCATTAATGATGTTTTTTGGGAAGTTTGTATGTTTTTTTTTAAATATCAAAATTGAGTTGTAGACCATATTAAACCTTTTTGTTTTGTAGCATGAAAATTCTCCTTATGGAAATGAATTTATCTATCTTTTGGATATGAGTGTCTTTGTTTTTTACCTCAATTTATGTGTCACAATATTTTAATCACTTTGGACCTTTTGGTGTTAGGATTCAACTCTAGAGTTAGGAGTTGAGTGAACTTTTATTTCCATTCAAATTTGAATGGTAAACTAGAGGAGCTTGAGAATGGATAAAATATAAAAATATAATTTTAAATGAGATCAAATAAACATAAACATAATTAAGACTCAAGACATTATCATGATATATTCACATGTTTATATCCAATGTGTGTACATAAATATATTCACATGATTATTGGTTCCCCTTTCCATTCTAATTGTATGTTATTGATTTTTATTTTCATTTTCACTATTTGATTATTGGTGTTTATCACCATTTCAAATGTTTTAATTATTAGTTATCATTATTTACTTTGTATGTTATTAGCAATTATCACCATTTACTTTGTGTGTTATTAGTGGCTAACACCAAATGTTACTATTGGATTCCATTATTTGATATTATTTTTTCAATGTGTAATCTATTGGATGGCTCATGTATGATATGCAATTAGTATGTTTGATTATTCAACCACTTTATTTTGTGTGAGTGTTGTTGGACTACCTAATCAATATGCTCCTAGTACAAAGGGGTGGGCCTTATGGTCACACATTATTGGGTGAAGTTGATAATTATTAGGTTCATATGGATTCTTTGATATGTTCATTGGAGGGTGTGGAATTATCTTGTTTTATCTTGTTAGTTGTATATTTATATTTATATTTTCTTGGAAAAGTTGTAAAGATGGATCTTGTAATCCTTGATTAGCTTCAAGAATTTCTATTTCTATAATAAGACAAACCATAATGTGAAACAATAATGTAAAATGTATATATATTGTAAAATATAATAAGATGAACCATACTGTGAAACCATAATGTAAAATGTATATACTATAAAACATAATAAGATGAACCATAATGTGAAACCATAATGTCAAATGTATATAATGTGAAGATCATCATCTAAGAACCATAATGTGACAAATCACAATATAAAATGTATAACAAATCATGTATCTGCATGTAAAATAAATCAAACTGGAGGATGCCTAGTATGACTATGGATCGATCTCTCTCCTGATCCCTATCTCAATCCATGTCCTGATTCTTTGGATCTGTGGCCCGATGCCTCTCTTGATCCTCATCTCAGTCCATGTCCCGATCTGTCTCCCTACAAAAGAAAGTACATAAATTAATGTCTAAATGTATTAAAGTCATCTTAAAATTATGTACTTCAATGTTTCAATGTATTGAGTACTTTAATTATTATAAATGTGTACCTCATATGTACCATGCATAGGATCGTCTGCATGCTCCAAATCTCCAAAGCCTGCCAAACCCTTATTTTGCTACAAATTTAAAAATCACTAGATTTCAATGAAGAGTGAAAACTGTATACACCTGAAAATGGTCATCGCATTCAATTAATTAAATACAATCTATTTGATTAATACTTCAACTACATATAAATAAGGTCTTACTTTATTTATATTGTTCACTTTCCCTTTAATTCTCCTAATTCACATTCTTCTAAATTAAATAAACAAAAAACCCTAAACCTCTTTATTTAATTAATCTTCCCTAATCCTGATTAAGAATTAGAGCACATTTATACAACTTTTTTAATGTGCCACCTCATAAAGGTCACATGAAAATAAATAAGCCTAATTATTAATTAGAATTATCCTCACACACTTCCACCAATAAGAAAAAGCACATGGCTTTATTCCCCAACACTTCCAACAAATTTGGAGCACATGGGTCTTTGTTTCACACACTTGGAATCTCATACATTTGGAATGCTTCCAATTGGTCAAGGGATTCTCTTCACACACATGCCATGTTTTCCTTGGTCAAGGGGACAACATCCTGATTCCTTTTGTTAGCTCTCAAAAATGCAGGTTTGAACCATGAAAGGTTGCCAAGCTTTCACAAAATTTTAGGGTAACAGAACAAGGCTTGAAACAATCAAACCTTCTAACCTTTAGGTGCTACTAAACACAGGTAGGTGTACCTCTTTGAATTATGCAGACTTAACTTATGATTATCCTTCTGAAATGCTTTGTCCACAATGGCAAATGACAATGAACAAATGAAACCCAACTTGATAGCTACCTTCTAATCTAAATCCTAGAATGCTCAATTAACTAATAAAAAGAGATTGAATGAATTCAAATAATGAAATTGTAGAGACCAGTGCCTTATTGGGTATGCAGAGTCAAATAAAACAGAAGTGGGAAACTTATTCTGGCAGAAAATCAAATTGCGAGCATATGATCTGTTCATAACTTGTATAAACAATGCAAGACTATGACCACTGAGCTCTTCTTTAATAATTCAGATGAATCTTCCTAATTACTATGATCAATGAAAAGGGTTTAATCTCTACTTGAGAGAACCAGTCAATTAATCACACAAATACAACAAACGTGTATTGATAAACTGAAAGCAAACTTGTTACATCAATTTAAACAACTAGAAAGAATCAACTTGGAGACAACTTCAACAATACTTTTCAATAAGTTCAACATACAATTGACACCAAAAATAACTTGCCACACCAGCTGATTTTATTTGAATTCGCCATTTGAAAACATGCAACATAGTCTCCAGAATGAGAACTGTATTCTACTGTGCCCATTCCTAATCTACTATATCTATCTATAATCTGATCCTCGTTCAATTACAATCTAGGGGTATATTTATACCAAGCATGAGAAAATAAAATATATTGAAAAAACAAGTCAGACCTCCTTATAATTCGGGCTCAAAATCATGTTGGCCACAAGATTTGAAAATTGTTAATCACCAGTGAACCAGTCATTGAGACCACCAAAATGTATGCCAAAGGCAAAATATCGTCAACCGCTCCATCCCGTGCTCCTCTGCTCATCACCGTAACACATCCAGGTCATGAAGACATTATATCAAAAACTCCTGCCATACCAAGAGTACCATCTGTTTTTCATGCCGAAGTCAAGAAGCATCGCTGTAGTATTATGATATCGGGGAGACCACTTGTAGACAATCTTACATCATACCGAAAGTTCATCACACATTTAGGTCACCGTGACATAAATCATTTCTCACCAACAAGTCCATCCGTCCCAAGTATGTCGTTGTAGCTTCCATTCATCAGGGAGACCTTACATAAACTACACAATGTTTCACTGAAGGCTCCCCCTATTTCTTTCGTGTCATTGTGACTTAAGCAAACTCTCCACAAAAGCCATCTTCCACTTGTCTTCGCTGAGACATTTCAAACTCGGGGAGACATTATATAGATTTCTCCATGCTACACCGAAAGGCCCGAGCCCACACCTATTCGCCAAGACACATTAGATATCTCACCGATAGAGTCCTTATGCCCCATGTATATCGCTATAGCTTCCAACCTTCGGGGGGACCTCCTGTAGACCTCACCTCGCTATACCGATAATTCCTTTATCTCTTGAGTCACTGAGACAAGAGGAAACTCTTGCCAACAAAGTCCCTTTGTCCTCCATTGGCGAGACCAGAGGTCATTCACCGAGACCTCAACCGATATTGCAAACTCATACCGATAGGTTCCTTTAATCGTCGGTTGGTGTAACAAAATGAAATCGCTAAGACCATGCATCGAAAAGAATATCTCACACCAATGAACTACCATACACCAAGTCAGGGAGACATGTTGAAATCAGTAAGACACTCCCCCAACACACCACAGTTTGGCCGAAAAGAAACACAGCAAGCCAATCGGTAAGACAAGGAAGACATCAGCACAACACTACACCAGTGCAAAGACTCACACCGATAGGCACCATCATTTACCAGTCGACAAGACACAAACCATCTCGTCATGACATTAAATCGATTACCAAAGCTCATGCCAAAAACTACCTATAGATCAAATCTATTCGTTATGACATCAAATGAGTCTTGCTGATAGGCAATACAGACTCATGCAAGCTAAAACATGCAAAATGGTTCGAGAAGAAACCAATGGACAATTGCCGATAGGAACCAGAAAGAAAAGAAATGCACGACCCGATGGAAACATGGGGTAAAAATATGCAAAATGTAAGCCGAATGTCATGATGGAAGGGTAGATGTGCTTACAATAGGGACTCATAAGGGACTTAGGGGGATGAAAATTTGTGAAATCAGGAAGAAATTTACAGTTCCAACACCTTTCATCTCCACCATCTATCTTGTCTCCTTTGAAACTAAACCGTTGATAGGTTCCCCCTCAGAAAATGCTTGAGAAACTCTATAAATACACCCCTTATCCTTTGCATGATCAACCTTTTGAGTAATGTTATAATGCTATTTTGAAATACAAATTGGAAAATGTTATAATGCCATTTTCCATCCACACTTTGAGTATTGTTACCATGCAGGTTTTTCGTAGGAGCTTGGAGCTTTCATGGAGTCTTATACTTAGCTTTCATATCATGTGTGACTTTGCATTCTCATCTTAGATTAATTAATTGCTTCATAGTTACATTTCATCATCTCCATTTCATCATTGTTACATTTTAGGTTAGTTTGCTTTTTTCTTGCATTTGAGCATATGCATAATAATGGATAGCTCACTATAGTTTCATATCATCTCATTCATCTCCACTTGTTCATCTATCATCAACATCATCCTTCATTTATCATTGCATCCATTATCCTTTCCATCATTTTGTTTCATTTAGGAGCATACCACTAATCATTGTAGCACACATTTGCATACCACTAATCCTTCCACCACACATTTGCACATAGAAATCATCTTAGCTTGCATATTAAGCATCAAATCTCATTTTCTAGGTAGTCATTTTAACAACCTTTGTGCCCATATAAATTTGAGGGCCAAATGGTTAAATAAATCCCTAGAAATAGAGAACAATGATATGTATTTGAAAGGTTTGATTGTATTATGAATAGATTATTTTTACTTGTTTCAAACTTTGAATGTAAACCGTCTCATTAAGGTTTTTGTTGAAATTAGAATAACTTAAATTAGAATAACTTACTCTACACATTCGACACATGCACAAAATGGCACCCACTGTGGGGCCTTTGCCTCACTTATTACTAAATTTTTTGATGATTTCATGATTGTAGGTTCAAGGTTTATTACTTGGAAACGTTTTGCACCAGTTTGGAGGAAATTTTGAGCTATTTCAAGGCATTTTTTTGGTTTTTTTTAGAGTTTTGGCACCTCTTTCCTCTATTTTGGCACCTCTTGCAAGTAGTGTGGAGACCATTTTTAGCTGTTTTGAGACCATTTTGGCTTGTTTTGAGAGTTTTGGCACCTCTTGTACCTGTTTTGGCACCTCTTGCAAGTTGTCCCAAGACTATTTTCACCTGTTTCGGGACCATTCTGGGTAACTTTTAGAGTTTTGGTGCCTCTTTCTCCTATTTTGGCACCTCTTGTTAGAGTTTTGGCACCTCTTGCAAGTTGTTTTGAGACAATTTTCACCTATTATGGGACCATTATGGGTCACTTTTAGAGTTTTGGTGCCTCTTGCTCCTATTTTGGCGCCTCTTGTTAGAGTTAAAGGAAAATTAACACCATGTCTTTTGTATGTGATGAATGGTAGGCATATGCTCTCCCCTTAACTGGGTGATCCAAAAAGCTAGACCCATTCTTGTTTATGTGTGAGTGTAAGTAGAGTATATGGCATGAGTTCTCTCTTTATTCATGTAAAATAAAGATCGATCGAACTATGGGTATATTTGCTTTCTTTTGTTTATCCTAGAGGGCATACCTTGTGGGAAAAAGTAATCACCCAAGGGAACAACCCAAGCCAATAACACGCTAAAGCCAAGTGACTTCCAACTGGGATATAAATGTGGATACTTGAGGAAAGTTCAAGCATCACAAGGATAATTCTGATGAGATGGATCGAAAGGGACTCTCACCATATAGATTATCTCCCATGAATGAAATTCCCGCATTAAAACCCTTGTTGTAGATTTTCCAAAATCCTTTATCTATTCTTTGGTGCAACAACAGTCGTTGCCAAGGCATCCACATTCTTGCAATTTTTAGTAGAGGTGGTCGGTTCACTATGGGAGTTTCATGGGGACTAGAAGCTTGGTTGGCCTGAGAAGAGAGTGCACTATAAGCAGGAGCCCATGCAGCGAAGCTTCTGAATTCATTCACTAAAAATAGTGTGGTTGGGGTAAAACCCACATGGAATCTAAAAGAATATAGTCTTACATAGCCCTAGGAGTGTATATTCTGCTTGATGTATCTTCAAAATGAAACTCAAACAAAACACCATAAAAATTTTACATTTTGAAAGTGAAAACCTTGATTCATAACTACATCCATTGAGGTAGACAAGTTAGTAAATTTGGTCCATCCATCTTTAGAAAATTAGTCCTTGAAGTAGTGCTCCATCTTTCCTTAGGAAAAAAAGAGTCAGAATATGTGGTTTACACGATGATTTCACGAAAGGTCAAGATTAGAAAACCAAAGATCAAACCTCTTAGTCCAAAACAACATAAAAAATGTTTGTCTATGCTTTATGACTCTAGAGAAAGGTTAACCTTCAATTTTTACAAGAGAGCGTGCAAAGACAATCTAGAGTTATACATGATGCACTATTGTCAAAATCCAAAACTTTTCCAATGTTTTGAGTACCTTAATTACGTCTCTTGAGTCAAAACTTCGAGTCCAAGATCATTCCTTAGATACCTTAGAAGTCTAAACTTTGTCGAAATAGACCTATACATGTGGAACTTTTCAAATTAAGCCTAGATATAAACATTTCAAGGTTCCTAAATCGTCACTATCTATCACATCTTTGAATGCAAAACCTAGTTTCATCTTTGGGATTTTCCATCCTTTGATCATGAAACTATGTCATGCAATCAAATCAAACTTGGTCTAATCTATATAATTTTTCATTCTTTATGACTTAGTTGTAATCCTTGGCACTATTTCAAACTTAGATCAAAGCTTAGTTTAAACCATAACACTTGTATGCCCGTCCAAACAAGATCACAAAAGAGGAGACTCAAGGACAAGGAACTTGGAACACCCAACTTTGAAATGGAAAACATAGGAAGTCTGAGTAGTGAAGCTTTTGATATCGAAACTCTGAACATTGAACCTCAAAATAGTGAGATCCCTAGCAAAATGGCTGATGCAGAAGAAATCCCTATTCCTAGACTCAACAACACTCAAGGGGAAGAAATAAGCGATGAGGATATCCGACAAGCAGAACAAGACCCCAATTTCCATAAGTTTTTGGAAAATATTTTTGAAAGAGATGGGGAAAATACCTATCAATGTTAGTAAATCAAGGAGTTAAACTTCCCCCTAATTTTTACATCAACATCTTAAAAGCACTTTCCAAAAGGTTGAAAAGGAAACAAAAAAATGGTTACTTTAACTCACCAAATGAAAAACCCTCAACAAAAAGTTCTAGAGATGCAAAGGGGAACTTTGAAATGATATGTGATTGAGGACATTTGTCCTTATCCCTTTAATCCATCTGTCAACATGATTCCTTTCCCTAAACGTAGTGAATTTCCAAAGTATGATAAATACAATGGTACAACTGATCCATTAGATCACGTAAGGGAATTCCAAACTATGAGTCTAGAATTTGTGCATGAGGAAACTTATTTGATGAGACTATTTCCACAAAGTCTAGGAGGGAATTGCCTTGAATGGTTTTCAAAGATTACACCCCCCATCAACACATTTGAAGAGTTGGTCAATAGATTTCTCACTCAATACTCTTACAATATCCAACATGATATCACCATGAAAGACCTTTGCAACTTGAAATAGAAAAAGGGCGAGTCCTTCCTCATTTTCTTGCAAAAAAGGAGGAGATTGTTTGCAAGGTATTCTCGTCTTGTGCCTGAAAAGGAAAAGATAGAGATTTTCATTGATAACCTAAATGATGAGATGAGTTATAGGTTGGAATTACAATGTCCCCTTACCTTGGAAAAATTGATTGAAAATGGAATTAAAATCAAAGAATCCATAGTCAAAAGAGGGGTCATTAAGGAATACAATGAAAACAACTCATCCACTTCCTCTAACAACTACAACAGTGGGGACAAACCTAAATTTTGGCAATGAAACAAGAACGTGGGTAACAATGAGGTCATAGGTAAAAATCAAAATACCAAACTCGTATTCAACCTAACAGCAACTGCCACCAAGACCAATCAGACCAACAATCCTCCCAACACTCCAAATGTTACCCAAAACAACAATCATACTAATCCGGGGACTAAAGCAACACCGTTTCCAAAACCTTCCAATCAATGAAAATTCACACCATTAGGACAATCCTTAGATTTTTCCTTAAAGGAATTTACTGAGGCTAAACTTATCACAGTGCTAGAAGCATGAAACTTGGATCCAAAAGTCAAGCCCTTTTGGTGGAATGATGCTCATTACTATGATTATCATCAAAAAAAGGGTCATATGATGAAAGATTATTGGAAATTAAAACACGCAATCCAAGATCTCATTGATAACAAAAAGGTACACATTGAAGGACCCCAAACAAACAGTGATCAGGGAGTGTTCAAGAACCCTTTAGCCAATTATGAAAAGGGAGAGTCCTCTACATCGAATACCAAAGGAAAAAATATAAACTATGTTTATGATTCTACCATTCATTGTATTGAGATGGTTCAGAATTCCATCCAAGACATTGAAATTGGAAGCCAAGGGAAGGATGCCACTACTAAAATCCAACACAAAGATGACACTTTCTCACATCAAATCAATGACCTTGAACCTAGAAATTTGAGCACTAACGTTGACATGAATGACACTCAAATTAACGTCATCAAAATTATGAATGATCAAGACAATTATACACCTCTCAATGTGATTACAAGAGGAAAATCCAAGGTAACATTGAAAGGAGCTACCCCTTCCACATCTAAAATGAATGTTTTTCCTATAACTCAATATAACATTGTTGATCAATTACAGAAGATACCCGCTCAAATATCCATATTGGAACTTCTCAAGATTTCACTGGTGCACAAAGAGATCTTGGAACAAGCTTTAGTTGCAACCATAATACCAAAAAATCTGGAAGTCTGTACATTTCAATCTATGGTGGGACATTTGACTACACCTCATTGCTTATCATTCTTTGAACATGATGATGCGTCCACCACCCATCCGCATAATGTTTCTCTCCACATCAAAGTCCTAATCCATAACCATCACATCAAATGTGTCCTTATAGATGAAGGAGCATGCTTAAATATATGCAATCTCAAGCTTGTTCATGCATTAGGATATTCTGAAAATGCTATTGATCCTAGAAGGAAAATCACCATAAAAGCATATGATGATGAAGAAAGATCTTCTCAAGGATTGATCATCTTACCCATTCAAGTGGGACCAATCATCAAAGACATAGTGTGTCAAGTGTTAGACAAGGAATTGACATATAACATACTCTTGGGACAACCATGGATTCATGAAATGCAAGCAGTACCATAAAACTATCATTAGTGCTTGAAATTTCCTTTCAATGGATAGGAGATCATCATTGCTACCAATTCTAACAATCCCCAATATTGCAATGCACTCAGAACAAGTCAAGACACCTTTGTACCACATAATAGAGAATTCATCAACTCTGATCCATCAAACAAAGAAATTCCAATGGGTTCTTCATCAAGACAGTATGAGGAAAGAGCTCAATCAAAAGACAAAGGGGTCGCTGACTCTATTTCATGCAACAATGGAAGTCAATTTGATGCCTTATCCAAATAGTTAGAAAGGATCCAAATAAAATACAAGGGCATGGGGAATACTCATTTGAGAAATCTTCATACTTATCACAACTTTCATCTTCTCCTAAGTCACATGGACAACCATCTACTTCAAGACAACAATATTTACAACCCATCACACTCTTTGATGGGAAGTTTATAAAAGCAAGCACTCAAGTGAAGGAATCAAAAGATAGGGATGTCCTAAACTAGTTATACAAAGATGAAGAACCTTCATAGGTATCAGTGTCCAATATATGCATCGATAAGTATGTCAAAGGCCAGACAATCCTGACAAAAATGGGATATGAGGGAAATGGTCCTTTGGGTAAAAGAAAAGAAGGCATTAGTGAACCAATACAGCTTGTTACAATGAATCCTAAAGAAAAAATAGGACTAGGCTACAGGGAAGACTTAAAAGAGGAAGCTACTCAAAGAGTTGTTGAAAGAATCTTACGGTTACAGGCTAGTGAGGATCATGAAATAGATTCCAATGAATATGAATCATACTCTCTCTCTGAGGAATTTTTCCATGACAAAGAAATCAATGTAATCCAAAAGTATACCCCAATATGTATTAAAGGACAAAGTTTTGGCTCTAGACCACTTGAATATGGATCACAATATGTCATTGACTCAAGTGAAGATGATCATTCTTCAAGCGAGATAGACAAGTCAAAAGAAAGTAACATCTTAGACTTCATTGGACAATTTGGCATGGTTATCTTGATGCTTACACCTTATGACCTTGACCAATCTAATGACTCCTTGTCCTTAATGCATCCTGAACTAATTGATTGGGATCAAAATGAGCCACTTGACATGCCCACCTTTTGAAACAATGATGCCTTCATGAACTTCCTATGTTCCGATAAACCTGACACATGTTCCACCATTGAATCTCAGAACAAAGCTCCTGATGAAGGGAGTGTTAAACCTTTCAATTGCAAAATGAAAAATATAGGAAATAGGTCTAATAGTGAAAACCACCAGGTGGCACTATTAAATCAGGAAAAAGTAAAAACAAAGAGTGTATCTCAAGGTGAAAACCTCTCTAAGGCACCAAGAGATGGAAGGTTTGACACTCTCCTAAAACACTATCAAGAGAGATCTCCGATGATAATAGAACCTACACAATCCATCAATGTTGGTACAACTGAGATGGTGAAGACCCTGCGTTTAGCGAAATCCATGACAGAAGAGGAGAAACCTTGTTTCACCAAATTATTTAAGGAGAGACAAATCAAGTTTGCTTGGTCATACGTTGACATGCTAGGCACAGATCTAAAACTCATTATGCATCATTTGTCATTACCACTTGACACAAAACTAGTAAAGCAAAAACTGAGAAAGATGCATCCCCATATCGCCCTTCTAGTGAAAGCTGAGTTGAAAAATCTATTAGATGTAGGATTCATAAGATCTATTGACTATTCCAAATGGATATCAAACATTGTTCTGGTATCCAAACCAAATAAGAGTGTCAGGATATGCAAAGATTTCAGGGACCTTAACAAATCCTATCCAAAAGATGAATTTCATCTACCAAACATTGATATGATTATAGACTTGACTGCTAGGCATGAAATGTTATCACTTATGGATGGATTTTTAGGATACAACCAAATAAAGATAACACCTAAAGATCAAGATAAAACAACCTTCACATGTCCTTGGGGCACTTTTTGTTGGAATGTGATGCCTTTTGGGTTGAAAAATGTTGGAGCTACATATCAAAGAGATATGACTACCATCTTCCATGACACGATGCATACTTTTATGGAAGACTATGTAGATGATCTGTTGGAAAAATCCTACACTAGAGAAGGACACTGAGAGATTCTAGACAAAATCTTCACAAGATTGGAGAAATTCAAGGTGAGGTTAAATCCCAAGAAATGTGTGTTCAGTGTAACATCAGCTAAACTTTTGGGATACATTGTCTCAACTAAAGGCATTGAGGTGGATCTTGCAAAGGTCAAAGCCATCATGGAAATGCCTCCTCCTAAAAACATCAGCCAACTCAGATCATTACAAGGAAGGTTCTAGTCCATTAGGAGATTTATTGCTCAACTAGTTGATAAAACTCATCCTTTCAATCACTTATTACATAAGAATGTTTCTTTCAAGTGGGATGACAAATGCGAAGCTTCCTTCAGTCAACTAAAATAGTATCTGATGACACCGCCTATGTTGATAGCACCAGTCAAGGGAAAACCATTATTACTATGCATTGCAACAACTAAGATATCTTTGGGAGCTTTATTAGCACAAGAAGATTCTATAGGAAAAGAAAGATCCATCTATTATATCAGCAAGACCCTAAATGGTTATGAGATCAACTACACCTTTATTGAGAAAGCTTGCTTAGTGGTTGTATTTTCTACACAACAATTAAGGCACTACATGCTGACTCACACCATCAAACTCATTGCCAAAATTGATCCATTAAAGTACTTACTCAGTAAAGTTGCTTTAACAGGAAGGTTAGCCAAGTGGGTCATGATATTGAGTGAGTTTGACATCCAATATGTGGAAAGGAAAGCGATTAAAGGTTAAGCCATAGCATATCAACTAGCTAAAGCACCATTGTCAGATAACAATCCAACATAATAATGATGTCCTAACCATATCTACACAATAGTGGTGGCTATACTTTGATGGCTCTTATACACAACATGGATCAGGCACAAGAATCTTGTTTGTTTCACCACAAGGATACACAATTGCAAAATCCTACAGATTAATGTTCCCCTATACCAACAACACAGCTGAATATGAAGCATTGATCATTGAAATCAAGATAGTTGTTCAATGGAAAACCACATAATTGCTAGTCTATGGTGACTCGCAATTGGTCATAAACCAAGTCAACAATGATTATCAAACAAAGGATGACAAGTTGCTGCCTTACAAGAGGATGTTGGATGATTTCAAAAAGTACTTTGTTGAGATCAAGTTTGCATAGGTTCCCAGAATAGAAAATGAAGTTGCAGATGCCATGGCCACCATTGCTTCTCTCTTATAGATACCTGAACAATGAAAACGTTATGAATTCATGGTAGAAAAAGTGTCCAACCCAGCATATGAAGATCCAGAATCCCAAGTGATATGCCACATTGTTGACCCTCAAATTTCCCTCTATGGAGAAATCCATACCTACCTACAAGATAATACCCTTCCAATTAACTTATCTCAAAACAAAAAATGAAACTTCATTCAAAAAGTGGCTCGCCACACCCTAATAGTTGATGTACTTTATAGACGAGGTTTGGATGGTACTCTTCTTTGGTGTCTAGAATGTAATGAAGCTGAAATCGCTTTACAAGAGGTTCATTGGTGGCACACATTCAAGTGGCTTAACCTTAGCTAAGAAATTATTATGATTGGGGTATTACTCGCTGAATATGGAGAAAGAGTCATTTCAATATGTCAAAAGGTGTTCCAAATGTCAAATTCATGGAAATTTGATACATGAACCGACACAAGAGTTACATCCTTTCATAGCTACATGGCCCTTTTTCTAGTGGGGATTGGACCTTGTAGGAAAGATTCATCCCTCTTCCTCTAATGGACACAAGTTTATAATCACAGCCACAAAAATACTTCACCAAGTGGATTTAAGCTATTCCTCTAATCACCATCACCAGGAAGCAAATCTCCTCATTTATTCTGAATTATCTGATATGTTGGTATGGTGTTCCTTAATCTATCATTATGAATAATGGTCGACCCTTTAAGAATCAATATATTCAAGAGCTTTGTGAAAGATTCCATATCCAACATTGGTTTTCTACACCTTACTATCCCCAAGGAAATGACCAAGCAGAGGCCTCAAACAAGACTATCCTAAAGATTTTGAAGAAAAACATCAATGAACCTGGACGTGATTGGCATGTTCAACTAAACCTGGAATTATGGGCTTACAGAACTAGTATCCATACCCTGACAGGAGCAACACCCTATTCTCTTGTCTATGGAGCAGAAGCTATTCTACCTATTGAGGTTGAGATACCATTCATACATGTGTCACTTAAAGGGATGATTTTAGATGAGGATGACAAAGTATCTAGGCTACAAGAATTAGAACTATTGGATGAATGCCAACAGCATGTAGTTGATCATCTAAAATCTTATCAACAAAGGATATCTAGGAGCTACAATCATATAGTAATACCTAGAGAATTTCAGGTGGGTGACTTAGTCTTAAAAGAAAATCCCCGTAATCAACAAGATCGAGAGAAGGGAAAATTTGAACCTAACTAGCTAGGTCCCTTTATTATAGTATTAGTATTTGGATCAGGAGCATATCAGTTATCCACACGAGAAGGGGATCTATTTTACGAACCCATCAATAGCTTACATCTCAAAAGGTTTTACACCTAGCCCATTCAGTGCATTGGTAAAGGTCCTGGAAAAATACCAAAAAAATAAATAAAAGAGAAAAAAATCCAAAAAAATTAGAAAAAGGATTAAAAAATAGTAAAGAAAAAGAATCGTCCTCTAGTGAAAACCACTTCGGTGGCACTTTGGGCAAGTTCCTTGGTGAAAACCTGGCAAACAGGTGCCTTGCATAAAATAAGCACTCTCCATCTATCTTGGGCTACATGACTTGCTCTGCAACATTCATCTGTCATGCTTCCATCTCTACGTTTGTCACGTTTCCATGTCTGCATCATAGCTTGATCCAGTGTTTGTATTATGGTATCCCCTGGCATTACTCAGCCCATTCTAAAAATCAGTTTGTCCTATCGTATCATACAGAGGGCATGTCTTACATTGGATCGGATTCTTGTACATTCTCAAGGTTGAAAAATATCAAAATCCCAAAAACATTGAAAACATATCAAAATCCCAAAAATAGTCAAAACATGTCAAAATCCAAAAATAGGTCAAAAAAGTCAAAAAGTCACAAACATAGTCTTCATTCGAACTATGTCATCTTTGAGATTTGAATGTAGGCAAGGGTGATCTTTGATTATCCCTCAATACATTTTAGGTCAGTCTTCTAGGTGTTCACTATGTTCATATTTTCATCTTGTAAATCTTGCTTGTGTCGTCAGTCGAAGTATGTGGTCTTTGCATGTATAACGTAGGCAAGGCTAATCTGTTGATCAGCCCCCGAGGCCCCTAGGATAGGTCTTGGTCATCATGGTCATTTCACACCTTGCACTAGGGGAAAAATTCTGCACACACTAGGTGGAAATAAACTTTGAACTTAAACCAATAGGCAAATAGTCATCAAATCAAATCTACAAACACAAACTTCAAATGGATGATGATCTTTCTAAATCAAGGGTTTATCACATTAAACATGAAAGTTCAACTTGTTCTACTTTGATTTTTGATATCATATCTCTCGAGTCCTTGATAATGTATCGAACTAGAGGAGCAAGGAAGGAGTATGATTTTTCTTTGTCTGTTGTCTGTGAGTTTATCATTATTACTATGCAAGTTGTCGCGAGACGTGCACTACAAAGTATCACTGATGACATTTTGAATTTGCATAGGAAAAAGATTAACTCTTGTCTATTTATGCAAGAAATGGCTAGGTCATCTTGGTTTAATTATACTTAGATACTTGTGTTAACTTGCAATTTTAAAACATCATGGAAGTAGTACTCAAGTCATCTTGGTATAAAATATGCCATTGATGCTTGTACTCACTTTCAACATTTTAAAGGCCCAATGATGATAAAAATCACGACAAATTGGTTAATATAAATGACAACTTTTGAAAATAAGATTTGCATAGTTAAGTTAGATTGCATTCATGTTAGTGTAGATAGGGAAAAATCCAAAGGTTTAATGTGTTGAAAACAATAAACTAATTAAAACCTATCAAGCACCATGAAGTATAAACTAGAATGAAAATGTAAATAAACAAAAAGCATGCAAACTAATTTTGAAACTAGAGTTGATTGATCTCCATGGCTCTTCTCCACCTACATAAGAATGCAAGATTTTGAAGGTTGATTGTTGAAGGAATGTTGGTTGCTCAATTCTGCAGCATAACGATATAATGAAGGTGATAAATGAAGATGGATGGAAGATTGAAGACTAATTTTGACAGAGTAAGGATGCTAGAAGAATTCGATGCAAATGGCCTGTGAAAGGTTAGATTTATAGAGTTTTGAACACAAAATCTTAGTTAGAAAAGATCAACGGTTGAGAGTCAGTTTGGTAAGATGAACGGTAAGAGATGGAGAAGTTGGAAAGAAAGATGGAAGCTAGAGAAAAATAAGGAAGATGTTTCCTTCCCACAGAACCTTTCACTCAAAAATGAAGGCAACTTGCCCTTTGTCAAGTTTAGTTATGAGTTGGTTTTGGTAGTTGAAGATAATTCATTAATTAAATAATAAAATTATTTAATTTCATGTAACATGTGGTTTTGGAAGTTTCTAATTAAATATTGAAAAATATTTAATTATGTGTGAAATATGGATAAGAAATTTCTAATTAAATATTGAAAATATTTTATTATGTGTGAGATGGATTTTTAGAAGATTTTAAAGATGATTTCATGATTTTGGAAAAAAGAAGAATATTTAGAAGATTTAAGGATGATTTTATGATTTTTCAAAAAAGAAGAATATTTACTTTATTTAAAATAAAGCAATGTGATTTTTTAGAAGATTTAAAGATGATTTCATGATTTTGGAAAGAGGAAGAATATTTACTTTATTCAAAATAAAGCAATGTGATAATAAAATTAAATAAATTGTAAAGCTTATTTAATTTAATTAAGAAGAATTAGAAAAGTGATTAAATTAAATAAATAATTAAACTTATTTAATTAAGATAGAAGAATTAGAAAATGAAAAATATAAATAAATAATTAAATTTATTTATATGTAGATTGAATTAGAGATTTAACTAAATAACTTGTATTTAGTTAATTACCAGACTTATTATAATGTGACCATTTTTAGGTGTATACAGTTAGCATTGCATGTGTATTTATAAGGCTTTTCACTGCTGAAACAGTTTCACAATGGTGTCATCTCTATTATTAATGGATTGAGTACAATGGACATTAACCAAAAAATAAACACATCATTCTCATTTAGTTGCACATCAGTTGCATCATCATTTTCACATATTAGAAAACATTCTCATTTCATTTACATCCATACATTCCATCATGATATTTGCATCATAAAATACAAAAGAAAATAATAAAGGACATACATTGCATATCATTTCTAACATCACAATCATGTCATTCACTACACCTGAATAAGTGAGTTTCTTCATATTTCCAAGAAAGTGGAGAAATATGTCATAGTTATGAAGCTTAAAAGATCAATCTACTATAGTCTTCCCACAACTTTTGGAAGTTGGACAGACTCACTTATTTAAGCTTAAGGCCCCGAACATTTGTATTCGTGCACATTCAATCATCTACATAATCATTTGCATCACATCATCCATCATTAGAAAAATCATCATTGCATCCATAGCATATCATAACATCAGAATCATCATCATAACATGGAAATAAAATGCATCCTATAATCATAATAAATCACATCATTTGCATTACACATCATAATCATCTCATCACATTGCATAATCATAATAAATCAAATCACATTGCATTACACATCACAAATCAAATCACATTGCATTACACATCATAAATCACGTCACATTGCATAATCATAATTAGCTCATCACATTGTATAATCATAAACACAAATACATTCATTGCCTAATCATTTATCATCACATAGAAATTAAATATTTTCAAGGTTGAATTGTTATCAAATGCATCCCGATGATACATCAATCATGATAAATCACAATCCACATCACATTGCCATCATTACACATTCCTAACATCCACCATCTCATTGGCACTACCAAAATAGGACATTGCCTCTCTCTTCATTAATGATAAATCATTTGTAATATCCTGGACATAATCCCATAAACCTAGGGAGCTATGGAAACTTGTATAAAGGCATCCCTCTTTGAAGTAAGTATAATCATCTGTGCCTATAACTGCTATATTTGTTGCCTATTTGTCCCTCTATCGATCCTCAAAATATCAATATGTGCCCAACACTGCCCTAACTCATCTTGAAGGGGCACAATCTGTGCTTGAGCCTACGCTATCTCACTTTGAAATGACTAAATCTCTACCTGCAAAGATGCTATTTGTGTTGACTGTTGTTGTGAGGGTATCCCAATTTGAATCTTGGGAAGGACCACCTGAGCTACGGTGACGCTCCTCCTGTGCCTCCGAACAGCAAAATCCAATGGATGACTATCATCTGCCCCAACATCATAACCCACTGCACCACCATCACTTTGCACCACCATCACTTTACACCACCATCATCACCTCTACAACCACCCTGTACACCACCCTCATCACCTCTGCAAGCCCCCTGTCCACCATCATCACCACCCTTGTCATCTCCTCCCTCTCCTTCAATTGGCAGTACTGGCTCCTCTAGATGAGTAAATCTAGGAAAGGGATGCATGTGGAAGAACTCTAAATAATCCTTAGTCATCCTAGCATTTGTAATATATGGAACATAATCCCATAAACCAGGGATCAAGGTATAATACTCTGTACAGGCTGTCTCATATGATACATAGGGGCCCCACTCTAAAACTTCTAGCCATTGCCGTGCATAATGGACAACTCCTAGGGGCATCCCCTGAACCCGTCCAAACTATCAACATACTCATAGATACAAGTAGTGCTCAAGCACAACATGTGTCTTCCCAATCAGATAGTAGGATAATAACATATATGGCATCTCCTGTTGATACTCTGGCCACTATTCACAATCCAAGTATGACTGCCATGTGATAGTCTCCACATCATTCAAAACCTGCCTCCAAGAAGCAACCTTTCCCAGCTTATGCTGGACATGTGGACTACTATAATTGAAGACATAGGGTCTCCCTGGTGGTCGATGTCTCTCTCCCATGGGTCGAGTGATGGCTATATGCTCCCATTCCCAGGTTTGGAGTAATGTGACACCACATGACAAACTTGTTTCCTCGTAATAGACAACCTTGTGAAAATATCGATATAGGTGGGCTAACATACATGAACCCCAAGCATACCTCATACCATCAAGTGTCATCCCTGATATCACATGACCCCAACCTGCTGAAAATCCCTTTTACCTACAATCAGGACAAAGGAATCCACCAATAAATCCAGAAAGTACACACAACAAAGGATCATATCTGCCAATCATCTTAGTCTAAGCGATCCATCGACCCATAACATAATCGTCTGGACACAATCTCTACAATGAAAATGTCCCACCCCACTCTATCTTATCGTACACTACTATCTCTCCCATCATTGAGATCCATAGAATACGATAGACATCCTCGAGAGTCACGGTCATCTCTCCAGTCAGTAAATGAAATGTATTATGATCACGGTTCCATCTCTCTGCCAAAGCTGTCAATAAACCTCTATTGATTCTATATTGTGGAATGTCTAACAAGGAAGTCAACCCACAATGGGAGATAATCTCTAAGTCAGCTGACGACAATCAGCAAACTATATTCCAAGTCTTTGGGAATCACTCCCGAGACTAGAGTACAACTCCATCTCCCTAGTCATGAACACAAATCAACCAATCAATGTCATGTTCAATCAAGATTATTAGTCAATCAAGCTAATGTGTAGTCATTCAAATCAAATCAAATCAGAACAATCAACATCTCATTCAATCAACCCATCATTTTGTGCCTATCATGAGAATGATCTGTTATCAATCAAGCTATCATTTGTCGCCTATCATGAGGATGATCTACTATCAATCAAGATATCATTCCTCGCCTATCATGAGGATGATTTTCTATCAATCAAGCTATCGTTCCTCACCTATCATGAGGATGATCTGCTATCAATCAAGCTATCATTCCTCACCTATCATGAGGATGATCTGCTATCCATTCTATCATCATTCCTCACCTATCATGAGGATGATTTGCTATCAATCCTACCATCGTTCCTCTCCTATCATGAGGATGATATACAATCAAACCTATTATCGTTCCTCACCTATCATGAGGACGATACAACATTGGTTCTATCATTTGATTCTTTCCTATCATGAGATCAAATCATCACACAAAATATCAATTGAACACTGTACATACCACAATTTGACTGAAATCAATCCAAAACGTGACAAAATAATGACTCCTATACTTTAAGGACATCTTACAAACATCACCCCGAAGGCTTTCCGCAATCAAACCCAGAAAAATGAGTCAAATGACGAGATGAATCACCTGAAATCAACAAGAATGACAACTTTCCAAGGCAACAAGAGGTTCCATTTGGGACCCCAAAGGCACCAAAAGAGAGTTTGCATCTCAAAAACATGTTTTCCAAGCTTGCAAGAGGCATCATTTGGGACCCCAAAAGTTCCAAAACAAAGTTTAACTCCAAAAACCTCCATTTTCAAGCTTGCAAGAGGCGCCACTTGGGACACCAAAGGTGCCAAAATAGTGTTGGAGGTCAAAAAATTGAATTCCAAGCTTGCAAGAGGCACCACTTGGGACCCCAAAGGTTCCAAAACTCTAAAACCACCCAAAAACATCAATTTCAACCTTGCAAAAGGTGCCACTTGGGACCCCAAAGGTGCCAAAACTCTTAAACATGCTCAAAAACACTCAAAAATGACAAAAAAAATCACTCAAAAGTGCATAAATGACATCCCATAAGCTACAACATCCATCTATGACATTCAAAATATCATTAAAAGGTAAGAAAATGACTAACAAAGAGGTTTCTCGTAAAGCATACCGTAGGTCCAGAGGCAGTAGGCTAATCACATTGGCGAAGACGCTTGAAACGATGCTTGTGGTATGGGATCACCATCTTTCTCTAAGCTCTCCAATCTTCAACTTCTCCAAACTCAAAATGTGCAAAAGAATCCCATTTTACCCCTTTTTACCTTTTAAGGGTAAAATGGAGGGAATTAGGGTGGGATTTATTTCACATTTTTACCAAAAAGGAGGGGTAATTAATCAACACTATTCAAAGAAAGAGCTTTCCACTCAATTTCGAGAGATAAATCATGTCTGACATCAAACCTTCACCGAATCAACATTGGATCATCATTACATCATCACAACACTTATCACATAATTCAACACTTCATTTGCACATCCTTATATTCACTGATTTATCTCTCGAGGCGGCATAATATCCATCAATACCTAAAGTCCAAAGTCTAGGGGCATCAAAATCCTGCATCGTCTGGGGCATCGAAATCTTGCATCATCTAGGGCATCAAAATCCTACATCATCTGGGGCATCAAAATCTCGCATCATCTGAGCATCAACATCAAAATCTTCTTTGAAGTAATGTGTAAACACATCACTTCAAAGAGGGGCAAAATGTATACACCTAAAAACGGTCATCACATTCAATTAATTAAATACAACCTATTTGATTAATACTTCAACTACATATAAATAAGGTCTTACTTTATTTATATTGTTCACTTTCCTTTTAATTCTCCTAATTCACATTCTTCTAAATTAAATTAAAAAAAACCCTAAACGTGTTTATTTAATTAATCTTCCCTAATCCTATTTAAGAATTAGAGCACATTTCTACAACTTTTTTTATTTGCCACCTCATAAAGGTCACATGAAAATAAATAAGCCTAATTATTAATTAGAATTATCCTCACACACTTCCACCAATAAGAAAAATCACATGGCTTTATTAGCCCACACTTCCAACAAATTTGGAGCACATGGGTCTTTGTTTCGATCACTTGGAATTTCATACATTTGGCATGCTTCCAATTGGTCAAGGTATTCTCTTCACACACATGGCATGTTGTCCTTGGTCAAGGGGACAACATCTTGATTCCTTTCATCTCCACCATCTATCTTGTCTCCTTTGAATCTGGACCATTGATAGGTGCCACCTCACAAAATGCTTGAGAAACTCTATAAATACACCCCTTATCCTTTGCATGATCCACCTTTTGAGTAATATTATAATGCTATTTTGAAATACAAATTGGAATAGTGTCATTTTCCATCCACACTTTGAGTATTGTTACCATGCAGGTTTTTCATAGGAGCTTGGAGCTTTCATGGAGTCTTATACTTAGCTTTCATATCATGTGTTACTTTTCATTTTCATCTTAGATTAATTAATTGCTTCATAGTTACATTTTATCATCTCCATTGCATCATAGTTACATTTTAGGCTAGTTTTCTTTTTTGTTGCATTTGAGCATATGCATAATCATGGATAGCTCACTATAGTTGCATATCATCTCATTCATCTCCACTTGTTCATCTATCATCAACAACATCCTTCATTTATCGTTTCATCCATTATCATTTCCATCATTTTTTTTCATTTAGGAGCATACCACTAATCCTTCCACCACACATTTGCACGTAGAAATCATCTTATCTTGCATATTAAGCATCAAATCTCATTTTCTAGGTAGTCATTTTAACAACCTTTGTTCCCATAGAAATCTGAGGGCCTAATGGTTTAATAAATCCCTAGAAATAGAGAACAATGATATGTATTTGAAAGGTTTGATTGTATTACGAATAGATTAGTTTTACTTGTTTCCAAATTTGAATGTAAACCGTCTCATTAAGGTTTGTGTTGACATTAGAATAAATCACTCTACACATTCGACACATGCACAAGAACTAATTTAAAGTCAATTTTATTTTATATATGTATGTGAATTTTTAGAACACAAAATATATCTGATTATTTGAAAGTACCCATGTCTCACCTTGGAGCACTCTAGCAATGTCACTAATTTCATGAGAATGCATAGTCAAATTAAGGACACCTGTATCAGGTAGAGGACCAGTGCCAAAGAGAAGTGAGCTATATGTGCCATGTACATCGTGTGCAGCAACCTTAGGGGTTGTAGGCTAGTTTGGAATATGTACATCTTGTGAAGCCACCTCACCTTGACCTGACTATCTACCAAAATGTTCTCTAATATGAGTTGGGTATGTGCAAGATCATGATGGGCCAAAAAGTGGCAATATTGTGCGTATTTGTAGGGTATGTAGCTGACAATTTTTTTTTACCCAAAATTGATGAAATGAAAAGGGTTTTTAGAGGAGATTCTCAACTTTCCACCAATATAAATCATGCTTTAATTTGAATTTAATAAATAATTATTATTTATTTTCTATTAGAATTACGACTAAAGGTCGATAGGCTGATTGAAAAAAATCTATAACTTTCAACGGTATCACATTTTTGAATCCAAAACATGTGTCACATTCTATGCTTCACATACTATAGGATTAAAAAAAGAAAAATAAATTTCATGAAGTTTTGACCAAGTTAAGGTGGTCAAACATATGAGTTTTATATTTTTTTAAAAGTTGTAATAAAAATTCATAATTAAGTATTTACTTGGAAAAAAATTAGAAAAAATATGCATCACATCCAAACATGAGTCCTCTACTTATATATAAAATCTTATAGAAAAATATTATCATTTCATTACAGTTAGGGTGGTCAGACAGACACCTACTTCTTATTTTTTCCCTAAAATTTAAGTACTACTACATTGAAATTTCAAATTTTCACCAAATAGATTTTATTTATATTTAAATAAACCTAGTATTTTAGAAAATACATTCAATTTTCTACAGATTCTATTCTTACATATTTTTGAAATAATATAGATAACTTATTCAAATTTTTACGTCAAGTTGCCTAACACTGATTTTTCTGAATTTTTTGCCACTTAAGGGCCTGCTTTTTCCATGATGATCTTGCACATACCTAGTTGCTACACCATCTAAATGAATCCCATAATCATCATTGATAAACTGGTATGATGATAGTAAATCAATAATGGAAACCGTAGCAACAATATGTATAGTGGCTTCACTCATCTGGGCCACATTTGATGGTGATGGTAGCTCTACTTGAATGTAAGGATCATAATTGGTAGATGTAGCCTCAATAGGAGGAAGGCTAATCTGTGCACGTAATAAGTATTTTCCTACAAGATCAGATGACATTTGATTGACCTGAGTAGCAATCGTGGAAATATTGTCAAAAAGGTCAGTTCGAGTAGGTGTTGTCACTAGACTTCTTGCTACTGCTAGTTCTAAACATTTTGGAAGAACCAAAAGGTTTGGACCAACTAATGCCCTCTTGTTGATGGGTAGTGGAAAATATGCACATCTAAATTGAGGATTTTCAACAAACCTCCCTTTTCCCTGTCCAACATGTGAAGGAATAGATGTGTAGTCCACTGCTAACCCTAAATGAAGCTCAACATATAGTTGTTTGCAAAAATAAAGTGGCAACTCATCATTATGAGGCCATTTGTGATGGGCTCCCAACCATCTGGGATATATAAAAGGAGCAAAAATCTCATCTATACATCAAGTAACAACATATCCTCTAACTTTATTTTATCCCATATAATGAGGGAACATGTTGTGCACATTATGTGTTGAAACTCTACTAGTAATAGAATCAATTTTCTCTGTGCCAACAACATTGCTTGTAAGGGACCTGCAAAACTCCTCTATGATGACCTCATCATAAGGATTATAAGATCGAATCGTGTGAATCATACAATGGATCTCATGTTGAATGATAAATAATCTATCTCTATTAGTGAGATTAGGGGAGTTAAGTATTGTTTGGTCCAAACATCTCAAATAATTCTCTAATCTCCTAATGCTATCACTATATAAATTAGACCTAGCCCTAGCTTGTTGTTGAGACTAGGTGGAATTATGTGATCCCTAATAATTATCCATATCTTTATAAATGTGTAAAGATCTATAAATTTAATTAAAACAAAAAAATTGTAAATATGTACTAATTCTATTTCTCTAATTTAGTAAAAATATATGCAATAACCATTTTTCTAGTAAGATTTTCCATAGGAAATTATAAAAAATAGGCAATACATGAGCAATGAGTGGCTAAAACATCATGAAGTAATTTAATAAGAACAATTTTGAGTTCATTCAACTATCTATGAAAAAGAGGGAGAAAGGGAGAAAGTAGGATTATAAAAAGTTCCTATAAAGTGGTACTAAAATATCCTAATCAAACATTCACATGTAAAAGTAACAAATAAGCATATAAATACATAAATCTTGAATGAACTCCTACACTAAAATTATGTGTGGTGCAATTCTACTTCATGCTAGAGAAGGAGATATTCTATTATGATTGAGGTCTTAAAATTGTTTATCCTTTTGTCATTACACACATCTAGGCCTTTTTGGATGCCTCACTAAGTGAATGTATAATACCATTCTTGGTGATGGTGTACATGAACAATACAATAAATGATCAATCAAATACATAAGAATATTAAATAACAATAAATGATCAATCAAATACTTTATTGAAATAATCTTGGAAGGCTATTAATTGGATTTATGTGAATGGATAAGTCTATCTAGTTATAGTAGAAATTTTGGTGCCTACAATATATTTTAGGATATGACTTAAACAACTCTATAATTTCATTTAAATCCATGATTTTATAAATATATTTAAGTTGTTCATTTAAATGAAATCATATAGAATAAAAACTTTCTAACATTAAGTTGTAAGTCATATATCCTAAAATACATTGTGCTAGGCACCAAAATTTCTACTATAGCTAATTTCACTTATGTGAAGGGATAAGTGAAACTAGTTATATAGTAGAAATTTGGGTACCTACGATGTATTTTAGGATATGACTTACAAATAGATCTATATTTTCATTTAAATGCATGATTTTATGAATATATTTAAGTGGTGTGCATTTAAATGAAATTATAGTCATACTCTTACATTAAGTTGTAAGTCATATCCTAATTTATACATTGCCCTAGGCACCAAAATCTCTACTATAACTAGTTTCACTTATCCATTTACATAAACTCCAATTACTACCCTTCCAAGATTATTTCAATAAATTATTTTATTGATAAATTATTGTATTGAATGTACACCATCACCAAGCATGACCTATTAAACATTCACTTAGTGTGAGGCATCCAAAAATCCCAATTATTACCCTTCCAAATTATTTCAATAAATTGTTATTTAATATTCTGCTATATTTGATTAGCATTTTACACATTCAATGAATTGACTACATTCAAAGGTTGATATGTCAAAGAGTGAGTCTACAAATACATTTTGAACACAAGATTTCTCACATTAAATACATTAAATGATCAATCAAATACAAAAGAATATTAAATAACCATTTATTAAAATAATTTGGAAGAGTAACAATTGGTCATTTTCGCCATTCTCCATGATGGTATACATTGAATACAATAAATGATCAATCAAATACTTTATTGAAATAATCTTTGAAGGGTATTATTTGGAGTTATGTGAATAGATAAGTGAAATAAATTTTGTTGCCTTTAAGACAATGTATTTAAGGATATGACTTACAACTTAATGTACGAGTATGACTATAGTTTCATTTAAATGCACCACTTAAATATATTCATAAAATCAATGCATGTAAATGAAATTATATCTAGTTGTAAGTCATATCCCAAAATACATTGTAGGCACCAAAATTTCTACTATATAACTAGTTTTATTTATCCATTCACATAAACTCCAACTACTAACCTTCCAAGCTTATTTCAATAAAACTTATTTAATTGATCAATTATTGTATTGAATGTACACCATCACCAAGCATGACCCATTAAACATTCATTTAGTGTGAAGCATCTAAAAAGGTCAATTATTACCCTTCCAAATTATTTCAATAAATTAATTATTTAATATTCTGAACTATATTTGATTGCCATTTTGCATGTTCAAGGAATTGAACGAGTGAGTCTACAAATACATTTTGAACCCAAGTTTTCCCACATTCAATACATTAAATGATCAATCAAATACAAAATAATATTAAATAACCATTTATTAAAATAATTTGGAAGAATAATAATTGGCCCTTTTTGCCATTCTCCATGATGGTATACATTGAATACAATAAATGATCAATCAAATACTTTATTGAAATAATCTTCAAAGGGTATTAATTGGAGTTATGTGAATAGATAAGTGAAAGAAATTATGTTTCCTAACACAATGTATTTTAGGATATGACTTACAACTTAATGTACGAGTATGACTATAGTCTCATTTAAATGCGCCACTTAAATATATTCATAATATCAATGCATTTAAATGAAATTATATCTAGTTGTAAGTCATATCCTAAAATAAATTGTAGGCACCAAAATTTCTACTATTAGTTTCATTTATCCATTCACATAAACTCCAAATACTACCCTTCCAAGATTATTTCAATAAAACTTATTTAATTTATCAATTATTGTATTGAATGTACACCATCACCAAGCATGACCCATTAAACATTCATTTAGTGTGAAGCATCTAAAAAGGTAAATTTTTACCCTTCCAAATTATTTCAATAAATTAATTATTTAATATTCTTCTATATTTGATTGCTATTTTGCATGTTCAAGTGAATTGACTAAGGTTGATATGTCAAAGAGTGGGTCTACAAATACATTTTGAACCCAAGTTTTCCCACATTTAATGTACATTAAATGATCAATCATACAAAAGAATATTAAATAACAATTTATTAAAATAATTTGGAAGAGTAATAATTGGCTCTTTTCATTCTCCATGATGGTATACATTGAATACAATAAATGATCAATCAAATACTTTAATGAAATAATCTTTGAAGTGTATTAATTGGAGTTATGTAAATAGATAAGTGAAAGAAATTTTGTTGCCTAACACAATATATTTAATAATAAATATTTAAATGCACCACATAAATATATTCATAAAATCATGCATTTAAATGAAATACATTGTAGGCACCAAAAATACATTATAGGCACCAATTTTTTTACTTGAACTAATTTCACTTACCCATTTACATAACTAATAAATTGTTGTAATTAATTTATTTGTAAATCATTGTGGTTGATAAAAGAGCATTAGTTGGTCCAAACGTTTTAGAAAAATCCAAACGTTTTGGATGAACCAAAAGGTTTGGACCGACTAATTCCCTTTTATCAACCATGCCATATTTCTTATTTTTAGATTTCTCTTATTGCATTTATATTATTTTTGGATTTGGGAGTTTTTGGTATGATGTTTGTAAATTGATTCCAAAATTGATACAAGTTATTGTCAATTATGGTGTTAATCATTAGGGAATCTTTTGTAATTTATATTTGGGTGTAATTGAAAGAGTTTGCATTCTCTTCTTCATCACAAGGTGGAGTAAACAAATAAAAATCATATGACTCTTGAAAAGAAAGGTAGAGTGCCTCCTGGTGGTGTATAAAGATTCAACAAGTTGGTGGAGGATGTACCCATCAAGTTAATTGTTGTATCCTCTAGTCCCATTGACATGATTTTGTCATTTGTGGACATTCGTAAAAGTTATTTTTTCTATGAGAAAGGTTGAAATAATAGAGAAAATATTGGAGGTACTCATGGACAAGTCAAAAGTATCTATGAAGATACCAAAAGAAAATGAAGAGTTAAAGGATCAAGAATCCAAGAAGAGCATCCTCATACCATCCAAGTTTAGAGTGGAGGCCAATATGGAAATTCATCTAAGAAGAGCATCCTCATACCATCCCAAGTTTAGAGTGGAGGCCAATATGGAAATTCATCTGTATAAGTGTTAAATTGATGCTAAAATATTTTACTAATGGATTGCTCAAGTAGAGATATATTTTAGTTTGAATTACCTTATTGAAAATAAAAAAAATCTTTTTCTAAAATTGAAGTTGGGTAGTCATGTTGGACATGGCTCAATGCTATGTGTGTTCCATGGGAATGAAGTAAATATCATCAATTGCAATGAATTCAATGCTTTGATAAAAAAAAAAAGTTACACTATTTTTATGAAGAGGATAGTTGTCTTGATGAAAGTGTGCATATCTACACAACCAAATTTTATAATAAGGTAGTTTAAATAGAAATAAATGTGGTGGGTAATATGTTACTAGTAGCTTTGTAGAATGTGGAGGTGTGCCATTACTAGATATTTATTTTCCAATCATCCTACATAAATATCAAATGTCTTGCATGTGAGTAAAATGTATCACCTCCACCACAACTCCAAGCTTGTAAAGCTCTTACAACTGTTAATAATCATGTTGAATGAAACCTTAACAAAGCATCATCCATACTAACCATAGGGGAATACTTATTTTTTAATAAAAAACAAAGCTTTTTGTGCATAGATCCAACTTTCAAATTTGTCCATGTAGATTCTAGCTTCTAATGTTTGTTGGGTTCTAATATTACACAACAATTCAAGGCTTATAATAGGTACTCGAACATAGTTTTACATGAGGAAAAAATAAAATTCTTTCATGTTTTTTTGAAACTCCTGTAATGTAATACATGAATCAAGCAGTTGGGTAAACCTTCAAAATTGAAGTTTTTAATTGGTTATATGATTATTTAGCTGAACTTGTATAGATAGTATTTTTGAAATATGTGAGCTCCCATTCTTCAGGAGTGAAATGTTGCTTGGATAGTTTCTAATTCATGCACATGATCCCCCACAAAAGTTTTACCCCAATCAAAGAGTTATAAGAAAATTTGAAGGCACAAAGAATTTAAGAGCCAATGTCAAAAGCATTTTAGAGAGCTTGAATATGTCTTAGCCATCTATGTGAATGATGTATCATAAGGATTTATTCTTACTGATAATTTCAACATAAAGTTAGAACCAAAATTAGAGATGACAGGTAATGTGGAAATTCAATGTTGCATGTGAAACCAAATGAATAGAGATAGGAACATACAGTTACTTCACTTGAATAATAATATGCATTTCAGCCTCCTTCAAGGCTGTTTGGGATGAGTGAATGCAAGTGTGCTCTTGTACAAAGGTTAAAAAATTCTATTCAACTTTAGTGATAAGGATTCACCTTGCAGAGTTCTCATTTCATGCTCGTGCATCATGGTTCATCAAACTTTGTTGGTCATATTTGATCTCTATGTTCATGACTGGCATTATTCAAGGTTAACATTTATAGTTTTTCCTTTCTTAGGATATTTTGGATTTTCTGACTAAAGGATAAGTATGAATACTAGAATTGTTTAATTTGTTTATTGCACATTTCCTATAACATTGGTTTATCCCCTTGTATGATGTGCTCAACCCCCATCTAGTGCTCTCTCTAATCTTCTAATTGATTACCATTGCTAGGGTTTGGGGAGAACCGTATTCACATTAATCTAATCACCATGGTGTAGAGGTATTATTGTGCCATTAAAATACTCATATGAGGGAAAAACCCCAAAATAATGTAAACCCTATTCACAGCCATTTGTTTCAATGTTCATGGAATAATCCAAACAGAAACAAAATAGAATGATACCCACTTTAGAGACAATTTTCACATCCTTTCCAGTCGTTTGCAACAAAGATTTATTTGCAACAAATAGTTAAAATAGAAACAAAATTGAATGATACCCTTCTAATCACCATGATCAAGGGTGCAAAGGTATTATTGCACCATTAAAATACTCATATGAGGGAAACACCCCAAAATAATGTAAACCTATATTCACAACCTTTTCTTTCAATATTCATAGAATGATTCAAATAAAAATAAAATAGAATGATACCCACTTTAGAGCCAATATTCACAACCTTTTCCAGTCGTTTGCAACATAGATTTATTTCCAACACATACTTAAAATAGAAACTAAATTGAATGATACCCTAACAACTTCCAACGAATGAATTATTCCAAACAAAGAAAAAAAAACATGAAAAATAAACTATCAGCTAACAATCACTCATGAAATCAAATGCTTGAATGCCAAAAAAAATTGGGGTTCATTTGTTTTTGTAGAGACACAATTCGATCGACCAATCTTCACCCGTGATCTCTTCAGCTGAGCATGCAAAATGAGCACACTCAGATTTGTTTTATTTATATTGATCTTATTTGGCCAGAAGGGATTTTCCAAAGTATGTTTTTGCTGAAACCCACTCGACCAAAATAGTGGAGCCATGTAGGCACCATGTCGTCACCACGTGGGTTCAACTGAAACCTACTCAGGTAAATCCCTTTCGGCCAAAACTAGTATGATAGAATTCGTACGGTTGGATAGAAGGGTGACACAAGTCTATACTTTTACCGCCATGTCAGCAATCATCCCATGTTAAGTGGTATTTTGGTGGAAAAACATGATGCTTTACTTGAGTATGCATGGCATTGAATGTTCTCCAAGCCATTTTTAGCTGTGTAGAACCTTTAAAACCCACTGTTTTTTTAATTTTTGATGTAACTAGATTTACAATGAGTTTGAATAAGCTGATGATCAATAACATGGTGTTTCATAGCCATTGTAGCTAAAATATAAAAATCCAAATCCCACATCCTTTGTGACCATCCTCCAAACCTGCACCAAACTAGATCTTTCAATCACATTATTTTCAGCCCAAATTGTGAGCATATCTGTTGTCAGAGCTACACCATGAATGATGTTCCTATTTTTAGATAAGTTGTTTTTTCGTTGATCAATTAGTTTGATTTGTTAGTTTTTAATCTTGTCAATTTAGTTTTAGTGATTAATTTTAGTAATTAATTTGGTTAATTTAGATTAATTGTTAGTTTATTTTTTATTAGGTGTAGTGTAGATTAAATTTCAATTTTCTTTTTAGATTAGATTAAATTTAGATTATTTTTAGATTTTAGAATTTTCTAATTTGGATAGAGTTAGATTTAAATTTAAATTTTTATTTTTAATTTAGAATAAATTCTAATTTATCTTTTAATTTTTAAGTTAGATTTAACTTGTAACTTTTAATTTTAAAACTTTGAAATTAGATTTAGCTTTCAGTGAACGAAGGAGGATGGCGTCGCTGGGAGCAGGTGACTGCGCGCACGTAGGCTAGGGTATCTCTGCCCTAGCTGCGCCCTGTGCTTTCTTCCTGCACTGCTGGTGTTTGATCGGTGGGGGGTTCTTTGGAGAGCTGGCTTGGTGGCTTGGGTGGCCACGTCTCTTGCTTGTTTTCTGCTGCTTTCTGCTCACGTTTTTCTGCCTCAACCTAGGCGTTTTGTGCTCTACTCGTGGTGATTGGGGGGTGTTATTGCATCTGCGGGGGACTCTGATTTTTTCGTGGTGTTGTGAAACCTGGGGGAGCGAGGCGGAGTTTTTATTTTTTGTGATCTTCATCAGTGTGTTTTGGGTTGTGCGAGTTTTTTGGGGTTTTCTGTCTCAGGCCTTGCATGGCTCCAATCGGGATTTCCCCTGGTGGTAAGGGGTTGTCTTTCAAGGATGCAGTGGCAGGGAGCAATCCTTCGGTTATTTTGCATGCGAATCCTTTTTTCGGCGAATCTGGATCAGGAATGGGAGAGTCCTCACATCTGTCTGGAGGTTTTAGACCCTCAAAGGTCAATGGGTGCCTTGCTAAGAGCGAGAATAGGCCGATTGTTGAGATCCAACCTGAAGCTATTGTGGACGATATCAACTACTTATCAAAGCATGCTCTGATCTGTAAGTTCCTAGGGATTCGGGTATCTTTGTCTTTTTTGGAATCATGGGCTCGGCGTACCTGGTCTCCCGAGGGGGATATGGATGTTTTGTTGGCAGCCAATGGCTACTTTCAAGTGGTTTTCTCTTGCATGTCGGACAGGAATAAAGTTTTTGAAGGAGGGCCCTATTTCTACAACCAAGTGGGTCTTTTCATTAAACCTTGGCATGTGGTATTTAACCCTACAGAAGAGCTTCCGTCGCGGGTCCCAGTTTGGGTGAGATTACCATGGCTTCCTTTAGAATTTTGGAGGGAGGACATTTTTAACTTAGTGGCAAGCCAGCTTGGAAAACCAGTTGGTCCCTCGAGACAGACTATGGAGAAGAAGGTAATTACCTACGCCCGGGTATGTGTTGAAATTGATTTGAATAAGCCCCTGCCTGATTCTATCGAAATTCGATTGGGGTCAAGTGCATGGATTCAACAACTTGACTATGAAACGCTGCCGTTTCGCTGTCACTTTTGCCATGAATATGGGCATTTGCAGAGGGTGTGCCCCAAATCAAAACCTTCAGAGGATTCAAACATAGGGCCAACAAGGGTTCCTAACGCCCAAGATAAAGGGAAGGCCCCTATGAGGGAGGACAAGGAGGGCTTTATCCCTGTAAGAGGGCGTAATAAGGGTCGTGGCCAGAAGAGGACCTTTAAGGAAAGACAGACAGATGAGGTTTTCAACAGGTTTGAGGGGTTGGATGACTTAGAACAGTTTGATGGAACCATTGCTAATATGCCGGCTAGTCATGAGCTCTTAGAAGCAAAGGAATTAGGTGGGGAGGAGAACAATGTTGTTCATGCTGATCTACAGGAGAGAGAGCTTGGGGTGCAGATGGTCACAGATACTTCAGTGGGACCTTTGGAGGAGTTGGATTCCAGTGGAGACAAGGAAGTGCAGGAGATTTCTGCTCATGCCCGAACCAAGGCTTGCACCGGAAATGTTCGGCAGGAGGAGAGCAAAAGCAAGGGTTCCCCTTCTATTTTGGGTATTCATCAAAAAACCATTAGAAAGGATACCCCAGAGAAGTCTCTTAAGGTGGGGAGGAAGAAGGATCAGGAAAAAGTGAAGTTAGTGGGAGAGACTTTAGTGGAGTCTGGTTCTGTGAGAACCATTGATTCCCACTTCCCTCTTCATCAGAAATGATTGTTCTTTCATGGAATGTAAGGGGGTTGAATAGCATCCCTAGACAAAAGGCTATTCGGGATCTGATTAAGTCTCATTCGCCTGAGGTGGTTTTTATTCAGGAAACTAAGTTATCTATTGATAGGATGCAGAACACGGCTGCTAAGATTTGGCCTAGATGTCTTTGTCAGTGCATTGGCGCCCAAGGATGTTCTGGGGGTTTGGCTCTTTTATTGGATCCTCGCAAGCTGGTTCCACTCCGGTGGGTTTCTAGCAAATCTACTATTTCCTTGGTGGCCACGTGTTGCGTAACTGGTGAGATTCTTCTCTTCACTAATGTTTATGCCCCGATTGATTTTATTGGCAAAACTTTACTTTGGTCACACATAGGATATGTTCGCTCTCTTGCTCCTCTATTCCCTTGGATTCTGGCAGGAGATTTCAATGCAATTTTAAGTTTGGAAGAGAAGCGGGGAGGTATTCCCAAGCTTGATCCCTCTGCTGGCCTTTTTAGAAGTAGTATTGAAAGCTTGAGGGTGGTGGATGTCACCCCTTCCAATGGGTTATTTACATGGAACAATAGAAGATGTGGGGTGGAAGCGATAGCGGAAAGATTAGATAGGTTTTTGGTTTCTTGTTTCTGGATGGCAGACAGTTGGATTACTAGTTCAGAGATTTTGGATTGGAGGGGTTCGGATCACTGGCCAATTCTTTTGACTGCTTCTAAGTTTCAAAAGACAAAGAATCCATCCTTTAAGTTTCAGCTTATGTGGTTGATGGATGCTTCTCTCCAGGATTATATCTCTACTTGGTGGACGGAAGGGAAGCCTGCTTATGGTACCGCTATGTTTTCTTTTGTCAAGCAATTGCAGTATGTTAAGTTTAAGCTGAAAAGGTGGAATAGGGAGTGCTTTGGAAATCTCTTTGGAGCCAAGAGAGAAGCACAGCAGAGGGTGGACAATATTACATGCCAAATCAGAGAACAGGGGTTGTCTGATGGGCTATTTAGAGAAGAAGCTGTGGCCTTAAAGGATCTGGAGGAGTGGGAGCTACGAGAAGAGATCTATTGGAAACAAAAAGCTAGAATTGATTGGCTCCAGGAAGGGGATAGAAATACTAAGTTCTTCCACAACACTGTAAAGGACAGAAGGCATAGAAGTGTTCTCAATTCTCTCACGACGGCTGAAGGGCTCCTGCTTTCCTCTCATAGGGAGATTGCCTTGGAGGCTGCTAGGTATTTTGGGAATTTGTTCTCAGAAGAGTCAGATCTGGCTAGGGTTGAGGAGGATTTGGTTCTGGCATGCATACCCTCCTTGGTCACTCCTGAAATGAATGAGGCTCTCCTTAAGCCCATTACTCTATCTGAGATAGAGCTTGTTGTGTTTGGTATGAAAAAGGGTAAAGCCCCGGGACCAGATGGTTTTCCTATAGAGTTCTTTCAAGCTTTTTGGGAGATTGTCAAGATGGACCTCTTTGATGTGGTGCAGGAATCCTTTAACAATAAACAGATGCTTAAGGCTTTGAATGCAACTCTCCTGGCTCTCATCCCAAAGAAGGAGGGAGCTAACTCCCTTAATTTCTTTAGACCTATTTCTTTGTGCAATGTGATGTACAAAATAATTACAAAAGTGATAGCTGAACGGTTAAAGCCATGGCTTAGTGACCTAATCTCTGAGGAGCAAGGGGGCTTTGTTATAGGATGACAAATTTTGGATGGGGTTATCATAGCGGCTGAAGCTATGCATTCTATGGCCGCCTCTAAAGAAAAAGCTATGTTCATTAAGCTGGACATGGCCAAAGCTTATGATAGGGTCAGATGGAGCTTTTTGCAGAAAGTTTTACAAGCCTTTGGTTTTGGACAGGAGTGGATCAGCTGGGTGATGAGCTGCATTACTTCACCCTCTTTTGCTGTCCTGATTAATGGGGAACCCTCTGACTTATTTGGTGCAACCAGAGGCCTCAGGCAAGGGGATCCTCTCTCCCCTTACCTTTTCATCCTGATGGCTGAAGGGTTGGGAAGACTTATTAAGTCCCATGTTAGTCAGGGAGGGATTCAAGGTTGGAAGTGGGGACATGGCATTCCTCCTTCGTCCCACCTCCAATTTGTGGATGACACGTCCTTGATGGGTGTCGCAAGAATTCAGGAGGCAGCCAGTTTCCGAAGAGCTTTGGATATTTACGTGAAAGCCTCAGGACAAAAGATTAATGAAGAAAAGTCACAAATCTTCTTCTTCAATACCCCCGCTCCTATTCAAGCTCGAATTGCTCATATCTTGAGGTTTCAAATTGGAACGCTTCCTTTAGTGTATCTGGGCATCCCTCTCTCAGACCAAAGGCTTTCGAGGGGTGTGTGGCAAGAGATTTTAGATAAGTTACGAAGTAAAGTGAGTCATTGGACTCACCGTTGGCTCTCAACTGCTGGCAGAATGACTCTTTTGAAGTCTGTGATCCAAGCTCTTCCTATTTACAGGTGTCTTGTGCAGTCAGCCCCTGCTGGGTTCATTAAGGACTTCGATGCTCTTTCAAGGCAATTTTTATGGACAGGTAATTTGCTTTCCTCAAAATGGAGTTTGGTCAAATGGGATTGTGTTTGCAGATCAAAGCAGGATGGTGGTCTTGGTTTGAGGAATACAAGCCTGAACGGTTGGGCTCTTGCTGCTAAGCTATTTTGGAGATGGTGCATAAGCCAAGATCAAGGATGGGCTAAAATCCTTAATGTTAAGTATCTTGGTGGAGTGAATGGGAAAGATGTACCAAGGTACGACTTGACTAGAAGGGGGTCCGTGATTTGGGAGACTTTGAAGAAAGGGGCTCAGTTAGTTAAAAATGGTCTTTTCTGGATTTGCAATGGCGGTTCAGATGCTCTGTTTTGGGAGGATTCTTGGGATGGTTTTCCTCCTATTCTATCTCAATACCCCCACCTTCAACCTTTATGTGACAGCTTCCTTGCAGCAGGATGGAGTAAGGTTGAGGACTTTAAGGTGTTTTTAAGGGTGGGGCGGGGAGAGGTTGCCAGATGGAAAGAGCCCGTAGACTGGCCTCCTGGGGGATCTGAGGGAGAGCGAGAGACTCTTGCTAGGATTCTTGCTGGCAGAGTGTGTAACTCTTTAAGAGGAGCTGATACCCTCGCTTGGGGACCCAATCCAAAAGGAAAGTTCTCTGTTGCCTCAGGGTATCAAGAGTTGGAAAGACAAAATTTTGACAGGATTGACATATCTTGGTGGAAGCAAGTTTGGAATAAGTCTGCTTGGCCCAAATGCAACTTTTTCTTATGGCTTGTGGTTCAAAATAAATGTCTTACCTGGGAGAATCTTCAGAAGAGGGGCTTCCATGGGCCTTCTATCTGTACTTTATGTCATCAAAGCGAAGAAACCAGTTCACACCTCTTTTTCCAATGTTCTTTCACCAGGGTTATTTGGCACTGGTGGTGGGAAGCTTGGGAGCATGCTTGTATACATGCTCACTCTTTGGTTGAGTTTTGGAACAGCCTTGGTAGACCCCCTTCTAAGACTTCTTTTCTGGAGGTGGCTTGGGGAATTGGTCCAGGTTTTATTATATGGCAGGTGTGGTTGGAAAGGAACCATAGGATCTTTCAGGATAAGCCTAAGAGGGTTCAGCAGGTGTGGTTACAAGTAATAAATATGCTTCAGGAGACTCTTGCTGCGAAGTGTGATCTCTCGGAGGATATTGCTCCTGGAGACGTGCGGGTGGTCCAAAAGTTGAATATTCTTTGTGCGGATTCTAGTGGTGCTCTTGGGAAGTTACAACAGAGCAGAAGCAGGAAAGCTAAAAGGAAGGTTTGTAGGGAGGGAAAGTGGTCCCCCCCCCTTTTGGGACTCTCAAGATCAATAGAGATGGGTCTTCTAGGGGAAATCCTGGGCATGCTGGGGTTGGAGGAATTGGCAGGGACAGCTTTGGTAAGGTTATTTTCTTATTCTCTGAATATAAAGGGATTCAAACCAATAATTACATGGAGGCTCTTGCTGTCCTCATGGCTCTTGAAAGAGGTTGTGCTCTAGGATGGAGCAAGATTATTTGCGAGTCGGACTCTCAGGTGGTAGTGGATATGCTAAATTTGCAACGGGTGGAAGATGTGGATTGGCATCTGGCAGTGGTGGGGAGACAAATTCTTAGGTTGAGCACTTCTTTGGATGTTGTCTCTTTTTGCTATGTTCCTCGTGAGTGGAATAAGACTGTTGATTGCCTGGCTAAGTGGGCTTCTGATCGTGGAGAGGGATGGAGAATGGGAGATTGGACTCACCTACCTCCGGAATGTGCTTTGGAACTTGAGACTCTTGTCAAGGAAGATATGGATGGTTAGTTGTGCCCCGTTTGGGGGGTTTTTTATGCTGGTGTTGTTTCTTTCTCAGGCTCTTGGCCCCTGCTCTTTGTACTTTGTTGGTTGATTCAATAAATTTTTACCCCTTTTTATTAAAAAAAAAGATTTAGCTTTCAGTTTTTAGTTTAGACGTAACTTTTAATTTTTGAGTTGAGCCTTTAGTTTTTAATTTAGTTCTAATTTCTAATTTACATTTAGCTTTTTAGATTTAACTTAGAATTTAGATTTAATTTAATTTAGGATTAATTTAATTAGAATTAATTCTAATTTAGAATTTTTTTTATGCAACAAGGGTGTCCCCGTGACTTAGCCCAGCAACCCAAAATCCCATACCTTGGGTACCTTGAGTGAGCTGAGGCAAGACTAGCCCCCTGTGGGTGGATGACATTGCCCACATACAGGCCCACCGGTCAACTGCGAGAGTGGGGGGTTGAACTTGTGACCTATCGGAAGCAAACCATAGCCCAAGCCAACTTCACTACCTGGGTGGGCTAATTCTAATCTAGATTTAATTTAAGGGTATGTCCAGGATCATCATGGAAAAAATAGACCCTTAAGTGGCAAAAAAATCAGAAAAATCAGAACTAGGCAACTTGACGTAAAAATTTGAATAAGTTATCTATATTATTTAAAAAATATGTAAGAATAGAATATGTAGAAAATTGATTGTAGTCTCTAGACTACTAGGTTTATTTTAAAAATATATATATATTTGGTGAAAATTTGAAATTTCAATGCAATAGTACTTAAATTTCAAGGAAAAAATAAGGTGTCTGTCTAACCACCCTAACCACAATAAAATGATAATATTTTTTTATAATATTTTAGATATAAGTAGAGGACTCATGTACCAATGCGATGCCTATTTTCTTGTAATTTTTTTCCAAGTAAATAATTAATTATAATTTTTTTATTACAACTTTTAAAAAATATAAAATATTGTATGTCTGACCATGTTAACTTGGTCAAAACTTCATGCAATTCAGTTTTTATTTTTTTAATCCTATAGTATACGAGGCATAGAGTGTGATTCATGTTTTGGATTCAAAAAAGGTGATACTGTTTGAAAGCTATAGATGTTTTTCAATCATCCTATCAATCAGGACTTTAGTCATAACTCAAATAAAAAATCAATAATAATTATTTATTAAATTCAAAGAAAAGCATAATTTATATTGGTGGAAAGTTGAGAATCTCCTTTAAAATCCCTTTTCATTTCATCAATTTTGGGTAAAAAAAAAGTCATCAGCCACATACCCATCATATCGCCACTTTTTGGCCCATCATGATCCTGAACATACCCTTAATTTGGTTTGGATTTAAACTTTTAATTTAGATTCTAGATTAATGTTATTTTTTTAGTTTATTTTTTTTTTAAATTTAGAACTAATTTTGCTAATTTGATTTTTTTGTGCAGGTTCGCATGTAAGAGACTTGAAAAGTGAAAAAATAAACATACGCTTGTCAAAGAATGGAGGCTTGAAACTGCTAATGACATTTGGCGTAGGACGTTTCTTGAAGATTGATTTTTTTTTTAAAAAAAATTCTTTTAGTATAGAAAACACTTCAATTGATGCTTAAAAGGAACAACTATCCTTTTCACATATATTTAACTAAGGGGTTAATAAACCACTATTTTTCATTCTTGTAAGATGGTAGGTGTATGCTCTCACCTTGTGCAAACTTGGTGATTAGAAGCTAGACCCATCTATTTTTTTGTTTACCCCTTAGAGGGCCTCCCACCTCACTTTGAAAGGTGGGAATGACCCAAGTGGTAATGGGCTAAAGCCAAGTTTTTCCAAACTACTATATAAATATGTGGTTGTGATGAAAATTGTGATCAACAAGTAGTCGTACATGATAGCTCTCCCCTAGTATCTTTATGATATGAAAAGCCCTTGTTCTAAGGGTTGGGAGACCTCTTGAGGGAGTTTATCATAGTATCCACTGAACTAGATTCCCTTACTATAAACCATGTTATAGAAAGAAAAAATCTTTCTATTTGCTGGTGTAAGAGGCTAGACCTTTGAAGTCATCCCACACTTTCACAATTCAAAGTAGAGATAGAAAACTCCTCTTTATGGAATTCAGAGTTTAGTGTGCCCAAGAAGTGAGTGTTGCATAAGGGCAAGCTAGTGCCACCAAAATCCTAAGCTATCCACTCTAAATAGGTGTGGCTAGAGAAATCCAAGTGGGAACCCAACAAATATTGTCTATTCCAGCTTAGGATTTGTGCTTGAATGTTATTTTATTGCAACAATCAAGCAACATTCACAATAAAAAACAAACTTAAAAACATTCTATCTGCTTGTGTCTTACGTTTGTGTTTAAAACAAATCTCAATCAAACATCATCACTTTTAGGTCTCATGCTTCATCCATCATAATAATCATCCCTAAACCATCCACAACCTTCCAAAAATTTTATTAATCATCTTACAACATCCTCAAAACATCCCAAAACTTTCCTCATATCCTTTCTAAACTTTCTAAGATCATTCATAATCCACTATCAAAACTCTCAAATCCAAACATTCCTTTATCCCTATCATCCACATCATTTTCTACTAAATCTTCATCCAAACCTAAACCAATAATCACACTTAAGGGAGTTTTTAATGAAATTCCTCTAATAAAACTAAAATTTGTGCTTAAAGGAGTCCCTAATGAAATTCCTCCAATAAAATCAAAAGTTGTGCTTAAGGGAGTTCCTAATCACTTTCCTCCAATAAAACCAAAAGTTGTGCTTAAAGGAGCCCCTAATGACATTCCTCCAATAAAACCAATTTTTTTTCTAAAGGGAGTCCCTAATCACATTCCACCACCTAAACCAATAATCACACTTAAGGGATTCCAAGCACCATCCTCTCCATCATTCATGTCTTCTTCTTATCCTTCACACACATATACTTATTCTCCAACCTCTAGTCTTAATCCTCCATATAAACTTTCATCTCCACATAATCCTAATCCTTCATACTCATTTGTGACCCATGAATGAGACCAAAGGATTGAATATCTTGACTATTGTTTGAAAGAGGTTGAAAAACATCTAGAATCCCAACATTTGAATGAAGTGATGCAATAATCTCATAAGCCTTTATCATCACCCAAAACTACATCATCCAAGTTTAATGTCCATGACCTTCTGCAAAGGATAAATGAGAAACCCAAATCTAAGTCCTCAAACATAAATAATATTGTGCAATCCTACCATATCATGCATCTATCTTCACCCCCATAAGTCAAAGTAAACCTCATGAGTCTTTCACTGAAGCTAGTGAATCTATCCAACCATCTTCTCCTATCATACCATCTACATCCAATGATTCATGCCAATATCTTAGTCCAAAGAATGCTAGCATAGACTCTCTTGCACATCAAGATACAAGTACTCTTTCCACTCCATCCAATGATACGAAAAATATCCAATTCTCTCCAATCTTTGACCAAGATCCCATCTATCAAGAACCTCATGATGATCCCCTTATCTCTTTTTGTTTCATCCAAGATGATCCCCTTCCATCTCAAGAGAAAAGTATCCTTCCAAGTCCTCCTTCCACCTCATCTAATGAATCCATACCATCTCATGATTCCATTGCATCCCATGAGAATGATGGTTCTTCCATCATATCTAATGATGTCCTACCATTTGATGATCAAGATAAGCTTTCCACAAAATCTTGGGATTCCCTTCTTCATCAAGATCAAGATATAGCTCTATTGAAGGATGCCCTTTCATTCCATGATGATGTTCATCCTTCTCATGATCATGATATGAATTTCATACCACTTCATAATGATTCCATACCAAATAAAGAGCAAGCTACTCCATATCCTACACCTTATGATCCTTTTCCAAGTCAAGATCAAAGCATCCCATTATCCCCATGTCAAGATCCTATCACCCATCCTAATTCCCCTCAAGGTCACAATCCTCCACAAGAGTCTATCACCCCTATTAAAGCTCTCCATGAGCCCCTTACCTATCAAATGGGTTCCCTCACTTTTATCCAAGGTGGTTTACTCCAATATTTTGTTATTCCTTCCATATCACATCCACCTCATGATGCACTTGCATCTTGTTTCATAAATAATACATATCCCATTGGAAAATGAATGTGTCAAAGTATGAACTACAAAGGAAAAGGATAAGGAATTCATGAAAAAGGTATCCTAGAACCCCTTTATATCCAAAAAAATCCATATTATCATGGCCTTGTTTATACACCTCATGCTCAAGACATTGGTACCCATCATAAGTCCATATTCCATCAAAATAAACCCAACTATCCTAGTCCATCAAACCTTCCATCTATCCTAGGTCATTATCCTAGTCTATCAAACCTCCCATCTATCCTTGGTCCTTATCATCAAAACCATAGTTCATCAACTCTTCCATCCATATTGGGGCCCTACATCCCTCCATCTCATGTTCATCAAGAACAACAAAGGAACACATCTTTGATGCCCTCTCAAAATTCTACCTATGTACATTAACCCATCCATAATACATGCATATCATTCTTATAAATCCACCCATCACATTGCTCTTGGAAGCAACTTGGGTGCCAAATTTCAAAAGATTCCATATCAAAATCCACATATATCAAAGGATGAACATATATCCTAAAAGAGACATGCAAAAATAAAAGAAAATCTGATCCAAAGTCAAACGAAAAATCCAAAAGGCCACAAATTCCCATAATGTCAAAAGAAAAAAATTCAAATGCCCCAAAGGCCCACAAAGAAAAAATAAAAATTTCAAAGGCCATGAAGGCCCATAAATCAAAAAGAAAAATCTCAAAGGCCACAAAGGCCCACAAAGAAAAAATCTAAGTCAAAAGCTATGTGGATTCCTAAAAATCTCATAGAAGTAATAAAATCTAAATTGGCATCCAAACTTTCTAATCCAAAAGCTTCCTCCAATCTTCCATCTAAAAAATATCATATTATAACTCCATTTTTCCTTCATCACTCCACCACCCTTTACGGTGTGTGCTGATGTTGATCTTTCAATCCTTTCCATCTATCCATCAACAAGCCTTCCAACCTCATATCCATTATCCAACATTCATCCCCAATTATCCTCCTTTAATCTAAACTTTTGCATAAGTCCTTAGCTTCTTCCATCATGCCATTATTATATCATTTTTTATGTGTCTAATTCTCATTTCCATGGATTATTAGAGCACATATTCGAGGGATATTAGCCGTGAGACTTGATGCTTGAGTCCTTTCTCCATCTCCATATCATGCATATATTATCTTCCATATTAATTTTTCCCTATCCATATCATATCTTCCATATTCATCTTGCACTTTACACTTGGGGGAAAGTTTCATCCATCTTATCATTCATATTCATCATCCTCCTTATGTTCATTCCTCCTAGTTCCACCTTTGATCTTGAAAATTTTAAGGATCTTCTTGAACATCATATATCTTATCCTATACACTTTATCCAAACCTTCCATACCATATCCTCCATCATGTATCTTATCCTATTCATTTTTATCCATATCTTCCATGCCATATCCTTCACCTTATCCATATTCCACCATTCTATCTAAATACATCATTTCTTCCCTTCCTTGGTCTTGGTGAGGAATAGGGGAAAAATACTTAATGTATAAGAGTGAATTTGTACCCCATGTGGAAATCCTCTTTTTCCCTTCACCCACCTTAGAAAATAAAGATTGGAGGATTAATTCCACCTAATCCTACTGTGGGCATCCCACTTGGCACCTATTTTGAGCATCGGTGGAGGAATTTCTATCGGGGACACTCGCGCGGTGTGCAGACGTCCGCGTGGTGCACTTATGTCCCTAGCAGATTCCTACAGCTAAACCTATAGAGGTGTTACACTTCTCATTGGAGGTGAAGTTGTAACACCCCCTTTGGCCGACCGAATAGAATATGGCTATTTTTCTCCATCTTTTCTTCAAATTCATCCCTTCAGCATTCAATCCAACTGTTGACCACATCAAGCATCCATTGTTGCACTATCACATTCACTTTCACGCTCTCAAGCATTCATTTTCACTCACTCTAAGCATTCAAGCATTCCATTGCAACCAAAGCAACACTCCATCAATTTGGTAGAGCAATTTTAGGACCACACCATTGTAGCAGAGGCTTGAGTACTCTCATTTTCTCCCCCAAGCAGCCTTGAGAGCTCTTGGTGGAGGTGGTAAGATTCCCTCTCCTCTCCTCTATCACTTGGTTGAGTAGCATAACATTGTTTTATAGTCCTTTTATCTTTACTACTTTATTTCCTTTACCTAATTTCCTTAGTTGTCTGTGGAGGTTGAAACACCTAAACGGGGGTTTGACTGAGGGGCGGGTGCATGAAGTTGGGTACCAATTTTCTGGCCACTTATGATTTTTTTTTTAAAACGCGCTCACGTTATAATGATCACGCGCTATTTCACGTTAAAAAAAAAAGTGAAATTATTTTCCTTGGAATACCAACCCAGAGGCTTGGAGGGTATTCCCAACAAGACGAGTATGTGCAGGATCATGATGGGCCAAAAAGTGGCAATATTATGAGTATTTGTAGGGTATGTGGTCGACAACTTTTTACCCAAAATTGATGAAATGAAAGGGGTTTTAGAGGAGATTCTTAGCTTTCCACCAATATAAATTATTCTTTAATTTGAATTTAATAAATTATTATTATTCATTTTCTATTAGAATTATGACTAAAGTCCCTGATAGGGATTGAAAAACATCTATAACTTTCAAATGGTATCACATTTTTGAATCCAAAACATGCATCACAATCCATGCTTCACATAATATAGGATTAAAAAGAAAAATTAAATTTCATGAAGTTTTGACCAAGTTAAGGTGGTCAGACATACTAGTTTTATATTTTTAAAATTTGTAATAAAAATTCATAATTAATTATTTACTTGGAAAAAAATTACAAAAAAATATGCATCACATTTGAACATGAGTCCTCTACTTATATGTAAAATCTTATAAAAAATATTATCATTTTATTATGGTTAGGGTGGTCAAACAAACACCTACTTCTTATTTTTTCCCTGAAATTTAAGTACTACTGCATTGAAATTTCAAATTTTCACCAAATAAATTTTATTTATTTTTAAATAAACTAGTAGCTTAGAAACCACATTCAATTTTCTACAGATTCTATTCTTACATATTTTTTAAATAATATAGATAACTTATTCAAATTTTTACGTCAAGTTGCCTAACACTAATTTTTCTAAAAAAAAATTCACTTAAGGGCCTATTTTTTCCATGATGATCCTGCACATACCCAGACCAGAGACGTGTTTTTACAAATTCTATAATTTTTCACATAATGGGGTTCATGCTCACCATCAAGATTGCATCTAGTTCAATATTGACAAAATTGAAAACATGGGTAATGTTAGGTTCTTTCTTAGCTATCCAACGATGTAATTTTTTTCACTTTTCGACAATGTTAAGCCTTTCATACATAATTTCTTTTGTTTGTATGTTTGTTTTTTGCCAAAAAGCAGTGTTTAGTATTTTTTTTTGTTATAAATCAATCGTTCATCAAAATTTCAAATAAATTGCATTTTTAGAAACTAGACTCCATTCTACAAATTTTAAAAAAAAAGAAAAACAAATCAATTATTTTCAAAAATTTGTAGGGGGAGCACGGCCAAAATTCTACTTTTCAGGAAGTACCCACTTAGAAAATTAGTAAAAAATCAAATATTCATTACAAATTTATCAAAAAAATTGTGCACCAACTAGATGCTATTAACTAACTTCTGACCATAGCGATTTTAAAAATACTACAAAAAAGTTCACCGTGCTTAGGTCGTACAAGAGTTGCTATGCTATGTTTTTCTGACAAAAACAACACCAATTTCTGTACATTCCTCTTTTGAACCCCTTAATCTCAACCATTTTCAAAATAAATTAGTAGTTTAGAAAGTAGACTCGCAGCACTTCGATCCTTGTTTATGTTCCATCTCAAAATTTTGAGTGTAACTATCCTCAATTTCACGTCCAAGGTCAGCATTTCCTGATTTCAGAAAAAAAAGTAGCCACTTAATCTCCCTTTTTGGGAACCATCTTGGTGCACTTACCCTAAGGTAGGCCCCTATACATCCACCCAAAATTTTCTCTTTCTTCTTGGGTTTAGGAGTACATGCTCTTTGAGGGGTCAGCTGGCAAATGAATTCCTTGGTGATATCCTCCTTATTCTCTTTACTCTTGCATATTTTCTTTTATAATATTAGAGAGTATTTTATTTATTTAATCACATCATTTTGGCCCTTTAGGTAGCCTGTTGGGCCGTTAGCTAGTTTTGTTGGTTTGACCTCATCCTCATTGTTGCCTGGTTGTATGAATGACAACACACTTTTGAGATGCTAGTGCACTGCACTGACATCCAGAGACTACACTTCTTTGTTCGAACAAAGAGCTTTCTGAGACATAGTGTTAGACCTAAAAATCAGTTCACCTAGCCTCTTAATGTTTTTTGGGTTTGTAGAATAATTGAGAGCCCTCACTATCCTCACTATTCTTACCTCACATTCCCTTGCAATACACTTAGCTGAGGTAAGTTAGGGCAACCTCTCATGTCTTGGCCTTTCGTGACCTGGGATCTTGCACACGTTGGTCCCCCTCTCTTACACTTAGGCATTGTGTGCATAATTTATCTATTTTGATCTTGATCATCCTATTCATTAACCTTATCATTGCAGTCTTTCGTTCCATATCTTCCAACTTATCCAAATCCATGTCCCATTTCCTTCCTTTGTTCTTGATGAGATTAGGGGAAAATTACAAATGCATGCTTTGGATTTCCATTCATATCCTTATGTGTTACCATTCCATCATAGTTCACATCCTTATCATTTATCCATGATTACATTATCTCCAGTGTTGTTCATCATGTCCCTTAGCAACCTTGAATATTATCATGCAAATCATATTTGAGCCTAGTTGTAAAACATTATCCAATCCTCATATCTTTTATCAATCAATCATCAAACAATCATCAATCTTATCATACTTAGAGGAATCAGTGATCCTAAGTATTTACCATCATCATTCCCTATGAAATCAATCATTCTTGCCATCCAATCAACCAACCATTATCATATTTTCACAAAAGATATGTTGCTTGTGTGACATGTTTTGTAGTGAATATTTCCTTTCGATCTATCATTTATCCATGGTTGCATTACCTCTACTGTGGAAGATATTATTCCTTCAATTAATAATCTATCACATTTCATCTCACTCCATATTTAAAACTTCAAAAAATCTCTAAAAAATCATAAAATTTCCTAAAAAGAATCCCTAAAAAATCATAAAATGTCATGAAAAAATCCCTAAAAATCATTAAATATCCTGAAAAAAGTAACAAAAATAATAAAATGTCCCAAAAAAACCCTAAAAAATCATCAAATGTCCTAAAAAATCATAAAATGTCTTTAAAAAGTCCCTAAAAAATCATAAAATGCCCTAAAACATCCCTAAAAAATCATAAAATATCTTAAAAAATCCCACAAAATCATAAAATGTCCTAAAGAAGCCATAAAAATAATAAAATGTCTAGAAGAAAATCCCTAAAAAATCATAAAATGTCCTAAAAAAAATCCCTAAAAATCATAAAATGTCCTAAAAAAAATCCCTAAAAATCAGAAAATGTCTTGAAAAAAGCCATAAAAATCATAAAATGTCCCAAAAAAAGCCACAAAAATCATTCAATGTCTTGAAAAAAAGTCATAAAAATCATAAAATGTCTTGAAAAAATCCCTAAAAATCATAAAATGTCTTGAGAAAATTAGAAAAAATAAAATATTCCAAAAATCCAAAAGAATCAAATATTCCTAAAATCCAAAAAAAAAATCAAATATTCTGCAAAATCCAAAAAAATCAAATAACCTTGAAAAAATTCCAAAAACAATGACACTTTCAGATTGCCACACAACTTTGAACTTCCACAAAATCAAAACACGCCATGATTGACAATCAAACAAACATTGAAACATACTTATCAATCTATCTTTCAAATCCAACCAAATGAATAAAGTGTAAGAATCAATTCTTACACTTAGGCATTGTGTCCATATCTTATCTATTTTGATCTTGATCATCTTATTCATTAGCCTTATCATTGCAGTCTTTCATTCCATATCTTCCAACTTATACAAATCCATGTCCCATTTCCTTCCTTTGTTCTTGATGAGATTAGGGGAAAATTAAAAATGCATGCTTTGGATTTCCTTTCATATCCTTATGTGTTACCATTCCATCATAGTTCACATCCTTATCATTTATCCATGATTACATTATCTCCAGTGTAGCTCATCATGTCCCTTTGCAACCTTGAATATTATCATTCAAATCATATTTGAGCCTAGTTGTAAAACATTATCCAATCCTCGTATCTTTTATCAATCAATCATCAAACAATCATCAATCTTATCATACTTAGAGGAATCAGTGATCCTAAGTATTTACCATCATCATTCCCTATGGAATCAATCATTCTTGCCATCCAATCAACCAACCATTATCATATTTTCACAAAAGATATGTTGCTTGTGTGACATGTTTTGTAGTGAATATTTCCTTTCAATCTATCATTTATCCATGGTTGCATTACCTCTACTATGGAAGATCTTATTCCTTCAATTAATAATCTATCACATTTCATCTCACTCCATCTTTAAAACTTCAAAAAATCTCTAAAAAATCATAAAGTTTCCTAAAAAGAATCCCTAAAAAATCATAAAAATCCCTAAAAATCGTTAAATATCCTTAAAAAAGCCACAAAAATCATAAAATGTCCCAAAAAAACCCTAAAAATCATCAAATGTCCTAAAAATCCCAAAAAAACATAAAATGTCTTAAAAAATCCCTAAAAAATCATAAAATGTCCTAAAACATCCCTAAAAAATCATAAAATATCTTAAAAAATCCATAAAAATCATAAAATGTCCTAAAAAAAAGCCATAAAAATCATAAAATGTCTCGAAGAAAATCCCTAAAAAATCATAAAATGTCCTAAAAAAAAATCCCTAAAAAATCATAAAATGTCCTAAAAGAAATCCCTAAAAAATCATAAAATGTCTTGAAAAAAAATCCCTCAAAATCATAAAATGTCTTGAAAAAAGCCATAAAAATCATAAAATGTCCGAGAAAAAGCCATAAAAATCATTCAATGTCCTAAGAAAATGCCATAAAAATCATAAAATGTCTTGAAAAAATCCCTAAAAATCATAAAATGTCTTGAGAAAATCCAAAAAAATTAAATATTCCAAAAATCCAAAAGAATCAAATATTCCTAAAATCCAAAAAAAAAAATCAAATATTTTGAAAAATCCAAAAAAATCAAATAACCTCGAAAAAATTCCAAAAACAGTGACACTTTCAGATCGCTACACAACTTTGAAATTCCACAAAATCAAAACACGCCATGATTGACAATCAAACAAACATTGCAACATACTTATCAATCTATCTTTTAGATCCAACCAAATGCACAAAGTGTAAGAATCAATTCTTACACTTAGGCATTGTGTCCATATCTTATCTATTTTGATCTTGATCATCCTATTCATTAGCCTTATCATTGCAGACTTTCGTTCCATATCTTCCAACTTATCCAAATCCATGTCCCATTTCCTTCCTTTGTTCTTGATGAGAATAGGGGAAAATTACAAATGCATGCTTTGGATTTCCATTCATATCCTTATGTGTTACCATTCCATCATAGTTCACATCCTTATCATTTAACCATGATTACATTATCTCCAGTGTGGCTCATCATGTCCCTTAGCAACCTTGAATATTATCATGCAAATCATATTTGAGCCTAGTTGTAAAACATTATCCAATCCTCGTATCTTTTATCAATCAATCATCAAACAATCATCAATCTTATTGTGCTTAGAGGAATCAGTGATCCTAAGTATTTACCATCATCATTCCCTATGGAATCAATCATTTTTTCCATCTAATCAACCAACCATTATCATCTTTTCACAAAAGATATGTTTCTTGTGTGACATGTTTTGTAGTGAATATTTCCTTTCGATCTATCATTTATCCATGGTTGCATTACCTCTACTGTGGAAGATCTTATTCCTTCAATTAATAATTTATCACATTTCATCTCACTCCATCTTTAAAACTTCAAAAAATCTCTAAAAAATCATACAATGTCTTGAAAAAATCCCTAAAAATCATTAAATATCCTGAAAAAAGCCACAAATATTATAAAATGTCCGAAAAAAACTTTAAAAAATCATCAAATGTCCTAAAAAATCATAAAATGTCCCTAAAAAATCATAAAATGTCCTAAAACATCCCTAAAACATCATAAAATATCTTAAAAAATCCCTACAAATCATAAAATGTCCTAGAAAAGCCATAAAAATCAAAAAATGTCTAGAAGAAAATCCCTAAAAAATCATAAAATGTCCTAAAGAAATCCCTAAAAAATCATAAAATGTCCTTAAAAAAATCCCTAAAAAATCATAAAATGTCTTGAAAAAAAATCCCTAAACATCATAAAATGTCTTAAAAAAAGCCATAAAAATCATAAAATGTCTGAGAAAAAGCCATAAAAATATTCAATGTCCTGAAAAAAAGTCATAAAAATCATAAAATGCCTTGAAAAAATCCTTGAAAATCATAAAATGTCTTGGGAAAATCCAAAAAAATTAAATATTCCAAAAATCCAAAAGAATCAAATATTCCTAAAATCTAAAAAAAAAATCAAATATTATGAAAAATCCAAAAAAATCAAATAACCTCGAAAAAATTCCAAAAACAGTGACACTTTCAGATCGCCACACAACTTTGAACTTCCACAAAATCAAAACACGCCATGATTGACAATCAAACAGACATTGCAACATACTTATCAAGCTCTCTTTCAGATCCAACCAAATGCACAAAGTGTAAGAATCAATATTTACACTTAGGCCTTGTGTCCATATCTTATCTATTTTGATCTTGATCATCCTATTCATTAGCCTTATCATTGTAGTCTTTCGTTCCATATCTTCCAACTTATCCAAATCCATGTCCCATTTCCTTCCTTTGTTCTTGATGAGATTAGGGGAAAATTACAAATGCATGCTTTGTATTTCCTTTCATATCCTTATGTGTTACCATTTCATCATAGTTCACATCTTTATCATTTATCCATGATTACATTATCTCCAGTGTGGCTCATCATGTCCCTTTGCAACCTTGAATATTATCATGCAAATCATATTTGAGCCTAGTTGTAAAACATTATCCAATCCTCATATCTTTTATCAATCAATCATCAAACAATCATCAATCTTCTCGTACTTAGAGGAATCAGTGATCCTAAGTATTTACCATCATCATTCCCTATGGAATCAATCATTCTTGCCATCCAATCAACCAACCATTATCATCTTTTCACAAAAGATATGTTGCTTGTGTGACATGTTTTGTAGTGGATATTTCCTTTCGATCTATCATTTATCCATGGTTGCATTACCTCTACTGTGGAAGATATTATTCCTTCAATTAATAATCTATCACATTTCATCTCACTCCATATTTAAAACTTCAAAAAATCTCTAAAAAATCATAAAATTTCCTAAAAAGAATCCTAAAAAATCATAAAATGTCATGAAAAAATCCTAAAAATCATTAAATATCCTGAAAAGAAACAAAAATAATAAAATGTCCCAAAAAAACCCTAAAAAATCATCAAATGTCCTAAAAAATCCCTAAAAAATCATAAAATGTCTTTAAAAAGTCCCTAAAAAATCATAAAATGCCCTAAAACATCCCTAAAAAATCATAAAATATCTTAAAAAATCCCTCAAAATCATAAAATGTCCTAAAGAAGCCATAAAAATAATAAAATGTCTAGAAGAAAATCCCTAAAAAATCATAAAAAGTCCTAAAAAAATCCCTAAAAAATAATAAAATTTCTTGAAAAAAAATCCCTAAAATCATAAAATGTCTTGAAAAAAGCCATAAAAATCATAAAATGTCTAGAAAAAAGCCATAAAAATCATTCAATGTCCTAAAAAAAAGTCATAAAAAATCATAAAATGTCTTAAAAAAATCCTTAAAAATCATAAAATGTCCCAAAAAAAGCCATAAAAGTCATTCAATGTCCTGATAAAAATGCATAAAAATCATAAAATGTCTTGAAAAAATCCCTAAAAATCATAAAATGTCTTGAGAAAATCCAAATAAATTAAATATTCCAAAAATCCAAAAGAATCAAATATTCTTAAAATCTAAAAAAAAAATCAAATATTCTGAAAAATCCAAAGATATCAAATAACCTCGAAAAAATTCCAAAAATAGTGACACTTTTAGATCGCCACACAACTTTGAACTTCCAAAAAATCAAAACACGCCATGATTTACAATCAAACAAACATTGCAACATACTTATCAATCTATCTTTCAGATCCAACCAAATGCACAAACAGTGACAAGAATCAATTCTACATGGAAGCATGTTGCATTTTGTTTGTTGATCTTTGATTATATTATTTTTTCTTTGGTGGCATGTCTTTTAGCTTCTCGAGGATGTCTTGGACTAGAGAAGTGAGGATGGAGTATGTTCACTTGTTTGTTGTTTGTGGACTGTTTCTCATTCATAGGATGAATTGTCTTAGGATGTGGTTGTCTAAAATCATCGAGGACCTATGAGTCTACTATGGATGAGAGAATTCCTTGTCTGATAGTGTCTTCCATGCAATAATTATTCATGTCATCTAAGGTCCTTATACCTAGATGCTTATTCTTTACTATTAAACAAAAATGCAAATAGTATTCAGGTCGTCTAGATGTTCATGTTATCTAGATGCTTATACTAATTTGTGACATAATAAGCTCTTTGATGACAAAGCACTATGTAAAGCACAAGAAGCTACATCACCTTCATTTCTTTCATATCTCTTTCTCATCTATCATTTCTTCCATCATCCATTTCCTTCATCATTTTGTTTTCTTCATGCTCTTTATCTCTAAGGGTAATTAATCGATTTATATAACTGATGCTTTCTTTTTAACTCAAATATCAAATCAATCAATTTTCTCCTTGATCACTCAATCATTGTATCAATCATTGTTTTGTGCTAGCATCAATCTCAATCAACATAATCAGCTCATCAACCTGGCTATACTGATCATTTACATTAATTGTTTAGTTAGGCCCATCAACTGTGCATTTTCATCAAATGTACATCTTTGCTTAATCACTCGCCTAATATCAATTATCAAATTTTCTCCTCATGATCTATCAAGAGATTAATCTTATCACAACTTCTTCGATCAATCTCTCAAGGGGGCATATCATCCTTATCATCATCCTTACTGGGATATCCCTAGGGCATGTATCAGTTAATCAATTATTTTTTATTTGAAACAACATGATAGGCTTCATTATCTCAAAGAGGGGCAAAATGTAGACATAAAAATGTCCTCATAATCATCTTTATCCATTGCATATTTCATTTAGTCATCTGAAAAAATCATTTAACCATTTGCATAATCATTAACTCATACATTTCATTAATCATATTCCCATAATCATAAATGCATTTCATAAATACATTTCCATGAGCATTTGTCCATTTCATAAACCAATTTCATTAAAAAAATTAAATAATCATTTATCCTTCTCCTATACATATCATTTAATAAATCCATTACCCTTAATCTCCAACATATCACAAATTACATTTAATTAAAATGGGATAATTATTATTTCTCCATCTCATTCTTTTATCCCATATTCTTCCCAAAATGTGGATTCACCCATGAGGACATCTATATAAGCTCGCTTTCTCTTCACTTTTCAATCAAGACCCCAATTTCATTTTGGTCAAATACATTCTACATAGCCTCTTGTACTTTTGCTACAAAAAACTGAGAGCAAAGACAAGATCTTGTAGATAGGATAACAATGGAGTTTGATTTCTTTTGAATACTCAAGTTTTTTTTTGGTTTTCATAGTGTAATTTCATTTTTCATGTTTTTTAATTTAAGAAATGCTCCATTGATGTTATGTTAGAATTTTGATTTGGAGTTTATAGTTTAAATCATTTAGCTTTCTCAAATTTCAGCATGATTGATTCAATAAAAAACATTATAACACAATTGGTGGCTTTCATGGTTGGATACTTCACAAATTTTCCTACTCCTACTTTGTGCCCTCAAGCTCTCAGCTCGTTCTTGGATCTCCCCTGTTCATCCCTCTTCCTCCCCCCTTTCATCTCTCTATTTCCTCTACCAAATTTCAATCTTGCATGATCATTGGCATTTTGTTATGTCTATTTGAATGCTAGCCCTTGATCCTAGAGAAGATCTATGGTTGCAACATTACAATGCAATCCTGCTACACCAGTTACTAGTGTTTGCAAGGTGGTGGTTAAGCTATACCAATCACACCAACTACCCACTACAATGCCATAGTTGACCTAATTCTTATTTGTGAGGTGGTGGTAACCTCTAGTTCATCCCACAACACCATTGTTGGTTCATTCCTTGACCAAAGGGTAGCAGTTTCCCATCCTACCACAACCACTAATAAAGTCGATCACAGGGTAGCAGGTTCCCCGCACTACTACAATACCATTGACAAAGCTCTAGCACAAGGTAGTTGGTTCCTCACACTACCATAGTTGGTCATATAGCCTATCGCAAGGGTGTGGTAAAGGCTCCCAAAGCATGCAAATTTGACATCAACATTGATTGGCCCACCAGGTAAGAATACAAAACCAAAAAATATCTATAGAAAGCAAATAGTTTTTTCTGGGGTGATGAGGATAGCCTACACATCTAGGATGCTCTAGCACCAGACATGCTAGGCAAAAAATTTGTGAGCATGGGCTTACAATGATGGAGTTGAGTGATAGAACCACTCTTTGAGATTGTAAACAATCTACAACATGTACTCCATCACTATATTAGGTGCTAAAAAATTAACCTTTCTTTCATGTCTTCCAACATCGCTCTAGAACTCTCACCATCTTCTTCCAACAACATTAAAACTTCCTCCTTTTTCCCCTCATGGACTCACATCCACTACAGCTTGACCTCTTCTACCAAATTCTTTCCACACTCCTCTCCTCTTCCATGAGTTCAAACCCACCTATAACCATCCACCTCCACCAAAAACAACCTATAACATCTTCAACTATCTCTACACAAACCACACACGATCTACAACATCTACTACAAACTCTAGTTTTTTATTCATCTCGTCTTCTATCTCTTCTTCTAAAACTAAACTAATATCATAAAATTGTTTTACCTCATCTTCATTCACAGTTGCAACATCAAACTTCACCACGATGTCTTCCATGTCCTCATCAACTACAACTTTTCATTATTCTCTCTTCATGCCTTCCTCATGGCATGTTTCTACTGCAACTTCTTTTGTAGGGGCTACTCTCCCAGCTTTCTCCATCCAGCTCAAGTTTCAATACTCCTTTCGGATGTCCTCTTTCTTTGTATCAATCTTCTTTACCACTTTTCTCTCTCTTTCCAACACACTTTCCCACTTCTTCAAAAACTATCTGTCCAAACTTCTCTAACATTTCACCCTCCACTTTCTCCCATTACTACTCCCAAAATAGTATCTGCACAGGTCTCCTCATGATCCATCCCATCATGTCTACTGCAATATTCCACAACTCACAACTCTTTGCATCTTAATGGTTAGTCCCTCTAAGTTATCAACTATTCAGGACTCCACAATCACCCACAACAATCCTATTGAACTCATTGGAAAACTCTACCACTTCACACACTCTCCTCTACCCAATAGGATTTTGGAAGATGCACCCTCACGATCTCTTCTACCCACTTCCTCTCAATGGAAGAGATTTTCACACCTTCTACCCAACCTCATCTCTATTGGGGGACACTCAACATGATTCACATGGAACCAATGGCCTCTCAAGGCTTCTTCACTCTTCAAAAAATATTTAGCCACAATCCTAGTGGATAATCTCCATGCTCAAGATTACCAGCTTTGATACCATTTGATGCAAGAGGGTACTCCCCTCTATAGCCACTAAAATGAAAAACACAAAATGGAACTCACAACATAACCCCATCACTCAACTTAACAAAAAAATATTGATTTTATTGATTTAATAATAAATATTAGATTATAATTGGTGGCCTTCATGGCCACATCCTTCACAATTTTTCCTCCTCCTACTCTATTTCCTTGAACTCATAGCTTGTTCTCAGATCTCCCATGTTCATCCCTCTTCCTCCTCCCACCTTTCGTCTCTCTGGCCTCTACTAAATTCCAATCTTGCATGACCTTTTTCATTTTGTTATGTCCATTTGAATGTTGGTCCTTGATCCCAAAGAAGATCTACGAAACTACAATATTACACTATAGTGCAACCACACTAGTTACTAATGTTTGCAGGGTGGAAATTAACTTGTACCAGTCACACCAACTACCTACCACAATGTCATAGGCGACCTAATCCCTATTCATGAGGTGACATTAACCTCTAGTTCATCCCACAACACTATTGGTGGTTCATTTCTTGACTATAGGGTAGTAGTTTACGGTGCTATTAGAGCCATTGATAAATTACATCATGGGGTACCAGGTTCCCCACACTACTACAGTCATTGAGAAAGCTCCAACATGGAGTAACCGGTTCACCACACTACCACAAGTGCTCATACAACCTACTACAAGGGTGTGGTAAAGACTCCCAGAGCATTTAAATTTTTCATCAACATTGAATTGGCCCACCTGGTAAGAATGCAAAACTAGAAAAATATCTATAGAAAGAAAATGAGTATTTTTTTGGTGATGAGGATAGCCTGTATTCCTAGGATGCTCCTGCATTAGTGGGGGTGATGTTCGAGTATGATGCATGGTGGGTCATGCATAGGCCTGATCCCTAGATAAATCAATATTAACCTACCTTGGTGGAGTGAAGAGGTAGAGGTCCACATGACAAATTTGGGGATAGAGGACAGGGGAGGGGAGGAGATGGAGGTAGAGGATATAGGGGAAATGATGGTGGAGATGGCATCAATGGAGACAAGGGAGGAAGGGTCAGGTGGAGGAGGGATAAAGGACAAAGATCAGTTAGATAACTCTCACCTATCAAGGAGGAGGTCAAGTAGGAGGGTCTGTGGGTCGAGGTAGAGTAGGAGGGACCCAAACTAGAGGGAGAGTAGGAGGTAGCCATGTAGGAGGTTGGGTAGGAGATGGGGGAGAAGGATATGGGAGAGGAGGAGAGAGAAATTCAGCAGGAGATCTTGAAGGGAGAGGGTCTAAGTAAGGGCTTTAAGGATGTTCCCATTTTGGAGGCTATGGAGGAGATAGAGGGAGACATGTCAATGGATCAACATATCATAGATTTATAGGCATGACTCTAGGCTATAGATGCATGGATCTAGGGATTATAGGATTAGGTAGATAGGTTCACTATTAAGAAAGGCATGGCCTTCATTGGGAGACAAAGGGCCAACCAGTGATGTCTAGATTTTATTTTCACTATTAGTAGATCCATGGCTGAGCTAGATCATTAGCTCTTCTAGGTAGGGCAAGAGGCTCGATACTATAGGGATTTATATGAGTGCTAGGTGCCACTAACAAATAGGGCACTAAGCTACACAAAAACCCAGAGCCATAGTAGGTCAAACCCTCACTGGACTTACAACAGTGGAGGCATCTCTTAGTCTAGGCAGTCTGCATATGTTCGACCATTGAGATAAGGACATAGGGCTTTAGGATCACACCCATAGTAGGGTATACCTCCCTCATCAGGACCATCTCCTTCAAGAGATATGAGTAGCTCAGGATAGACTTATTTTATACATGTATTAGACACTGATATTTTTTTATTTTGAGCTTGTAAGCTCCATTTTGAGATGCATCAGGATATTGTACTATGACACCATTTTTGATATATATGTGAGAAGCATGATTTTGGTGGTGACTTACATGCTTTATGTTCTTATGTTATATGCATGTCTATGTGATGGATTATGATGCTTATGATATTATGCATTTATATGATTATGAGATTATTCTATATGTTATGACACATTAGGGATGTATATTGTATGGTTTCTACTTATAAGTGATTTTTTATGTTGTGATATATCGATGGATGTACTTAATTTACCTTTATTGTTATATTTACGATGTTACAGGTGCATTATTATTATGATGTGATGCGATATGGATTATGGACATGTATGTATGTAAATGAAATGATATGTATGATATCTTTTTGATCTTTCTATTATGGTATGCAAGGATTATGCAAGATGTATGCAATGAGATGTATGCTGACAGTTTATGGATGTAGGATGTTATCATATAGTTATGACATGTGATGCTTATATGAATGATTCCTTATGATGGAATGCTATATATTTTTTTTTACTTTCTTGTGTAATATGGATGACCTAATATGCTTATGGTGATGTTTATTATGCTTCTAACATGACTATTATGAAAGGCATGGCCTTCATTGGGAGACAAAGGGCCAACCAGTGATGTCTAGATTTTATTTTCACTATTAGTAGATCCATGGCTGAGCTAGGTCATTAGCTCTTCTAGGTAGGGCAAGAGGCTCGATACTATAGGGATTTATATGAGTGCTAGGTGCCACTAACAAATAGGGCACTAAGCTACACAAAAACCCAGAGCCATAGTAGGTCAAACCCTCACTGGACTTACAACAGTGGAGGCATCTCTTAGTCTAGGCCGTCTGCATATGTTCGACCATTGAGATAAGGACATAGGGCTTTAGGATCACACCCATAGTAGGGTAGACCTCCCTCATCAGGACCATCTCCTTCAAGAGATATGAGTAGCTCAGGATAGACTTATTTTATACATGTATTAGACACTGATATTTTTTTATTTTGAGCTTGTAAGCTCCATTTTGAGATGCATCGGGATATTGTACTATGACACCATTTTTGATATATATGTGAGAAGCATGATTTTGGTGGTGACTTACATGCTTTATGTTCTTATGTTATATGCATGTCTATGTGATGGATTATGATGCTTATGATATTATGCATTTATATGATTATGAGATTATTCTATATGTTATGACACATTAGGGATGTATATTGTATGGTTTTTGCTTATAAGTGATTTTTTATGTTGTGATATATGGATGGATGCACTTAATTTACCTTTATTGTATTATTTACGATGTTACAGGTGCATTATTATTATGATGTGATGCGATATGGATTATGGACATGTATGTATGTAAATGAAATGATATGTATGATATCTTTTTGATCTTTCTATTATGGTATGCAAGGATTATGCAATATGTATGCAATGAGATGTATGCTGACAGTTTATGGATGTAGGATGTTATCATACAGTTATGACATGTGATGCTTATATGAATGATTCCTTATGATGGAATGCTATATATGTTTTTTTACTTTCTTGTGTAATATGGATGGCCTAATATGCTTATGGTGATGTTTATTATGCTTCTAACATGACTATGTATGCATGATATTTTGTGTGTCACAAGATTCCATCAAGAATAGAAGAAATATGAGTGTGGAGGAAATGAATGTTAGCACAAAGATAGTATAAATGAAGAGGAGTTGATATTTTCTTGATAGATATTAGGATTTCATGTTTATCATCATTGGGCATTAAATTATGGAAAATGGATAATAAAAACTCTAGTATGACATAGACCAAGGTGTGTAATGTTATCCTTTTGCAAAAATAGATAGTTGATAGATAAGGAGTGTCATGACGCATACTAGGAGAAAATTTGCCCAATATTTTTGTCAGGACAAACTACAAACAACAATCAAATAAAAATCAAGTCATGTTGCATCATTGCTCCTCTAAATACTTCTTAGGATATCTTCAAGGTGGCTAGTAATATGACCAATGATAAATCAATAAAAATATAAGACAAACTAGACCAACAGATCCAACCATTTAGATCATTTGTCAGTGATTGTTGATAAGATTGATAAGATTGACTGATTGATTGACTAACACTTTCTGGTTTCAAGAACAAAATCATATTGTATAAGCCATCATGTCTAGTTTTGACCATGTAGCCACCTATTTAAGGAAAATGTTAAAGGTGATAAATGATGATGTCTAGTTTAAGGAAGGACACATCTTGTATAAGATAAATGATAGGACCAGGTCTGGTTTCAAGAAATGAGGAAAGTCTTGTAAGATTTTGAGTCGAGTTTTGATAATGCCACCTATTGTATAAGACCACTGATTGATTGGTAAGTGTTTATTTTAAAATTAGGCATTCGATTAATTTGGATTGAAGACTAGATGGTTAGTTAGCCTGTTGATTCATGATTTGGTTGAGACTAAGATAACTATTTGTGTCTGATCAACATGTCAATTTTAGCAAAGGATGACTTATTATGATATGGACTGTGATGGTACTAGCAAACCCTAAGGGACTGACCTAATGCTTCAGAGGCTCATCAGTGATGGCCTTGCCTATGTAATGAGTCAGTGCAAGATCATGGAGGTCCAAACTAGGCCTGTAAGTAGCAATGAAAATTGAGAAAAATAGAGCTAGACAACTTGACCTAAAATTTTGAATTATTTAATAACATTAATTGAAAAATAAGTAAAAAAAATGTAGAAAATTGAATGTAATTTCTAAGATACTATTTCATTAAATTTGTAAAATGTAAATCTATTTGGTGAAAATTTGAAATCAATGCAATAGTGCTAAATTTTCAAGAAAAAATAAAAGGTAGGTGTATGTCTGACCAACCTAAGTATAAGAAAAAGGTAATATATTTTTAAAAAATATTCAATATAAGTAGAGGATGCATGTCTAGATGTGCCACATTCTTTTTGTATATTTTTTGCAAGTAAATAATTAGTTATGAATTTTTTACTAAAACTTTTTAAAAATATTAAAATTTGTTTGTCTAACCACCATAACTTGGTCAAAAATTTATGAAATTCATTTTTTTATCCTATAGTATGGGAAACATAGAATGTTTTGCACCTTTCAAATTCAAAAAATGTGAAACATTTAAGAATTATAAATATTTTTCAATTAGCCTATCAATCAAGACTTTAGTTAGATTGTATGTATAAAATCAATATAATTATCTATTTAATTCCAAATAAGGAATTCTTATTTTTTTGTAAAGCTGAAAATTTTCTCAATAAGCCCTTTTCATTAGCCACCTTTTTGTCATATCACCACCTTTCGGACCCCCATGATCCTGAAATCACCCTAACATGCGCAAAGACATCATAGTTTGACTGAACTTGACCACTGATAATTTATTATGGATTCAATCATGATTGAGTCAAAACGACAAACCCTAAAGGATTGAACTAGTGTCTCAAGGGCTCATTAATGATGGCCTTTCCGACATAACATGCACATATACATCGTAGTTCAATAGACTTAGATTGATAGGACTTGACATTTTTTGGGATTTTTGAAGGTTATTTGGATGTTTTTGGATTTTTGACATGTTTTGATTCTTTTGGATTTTTGAAATGTTTTTTTTTTTTTGGATTTTTTGAGATATTTCAATTTTTTTAGCTTTTCAAAATATTATCTAGATGTTTTTGGATTTTCACAATGATGAACTCTAATACCAAGTCTAGGATTTGATGTAGTTGTAAGTCAAGTACTTTCCCCTAGTTAGGTATAGGACTAATTATTAGGAGTTGGATACATATGGGTTTGGTATGCGATAGACACATGATGTTAACCGTTTCTAGGCCATGAGAAGGAAAAAAAAGAATTATTATGAATTTTGTGAGGAAGCATGGAGGTGACATTATTATGGGTGAAGGTGAAAAACTAGATAGAATTATGGTAGATGATGGAGTAAATACAGACTACACATGGCAACTGTTTGCCACATTTTCACCATGGTACTTATCCATAGTGCCACCAAAGTGGTTTTTACTATTTGATGAATTATTTCTCTTTACTATTTTCTCATTTTTAATCTTTTTGTGGTCACACAAGACACCTATTTGCTAGGTTTTCATTAGGGTGACATTTCTTTTTCTTTTTCAATTATTTTTTGTATTTTTATCTTTGACTAGGCTCTCAAAAAGGTAGGTGTAGAGTTTACAAAAGTGCAAGCTATTGATAGGATTTGATAACAGTTCACCCTCAAGAGTAGAAAGATGATTAGCACCAGATCCATATACTGTTGCTATGATGTTTAGACCTAACCAATTAGGTTCAAAATTTCTAGGCTTATCTCTCTACTTGAATCTTAGGGTTCTCCATTAAGAACAAATCACAAATGTTAAAATGTCTAACTAGAACCTTCTTATTATAGCTATAATGAAGATGATTATGGTAAGCTTGTAGGTGTACCAATGTATTTTTTCTTCGCTCATCTAACAACTATAGCTCATGCAATCTATATACATGATATTCTTCATCATCAATAAGACCTTGCACGAATACCCTCAAGGAAGGATGGCTTTAGAGCCAAAGACTAGGGAATATGGTGTGGCTTTGTGGGAGTACAGATCCTAGTTACGTAGGTCCATAAGGAATGATTTAGTTGGAGGTTCTAGTCATGATCGACATCATTGATGGTCTTCTTTAGGATTTAGTTATGGTCTTATTGGACACCTCAACTTGGACGTTACCTTGGGGATAATATAGAGTGGTGAAGTGATGTTGGATGTAGAATTTTTTGCATAATTGGCAGACATCCTGATTCTTGAAGGGATGACCATTATCAATAATAATTTTGGAACACCATAGCGACATATGATATAATTGAGGATGAATTTAGATATCTAATTACAAGTAATATATTTCATTAGGATAGCCTTGATCCATTTTGTGAAACACTTGATCACTATGATAATGAATTTATGGACATTGTATAAGGTTGGATGAATCTTACCTATGAGGTTGATTCCCCATTGAGAGAAAGGCCATGGTGATGTGATTGGTTGGAGTTCTTGGGTTGGTGTGTGTATAATACCTCCATGTATTTGGAATTATTGACACTTCTTAACAAAGTGGTATGCATCACGTTCCATAGTGGGCTAGTAGTATCCAACACACATGATATTCTTGGCTAAAGTAGGACCACTCGAGTCAGCTATGGTGGAATCCTCATAAAAAAATTTCATGATCCATTGGTTTGGGGAAGGCATTTTGATAAGTGTCATTTTGGTCAGATATGACTAGTGTTTAGGGTTTTGTATGAGGTATTGTTTTACTTTGAATATTTTCTTTCATATCTCAACCTCTATTCTTTTGGTCTATTCATTGGTTGACCTAATGTAGCCCATTCCTAGTCATGTTAAAATGACTTGAGTCATTGAAGCCCATGAAGTAATTGGCCCCTCATGGTTAGGTCCTCAATTTCCTTTATTTTACAAGGTTGAATTATCAACCTTGTTTGGCCTTTACATCCTTTGTAATAATTTTTTTCTAAGCCTTTTTAAGCCTTTTCATACATCATCCTAGATGATCCACTTTCTCAAAATAATTTATGAGAATGTGAAAAATTTTCCCACTTAAGTTATGTCTACTACATTTTCTCATCGCTCATCATGGATAACTTTGTGAATGCACAACTTACATTAGCGATGCATGATGAATGATATTTCTCTTGTTTTGTGCATCACATATAGGTTATGGATCTTCAGTTTTGCATTAGTGATGCACGATACATGTGTTCCTTTCATTATCATTGCCTTCTTTATCACTATTCTCTTGTGAGTTTAGTGTTATGAATTGGAAATACGCAATGACCCTTTGTGCTCTTTGCATTTTTCTTCCATTGCTCATCGCAAATTTGTTGTAAACTTTGAGCATCAAAAAAGAAATGAGTGATGTGGTCATGTGTTCTAATTTTCTATTGCTGATTTGAATTGCTCTTGTGAGTGATGTCTCTTGTGCCTTTAATTTTCAAGCAGGTACACATGGCTTGATCTTGTTTCATTTCCTTTTTCTACCATCGCTGATATGATCTAGAATTTGAACTATGAATCATCGATATATGATGGGAAATGAACATGACCAAAGAGTGGACTTAATCCAATGGTTGATATCTCATCATCACATGGATGCTCACATCATTGATATGACTTGCAGAGGGTGGAATGTACCAATGATGAGTGATGGCCTCCAAATAAGAGGTAATGTGGCAACATCTTGAATAAATTGTTTAAAGCAAAGGAAAAAGTAGTGAGGCAAAAGTAAAGCCGCCGATGTGGTTTTAAAGTAAGATGATCAATGGCCAGAGTTTAAAAATGAATGACTAAGTGTCAGTTCACTCACATGAGCTTTCCATCAACCATTAATGGTGTTACGCTCCATTTCCCAGATGTAAGGAAGGTAGTTGGCTTATTTTTTATACACTTTGAATTTCTTAGTCTGAGTGAAGAAGACAACTAGAGTTTGAGGAAATAGTGTGAGGCACTCCAAAAAGTAATTACAAAAGCATTAACATCAAATTTTCACCTAGGTAAGCAAATTATCATATCTCTTCTTGTCAAGTATATTGAATTGTGCTAGTCTACAAATTAGTAGGGATTTTGAAAGATAAGTCTGCTTAGAGTCTACTCATTGAGCATCCTTAATTAGGATGGTAAGGATTGGATAAGGTTTGGGAATGTTTTGTTCCATAAATTATGTCTTGGAATTTAAAACTAGGTAGGTCTCTTTGATTAATAAAAAATTGTAAACCCTAGTCCTATCACATCACAAAAATAAGTGAACTAGAATCTAGTGATTCTAGCATTAGGCCAAAGAGAAAACTCAAGCAGAAAAGAGTTAAGAGGCCTAAAACCTAGGATATTTCATCCGCGGGTAAGCCAGAGCCACTTCAAGCATCTAACAGTATGTTGAATACCCCTATGGTGTCCACAAGATCAAGAAAAGAAAAGAAAATGTAGGAAAGATTCATGGAGGGTGCCTTTGAAACATAAATGAAGGTGGGTCACGAATTGGAAAGAGACCTATAGGGAAAGTTGTTGTGAGAAGCAGATTAATTGACAATGCTGGTGAAATTGGAGATTTGGCCTAGCCTTAGAGTGGATGGCAGTTGTTTTTGTATTCCTTTAATAGAAGGTTTTCTAAGAGGCTAGTCTATTACCTATGGGGCCCTAACCATGGGAAGTTGGTGGTACCTAATTTTTTTGTGGAGGTGGATGTGATGATGGAATTAGCTAAGCATTATGATCCCACATACAGAAAGATCAGGAGTGAAAATGGCACTCTCCAGTCCTTGAGGTAACAAGGGATATAATTGTAGAGGAATTTGGGTTAAATCCAAATTTTATAGTTAACATCAAGCATGTGGACCCATATGGTGAGCATGAGAAGAAAATATTTGCATTCAGAAGTACATTTCTTGTAAGGCATAGAAAGAGCATGGAAAGATTTGTCCCTAAAGATATAGAGGCATTTGAGTGTTAAGAATTTTTTGACTATTTCATGAACACATATTATTTCTTGAATCAAGTTCTAGTTCACAATTTTGAGGCTAGGATAGCCATTGACCTATTAGTAATGGCAATAGATATACATTTTCAAAATTAGAACACTAGTTTTGATTATGCTGCTTATATTGCAGAACAAAGGTATAAGTATTTTATTAATCTAAAGAAGGAAGTTCTCCCTCTATCTTTTCCACATTATTCTCTATTTATATAAATGATTCTATTGGAGGGTCAGGATAAATGGAAAAGGAAGCTAAGATTGAGATAGGACAATGAGAATAATGTTTTCCCAATCAAAATATGGACACATGTTTGGGACCAAGATTGTTCCAATTCCAACTATTCGGGTATTTTGTAATGTTATCAGGTTTGGTATTCTGGAGATTTTGGGTGTGGCACCCATTCATAGGATTTCAAGATTAATTAGAAACATCATGCGCCCAAAGGATGTAACAAGATCAACTTCACAACATAATTGGGTAGACTAGTTTTTGCACTCAGAATATACTTTAATCAAGGCTTATGGAGCCAAGGTAGCACCACATTTCTTGCCCTTATATATCTCTGACTAATTGGAATTTATGGAGTTGATGTGGAAAATTGATTTTATGGACCTATAATTGTTTAGAAAACCTAGGAAGGCTGTTGTGCTAGTGCCCCAATGTTTTGTTTCTTACTTTACAGCTACTACCATGAAGGCATATGAAAAATTTGGAATCATGGTGAATAACCTCAGGTTACTGATTCATGAGGTTAGTAGTCTTGACCTAGAAGGATTTGTGCATGCAAAGAGAAGAGATAAGAATTTATCCAGGTTCTCCCACCATTTTTTGTACATAGATGATGTGTTGAGAAACTTGACTAGTTATGGGGTTGTTGTATCTAGAAAAAAGGAATGTACAACCATATGTGACATTAAGAAGAGAATTATGAAGAGAAATACCTTTTATGTGATTCCATATGATGTAATAGAGAACCCTTTAGAAAGGTATTTTTCAAAGTTAAAGGATTATCAGAGTGGTAATTTTAAGGTAAAGGAGTCTACTGAGAGAGCACAAGCTCTTTTAGAGATCAACAACTTCAAGCTATGGATATTCCAGAGCAACCTATGGATGTACAAGAAGAATATGTACAAGTAATTGGGGAGGAACAAATGGTAGAACATGTGCCCGATGATGAGGAGGTGGAAAGGAAATTCCATCCCCCTAACATTGAGGATACTCTTGATTCAGAAGTTTTGTAGGATAGAATTTTCCAATGGCATTGTGATGAAAAGACTGATGATGATCCTAGGATCAAGGATTGTAATGAGTTCGTTGTGGATGATACATTTGTGAAATCTAAGGAGTTCAAATAATTTATGGTTCAATAGAGAAGAAAATAAATAAAGGAGAGGCTTGAATGAGCAAAGGCTAATGTTGATCATTCTCAATAAGAAGAGGTTGAGAAGGAAAATGAAGAAAAGATTATGGCTGAAATTGTAGCTACCACTCATGCCAAGAATAGGTATATTGTCATATAAGTTGGAATGATGTTTCTACCAAGGTGCACCATCACCTCAACTATTGCAGTTGATGCAATAAGAGACCCTCAAGCTTCTATATATTAGGAGCATTTTGAAGACAAGTTGTTTGGATTAGGTTATAGTCTAAAGTTGCATACCCTTGCAATTTGGTCCATGGAACCCAATACTAGAAAGCATGAGGTTGCTAGGCCTATTGAAGAGGTCATTCATTCCATGGTAGTGAAGAGAGCTACAAATATGACTACTGTCCAGGCAACTAAGTTAACTGTTCATGCTACAATGTTCAGTGAAGATGCAACATAAATTTCTCAAAAGAAATATGATTCCTTGTTAAAGGAGTATAATAAGGCTTTGGATGAAATAATTAAGATGAGATTTATTGTTAAGGCTAGTAATCATTAAGAACATTGTATTTTCCATCCTATTCTTCTCCAGACTTGTCTACTCAAGATAGGGAAACCTTGGCCTTAAGGATTCATTATTTGAATAATCAATTAAAGTCAGAGAAGTAAAATTTCAAGAAGGCTAAATTTGAAACTATTAAGGTGGTGAATGATATTTTTGAGGATGTGTTGAAACATAGGGCAAAAAATCTTGTGAATGGAGCTTATCATGTGTGGGATTCCTATAGGAACATCCATGAAGCAAACATAAGGTATTTGTAGGTTCAAGAAGCTTTCTAGAATGAATGGAGCAAATGGAGCACTAGGGTAGGAGATTTAAAAGAAATGATTTCTAATATGAAAGAAGATCTTGAAGCTCCTACAAATGTCCCTAAAATATTACAAGCTATTGACTTGGTGAATGAAATAAAAGCTTGGAATGCAACTCCAAAAAAAATTGAAGGTGTTTAGAGAAATGGAGGAGTTTGGTATGCTTGCAATATTGAATTACAAAGGGGAGTTAAAGGAGCTTGATACATGGGATAATGATTTGGGAGAGCTACTCACAAAAGCTAAGATGATGTTACAAGTAATTGATTATTCCTTGTTAAATCCTAATATTGACATTATGGTGGGGATTGAAATGATAATGGACACTTTTGTCAAAGAGGTCAAAGCCTTTATTGATGCAAGGTATAATCAACATAGTGCAAAGATGCATAGTTTATTGGATGCAAAATGGCCCATTGAAGATAAATACAACACCTGGTTGGAAAAGTTTACTGAATAAACTTGTATGTGTGAAGGTGATTATGGACATGGTGAATAACAGGCAGGAGAGAAATAGTGCATATCTTAGAAATAGTATAGATTAGGCTTTCATTGAAGTATTACATAATATTGTTCTCTCTATCAATAAGGTTGATGGCACAAATGTTTACTTGGATGAGTCATCCTTCCTTCATTTTGTTTCTTTTCATGCTTTTAAAATATTTGATGACTAGGTGTGCACATGGTTAACATTTTGTCTTGTGAAGAAGATATTATAATGTTGTTTCAACAAGTGAAAGGTGCCTTTTGGAAGGCTGGTGTATCTTCTTCAATAAATGAAAATAACTTTTTATTATATGATTTCCCCCCACTTTCTAAAGTGAAAATATAACCATCTGGGGAATTTTGAAATTAAAATTGAAATGTATGTCAAACAAAAATGTGACTTTGATTGTAATTTGGCTCGATGCTTGTTGCTCCCATGTTTCTATAAATGGAATTTCAAGTCCAATTACAAGGGTCTTTTGATGGTTAAGCAATTTTGAGCTCATGTACATGAGTAATTTTGATAATTTCAAGCACAAAGGAATAGATTAATGTTGAGTCTTCAAAACATATTTAGATCTGTAATAGGCTTAATTTTTTTACAATAGTGAAGATATATGAATGGTAGTTGAAAATTCCTAGATTAGTTTCTCTCTATAATTTTGACTTTTGAATTATGAATTAAAGAATCAAGGTTAATTTGTTCATCTTAATCACTTTGATTGAATGTGTGATTCTATCTTTTGCTTTAGTTCAAAGAGCTAAATAAGTGCTTAAATGAGATCATAAATTTCTTAGTAAATTCAAAGATTATTAAGAAGTTTTCTAATTTTGGACATATCGAGTTGTGTGTTACAAAGTAATATACAATAGTCTACAAATACATTTTTCCATTTTCTATTATATTATAGTTTATTGCATATGTGAATCTGTCACTCTCAAATAAGGAACTGGTCCATTTCTTTGGTCATATTTTATGTTAGTGAGCCATTTGTACCTAACAAAGAACATAAATCTTTACAAAAAAATTTGATAGACCTATAATTGCAGTATAGTGGTATGAAGTACTCCTCATTCCTAGCTATAGGTACAATTCATTAAGGGTTCTACCAAATCCTTGAAAAAAATTATCTACTTGCATTTGATAGGGATGTATCTATTTGTTTCCAATTTTTGTCTTAAAATGGAATTAGTGTATCATATAGACATTATCAGGATCACCCTCCTAGGTTTCATAGATCCCGAAGAGTAGAGGTCTAGCCTAGCAATATAGTATCTATTTGTTGACCAATCCATTCCTTTTCTTGTCATTAGATTCATGAAAATTCATAGGTAAATGGTGAGATTATGTTTGGTTCTAAAAAAATAACCAACAAATTGGCACCTCTTTTGGGGACATTGCTAATTCCAATGTCTCTAGGTAGATCCGGTATAATCAAAGTCAAATATTTTAATTGTTTTTCATTGCTTAGAGAACAATTGGTTCAAATTTTCATTAGATAAGTTACATATTGTTTCATGCTTCAAAGTTTGGTTTGTTCCTCTAGCTTGTGTCGAGTTAAGTTCAAATTTTCTCTAATATTTCAATTGTAACCCCAAAGTGTGATAAAATTTTATTTCACAGTATTCTAGGTGGTGACTCTGAAGTCTTTTGTTTTAGTGCAAGAATAATTTCCAAGAGAGAAAGTGATAAAGAGAATTCTGAGATCCAATTTGTCCCCATGAGGAAGACTAGAAGTTACACAAAGAAGAATCCTAAACAGAAGATGGGCTCTGATCTTTCAAAGGAAAAGCAACCCACCTAGGTGAAGAAACATGTTGAATCAAGTAAGTCAACTAAACTTCTTGTTGATGCATCTCCTACTTTTACTAATGAAGTAAATAGTGTAGATATTCATGAAGAATCATGTGAACTTGAGGTGGCTAATGTAAATTAGGGGATTTTTCCCACTGAGGAACTGTTTGATAATGAATTAGATGTTTCAAGAGAAGATAGGTGGGAATTCTGGGAAAATAATAAAAAATTTCCAAATCCTTCAACTCCTAGAGTTGGATCTATTTTTAATGGAGGTAATTTTAATCCCAGAGGTGAATCCCCTAAATTAGAAGTGCACCTTCCCCTTGAGGGAGAACCAACTAATCTTGATTTCTTTACCCTTGGGCCAAGCGAATTTGGAGATTTCTTGGAAAATGAGGAAGACATAGATAAAGATATGCAATCCTTAGAAGAGGAAGGGCTTAGGATTAAGGAAGAAGAAGAATGTAGGCTTAGGGAGTTTGAAGAGAAAAGAACAAAGGAGTTGGAAGAAAAAGAGGAAAGAATTAGAGCTAAAATGTGAGAAAGAGATGATTAGAGACAAAAAATAGAAAAGATGAGAGAAGCGAGGAAAAAAGAATTCCAAGAATTTTTTTCTAAGTTTGTTGATAAAATAACCCCTGATCCACCTAAGGTGACCATTCAAATGGGAACCTCTACTACAAAAACTTACACTACCTCCATTGCAACTTCCAAAACCCTAGATTCATCTAGTACTGCTAAAAAATCACATGTGGATTATGGGAAGAAGCCCATTGATCAGTCAAAGAAAGCTACCTTTAATACCTTCAATACCAATACTTCATCTATTAATACTTCCATCTAAAATGTTAAGATTGATTGTACCCTATCAACCGCACCCCCAAACCCTAAGATCTTGAGATTGTGATTGGAAAATGACAAGTTACTGCAAGAGTTGAAAGAAACTAAAATGGAATCTTCAAATGCCGAAATAGATAGAAATATTTATTTTCTTATGATCTCCATACCAAATCCAAAAGCTTCAATCTCTAGACATTCTAATAGTGAATCAAAAAAGAATTATGAGGGATGTATTGCTAGTGGAGGTGGTGGTGGAGATCAAGGTGGTGGAGTTGGAAGAAATGATAAAAATAAGAACTCTTATTTTGAACATGATGAGGGAAAGAAGAAAGGAGGTAGTAGTAATAATGGATATGGAAAAGGTAAGGATATAAGACTCAATCTAATTACTAAAAAGATGATAAGCCTAGAAATTCTCATAGAGATCAAGCTACCAAGAGACCAATGCAAGTTGAAAGATATCAATAGTTGTGTTTTACTAGGATTCCTAGTTATCCTAACCCATTCCCTGGAGATTTTAGGCTTGGTTTGGTTAAAATCTCTAGAAAAAATACCTTGAGTGCTGAGGACCACCTTAAAGCCTTTGCCAATGTCATGGATGATTTTTAGGTAGAAGCAAAGGATTCCATGATGAAGTTATTCATGCATTCACTTATTGAGGATGCTAGAGAATGGTATAATATTTTTCCTTCTAAAATAATTGGGTCTTGGGAAGACTTTAAAAGTCTATTTAGAGAGCAGTATGGTGATAAAACTGATTCAACATATTTGTTGAATCAATTTAATAATATTGCTAAAGGTTCCAATGATTCTATAGCTAATTTTAAAATGAGGTTCCAAAAGGCTATGAAAAGGTTACCTCCTCACTTACAATTAAATGATAATGTATGCTTGGTAAACTACTACAATTCCTTTGATGCAAAAATGAGCTACCACTTACTGGACAAGAATCCTCAAACATTGAGAGAGGCTTACAAGATGGTTGTCCATATTGATAATGACAATAGAGAAACTGGTAAAGTTGGGAGGAGGGATGATGTAAATATCCTCAAGAATCCTAAGAGAGAGGATAAGGATTTTGGTGCTAAAGGAAGTTCTCTTTGGGACAACATTGATAATTTCACTAGTATCATAAAGAATTTGATTGAAAGAATTGCAAAGAAAGAGAAAGATTTGTCAAATGAAAGGTCCAATTATTATAAGAATGAAAGACCTCCTCAGTTGCAAGATCATCCATGTAATACAAATTTGCATAATGGGAGGCCCATTCCTGACAATCAAAGAAATTATAAGAACAAGGTTCCTCCAAATCCTCTACAAAAGAACTCAAGTAATTTTTCTGATGAGAGCCCTTGGTGCATGGTTTTCCAAATGCCGCATTCTCCTCATCAATGTGCAATTGCACAAATGGTTGAGGTTGATGAAGGTGTACTTGAAGACTGTGATCAGTCTAATGAAGATGATGATGATGTTAATGTGTTCATGGATGGTAGTAATTTTGTTGATAATGAATATTCATCTAACATGGAGTCTCATGAAATGGATGTGGATGATCAAAGGAATATTTCCAGTGCATATCATCAAGTCCTCTGTAATGAGGATGATGATAGTGATCATGAAGTATATAATTTGGAGACAACTGGAGATAATGAGTCCCTGAGAAGACCTTATGATTAGGAAATTGCAAGATATACAATGGCCTTAGCCACTCAAGCTAGAAGCTCATATCATCTAAAAAATAGAACAATTGGTGGTGACCAAGGTAGTCTTGGTGGTCTCTTTATCAAGGAGAAAAATGTGAAAAGCAAAGAGCAAAATCTTGATGGTAAAGTAGAAATAATCAAATCTAAGGAAAGTAAGGGAGATAAGATTTGGGATAAGAAAGTTGATAAAAAAAAAGTAGATAAAGATCTTGAGTCCCCTACTATGAAGACAAAGGTACAAAAGTAGAATTCTAAAGTTGCAAGAAAATATTTCAAGCTTCAGATTGAAACAATAAAGAATCAACAAAAGGAGAGTGATACATAAGAAGGTATGATTCTAGTAAAATTACCTAAATATACTCCTGTTGACATTTTTCAATTGCTCAATCAAGTGAAAGTCTTTGTCCCTTTACTCGAAATGATGAGGATTGATGAGCACAAACAAAAGGTAGTATCCCTTATCAATGGTGCTACTACAACCTATTTTGAACTAGTGGTGTCCACTCCACCCAAAGTGAGTGAAAAAGTAAAGAAAGAAAGAAATTGAGGGAGTCATTACTGAGATCCCTCATATTTTTCTAGGGAATCCATTCACAGTCTACCTTGGAAAAATAGACCCATTCTCCCTCACACTAATTGTTGAGGAAAATTTTCTAAAAAAATGTAGTATTGATTCTAGAGCATCCAATAACATAATTCCAACCAAGATCATGGAGGCATTGAGACTAAAATTTGTCAGTACCCATGGAAAGTGCTATGTTATGGATTCAAGGTAAGTCCCTATGACTAGCATAATCAATGAGCTTCATTACAGATTAGCTACTTATCTAGAGAAAGAGTTTAAGATGAGTGTTGTGGTAGTGGATATCCCACCCAATTATGGAATGTTGCTATCTAGGAGGTAAAGTTCTTCCATGGGAGGTAGCATGTAGTGTGACATTTCTTATGCTAATTTTCCTATTGATGGTAAGGACATCCAAGTGGTTAGAGAGCCAAAAGTGCCACATATGTTGGAGCATGCCCCTAAGCATGATATAATTGTTTTTATAGATACTGATATTAATGAATTTAAGGTGGAAGAGATACCAAGAGAAACTAGCAGGAACTTTACACCTATAGATAGTGAAGTCCTAAGGTTATCTGATAAGGATGGACTCTGGAAGATGTACTTTGATGGTACAATTTCTAAGGATGGGGTTGGTGCAGGAATATTGCCGGTATCACCTAATGGCAATACATACAAGTTTTCTTTCAGTTTGTCTTTTGTCTACACGAACACTATGGTAGAGTAAGAAGCATTGTTACTAGAATTGAGGTTGGCTAAAAAGCATGGGATAAGGAAGTTAATGGTAAGTGGTGGCTGTGAGTGGTGCTATCCCAAGTGAGATCCAGATATGCATGCAAGAATAACAAATTGAAACAATACAAAAATTTTGTCTAGGATTAAATTGAATAGTTTGATTCCTTTGGAATCAACTTAATGGAGAGAGGACATAATAGAGTGGTAGAATTACATGAAAACATTGCATTAAGACAAAATGCTATAAATTTTGTAGGTATCTCTAAGATTGAGGTACAAGCAAGGACATCAATCCCTGACAATGTACATAATTGGAAAATCTTCAATGATGATGAAGATATTCTAAATTTTTTGAAATGTGTTGATGAATATGAAAGTCAGGAGATTGACTTTGGGGTATTTGTTAAAAATGTAGATGGTAAGGATACAGTCTTTGGGAATGAGGTTATTCAGTTGAAGATGAGCGAGATAACCAAGGTCCTTGTAGCATTGGAAAGGGTCTTTGATAGTCAAGACAAGAGAAAGTTCAAAAATAACTGCCACTCATCCAGAGGACTTGGAGGAAGTAAATTTGGGGACTAAAAATGCCCCTAAAAAGGTATATGTAAGAAAGAATATGAAACCTGAGATCAAGGCAATGTTGATTGCATTATTGAGAAAAATAAAAAAAATGTTTTTTCCTAGTCATATGATGACTTGAAAGCATATAGAGAGGAATTATTCCAACATTAAATTTCTCTAAGAGAAGATGCCAGGCCTTTCAAGTAGAAGCAAAGAACCATTAATCCAACCTTGGCTCCAAAAATGCAAGAATAATTGGTTAAGCTAAGGGATGCTATTATCATAAAGCCTATTAGATATTCTTCATGTGTCTAATCTAGTGCTTGTCAGGAAGAAAAATGGTGATATAAGATTATGTGTAGATTTTAGAAATGTAAACATATCATCATTAGAAGATAACTATCCACTGTCGAACATAGCCATGTTGTATAAGGTAATTGGTTGTGAGCTATTATCGATGATGGATGGTTTTTATGGATATAAGGGTATGTGCAAGATCATGATGGGCTAAAAAGTGGCAATATGATGGGTATGTGTAGGGTATGTGGCTAAATTTTTTTTTTTTACCCATAATTTATGAAACGAAAAGGGTTTTTAAAGGAGATTCTCAACTTTCCACCAATATAAATTATGCTTTACTTTGAATTTAATAAATTATTATTATTCATTTTCTATTTGAATTACAACTAAAGTCCTAATTGATAGGCTAATTGAAAAATGTCTATAGCTTTCAAACGGTATCACTTTTTTTGAATCGAAACATGCATCACATTCTATGCTTCACATACTATAGGATTAAAACAAAAGAAAATGAATTTCATGAATTTTTACCAAGTTAAGGTGGTCAAACATACAAGTTTTTATATTTTTAAAAAGTTGTAATAAAAAATTCATAATTAATTATTTACTTGGAAAAAAATTACAAAAAAATATGTATCACATTAGGGCATGATTCCTCTACTTATATCTAAAATATTATAAAAAAATTATCATTTTATTGTGGTTAGGGTGGTCAAATGAACACCTACTTCTTATTTTTTCCCTGAAATTTAAGCACTACTACATTGAAATTTCAAATTTTCACCAAATAGATTTTTTATTTTATTTAAATAAACCTAGTAGTTTAGAAACTACATTCAATTTTCTACAGATTCTATTCTTACATATTTTTGAGATAATATAGATAGCCTATTCAAATTTTTACGTCAAGTTACCCAACTCTAATTTTTCTAAATTTTTTGCCACTTAAGGGCCTATTTTTTCCATGATGATCCTGCACATACCCATAACCAAGTTAAAATGAAGGAGTTTGAGAAGTATAAGACTATGTTCACAACTCTATGGGGCACCTATGTGTATTTCAGGATGCCATTTGTCTTAACCAATGCAAGTGCCACTTTACAAAGGGCTATGGATGTAGCCCTTTCTGACTTTATTGACTTTTTCTTGGAAATTTACGAGGATGATTTGATAGCCTACTCTAAGAAGGAAGAAGATCACTGTATGCACTTGGAGAAGATATTTATCAGGGCCTTGGAATATGGGATGTCAATGAATCCAAAAAAGTGTGCTTTTGGGGTTCCTAAAGGAAAGTTGTTGGGGCATATTGTGACCAAGGAAGGAGTGAGGATTGACCTTGAGAGGGTAGCAACCATAGAAAATATTCCCCAACCAAAGAATGTAAAAGGAATTCAATCATTCTTTGGCTAGATCAACTTCTTGAGGAGATTTGTAACCAATTTTTCAGAAGTTCCAAGACTTATCTCTAAGATGTTGAAGAAGGGAGAAAAGGTCGTTTGGAATGAAGAGTCTAGCCAGGAATTCAAGAGTATAAAACAAGCTATCAAGGAGGCCCCGGTTTTAAGGACTCTTGAATTTTCTAGGCCATTACAATTTTTTTCATTTGCATCATTTCATACTATTGTTGTTGTTTTGTTATAGAAGAATGAAGAGGGTTTTGAACAACCAATTGCTTTCTTTAGCAAGTCACTTCAAGCTATAGAATTAAAATATGATGTAATGGAAAAGCAATTATATGCACTTGTTAAGGCTATGAAGAACTTTAGGAATTATCTAGTTGGAGCCACGATCATTGCTTACGTCCCAACTGCAACTATGAGAGACATCTTTACCCAGCAAGAAGTCATACGTAGAAGATGCAAGTGGATAAACAAAATTCAAGAATTTAATATTGACATCTAGATAACCAAATTGGTGAGAGGTCAAGGAATATCTAAGTTAATGGTTGAAGTGAACCTAGATGCAAATTAGATAAATATGGAAGATGATTCTAGAAAATAACTCACCTATGATATGGAGTGTTGTGATTGGTACAAAGATGTCATTATTACTTCTAGAAAATGAAATGCCCTGAGGGATTGACTGAGAATGAGAAAAAATCTCTCAAGTTACATGCCATTAAGTATGTTATCATAAGAGGTGAGTTGTGGTGGAGAAACTTGGAGGGTGTATTGTTGAAATGTGTTGATGAGACCAAAGCCTCTAAGTTGTTAAAAGAAATGTGTAAAGAATTTTTTTCTTTTTAGTCTTTTTGGTTTCAACTTTTTCCTATTTCAACTTTGGGAGATGTTTGGGATTAATGAAGAAGAGACTGCTTTGAAATGCATCCAATGCACCAAGTGGTGGTTGTGCGGCTTTTGTATATCGCTTTCCTTTTGAGTGTGAGCTGAGACATGTGTCAACCTGGTGGGGATTTTCTTTAAAACTATTTTCATGAAATTGAGATTTCCTTCCCACTCGATACGCCATATATTCATTTGAGCAGTTTTGTTTTGTGGAATGGATTCTTTGGGTAGAGTTTTTTGGAACACGATGGTTGTCCTGTCTTTAGGGTGGAACCTTTGAGTTGGTGCTATCAATCTATGTGATTGATCAATCATATTTTTTTTGAGGTTTTTTTTTCTAATTTGATTATTTTCTGATTGTGATCTTTGCAAAATATCTAAAAGACATTAATGAAGCAGTTGGGATATTATGAGAAAATATTCTTGTATCTAATAAAGATCTACGATAAGATCATGGCCTATCACATTTAGGAACCTAGTAGTTTTTTTCTTTTAGAAAGTTGGTGGTAGGGTTCTTTTCTTCCAAGCTATAAATAGGGGTTGGCAGCATAAGCAAAGAGAGTTTTTTCCTTTTATTTAGAATAATTACTTCAAAAATATTTTCAAAGGAAATAGATCTAGTAGGAAGTTCCATTGTTTTTAGAAGTAGAAAGTTTAATAGAATATTACTATTCTTTGGCATGTTATATTTTAACTCAAACTATCATTGGATTGGCATTTGACCTTTGATTTTTAGTTCATTTGATATTGAAAGTTTGATATATTTAGAAGAATTCTCTGAAACTATGCATGTTATTAAGCCTTTGTAAAATTTCTTCTTTATATTTCCTTCATGTTAAAAGCATTATGTTTAGCTCATTTGATAGTTCAGGTACCTAATTTCCATGTTAAGCTTCTATGTTGAACAATAGCTTTGAAAAATTGGATTGTGTTTGTGAATTTTTCCATTTTCTATAAAATTTATTGTTTCCCATATTATTGTTAGTGTAATTAATTAATTATTACACTAGCATAAGTTAGCTTAGGTCATATATCATTTAGTCCTAGGTTGCATTTTAATAAATCATTTAATAATGGGGTAATTCCCCCTTCCATGTTTGTAGGGATAAGATTCCTTCTAGAAGATGAGTTGTCCTAGAACTTATCTCAACATTTAATAATTTCCTAGATAGGATTCACATGTTGTCACATGTTGTGAGATCATGACACATGGCAACATCTCATGCATCTTAGTTTTCTTTTTTGCCTATATAATCAGGCAACTTGTTCATTTGTATCATATCAATCAAATATCAATCTATTGTCTAATGTTGTAGATCAATAGTAATCTCTCTTTGCACCCCTTAGTTGCAACACTTTCCGTGTGGTGTAATTTCTCTTGGCAAGATCCTTTGAAGTGTGGGCAACTTTATTGGATGATTCAACATCCACCATTTCAACATTATATTAGACCATGTTGAATTCTAACATGTTATCAAAGCCATTCCATTGAGAATTCATCATAGGATCAATAAAGTTGGGCTGGAGAGATTCTTGCAATCTACTTATTTCCACCCAAAGACCAAGCTGATTTTTGAAGTAGATAGAGTCAGATCCAAGCTCACCATTGTCTTCAGAAGGCCTCAAAACCCTAGGATCTCCTTCTCATTCATCAAAATTGGATTCATTCACCCGAGATCCATCAAAGGTATTTTGGTTTGCAAAATCAACTGGAATGATCCGTACAAATTTGTAGTAAAAAAATCAATCTTGTCAATTGTCCTCAGAGGGAAAAAAAATTTAGTTGCAGGCACTTTAAAAAAAAAACAAATTCAGGGCTTTATCTATATTGTTTGGAAAATCAATATTTTTTGGGCTTTTCTATAGTTTTTGCAGAAAAATAAAAAATTCAGGAGTGACCTGGTAATTTATTTAATAGTCGGCATATCAAGCGGCATTTTATTAATTTTTTGAGGTTCAAATATTTCATCGTCGGCATATTATTCTTTTTATCGGGACATCGGTGGAAAGTTTATTTTGCAGATTAAATATTATATTTGTTGGCTTATTTTTTTTAAAAAGGATTTTTTATTTTTAATTACACAATGCAATATTAAAAATCATTCATATCATCCTTTTTTGTCAGCATTCCTAATAAATAGTCTGCAAAAAAAATGTTAACAAATCAATTATGTTAACACAACTGTCATAGAAAAATGTCACATTCTCATCTCAAATACCTCTATAAACCATAGCTGAAAATTTTACAGGTGGAATCAAATATCAACCCACCTCTAGACAAAACATTTTTTCTCTTTTATGTAATTTTCATTTATTTTTGTTCTTTTTTACTGTAACATATTATCTTTTAGACTATTATCCATGCATGGTTTAATAGAAAGATGTTTATTCTCATTTTTATAAATAACCATATTTGAATACATATAATGCTAATTTAAACTTATTATGTAGTGTATTTTTTTCGAATGGTGTGATGGCCTCGAAGCCTCTCTCACAAAACTCTAACCCTAACTGTCAGTTACAAAACCCTAGCCCTAATTCTCAGTCACGAAATCATAATTATATTCTTAGCCCTCCTTCAAACAACTAACCAAACACTAGTCTTAGCTCTCTTTTAAATAACTCTAACTATAACCCTAACTCTCCCACGTGAAAGGAAAAACACTAGCGCCCATGAACAAATTGAATCACAGCAAAAATTTACATCTCTTGGTTGTGATGGGAGAATTAAATAGAATTATGAGTCATCAATCATGTGTGAATGTGAAAGTGGGTCTTGCCATGTTTTAATTGCCCATATGGACAAAAGTAAATGCTGACTAATTTTTACATGTCAGATCAATAACGTATTGGAATTTTCATTTTCAATTTCTCGTTTTAAAGTTTTAGTTTGCCCTAACTTTCCTAAATTATTGTATATTTTTTCTGAGTTATTGTTAAGGGGAAGGATCTTTGTAGGGGAAAGGTAGAGTAGAGGCGAGGATACCTAAAGAATGTGAGATGTAGAGCAGAAGAATGTGAGATACAGTGCAGAGACGGTAAAAGTGAAGGAACCGGAAAAACATAATTCTTTTTTTTCCAAGCTATGTATTTCAGTTCCTAATATTTATTATCTCATATTTCCTACAATAGCTAAAATGCAATAGGTAGTTTTTGTTTTTGATATTTTTTGTCTACTTGTCTAATGCAGGAGCATCTAGTGGTGTAGGGGCTATCCTGCAGCGCCCAAAAAAAAACTACATTTCAAGTCGGTACTTTTTTAGATGTTTTTGCATTTTTGGATACCCTTTTCGTCATAATAAATTTTTTAAATTTCAGTTTTGTTTTTCTCCTTTTTCTAGGCAGCTACTATATTTAGCAAGTATTTCAATTTGAAGGTATTTCAAGAAAAAGTCTATATGGGAAGATTCAAAATTGAAAAATAAGAACATTGGCGAAAAAATCAGGCTGAGAGAATCTCTAGTTTAGAAGATATTGTAGTTTTACTCTCCCAGAATTGCACCTGAAAACCTTTCAAGTCAAATTTGAGGCACTAATTGGTCTCGAAACAGCACAAAAACTTGTCAAAATTGGCAATGTAGATTTCAAGCACATTTTTTACTCTGAGACCTTTCCAACGGTTCAAACTTCAATTTGCTTGTGATTAATCATTTTTAGATTCTTTCAAATTATCTCCATTTTAGACTCAACATGTTATTGGCCCAAACCTCACACCTGTAGAGCACCACTAGCACTACTAGTAGCCCATCCAAGAACTTGGTAGTTTTCTAGTCCCGCAATTAGCTTCGTTGCACTTGCATTACAAAGTATAACATTATAGTCCCACAATTATGAGTTGTAAATTGCTTCTTGGCATTTTTTTTTGGTGGAGCATCTGATGGAAGATTTGAAGGGCTCGATGCGAAGGGGTGGAGTGGGTACCTCTACTTTGTTGAGTATTTGCACGCGAGAATATTTTTTAGATGTGACTTGGGTTTCTTTGGAGGTGATTCGTATAATGACATTTTGAGATAATCTTAGGCTGATGTTTTTTCTTTTCCTCCTCCTTCATCTTTTTTCTCTAAGGATTGTATCATCGGAATCCCTCTTATCTTCTACTTTGATGGAAGTCCATACCCTATGCCAAGCTCTTCTAGCAGGACAAGTAGGGATGATGAGCTATTGTCCTCCATTATGGATTTACACCCACCAATCAATTTTTCTTAGAAGTTTCTAAGACTTTCTGCAAATCCATTTGTGCAAATAACCTTTTGGTGTCCATTTCTTCTCATTTTACCTTGATGGGAGTCTACGCCTGTTTAAAGGCTCACCTTCAATTCTATTTTGATCAATGTTGAATACAAATACATGAGCGCCCATTATGGTAGAGGCATGAAAAATGTGGGCAACACCCACGAAAATTGGCTTTACATAGCCAATTGTGTTTGCATGAAAATTTATAATGCCTTTCCAACAAATACGATTTGTGCATATCCTGCAATTATTGTCTTCCCATATCTGCCCTCTCCAACTTGTTCCCTCTTTCTCACATTTTCTCCCCATAGGCTCCCTGTGTATCCTTTTACTCCCCTTTTTTAAAATAAAGCCTAACTCCCCAAATTATGGGTTCGTGGGATTCTTGTTTGTGTCTATTAATGGTTTTGTCAGTTTCTTTTCCACTCACCTATCACAAATGGGTTGTCTAAGAAAATGAGAGCCATGTTTTTATTGCATGACCGAGTCTCCAAAATTGTGCCCATTTCGCATGTAATGTTTGTTGTCTCTTGTGTCTTCTTTTTCTTTTTTCTACTTGTATTTTAATTTTCTTTATTTATATTAATATTTGACTTCATTGACCACCACTGGCCATGTGAATTGGTTCATTATAAGAGGAAATGACAATAGGAATCATCGTGAGCCACTTCTATACAAGTGGGAAATAATTTTCTACTGTGCTCCTTAGGATCACATTTTCCCCTATATTTGTCAAATTTACATGTTTTAAAGTTGGGGTGGAAGGAGGCATGGGTAATGTCTTGCGACAAGGATAAGGATAGATGTCTTGAAATGTATAATTCTTGGTGGGAGCATCTATTCATGCGTTTTCCAATTTTCGTTGCAAATCCTTCACTTGTTTTAGATTTTTTTGAAGTGTTTTGATTTTTTTGGATTTTAATGATAAAAGATGCAAACTATAACATGTTTGAAACTATGAATGTTAATAAATGGCCTTACAGATCATGCTAGGTACCAACTTCTCTTCCATTTTTTCTATACATGGAATGTTGATTTTTTTAACCGGGTTGGTCTCTAAGCAGCCCCCCTAAAAAGAAAAAAATAAGACCACTTATTTCAAATTCTCAAAATCACTGCTAGGTGGTAAACAAAACCATAACCTAAGTGAATCTTGGGGTTTAAAATACAATGGTTTATTTTAATCCCAAATCCAAATGTGAATGATTTATTTTAAGCCCAATCTTTCATGTCAGGAAGACACACCACACAAATGAAGACAATGAATTGCAAATAAACACAATATAATGATTCTTTTTTCATATCCAAAAATCTATATCTGATTAATTTTAAGCCCAATTTTCCATGTGAGAAGACACACCACACAAGACAATGATTCTTATGAAAATATTATTGATTGCTTAGAATGAAAATGAAAGAGATTAGAACAAGTGCACCTGGATATAACGCTTTCCAAATGTGTTGAAACCCCCTTGATTCAATATGATGGGTCTCTCCTTCAATCAAGTGTGTGAAGACATCCCAAACATGATAAATCAAAGAAAAAAAATGTGTTACTCAAATTGATTAGTATGACATTAGGAATAATAATAAAAATATTTCAAATATCATAAATTTGTCTTATGATGCAATGAAATGTATGTAAAGAAAATATTTGCTCATCACAAGATTGTAATTTTATTCTTTTTACCTTTTGACCTAGTTAACAAGATCTGATTATTTGCAATGTTTTTGACCCCAAAAATAAAAGTATAGACAAGATACCCATGCTAAAATTCTGAGAGCTTTCCATAAATGTAAATAAATTATAAGAATCTTTTTATTTAAGCCCTAGAAAGCAAGTTTATGGAAAAAACCTAATGTTTAGAAATTGGATTTTACATAAATTATTTGAGGCCAAAATGAAAAATGTAAAGAACAAAACCACTATATAATTCTAAGAGCTTTCCAAAAAGGTAAGAAAATCCAAAAAAATTGCTGATTTGCTCTCATATTTCATGAAAAATCGAAAGAAAATCATAGAAAATACAAAAATGATTAAGACTCAAGCATTACAAGTTTGCCTCATGGAGGCATGAAGTTTACATGGTGCCCTACACCACCTGCAAAGCCACAAATTATCTATCCAAAACCTACTATCTTCATTGAAAAAAGCATATTATTTTACACCTTTAATTTTTCATAGGCACATAAAAGCAACCCATTCCATTTTTCTTCCAGTGATTGTGTTATCATGCACTTTGTAGTGAAAGAGGACTACATAGAATTTTTTTTCTAAAGTTTTGTTCATGCACCAACTGTAATATCTCTAAACGTTCAAAGTTACCTATGATGGAGTTATTAACATAATATTATTTATTTATTATTTCTCAACTATTGTAAAATATTGTAAAATATCTAGATAAGATCATCTATGTTATCAGAGATCTTATCTAAAGTTCATTTTATAAACTTCCTACTTTTCCAGAAGATAAGATCGTCTTTGATCTTATCCTTCTAGTTTTTTGTACATCTTGTGTAGTATTTATTGAGCACATTACTCTTGTGAATAACAACAAATTTTTTACCAATTACTTGTGTCATATGGTATTAGAGCCCACATAAATAAAAAATTTCAAAAAATTTATAATTTATTTTTCAAATTATTTTGTTTCAAATTTTTCGAAATAAATTTTTGAATCTCTAAAAAAAAAACCTAAAAATCTCAAGCAATATTGGGCAGCAAAATTGTTCTTCTAAGAATTTTTTTTTGGAGGGCATTTTCAACTACAATTTCGGTCAGTTTTCAGTTGTAGTTCAAAAAAATTTGCTTTGTGGCCGGCGCGATTTTATGTTTGAATATTTTGAACTATATTATGCAAATCAAGTACACTTGAGGACATGTTCGACACCTAAAATTTGTGTGTTGTGGGCGCCGGCGGATTTTCTTTGTCTGTAGATTCTTGTTCAACCCTTCAGGCCGCGACATTTCTAATGTGAGCTTTTTTGCGTAAAAGAAAGGCTGCGTTCTGGACGCAATTTCATCTTCCTGGGCCCGTAATTTTTTCTTGTTTTCGCAGATTGAACACTCAATCTCTGGCCTGCGTTTTCTCCTGAAATTTGGACGTGGTTTGTAGAAGTTTTGGCTACGTTTTTGAGACGCGATTTACACCCTCTTTTGGCTATGATTTCTTCCATTCTTGGACATGCGATCTCAGTATTTTTTTCTGCATTTTTGGGTGGTAGGGTTTCTCTTCTTGGCTATTTGTGGCTAGCCCAAGTTTTTCATTTTTTTGCAAGTTTTATGGTTCACTCATAGCGGCAAGGGTTTCCAAAAACTTCATCTAGGGTTTTGACCCTCTTTTTTCAAGGGAAAAAGAAAAATTGATCATAAATTCTTGGTGGGTTTTTCAATATCTCAACTGGGTTCGTCTCCAATTTTTCTAGGTGCATCATTTTTTGTGGCTCAATTTTTGTGCCAATAGATTTGCATTGTGTTTTGTGCCTGAATCTACCTCCTTGTTTCAAAACTCATGCCTTGGGTTTTGTGCATCAACCTCTTCTTAGTACCTCACTTTTTGTGCCTCAAAAAGCATGAAGATGGCCTGTTTAAATAATCTTATGTTGGAGTGCATACAAAGATTCAACAACAAAATTTATAACACCTAGAAGCAGCGGATGATGACAATCTTTGAATATCATTGCCCCGATCAAATCATCCTTGGAAAAGATACTCATCCCACATCGACAAGTAAAGATGAGAAGTTTGATGAGCAGAATTGTGAGGTGATAATTCTTATTAAGCTTTCAGTCACGGATGATCAACTCCCTCAAATTCCACTTGGAAAATTAGCAACGAAGATTTGGGATCATTTGAAGGGTTTGCATCAAAATTTTGACAAACATCGAGCATTTTTCTTGAAGAATATGGTGTTTTCCATCATGATGGATGAGAAAACAACTCTACAAGTGCACCTAAACAAAATCCAAGAGATCAAAGATCAATTGGAGGCAATTGGTCAGAAAATGGAGGATGAAGACATGGTCGTGATCACTTTGAAGAGCCAACTTAAGTCCTATGAACACATCATAGAGACTCTCAACATTATGTCTACTAATGTTGAACTAAAGTTTCTAGAACACTGCACTATCCTCTTGTAGCAGGATCGTTGGAGACAACAGTTCAGTAGCAAAGCATCATCATCCTCCACAAAGCAAGCCTTTACAGCTAAAACCCAACCTAAGCAGAAAGGGAAAGGTCAGCCTTCATAGTAGAAAGGCTCTAGTTAAACCCCAACCACCCCTAAGAAGAAGAATATTCAGTGCAACTACTACCATAAGTATGGCCACATAAAGAAGGATTGTCATGCATGTTTGGCTTCTGAACAAAAGAATCATGGAGGGTCTCAGCAAAAAGTGAATGTCGATGAGCACTCCAAGCAGAAGGGATCTTCCTTTTATGCACTCATGGAAAAAAGGCCTGCAGACCATGTCAAATCCTCTGCTTGGTACATTGATTCTCAAGCCTTGATTCATTTCACTTATAGGTGTGACTGGTTCACAAACTTCTCCCCTTGCACTGACTCAGTGATTTTTGCAGGAGGCAAAGTATACATAGTTGTCGGCACAAGCACTGTTCAGGTTCAATCTGGCGAGAGGGATCTCATGTTCCTCAACATGTATTATGTACCTGATATGGAGCTCAACCTTCTCTCAGTTAGTCAGATAATGCGACATTCTCCTTAGATGTGGTGTTCAGCTCGCACAAATGTTCTATTGTAGATCAAGAGACTCACATAATGGTGGTCATTGGGATAGAGGATCATGGCCTCTATAGGCTTGCAGACATAGGTGATTCTGTAGAGTTAGCCATGGAAACCACGAATTCAGATGTCACCAATCTTTGGCACCAGTGGTATGGTCACTTGATGTGCACTATCTCTCTCAGCTTGCTTGAGAGGGACTTGTAACTAGACTACCTGACATTCAGACTCAACATCAGGGCATTTCTGATGCTTGTTAGGCCAAGAAGTAGCATCAGACACCATTCAAAGATGGCAACTCTTGGCAAGCTTCTGTACTTATGTATACTTGCAATATGTCTGGCAATTTGTTCCATTCGCAATGTATCCTCAAAATATCTACTCCATATGACCATTTGTTTCTACACTTATGTAATTATGAGTCACAAATTTGTATACATAACTATTAGAGGGCTGGTACAAAATTTCCTCTAAACTTATAATTATTAGAAAAACACATATTTCTTTTTGGACAACAGTTTCAATCTCAATTTTATATGCCTAACAACACATTTCTTTTTTGACAGAAATTTCATATGTCATGGTTGAATCACCTTCATTTCTCTTCTCCATTTTGCTTTATATTCTTGCATAATAAAGCAATATTACCATAATTCATATGCCATGGTTGAATCACCTTCATTTCTCTTCTCCATTTTGCTTTATATGCTTGCTTGTCCTCAAATTTGTAGTATGCAAGAATAATTCTAGTGATAGTGACAACAAAATATCAAAGATAGGGGTTGTCTAGGGTTTGAAATAAAAGGGATATGTCTCTTTTATATAAACCCAAATTTTAACAAAGGGCTAAGATTGAATGATAAAGATCAATGAATAAGATTGCTTTGAGAAGCATGTAAATAGGGTAGGGAAAAAATAGGGTTTAGTTAAGGATGGACAGTGGAGATTAAAAGGTAATAAAACATTTTCAAGGGTGGAATTAATTGAGATATGAGATAATATTTGGCACAAAAAGGAGGTGGCTAGAGTAAATTAAATAATTATAAAATTATTGAATTTATGAGAGAAAGGAAATAATTAAATAATTAAAACAATTATTTAATTATAGATGGAGATGGAAAGTTGAATTTTAATTAAAATAATTGGAAACAATTATTTACTATTGGAGGGGAAATGGTGGGAATTAAATTGTGGAAGAAAAGGGTAATGAATAAGTAAATAATTAAAACGATTATTTAATTATAATAGGACATTGCGAAGCTTGACCTAGAGGAGTACACAATCTAGTGGGATGTGCTAGCTGACATATGTGAGAGATTCATCATGGTGTATGTGTGGCGGCCATGCCTCTTGGCCATGCTATAATTTTAGTTGCACAATGTTTCCTACAAAGGGGCATAGCCCATCAACTGTGGGATGATATTTCTTATGATTTGGGCTTGGGAGCACATAATTATGTTCTGACCTCCTATTGGGAGACAACTAGCAACAAGGATGCCATATGTATTCTTGTATGGAGGAGTAGTCACAGAAATGAATGTCAGTGATGTAGGGTATTGGCATCACACCTTTGATTTGCTTGCTTCATTTGTCTGGATCAGATCAAGACTTTCTGCCATGGGAGGATGATGAATGTAATTTTCCCTATTGTCAGTAGGAATGTTATCTGATTGGGGGGACCGTGTAGTCACAACACATTATCGAGTGATACCTTCTAGAGTGGGTGCTCAGAAAATTTAGGGATCAACATGGGCTTCCCATTGGTGCAATAGATTTTGCTAGGTCCTCATGAGAGATCAGTCAGTGGCTATAGATGATCATTGTAGTGATGACTAAGCAAGATATTGATGCTTTATAACTTGTTCAATGGGGTGTCGACATAGAGGTTATTGATGTGGGGATGACATTTGAGTACAATGCATGGTGGGCCATGCACATGCCTGATCCCTTAATAAATCAAGATCATCCTACCCTAGTGGAGTGATGGGGTAGAGGTCCATGTGACAGATTCATGTATAGAGGACATGGGAGTGGAGTAGATGGAGGTAGAGGAGACAAAGGTGATGATGGTGGAGATGGCGGTAGGGGAGACAAGGGAGGAAGGGTTAGATGAAGGAGGGATAGAGGAAAAATAGCAGTTAGACAACTCTCACCTATCAAGGAGGAGGCCAAGCAGGAGGGTCTATGGGTCAAGGAAGAGCAAGAGAAACCCAAACTAGAGGGAGAGTAGGAGGTGGCCATGTAGGAGGTTGAGTAGGAGATAGGGAGGAAGAGATGGGAATAGAGGAGAGGGCAGTTCAATAGGTGACCGTGATGGGAGAAAATCTAAGTGAGGGCTATCAGGGAGAAGAAGAACATATGCTCACTACGTTGGAAGGAAAAAGAGTGAAGGAGTTGAGAGAAAAAGAGGAAATAATTAAAGCCAAGAAGCTTGAAAGAGATGCTCAGAGTCAAAGGATAGAAAAAATGAGAGAAGTGAAGAGAAAGGCATTTCAGGAGAATGTTTCTAAGTTTGTTGCTAAAATAACCCCTGATCCACCTAAGGTAACCATTCAAATGGAAACCTCTACTGCAAATACTCATACCACATATGTTGCAACCACTAAAGCTTTAGATTTGTCTACTACTACTAAGAAAATACATGTAGATCATGGGAAGAAGCCCATTGATCAACCAAAGAAAACTACCTTCAATACAAATACCAATACTTCATCCAATAGTCCTTTCACCCAAAATTTTAAGATTGACCCTACCCCCATCAACTATACCCCCAAACCTTGATATCTTGATATTACAATTGGAAAATGACAAGTTATTGCAAGAGTTGAAAAAGATTGAAATGGAAGCTCCAAATGCAGAAATAACCAGAAAGATCTCTTTTCTTAAGACCTCTATACCTAATCTAGAAGCTTCAAGCTCTGGACACATTAATAATGAATCACAAAAGAAAAAGTATGAGGGACATACTACTAGTGGATGTGGTGGTGGAGATCAAGGTGGTGGAAATGATAAAAATAAGAACTCTTATTTTGAAGATGATGAGGGAAAGAAGAAAGGAGCTAGTAATAATAATGAAGATGGAAAAGGTAAGGATAAAACTCAATCTGATGACCAAAAATATGATGAGCCTAGAAATTTTCACAGAGACCGAGTTACTTGGAGACCAATGCAAGTTGAAAGATATTAGCAGTTGTGCTTCACTGGGATTCTTGGTTATCCTAACCCATTTCTTGAAGGTTGTAGGCCCACTTTGGTTAGATTCTCTAGAAATAATGCCTTGAGTGGTGAAGACCACCTCAAAGCATTTTCAAATGTTATGGATGAGTTTGAGGTAGAAGTAGAGGATTTCATGATGAATTTATTCATGCAGTCACTTATTGAGGATGCTAGAGAGTGGCATAGAAATTTTCCTGCTGAGAGCATTGGATCTTGGGAGGAATGTAAGAGGTTGTTCAAAGAGAAGTATGGTGATAAGACTAATTCAAGGTTTCTCTTCAATCAATTTAATAATATTATTAAAAGTTCTAATGAGGGTGTGGCTAAATTTAACATGAAATTTCAAAAAGTCATGAATTAACTACCTCCTCATTTAAGATTAAATGACAGTGTATGTCTGGTGAACTATTGCAATGCCTTTGATGCCAAGATGAGTTATTTTTTGCTAGATAAAAACCCTCAGACATTGAGGGAGGCCTACAAGATGGATGTCCATATTGATAATATTAGTAGAGCAATTGGTAAATTTGGAAGGAGGGATGATGTAATGATCCTCAAGAATCCAAAGAAAGAGGATAAAAACTCTAGTGCTAAGGGAAGTTCTTTAGAGGACAAGATTGATAATGTTACTAATACCATGAAGGATCTAAGCAATAGGATTTCTAGGAAAGATATTTTTTTGTCAAATGAAAGGCCTAATTATCATAAGAATGAGAGACCTCCATGGTTGCAAGATCATCCATATAATACAAACTGGCATAATGGAAAGCCCATCCTTAACAATCAGACAAATGCTCAGAACAAGGTCCTTCTGGATCCTTTGCGAAAGAACTCAAGAAATTTTGTTGCTGAGATCCCTTGGTGCATGGTTTGTCAAATGTTGCATTCTCCTCATCAATTTGTAGTCACAAAGATGGTTGAATTGGAAGGTGTACCTAAAGACTGTGATCAGTCCAATGAGGATGATGTTGATGTTAATATGATCATCGATGGTTCTAATTTTGTTGATAATGATTTTTTGTTTAATATGGAATAGCATGAAATGGATGTGGATGACCTAAAGCATATTGCGAGTACATATCACCAACAAGTTCTCTCTGATGAAGATGATGACAGTGATAATGAACTATACACATTGGAAGTGACTGAAGACAATGTTTCTTTGAGGAAACCTTCAGATGAGGAAATTGTAAGATATATAGTGGCCTTGGCTGCTCAAGCTAGAAGCTTGTATCACTTAAGGAGCAAAACAATAGATAGTGACAAGGGTAGTCCTACTAGACTCTTTATCAAGGAGAAGAATTCCAAAGGCAAAGAGAAAAATTATGATGGAAAAGTAGAAGTAGTCAAAGCCAAGGAAAGTAGCGGAGATAAGATTTTTGAAAAGAAAGTTAATAAACCAAAAGTAGATGGAGAGCTCAAGTCCTCTACTATGAAGACAAATACACATAAGAAAAAATTTGAAGTTGCAAGAAAAGATGCTAAGCCCAAGGTTGAAACAACAAAGAATCAACATAAGGAGAGTGGTGTAGAACAAGGTATTGTCCAAATTGATTCTCCCAAATATACTCTTGGTTATATGTTTCAGTTACTTAGTCAAATTGAAAAGGTAGTAGCCCTTATCAATGGTGCTACTATAGCCTATTCTAAATTAGTGGTGTCCACTCCACCCAAAGTGAGTGAAAAGGAAAAGAAAGATAAATAAGTTGAGGGAGTGACTACTAAGATCCCTCATATTTTTCTAGGGAATTCAGTCATAGCCCATCCTGAAAAAATAGACTGATTCTTCCTCACACTGATTGTTGAGGGAAATTTTCTGAAGAATTGTATTATTGATTCTAGAGCATCGAAAAATATAATGTTGGCCAAGATTATGGAGGCATTAGGAATGAAAGTTGATAGTACTAGGTATGTGCAGGATCATGATGGGCCAAAAAGCAGCAATGGGGAAAAAATTATGTTTTTCATCGACCCAGAAATGTGAAAACGCTGAGTTGAATTTTTTGTGGCTTGGGTGTTAGTACATTTCTCCAAAGCAATGCCCAAACCAAGATTTCCATATCAGATATCCGATCCAAATCGGATATCTAATTTGAGGAATATATATATATGGGTATGTGCAGGATCATGATGGGCCAAAAAGTGGCAATATTATGGGTATGTGTAGGGTATGTGGTTGATGACTTTTTTTTACCCACAATTGATGAAACGAAAAGAGTTTTTAAAGGATATTCTCAACTTTCCACCAATATAAATTATGCTTTAATTTGAATTTAATAAATAATTATTATTCATTTTCTATTTGAATTATGACTAAAGTCCTCATCGATAGGATGATTGAAAAACATCTATAGCTTTCAAATAGTATCACATTTTTGAATCTGAAACATGTGTCATATTCTATGCTTTGCATACTATAGGATTAAAAATGAAAAATTAAATTTCATGAAGTTTTGACCAAGTTAAGGTGGTCGACATATGAGTTTTTATATTTTTAAAAGTTGTAATAAAAATTCATAATTAATTATTTACTTGGAAAAAAAACAAAAAAATATGCATCACATCTAGACATGAGTCCTCTACTTATATCTAAAATATTATAAAAAAATATTATCATTTTATTGTGGTTAGGGTGGTCAGACAAACACCTACTTATTTTTTCCCTAAAATTTAGGTATTAAACTGCATTGAAATTTCAAATTTTCACCAAAGAGATTTTTAAAAATAAATAAACCTAGTAGTTTAGAAACTACATTCAATTTGCAATAGATTCTATTCTTACATATTTTTGAAATAATATAGATAACTTATTCAAATTTTTACGTCAAGTTGCCTAACTCTGATTTTTCTTAGTTTTTTGCCACTTAAGGGCCTATTTTTTCCATGATGATCCCTCACATACATATATATATTTCAGGCCTGTTAAAATCATTTTACACTTTCACAGGCCATGGGTGCACAATGAGGAGGTTTTTCACATAACAGATATCCGATTTATAGCCGATAACCATTTTGAAAGGTTAGATTTTGGATTTTTCTTTGCTTTGATCGAATTTTGAATTAGATTTGTATAATTTCAGTTAGTTTTTTATGGGTTTTTTTTTCAAACTAGGGTTTTTTATTGAATTTTTATGAAAAACTTGAGTTTAGAATGGATTTTGATTAAAGATGAATGTTTTTTTATGGATTTTGATTTAAAAATAGTGTTGTTTATGTATTTGTATTAAAAATTAGAGAATCTTATAGATTTTTCTTTAAAAGTAGGGTTTTTTTTGGATTTTAAAATAAAACTAGGGTACTTTTATAATATTTTCATTTATATTGTTTAATTTCAATTAGATTAATTATTTTTTAACTTTAATTAGGCATTATGGCTACTAATAATGAAAATGCACAAATTTCAAATGATCCACTAGCTGAGAGTGAAAATGCACAAATTCCAAATGATCCACTAGCTAAGAATGAAAATGTGCACAAATGCCAAATGCTCCACCACCTCTGCAGCCATCAATTGAAGACTTAATTGGTGAAAAATTGCAACAATTGAGGGGAATTTCTAAAGTTTATATGAGAATCCCTCGATTATCTGAGATGTCAAACACATTCAAGGAAATAATTAAAAATATAGAAACCCTCTCCACCCAACATAATGCCTTTCATTCATGGTGAGAAGACATGAGGGAATATTATGCATGTGGATTGTCTTATGATGATGTGAAAGATCCTAGAATAACCAAAGCCCAAATAGCCTCTTTATTTGTTAACCCCCGCATTGGTTTGCCAGTTAATGTTAATAAACCAAAAATTTCTATAAAATGGTGCATGCATAGGGACATTGTAGATAACTTTTGGGATCATTGGTGTATGGTTTTTGATAAACCACCAAACAAAAATTGTGATATACCATTTTACTTTAATAAAAAATTATATGTTGAGTTTGTGTTAGGGCATCATGTCAATTACTTTGAAATTAAACCCTTCCAGGGTGTTGGTGGAGGTATGCCCCAGTAGTCCCACACCCATATGTTCCCCCTCCTCCCCTTCCTCCACCACCTCCAGTATATCATCCAGATATTCTATAGGATGCGGTCACACACACTATCTAGGCTATTCACTCTTTGAGTGGTCTTTTGGTTTCACATGCTTCTATAGTAGCTCAGCCACATTCTAGTGATGTTGGTGATGGCTCGAGTGTTGTGTCATCCTCATCAAGTCCACATATTTGTGTGCCACATACTTGCTCTATGTGGCACCAGATATGCTTGGGTCCTCTTGTACAGGCTATCGAGCATCCCTTGGAAACTTCTAATTATTACCTCCATGATGTGGACATTATAGATTAGACATAGGGGAGTGGAGCACACCCTACAAAGTCCTCTCTTGCTAGAGAGGGGGACATTGGAATAGTGACAAATGTAAGATTTGAGTTGTAAATTCATAACTTGCATTGTTTTTTAAATGAATATTAATAAGAGATAATATAAAGTACTAATATTTATTTACATGGTCTATTTAATAGTTGATGTCTGAGGAGGAGTTCTCACAGGTGACTGATAGCACCCTTAGGGCCATTTCATTTAGTTTCAACACACACACAGTATATATTTTCACACTCACTCATTTACATTTTTTATTATATACTTGCTTGTCATTAATGAAATTATATAATAACTTATATGTTTATCTTATTTTCCTCTTGTAGGAAATACCTAGAGCGAGTGAGGTGCAACCTTGTCCAAATTATGGAAGTGCAATGTTATATAAGGGGAACTTAATTAAACTCAAATTCAATTGAATTAAGATTTTAAAGATCTTATATTGATTATACATACATTGACATAGATTGATAGTTTCATATGTACTTGTCATTTTTATGTATAGGTAGTTATGAGCTATATGTCATTGTTGACAATTGCCACAATGCCTAAAGGAGTAGGTATTGGAACACTTCAAGGAGTAGGTGTTGAAACACCTCAAGGAGGAGGTGACAAAACACCTAAAGGAGATAAAGAAAATAATTAGCATAAAGAGGTATGTGTTTATTTTATTTTGTGTTTGGTATTCATATGTTCCTATTACCAACAATTGTATGCTAACTTGGATCAATTTTATGTTTTTGTTCACATATATAGATTGACATTACAAAAGTTGGTTTGGTCGGTTCTTTGAGAGGGGTATATTCTAGGACTCCTAACCCTTTGAAGAGATGGATATTTTAGGTAATCAAGATTTCAATTTTAGAGTTCAATTATAATTCAATGTATATTGATTTTGATGTTAATTATTCAATTTTAAATAATATAGTATAACTAATCTCAATTGTGGTTTGAATTTTTCTTGTGTAGCTACCTTCAGAGCCAACGAGTGCTTCAAAGAGGCTCCATTTTGATGATCCACCACTAGTTTAGGATGAGATAGTTATTTTGGCATGTAAATTTTGAATAGACATCAAGATGGCATATGCCACATTTTGTAAAACTTTGTTTGAGTTGGCGTTGATGCCATTTTTGTATATGGAGATACACTCAAGATTATTGGATAATTTGATATATAGAAGTTGACAGTAAAAATTTAATTTCTTCCTCATGTGCATGATTAAACTCTTTGAAAATTCAATCAAGTGAGAAATGGTTAAATATCAATGTACAATAGCATAAAAAAGAATGGTTGTATTATGTATTTTATATTCATATCACTGATTGCATTGCATTGCACATCTTTCAAACTCAAAGCATTATTTCACATTGCATAACTAACAACTAGATGTTGATAGATGAAAAAATTTCAATTACAATATATTTTTTACAAAGTCAACCTAAGTAGTTATGCAATTAATTCACATTACATAACTAATAACTAGGAGCAACTGTCAATTTCATTTGCTTGTCATTGAATTTTATGAGACCACATTTCTTTGAGGCATTTTTTCAAACAGTTCACTGCCTTGTCTATGCTACCACATTTTTCATACATGTGTACCAAAGATTTTTATCAAATAGTTTATTGGCTTGTTGTGATGGATAAAATCCTAAAACAAGTTCTTTCAAACAAGCTATGGATTGATGCAAAGTGGGGGTGAAAACATATGTGAAAACTAGGTCCTTGACTCCTTTGGACCAAATTTGAGAACCAATAACATACCCCTATCCTAGGCTAGTGAATTAGCTCTCTTTCACAAAGTGGGTGCCCTTTAAACACTTGATCTTCACAAGAACACCCCAAAAAATCTTGAGTTGTTTCATAAAACAACAAATTCTAAGATTATTCTACACCTACAGGTCCTTTACCAGGCTGCCCCATGAAACTGTTTGTTTACCATGCAAATGCATAGGGTTTATTGAAAGTCCCACTTGCACAACTCCCCTAACCATGCCACCAACTCAGACACCTCTATTATGAGCCCAATATGCTTAGATGTTAAAGAGATTCCCCCACTCTAATTGATTTTAACAAACCCTAGGCTAAAAGCTCCATTTTCATGTAATTTAAGCAATGATTTGCTTAGGACAACAACTCCAAGACTCACAAATCATTTATCCTTTCTTAAATGGACTTGAAAGCATTTAAATCATATTGTACATAGCCTCTCCACTGAGCCACATGAATGGTACAGTAGGTGGAGGGCTTCAATAATTCATAATTTACTGAAAATGCAAAATTTGGGTTCACTACCCGCCTTGAGAAAACTTGGCACAAAACTCACAAAAAATGAAAAGAAAAAACTCAAACCAACTTTAAAGGGATCTCAAGTATAATACCCCCTTATTCCACATGTTATCCAACCATTTACTTGTTGTGTAGGGGTCAAACAATGGAGAAAACACAAATTTTTTCTGTAGAAACCACAATTTTTGCAAAGTAACTCAATATGATCTTATTGATTCTTCACAAAATTACATTCATAAATCCCAAAAATGACTTACTCAACCTTTATAAAGACTCTCCCCTACACAAAACAACCAACCAACTCCTAATAACTGACTTACAAACTAAGTTACCTGTTCCGGTTTGGGTTCAGGTTTGGGTTGGGGGGTTCAGTTCACCAGTTCGGCTAAATTTTTTTGGGGGGTGGTTCGATTCATTTTGGATTTGTTAGTAAAAGAAACATGTAAAAATAAAATATATATATGCAGCATAGAAGCATGAATTAGGATTATAATATCACATAACATCATATAAACAACAAAAAAACCATAAACTTGAATGTCATTTAAAACATGCATGATAAATATTCATCATTGAAACTTGAATTTTGGTAGCTTGATATATAGAGTCTATTGATGCCAAGGTTCAATTTGTATCATTTTGCAAAAAGAAGCCAATTGAATAGAGTTATCAACATTCTTTAGAAAGCGTAAGAATTTATTTAGTAAACTATCCATTTTGATGTCTTATTGTAATCTCAAGTGCTAAATCTATGAAGAAGTTAACTCTGCTACCCACTAGTTTCCATTAAAAAGAAAGCAACAAGCTATGGTCTCATGGCTTTTTTTCACACAAAAATCAGCGTTGGGGTTCAATTGGAGGCTGAAACCTATTTGTAAGTGCATAAATAAATCTTGTTCTACAACTCGTATGACCTAACCGACTATTCCATCACGTTCGGATGGTTATGTTTAGGTTAGGTATGGTCCCCTTTTGTACCCAAACAGGCTAAAGCAGTTCGAGCTACGTTCAATCAACGAAATCCCTTAAGAGTCCAAATTGTAAAAGGGAAGAAATCCTTGATGGAATATTTCTTTGAAACTTTGATGCCTACAAACTTTTTTTTTGAGGCCATGAGATTATGTTGGGCCCCTCTACAATAACCTCTCTCAGTTTTTGCTATCTCAGAGGAATTTTCCCATGGTGGCAAGTTTTTAGTTGAGGGAAAAATTGTCAGATGCAAGCAATGTAAAGTTGCAAAGTGGTGCAACTTTCATTCAACAACTTCTATGACCAAATAGACTATTCCAAAATTTCCAGAAGCGTATGTTTACACTAGGGATGGTCCTCTTTTGCACCCAAATACATTGAATCACTTCAAGCTACATTGGACCGGTGATTTCCCTTAAGAGTTCAAAGTGATAAAAGACAACAATCTTTGAAGGGCTATTTCTTAAAAACCATGACATTTACAAACTCTTTATTTGAGGCTATGGGATCATGTTTGGCCCATCTACAATAACCTCTCTCAGTATTTACTATCTTAGAGGAATTTTCCCATGGTGGAAAGTTTTCAGTTGAGGGAAAAGTTGGCAAATGCAAGCAGTGTAAAGTTGCAAAGTGGTGCAACTTTCATTCAGTAACTCATACGACCAAACAGACTGTTCCAACACATCCAGATGGGTATTTTTATACTAGGGATAGTCCTCTTTTGCACCCAAATACACCGAATCACTCTGAGCTACATTGGACCAATGATTTCCCTTAAGAATCAAAAGTGCTAAAAGGCGGAAATCTTTGAAGGGCTATTTCTTAGAAACCGTGGCATTTACAGACTCTCTATTTGAGGCTATGGGATCGTGTTTGGTCCATATACAATAATCTCTCTCGGTTTTTTCTATCTCGAAGGTTTTTCCTGTGATGGCAAGTTTTCAGTTGAGGGAAAAGTTGTCAGATGCAAGCAGTGCAAAGTTGCAAAGTGGTGCAACTTTCATTCTGCAACTCATACGACTAAATGGACTATTCCAACACGTCTAGATGGGTATGTTTACACTAGGGATGGTCCTCTTTTGTACCCAAATATGCTGAATCACTCTGAGCTACATTGGACCGATGATTTCCTTTAAGAGTCCAAAATGCTAAAAGGCAACAATCTTTTAAGGGTTATTTCTTGGAAGTTGTGATGTTTACAAACTCTTCATTTGAGACTATGGGATCATGATTGTCCTGTCTACAATAACCTCTCTCAGTTTTTGCTATCTTGGAGGCGTTTTCCCATGGTGGCAAGTTTTCAGTTGAGGGAAAAGTAGTTAGATGGAAGCAGTGTAAAGTTGCAAAGTGGTGCAACATTCGTTTTGCAACTCGTACAACAAAATGAACTATTCCAACACGTCTAGATGGGTATTTTTATGCTAGGTATGGTCCTCTTTTGCACCCAAATACGCTGAATCACTCTGAGCTACATTGGACTGATGATTTCCCTTAAAAGTCCAAAGTGGTAAAAGGCAACAATCTTTGAAGGGCTATTTCTAGGAAACTGTGACATTTACAGGCTCTCCATTTGAGGCCATGGGATTGTGTTTGGCCCATCTACAATAACCTCTCTCGATTTTTTGCTATCTCAGAGGTATTTTCATATGGTGGCAAGTTTTTAGTTGAGGGAAAACTTGTTAGATGCAAGCAGTGTAAAGTTGCAAAGTGGTGCAACTTTCATTTTTCAACTCGTATGAACAAATGGACTGTTCCAACACATCTGGATGGGTATTTTTATGCTAGGGATGGTCCTCTTTTGTACCCAAATATGCCGAATCACTCTGAGCTACATTAGATCGACGATTTCCTTTAAGAGTCCAAAGTGGTAAAAGGCCATACCATCTATTATACGGTCTGTAGCTGGATGGTATGGCCATGGTAGATTTTATTAGGACTATATAAGGTGACTATGTGGGTTTAGAGAGTCAGAAATGTCTGTACTTGAGTTGGTGAGTTGCCATGCATGGAAAAAATGAGTGAAATTAGGTGGAAAATGGTGGTTACAACTTTCTAATATCAATGAAACTTAGGGGAAGCAAGATTTAAGGTTGGATCAAGCTTGTGCAAGTCCTAATAGATGTGTGTGATGCATTTATAGGGTGTGGCAAGGTTGGAAACATTGATTTCCTTAAAAACCTCATGAAAGTTGTTAAAAATGAAGTTACACCCAAGCTGGATTTGAGGAGAAAAAGTGGTAAGCCAATGTAATTTATTATATATAAATAGGATATATTACAAAACTTGGTTCAAATGAGCATGCCGACAGGAAAGAACTAGGAAGAAAACCTTCGGTTGTAGCTTGATTAAGTACAAAAAGTTATTACAGAATTGTCCCAATAATAGTAACAAAGGATACACCTATATGACTAATTCAACCTATGAGTTTCCAAAATATAGACCCCTTTACATTTTAAACATACCCTTTATACAATTCTAGAAATTTGACCCATTTTTCAAAAAACATCACTGGATATAGATTATGCCCATACACAGTTATGGGCTTTTTACATTGTTTCACATATTTGAAAATTCAAAATTTTCAAAATTTTCCTATTGGAGGCATTCAGGGCATAGTCTTCCACAATAGTAGTATGTTCACATTTTGGACTGATAAGAACCTATACAAACCCTCAAGGTAGCTTAGAATAACCCATCTATATTATTCTAAATCACACAAAATATGATGAGATGGTAATGCAAACTATAAAAGATGCTTAGAATAACCAATCTATATTGTTATAATCTATTGCATACCTCTCCGAAAGGATTAGAGCTGGATATTGTTGTAGCAGGTCCGTGATTAATCATGCCAAGAATATTGCAAAAGTGGGAAAATGAGAGATCTATATTGTCACAATAGAAAATATGCTTAGACTAACAAATCTATATTAATCTAAACAACTTGAATGATGATGAATTGGTGATGCAAACTATAAAAGATGCTTATAATAACCAACCTATATTATTCTAAATGACACAAAATGTGATGAGATGGTAATGCAAACTATAAAAGACGCTTAGAATAACCAATCTATATTGTTGTAATTTGTCGCATACCTCTCTAAAAGGATTAAAGCTGGCTATTGTTGTAGTAGGTCCATGATCAATCATTCCAGGAATATTGCAAAAGTGGTAAAATGAGAAATCTATATTGTCACAATAGAAAAGATGCTTAGACTAACAAATCTATATTAATCTAAACAACCTGAATGATGATGAATTGGTGATGCAAACTATAAAAGATGCTTATAATAACCAATCTATATTATTCTAAATGAAAAAAAAAATGATGAGATGGTAATGAAAACTATAAAAGATGCTTAGAATAACCAATTTGTATTGTTGTAATCTATTGCATACCTCTCTAAAAGGATCGGAGTTGGCTATTGTTGCAGCAAGTCCATGATCAATCATGCCAAGAATATCACAAAAATGGGAAAATGAGAAATCTATATTGTCACAATAGAAAAGATGCTTATACTAACAAACCTATATTAATCTAAACAACCTGAATGATGACGACTTGGTGATGAAAACTATAAAAGATGCTTAGAATAACAAATTGATATTGTTATAATCTATCTATATTGTTCTTAGACTAACAAATATGCTTAGAATAAAAAATCTATATTGTTCTAATATGTCGCTTACCTCTCCAAAAGGATCAAAGATGGCTATTGTTGCAACAGGTCCATGATCAATCATGCCAAAAATATCACAAAAATGCATACAAAATATCACTATTAAAGACACCTACATTGCAATAGTATACAAAATATCAATATTAAATAAATAACACTAATGAGTTTAAGCATAATGAACATAAGCATTGTACCTTCCATTCTTGAAAATGTTATTCAAGTGTGCCTTAAGGGTCATCTCTTTGCTTAAGATTATCCAATATTGCTTCATGATCAACATTACTAAGTGTCCATAGTTGTTTTGCCTTTGGTCAAGCATGATGCTTCAACAACTTAACATTTGTTGCTATAACAAGATGTGAATACATGAGAATGGTTTTTTGTTTCTTGTAGTCTTCAAATGCAGGTATGCCATTCTTTCTAATCATGTAAGTTCACATCCAAGTTCCTGCAACCACAACTGAACCTATAGGATACACAAAACCATCATCATCTTCCATCAATTGTGTTAGCTTATGTTTTACCCACACACATCAAGCCAACCAATAGTCTAATATCTCTTCATCCCTTATGGTTCAACAATTGCAAAAACATGTCTTGGCTATAGTAGATCTGAAAGCCAGTCGTAATCAACTGAGCTTTTCATTGTGTCATTTGTCATGGATATTATTTGAGATAAAGGAGTTAGATACTATGGAACCCATGTATCTATCCACTCACTTGACTCGCATTGATCCCACTTGCACTGAATACAACTCTGACAAAAACAAGCCAATTCTCATGTCCAAATGGTCCATGTGCCTAAATCTGAGCTTCAAAATGAATGCATCTTTGAAGAATATTTGATTGTATGACAATCCAATCTGCCTCCCACTGTACCCTCCTCAACCAACCAAAAGAATCTGTGCACTATTGAATCAAGTGTCCCTCCTTGTGACAATGCTGAACTACACCAATCAACAATAGAATGTGCATCGCTGAATTTTGCTCCTAAAATCTTCAATTGCTCCTTAACTAGAGCTCTCTTTACGCATGCACTTGCTCCTTCATTCCCATGTCCAACTTAAAAAAACTCCAAATATGAGGTAGACCCCTCTCTACATGCATTCTACTCAAACAATAAAACATACAAGCATTCTTGAATTGACCTGTACAATTATCTGACCAAATGAGATGTCGACCCAATGCTATATCATGCTCCTGCAAGAACTCAAAAATATTCTCCAAACAATGTTGGACATACTCGAATGAGTGAGATCTATCATCACTCATATAAATAAGATACTCTCTGATTGTCTTTCGATCCTCCTCTATATTATCAGGTGCATGTCTAAATGTTATGTGGAAAAAAATAGCAATCTGAATGGAATTGTAATACTGAGATGGTACCTCATTTTGTGGTTGAAATGTGTAGTTTTCTACAAAATCAACCATTGATATAATAGTGCCAATCGAAAAAGAGTCCTTACACATCCTAAATTGTTGATCCAACCACTGAGACCTATGAATATGCCTTGCATACTTGTAGAAAAGATTGTCCTTAAAATATAAAATAAAATCAACAGCACTGCATTCTCTTGTAACCAAATCACATCTAGAATCTTCACCTCCACTCTGCAAAGTATATTTGACTATCTCATATCTCTTTTTCTCAACAAGCTTCTTTCCAAATTCATGTTCGGAACTCTCATGAAAACATTGAACAAAATTTGATAAGCCACCATATTGTGAGTACTTTGCATTTAAACAATCATTTCTATAGAAAAGGAAACCATAATTTCTAGAACACAAAAAAAGATCTAGCAAGTCCCTTGATGATTTTGGAAGATGCATTGTACCACACTCCAGCAAAATTTCATTAGTATGCAAATTACAGCAGATATAGCATAATAGATCATGGTACAATGAAAACTCCACATGGTATTTGCAACAACAAGTATTATGAATCTTAAGAGGCACACAATAAAATGGCTTCAAACCTTCAAAAGTCCTTTGCGAGATTTCCATATTTGGATGTGTTTCAATAAAAAATTTGAACAACATTGTTTGGCTTGATTCTAAGAAATGTTTAGGATGTGGTGTATGGTCTCAATTGCCAATTCTTAACTTTAAAACATCCTTTGCATTGCGTGATACTCTAGAGTTATCATGCCAAAATTTTTGAATTAATTGCTTTACATTATCAGTTAGCTTCTTATCAACACATGGAAGCCTACTGACAAAAGCCTGTGTATCATTTTGAAGAGGATCATCTATTCTTTCTCTTCTTGTGAGTGCTCTATCCAAAGTTTTATGATTTATGTCAAAATAAATACAAGTTTGTCTCATAAAGTGAGCCTTTTTCAATTGATACCTTACTAGGGCGGTTGTAATGACTCTTCGAGCAGCTCTCTTATCCTTTTCCTTATTATTTTTTCCAATAGACTTGAGAGCATTAAAAAGATTTTTGACAATAATAGAATTTTTTTTGGTCTTCTTGTTCACATGAATCTTCAGTTTGGCTAGAAAAGGTCTCATCTTTTGCATCTTTAGCAATTGTACAAAAATTTGGCATTGCTCAGTCAATGTCTTATTGCTAAAATATTGGTTGAAAAGTCTTCTAGCCTACAACTGAATAGTTTGTATTGACCTCTTGCTTTTAAAATTGTTTATAATGTTCTCATCAATTTCAAGTAACCATTTAGGGGTTCTTGAAGGTCTTGAATTTGGAATATGTCTTTCTTCCACACAAGGTTTTTCATTTCTCATGTAATCTAGTGAAACATAATTTACAATTGCTTCAATATTATGTTTAAAATCTTCATTTCCAACATTTTCACCATGAACATTTTCAATATCAATTTGAATAATTTCATTCCCAATTTCAATATCATGTTCAACATCTTCAAATCCCACATTTTCACCTTGAACATTTTCATTATCAATTTCAATATCATGTTCAACATCTTCAAATCCAACATTTCACCTTGAACATTTTCATGATCAAATTCAATATTTTCAGTCCCAATTTGAATATCATGTTCAACATCTTCAATTCCAACATTTTCACCTTGAATATTTTCACCTTCAACATATTCAATTTCCTCTTCACTTGAAAGACCATAGGGGTTAGGTTCGCCAATATTTAGCATACTTTGTCTTCTTTTCCTATGACTTTCTCTATCTCTTTGTCTATATGCTTCAATTTGTTCTTTTGTAAGATTTCTCTTACGTTTTTGCTTCCAACGAATGCTGATCCCCATTATACCTCATAAAATATGCTAAAAAATCATTGCTTATGACAAATTTGAGTAGAAGATGCTTGAAAAAGTTGATCTTTGTATCTTCCTATCTGAAACCGTGCATTTGTCACTTGCAAAAGCTTGCAAATAGAATGTAGGGTCGGTTGGAATGCACAAAATGGACCACATGAGGTTTTTCTATGGCCCAAATATCTGATATCTATTATAATTTGATATATGATACAATTTGATATCTAATTTGAAAAAAAAAAAAATTTTTTTTGTAATGGTATGATTTGAGTTCTAGAAACTGGATATCCAATTTGAATTAGATATCCGACTTGTGTACACATATACCTAAGGGTTAATGGTAGATGGTAAAGGGTTTAAGGGTTAAGGGTTTAGGGTTTAGGGTATATGGTAGAGGGTTTAAGGGTTAATGGTTAAGGGTTTAGGGTATAGGGTAGAGGGTTTAAGGTTTAAGGGTTTAGGGTAGAGGGTTATAAGGGTTTAGGATTTTAGGTTTTAGGAAGGGTTAGTGGCATAGGGGAGAGAGATAGATGGAGTGAGTGAGTGAGAGAGAGATCTAAGAGAGTGAGAGGGGGTACGTGGAAGAGACTTAAGAGAGACTAGAGAGACTTAAGAGAGAGAGATAGAGGGTGGGAGAGAGTGAGAGAGATTCAAAGAGTGCGGGAGAGGGTGGGAGAGAGTGTGAGAGAGTTTGAGAGGTTGGAAGAGTGTGGGAGAGAGGGTGGGAGAGAGAGAGAGAGATTTAGAGAGTGTGGGAGAGGGTGGGAGAGAGTGTGAGAGAGTGGGAGATGGTGGGAGAGTGTGGGAGAGAGGGTGGGAGAGAATGAGGAGTGGTAAAGAGTGGGAGAGAGTGGGTGAGAGGGAGGGAGAGAGTGGGATAGATTTGGAGAGAGTGGTAGAGAGTTGAAGAGAATGGAGAGAGAGAGGGAGAGAGTGGTAAAGAGTGTGAGAGAGTGGGAGAGCATGGGAGAGGGTGGGAGAAAATTAGAGAGAGTTGGAGAGAGTGGGAGAGAGTGAGAGAGAATGTAAGAGGGTAGGAGAGGGAGGAAAAGAGAGGGAGAGAGTGGGAGAGAATGGGAGAGGGTGGGAGAGAGTGGGAGAGAGTTGGAGAGAGTGGGAGAGAATGGGATAGAGGGAGGGAGGGAGTGGGAGAGAGTGAGAGAGGGTGGGAGAGGGTGGGAGAGAATTAGAGAGAGTGGGAGAGAGTGGCAAAGAGGGAGGGAGAGAGTAGGAGATAGTGGGAGAGAGTGGCAGAGAGTGGAAGAGGCTGTGAGAGAGTGGGAGAGGGTGGGAGAGGCTGAGAGAGGGTGAGAGAGGGTGGCAGAGAGTTGGAGAGAGTGGGAGAGAGTGGGAGAGGGTAGGAGAGAGTGGGAGAGGGTGGGAGAGAGGGGATG
>VDFB02000003.1:307718039-307766727 GCA_007258455.2 Sequoia sempervirens | reverse complement strand
CCGATATCCGATATGTCTGACACAAAATTTAATGCCTAGGGATTAGCCTCGTGCTTGCTTTGGATTTTGGTTTGGACCTACCAATCCTAAGAAGTCAACACAAAAAATGTGTTTAACAACTTACCTTGCTTTTCCAGACTTCCCCCATATGCCTGACAACTTTTTTTTATTGAAAATGGATAAAACGAAAAGGGTTTGTAAAAGAACTCAACTTTCCACCAATATAAATTTTACTTTAGTTTGAATCTAACAAAAAAAAATTATTCATTTTCTATTAGAATTACGACTAAAGTCCTAATTGATAGCCTAATTGAAAAACATCTATATCTTTCAAACAGTATCACATTTTTTGAATCCAAAACATGCATCACATTCTATGCTTTGCATACTATAAGATTAAAAAAAATGAATTTCATGAAGTTTTGACCAAGTTAAGGTGGTCAGATATACAAGTTTTAATAAATAATTCATAATTAATTATTTACTTGGAAAAAATTACAAAAAAATATGCATCACATCCGTACATGAGTCCTCTACTTATATCTAAAATCTTATAAAAAAAATATTATCATTTTATTATGGTTAAGGTGGTTAGATAGACACCTACTTATTTTTTCCCTAAAATTTAAGTACTACTACAATGAAATTTCAATTTTTCACCAAATAGATTTTTTTTTTTAGAAAAATAAAACTAGTAGTTTAAAAATTACATTCAATTTTCCACAGATTCTATTCTTACATATTTTTGAAATAATATAGATAACTTATTTAGATTTTTATGTCAAGTTGCCTAACTTTGATTTTTCTGAATTTTCATTGCCACTTAAGGACCTATTTTTTCCATGATGATCCTATACATACCCTACTCATGGAAAGTGCTATGCTATGGACTCAAAGGAAGTCCTTGTGACTGGTGTAATCAATGAGCTTCCTTATAGATTAGCCACTTACCAGAAAAGGAATTCATGATGAGTGTGGTCGTAGTAAATATCCCACCCAATAATGGAATGTTGCTATCTAGGAAATGGAGTGCTTCCATGGGAGGCAGTATGCACTATGACATGTCTTATGCTACTTTCCCCATTGATGGTAAGGATTTCCAAGTGGTCAGAGAGCCAAAAGTGCCACATATGTTGGAGCATGCTCCTGAGGATGATAGAATTTTTTTTATAGATAATTATATTAATGAGTTTAAGGTAGAAGAGCTACCAAGAGAAAGTGGCAGGCCACCTGCACCTATAGATCATGAAGTTATAATACTATCTAATGAGGATGGACTCTGGAAGATGTAATTTGATGGTGCATGTTCTAAGGAAGGGTCTAGTGCAACAATATTGTCGGTGTCACCTAGTGGCAATACATACAAGTTTTCTTTCACTTTGTCTTTTTTTTATAAAAACAATGTGGTAGAGTATGAAGCATTGTTACTAGGATTGAGGTTGGTTGAAAGGTATGGGATAAAGAAGTTAATAGTAATTGGTGACTCTGAGTTGGTGATATCCCAAGTAAGATCTAGAAATACATGCAAAAATATTATATTGAAACTATAGATGTGAAAATCTGCAAATGGTTAGTATTTTAAAACCAAACTAATAATCATCTCTATGAAATAACTCCACATGCTAATAATGCAATCACAGCAAGAAAGATTTAGATAGATAAATTGAAAGCATATAATAAAACATGGAGAAAATTATATTTCATAGTGGATTGGTGCTATTGTGGAAAATAGCCCTTTCCCAATCCTTGATAGATAAGCTATGTGATGAAACTACTGTGAAGATGATATACAAATGCTTATGAGGATGATATAAGGTGGGAAAAATCAGTTCTCAATTGAAGAGAGTGACTTTGCACTAGATTTGTGGATGAGGTTGTGTAGGATTTGATCAAGAATGAAGCCTTTCATTTATAGATTATTTTGATGAGAGGATGGCCAAATGGATGAATGTGGGATAAATATTGGACCAATGAGATGAGGACACTTGTCATCTTGTGAGTGGTTGAGGAGTGTGCAAGATTTGGGAAATGTTCCCAAGAGGGGGAAATTCAAATTTGAATTTGAGAGTTAATGCTTAGTTTGACTTGTACAAGAGGACATGTAAGAGATATTAATTGATTTTTTGGATGTACATGTCCACTTGATTTTGAATTCAAACTTGAGAGAATATTCCTCAAAGATGCCATGATGGAAAATGTTGATTTTAATAAATCAATAAATTGATTTATTTGTGCAAGTGGCAAAATCTAGAGAATGTGATGGGTAGTTAGGTTAGGCTAATTAGGATTAGATTAGCTTAATAATGATTAGAATGTTTTGACCTTTTTGACTTGAATATTTGATTTATTTAAATCCAAAAAGGATGGAATATGCATTTGGATTTAATTAAATGAATGTTTGATTTATTTAATTAAAAGGTTGATGATAAATTTTATTTAATTTTAAATTAATGACCTTAGGAGATTGAAATTAATGAGTTTACCTGATGAATGGATGAAGGTGAACTTGATTAATTGATGAATGGACCTAATGCATGATGCTAATTTTTCATGTCTACAGAAACAATATAGAAATGCTATTTGGGATTCAATTGAGCAATTTGATGCATTTGGAAATGACTGGATGGAAAGAGGACAAAATAGAGTGGTAGACTTACTTGCAAACATTGCATTACGATCAAATGATATAACTTTTTCAGGTATGTCTAAGGTTGAGGTACAAACAAGGCCATCAATCCCTGGAAATGTACATAATTGGAAAATTTTCAATGATGAAGAAATTCTAATTTTTTTGAAATGTGTTAATGAATATGAAGGTCGGGAGATCAATTTTGGTGTATTTGTTGAAAATGTAGATGGTAAGGATTTTTTATTTTGGAATGAGGTCATTCAGTTGAAGAAAAAAAAAATCCCCAAGGGCCTTGTAGCATTAGAAAGAGTCTTTGATAGTCAGGACAAAAGCAAAGTTAAAACAACTACCACCCATCCAGAGGATCTGGAAGAAGTGAATTTGGGGACTAAAAATACCCCTAAAAAGGTATATGTAGGAAAGAAGATGAAACCAAAGATCAGGGCAATGTTGATTTCCTTATTAAGAAAATATAGACATGACTTTTCCTAGCCATATGATGATCTGAAAGGATATAGGGAGGAAATATTCCAACATCAAAATTCCTCTAAAAGAAGATGCCAAGCCTTTCAAGCAGAAGCAAAGACCAATAAATTTCCAGCCTTATCTCTGAAAATGCAAGAGGAATTGGTTAGCCTAAGGGATGATGGTATCATAAAGCCTATTAGGAATTCCTTAGCTTAACAAATTATTTTTATTAGATTTTTTTTGTTCTTTTATCAAATTATGCAAAAGTGCTAGACTGTCAAGAAAAATCATTACACTTTTTTTCTACAAATACATCAGTATTTTGTAGAAATGTTAAACTGTTCAAACGAAAGTGTCATTAGGAAAATTTCTATTTTCCCTAGCAAATATGTCGATATGTGCAAAAGCATTATTTTTTAAACAAAAGTATCATTTTAATAAAAATGAAAGCACCAATTTATGCAAAAGCACTGCATTATGAAGAAAATACATCGGCCTTCTGAGGGGATCTTTAAAATGTTTATTTTATCTTTTTTTTTTGCAAGTTGAAAAACAAAAAATACATGTAAAGTGACTCAATGAGGTGATCAAATGATTGCATGAGTTATTCTTCCATAATAATTCACTAAAATAGTGTCATTGGTTTAATAAAAATAAGACATGCTATTCAAGTACAATCTAGCTAGTAGGAATAAAGGAATGCCTCCTCACAACAGGCTTACCACCTGAAGGTTAATCTATAGCCAAGTGATCCAATGGATGAATAGGGTATTCCAAGGTCATGTACCACCTTGATGTTGGTATATGTAGCCTAATTAGACTCAAAGGTTAAATTTCCCCACTTTTATCAGCGTAGTTTCCCCCCAAATTATTTAATGGGGGTTTAGGGGCAACACCCCCAAGATAGGGTCAAGAGGAAGTGCCCCTTGCGGGATCCAAGTGCAACATAAAAAACCCTATTTTGTAATTGACATAATTCTTGATAAAAGGCTAAGGGTTTGGGTTTTCTAGTGGCATTGTATTGTAGCATTTGTAGTGGTATTGAGTTGCAAGGATTACTAGTTGTAATCGGTTCAATTTACTCGATAATAATATTGGATTCTTTGTTGGTGGGCATAGCCAAAGTTTGGGTGAACCACGTTAAATATTGTCTCTTTCTGTTATTATTTCTGTGTTTTTTCATTCCTCTGTTTGATCTTTATTTGCATTTAATTGATATTTTCTCCATATAATTCCTAACAAGTGGTATCAGGGTGAGTTGTGTTTGATTATCATCTGTAGGAAAGTCTCACGGTTGAATGGGAGTCTTACGGTTAAGTGGGAGCAATGGCAGAAGAGGGTAAATTGAAGGTAGATAAATTCAATGGGTAGAAATATCAATTAAATGGAAGATGTAGATGGAGGATTATCTCTATCATAAGGATTTATGGAGGCTGTTGGGAGGAGCATCCAAGAAACTGACAACAATAAGTGATGAGGAATGGAATCTTCTAGATAGAAAAGCATTGAGAGCCATTTGTTTATGCTTGGCATAATCGGTGGCATTCAATATTACAATAGTAAAGACAACTCAAGAGTTGATGGAAACCCTGGAAAAGTTATATGAAGAGCCTTATGTTTCGAATAAGGTATTTCTCATGAAGTGTTTATTTAATATGAAAATGGAAGAAGGTGGGTCAGTTGCTAATCATTTAAATGAGTTTAATACAGTTACCACTCAATTAACTTCTATAAATGTAAAATTTGATGAAGAAGTTAGGGCTCTTTTTATTCTGTGTTATTTTTCTAAAAGTTGGAATAGCTTGGTCATGGTTTTTAGTAATTCTATTTCTAGTTTGAATACATTGAAATTTGATGATGTTGTTGGTGTTATTTTGAGTGAGGAAAATCATAGGAAAAGCTCAGTTGGAACATCCACATCAGAAAGTGTTTGAATGCAGAAAGTAGGGGCAAAACAATGGAGAGAGGAAACAATTCTAGAATTCATGAGAAGTCACGAGGAAAATCAAAGGAAAAAAGGTCCCAATCTAGAGACAAGAGGGATTGTTGGTAATGTGGTAAGCCTAGTCATTTAAAAAAAGATTGTTGGTCTCAGAAAAATAAAGGAGGCAAAAAAGAAGGCAATAAAGAGGAAAATGTGGTAAGTAATAAATTTGATGAGGATGCTTTGATTCTTTCCCTTGATAATGTTGATGATTCTTGGGTGTTAGATGCAGGGGCTTCATTTCATGCTATGCCCCATAGAAGTTATTTTCTTGATTATGTCCAAGGGGATTTTGGGCTAGTTTATTTGGGAGATAATGAACCTTGTCAAATTGTTAGAAAGGGAAGAATCAAGATTAAGTTGCAGAATGGGAATCATTCGATACTACATGAGGTAAGGCACATGTATTCCAAAGTTAAAATAAAAATTAATTTCAGCAGGGCAACTAGATGATGAAGGTTGTGTTGTTACATTTAGTGATAAAAAATGGAAAGTTACAAGAGGTTCCTTAGAGGTAGCAAAAGGTTTGAAAGTAGGCACCTTATATCTTTGTATAGGTCATACTATTCCTTCTACTTTAGCTATTGCAAATAAAAATCAATGTTTAGGAATAGTTGTTGTAGTCAAGTAGGCATAAAATCAGACACTTGCTATGGATTATGAATCAACATTGTGGCATAATAGACTTAGGCATATGAGTGCACAAGGTATGGAATTACTTCATTCAAAAATTTTTTTACTAGGTCTAAAAAGTGTTAATATGGATTTATGTGAAAGTTGTGTGTATGACAAACAAAAGAGAGTTAGTTTTCTCAAGAATGGGAAGCAAAAGAAAGATGAGAAATTGGAGCTTGTGCATATGGATGTATGGGGACTAGCTCAAGTATCTTCTCTTAGTGGCTCTCGGTATTATGTCACTTTTATTGATGATGCAACAAGGAAGGTATGAATTTATTTCCTTAGGTAGAAATCTGATTTATTTGAAATTTTTAAGAAATGGAGAAGCTTGGTTGAGAATGAGATAGGTAAAAAGTTAAAATATTTTAGATTTCATAATGTTGGTGAGTATTGTAGCAAAGAGTTTGAAGATTATTGTTCCTCTAATGGTATTCGTAGGTAGAAAATAGTTCCAAGGACTCCACAGGAAAATGGAGTGGTTGAGTGCATAAAAAAAACAATAATGGAGCATGCACGAACTATGAGATTGCATGTTGGGCTGCCATTAAACATGTGGGTAGAGGCTATAAAAATTTTTGTTTATTTAATCAATAGAGGTCCTTTAGTTCTCTTGGGTTGTGGTATTCTAGAGGAAGAATGGACAGGTAAGAAGGTGAGTTATTTTTTTCTCAAGACCTTCGGTTGTGAAGCATTTGCACATGTAGATTCTAAAAATAGAACCAAGCTAGATGCAAAATCAAAGAAATGTATATTTTTTGGATATGGCATTGATGAATTTGGTTATAGGCTTTGGGATTCTAAAAATAAAAAAAATGTGAGAAGCAGGGATGTCATATTCTATGAGAAACTGTTGTACAAAGATCAATTGCAATAGCATGAGAAGAAAGAAGTGCTAGATGATACACCAAATAGTGATGTTCCATTGGTGGGTATGTGCAGGATTATGATGGGCCAAAAAGTGGCAATATGATGGGTATTTGTAGGGTATGTGGCTGATGACTTTTCTTTTACCAAAAATTGATGAAATAAAAAGGGTTTTTAAAGGAGATTCTTAGCTTTCCACCAATATAAATTATGCTTTACTTTGAATTTAATAAATAATTATTATTCATTTTTATTTGAATTATGACTAAAGTCCTGATTGATAGGATGATTGAAAAACATCTATAGCTTTCAAACGGTATCACATTTTTGGAATCCAAAATATGCACCACATTCTATGATTCACATACTATAGGATTAAAAAAAGAAAATTGAATTTCATGAATTTTGACCAAGTTAAGGTGGTTAGACATATGAGTTTTATATTTTTTTAAAAGTTGTAATAAAAATTCATAATTAATTATTTGGAAAAAAAAAAATATGCATCACATTTGGACATGAGTCCTCTACTTATGTCTAAAATATTATAAAACATATTATCATTTTATTGTGGTTAGGGTGGTTAGACAAACACCTACATTTTTTTTCCCTAAAATTTAAGTACTCTGCATTAAAATTTCAAATTTTCACCAAATATATATTTAAAAAAAAAATAAACCTAGTATTTTAGAAACACATTCAATTTGTGACAAATTCTATTCTTACATATTTTTGAAATAATATAGATAACTTATTCAAATTTTTATGTCAAGTTGCCTAACTCTGATTTTTCTAAAAATTTTGCCACTTAAGGGCCTATTTTTTCCATGATGATCCTGCACATACCCTAGTTCCTCATTCTTCACAACAACATCAACAACAAATACCACAAATTCCAGTGAATATTAGATGATCTTCAAGGATAAGTAGACCTCTAGACATATTTTCTCCCTATTTGTATTCTATTTTGTTAATAGATGCTGGTGAACTTGAAGGGTATAATGAAGCTATGTAGGTCAATACAAAGGTTTAGTGGGAGCATGTAATGGAAGAAGAAATGGAATCCTTCTTAACAAATTAGACTTGGGAATTATGCAAGTTTCTTGCAGGTAAAAATACTTTACCAAACAAGTGGGTTTACAGGTTGAAATAGGAAGATGCAGGTAAGAATAGATTTATAGCCATGTTAGTTGTCAAAGGATTTGCATAGATAAAAGGAATTGATTTTTCTAAATTTTTTTCTCTAATTGTTACTTGATGACTTATATTCGTACTATTTTAAGCATTGTGGTTGTTGAAGATTTGCATTTGGAACAACTGGATGTGAAAACCACCTTTATCCATGGTGATTTGGAGGAGGAGATATATATGGAACAACCCCAAGGATTTGAGGTGAAAGGTAAGGAGAAATTGGTGTACAGATTGAAGAAGAGTTTATATGGCTTGAAATAAGCACCTCGGCAATGGTACTTGAAATTTGATAGTTTTATAGCTGGGCAAGGATACATCAGGTGTAATTATGACCATTGTGTTTATTTTAAGAGGTTGGATAATGATAGCTACATTATTTTATGTTTATATGTTTATGACATGCTTGTAGTGGGGTCTAACATGGATCACATAAGTGAGTTAAAACAACAGTTAGAAAAATTATTTGCTATGAAGGATTTGGAGGTAGCAAAACAAATCTTTGGTATGAGAGTTTGTAGAGATAGGAAGAATAGAAAATTGACTCTATCTCAGGTTGGTTATGTTGAAAAGGCGTTGTAGAGATTCCACATGGAGAATGTAAAAGTTGTCAACGCACCTTTGCCTAGTCATTTGAAATTGACTAAGGAGATGTGTCCAAAGACACAAGAGGAGGAAGATAAAATGTCCAAGGTACCATATACTTCAGCTATAGGTAGTTTAATGTATGCCATGGTATCCACTAGATTAGATATTGCACATGCTATTAGAGTCGTAAACAGGTAGATGAGTAATCCCAGATTGGAGATTTGGAATGAGGTAAAATGGATTCTCAAGTATTTGAGAGGTACATCAAATAAATATTTATGTTTTGGGGGTTCTAATATTGATTTAGCAGGTTATGTAGACTCAGATTTAGTAGGGGATATTGATACCAGGCGAAGTACTATAGGTTATGTCTTTACTGTAAGTGGGACATTAGTAAGTTGGATCTCATGGTTGTAAAAGGTGGTTGCTTTATCCACCATGGAGGCAGAGTATGTGGTTGCAATAGAGGAAAGAAAGGAGATGATATAGCCACAATCTTTCATGGAAGAATTGGGAAAAGAACAGGCCAATATTTATTTGTTTACAAATAGCTAGAATGCCATACATCTTGCAAAGAATTTTTCCTTACATTCAAAGACCAAACACATACAATTGAGGTATCACTTCACTCGGTCGATGTTGGATGATGGAAAATTAAGGCTGAAAAAGATACATACAGATGACAATCCAGTGGATATGTTTACAAAGGTAGTGCCAAGGGAGAAGTTGAGCTCCTCTTCAACTTTGGTTGGTCTTCAAGACTAAAAACAATAAAATCAGAACAACAAGGTCTAGGGTGCTTATTTCCAGTGGAAGCTATAGGGTCAACAGTGTTATGATCAATCTCCAAGTGGGAAATGATATGGGGTGGAGTCTGATCAGTCTCCAAGTGGGAGATTGTTGGTATATGGAGCCTAATCAGACTTGTAGGTTAAATTTCCCCACTTTTATCGACATAATTTCTCCCCAAATTATTTAATGGGGGTTTGGGGGCAATGCCCCTTATGGGATCCAGGGGTAGCATAAAAAATCCTATTTTGTAACTGACATAAATCTTGATAAAAGGCTAAGGGTTTGGGTTTTCCATTGACATTGTATTGTAGAATTTTCAGCGGTATTGAGTTGCAAAAAATTACTGGTTGTAATCGATTCAATTTACTGGATAATAATATTGGACTCTTTGTTGGTGGACGTAGCCTGAGTTTGGGTGAACCACGTTAAATATTGTCTCTTGTTGTTATTATTTATGTGTTTTTCCATTGCTCAGTTTAATCTTTATTTGCATTTAATTGATATTTTCTGCATACAATTCCTAACACTTGACACCCTTGGTCTTAAAAGAAAATAAACTCTAGCAAGATACCTTACACCTCAATCAGTGACTAGACATGGTAAGTAACTTCTTGAGATGATGTTATCCTGATGTACTACTATGACTCAATGCAATGGCCAACTAGTCTTAGGATTCTAAATACAATGGCTCATAGTGACTTAGTGAACACTCATGGTACATAACGTCAAATGTGAGACACTAAAGTATCTATTCAACCCTAATGTGGTCTATACACCCACATCTAAATTGACACATGTGGTATACATCAAAGAATAGTTCTACTAACTTTCACCTTTGCACCTTTTATATAGCCCACTTGAACATGTGTTGGAGGTTGTCCCAATGAAATATTTGAAATGTTAACTAAGAATCCATTAAAAGCAAAAAATATAATGAAATTGATGAAGGAAACCTAATTAAACACTCAAACCTAATCCCATTAGGGGATTAGTGTTGATTTGATGTGGAATGATCAAATATTTCCTAACCCCATTGAATTAATCAAGTAATGTTGATTAACTGATTAATAAAAGAAAATGATGAAATTAATTAAGCAAACAAGATTATTTAATAACATAACCAAGAATGTTGGATCAGAAAAAAATGGTGTTAGTAAATCAAATCAAATGTGTGATATGGACTAGGACAATTTTAAGTGTCTACAATAATAATTATGAGTTATGATAAATTAAAATAAATATTTTTTCATAAGTTTGGGATATAATAGATAATGGTTTTGTAGAACATCTAGATCAAGTAGCTAATCAAGCATTGGCACAAGAAATAAAAGTTCAACTTAGAAAAATTAAGAAAAATATGAAATATTGAGCAAATGTGTCTCAACCTTGAAATTATATGTGGTTTATTATTGATAGGATGTGTGTGTGTGTGTGTGTGTGTGTGTGTGTGTGTGTGTGTGTGTGTTTCCTAGTTACACCAATAGGTGTATGCAATGGTAGCATGGAGTGAAATGTAAGTGTGTTAACTTTTTCAGGAACCTTCTAGAATGACCGACATACATTAAATACATGATATATTGTAAATATGGACCATTAATTATTAGGTTTTACATCTAATGGTAGATATTTTGTTAGCCTGCCCTGCCCTGGAATGTAACTATATTTTATGACGGTGTTGTATTATGACTGTGATAGAGATTTTGATTTTTTTGAGAGTCTAATAGTGGTTGTGTTGTCTCTTGATCTCTAAGTGGTGATACTCCTATGAGAAGCTCGCTCTACAAGTATATTGTAATCTTTGTGATTTACTGAATAATATATTGGGTCGCTTTTGGAGTGGGGTTTTTCTTCTAAAAGGGTTTTCCCCACATAAATCACTATGCTATGGTATGCATGATATTTATGTTTATTTATATTCAAATTTCTATAAATGTTAAAGATTTATAAATTTTTTGCATTATTCTCCTCTCAAGATTAGTGTAAGAAGTTGTTCTACTACCTTAGCTTCCTTACAAATGGTATCAGAGCTTGATCACCTTTGGTTTCAATTGTGGGTTGTTGGGTTTTTTTAACTAATCCAGATTTGAGTGGGAGCTTGTGTAGAAGAAACTTTGTGATCTTATTGTAGGAATTTTTAGACAAAAAGTTCATCAGGGAGAATAGAGGTGGAAACTTTTTTTGGAAATAATTTTGAAATGTGGAAGCTAAAGATGGAGGATTGTTGATAGATTGAGATCTGTGGGATGTTGTTGATGGAATGTTTCAAGGCCTAAAAATCCTACTCAGACTGCTCAATATTATGCTATGGACCATAAAGCCAAGGTTCTAATCAAATTGTGCTTGGTAGAATTTGTTTTAATTAATGTCCATGAGGAGACTCGTGCACAAAAATTATGGAAGAAGCTTGGTAAGATGTATCAGGCCAAATATTTAGTGAAAAATATTTTCTTGAGGAAGAAAATGTATTCCTTGAGAATGGAAGAGGGTGGATGAATCACAAACCAGCTAGAAGCATTTAATATGTTGGTGGCTCAGTTGGAATTAGTTGGTGTCAAAATGGATGAGGAGGAGAAATGTCAAATTTCTTGCTTTGTTCTTTTTTGATTTGTGGGATTCTCTTGTTATGGATATTGGGAGTAATTATATTATTTTGAAGACTGAAGATGTGGTGGATTCTTTGCTTTCTAAGGAGATGAGGAGGAAGGTATCCATCATTGCCAAGGAGGCCCTAAATGTTTGTGGAAGACCTAATGAAAAAGGCAAGAAGAATGAGAAGCATGATGAATCCAAGTCTAGGGGGAGATCTAAATCTCCTAGAAATTCCAAACTTATTTGCTGGAATTGTGGTAAGTCTAGACATGTAAGGAATGTAAAGAAACAAGAGGAAGAAAAAGAAGAAATTTGATTCTGATTTTGAGTTTGAGAAGGAAGATGACAATGCATTCATTACAGCTTTGGAAAATCATGTAGGTAATGATGCATGATTAATTGACTCAGGTGCATCTTTTCATATGACCTTTAATAGAGATTGGTCTTGTGAATATGAAGAATTTGATGCAGGTAAGGTGTATTTGGGTGATAATTCTCATTTAGACATTGTTGGCCATGGTAAAGGTAAATTCAAGTTTCTTGATGGTAGAATAAAAAGGATTAATGGTGTGTTGCATATCCTTGGATTATCATGAAATTTGTTATCTATGATAAAACTAATAGATGATGGTGTGCAGGTAGTATTTTTTGGCGCAAGACGCAAGATGGTTAGAGGTGCTATGGTAATTGCTAGAGGTGTCAGATATGGCACATTGTATAAGCTAGATCCATGCACTGTTCAATGCAATAGTAATTTTGTGAAAAGTAAGTATATGGAAGAAGTGAGGGTTTCACCTTAAACAGATGGTCATGGATATTGGGTACCCAAGGGTGCTCTTTCTTCTAAAACAAAGTTACCTATAGATAAAACTATGTTATGGCACCAGAGACTTGGCCACATTGGAGAAAAGGGTCTAAGGACCTTGAAAAATAAAAACCTTGTTGAAGGTTTTTCTGATTGTAATCTTAAATTGGATTTATGTGAGCATTGCATTTATGGAAAAAAAAATTCTATTTAGTTTTACTCGAGTTATCATAGATCTTGTGGTGTATTAAAACTTATTCATTTTGATGTGTTTGGTCTTGTAGATGTTCCTTTGATTGGTAAATCCACATACTATGTTTCATTTATTGATGATTATAGTAGGACATGGGTATATTTTCTAAAAAGTAAATCTAAAGTTTTTAGTCGATTTAAATTTTTTTAAGAAATGGTTGAGTTTTAGACTGGAAAGAAAATAAAATGTTTAAGGACTGATAATGGTGGTGAATATTTCTCTAATGATTTTTATAGATTCTGTAAATATTGTGATATTCATAGATAAAAGACAACTCCAAATTCTCTAAAATAGAATGGAGTTGTAGAAAGAATGAATAGGACATTGATGGAGAAGGCTAGGAGTATGTTGATTGGTGCTCGCCTAGAACAAAGGTTTTGGGCTGAAGTTGTTGCTACTGCCTATTACCTTATTAATAGGTCTCCTACATTAGCTCTTGTTGATAAGATTCCTATAGAAGCATGGTCGGGTCAGAAGCCTTCATTGAGACATCTTAGAGTTTTTGGTTGTGAGGCATATGCACATGTGCCAAAGGAGAATCAAAAAAAGTTGGAGAAAAGGTTGTAAAATGTATCTTAATCAGATATAGTTATGGTATAAAAGGATACAAGCTTTGGGATCCTATTGCACAAAAGGTAATACATATTAGAAGTGTTATTTTTAGAGAAACTAAGCCTTCTTCTATTACATTGCAGCCAAAAATAAATAAATAGGAAGTTGTGATTCAATTTCCTTCTACACCTAAGAATGTTGAATCGAGGACCAAGGATAGACAAGAAGTTGAGGAGAGCTCATATAGTTTTGGATCTTCAGAAGAGGAGGAAGAACCTCCAACTCAACTTGTTCACGTAGGTCTACAAGACATAGACAACCAACTGAAAGGTATAAAATTGATGACTGGTGATGTATTTTTTCTTTAAATACTAACATGGATGAACTCCCATAGAATCTTGTACCATTGCCCGAAGTACAAAAACCTGTTGGTTGTAAATGGTTGTTGAAGAAAAAGATTGGTTTAGATGGAAGTATTGAGAAATACAAAGAAAGGTTGGTTGCAAAGGGTTACTCTCAAGTTGAGGGTGTTGATTATGGTGAGATATTTTCTCCCATTACAAAAATAACATCCTTATGTTTTTTCTTTCTATTGCTACTACTTTTGATTTAGAGGTTGATAAAATGGATGTGAAAATTGTTTTCCTTCATGGTGATTTGGAGGAGGATATTTGTATGAAACAACTAGAGCTCTACATGGTGAAAAGTAAAATTAAACTGGTTTGCAAATTGAAGAAATCTTTGTATGCCTTAAAATAAAGTCCTAGGTTCTGTTACTATAAATTTGATACATATGTGCTGAGTTTGGGATTTGAGTGTTCTAAATAAATTCATTGTGTTTATTGTAAAATTGATGGTGATCATTTATTGTTTATTGTATTATGTGTTGATGATATGTTATTTATTAGCAAAGGGAAAGGTATGATTTCAAATCTAAAATCTCAATTTGCTACTAAATTGAAATGAAAGGTCTTGGCATAGCTAAACACATTCTTGGGATGAAAATTAAAAGAGATAGAGTGAATTGAAAGCTATGGCTTGGACAAAGTAAGTATTTGAATTCAATTTTATAGAGGTTTGATATGCAAGACTATAGACCATTGTGTGTTCTTGTTTATGTTGGAACATAGTTATCTATTTCAGATTATCCAACATTTGCATCAGAGGTGGAAGAGATGAGCAAAGTTCCTTACTAGAGTGCAGTTGGAAGTTTAAATGTATGCTATGGTTTGTACTATACCAGACATTGCCCAAGCAGTGGGAGTTATTTCTAGATATATGTCTAATCCTGGTAGAGTTCATTGGGATGTTGTTAAAAGAGTCTTCAGGTATTTGAGGGGTACCTCAAACTATTCCATATGTTATCATAGTAATATGATTGAAGATGAAATTTTCCTTGATGTTCATGGTTATATGGATTCAGACTGGGCAAGTGATGTTGATAGTAGAAAATCCACCAATGCTTATGTGTTTACTTTATTTGGTGTTGCAATTAGTTGGATAAGTGGCTGACTATGGTTGCTTTGTCCACTATTGATGCAAAGTATATGACAACTACTCATTCTTGTAAAAAATTCATTTGGCTTAAGAGACAGTTTTTAGATATTGGAATAAAACAAGGTGTAGTGACAATTTATTGTGACAGTCAGAGTGTGATATGTCTAGCCAAGAACCTGACATTTCATGCTAGGACCAAGCACATTGATGTACATTATCTTTTTTCTAGAGATATGGTTGGAGATGGTAGGGTGAAGCTTGTTAAGGTAGAGACTTTGATGACTATTGTTGATTCTTTAACTAAGCCTATGAGCACAAAAAAATTTAGATGGTGTTCGGAGACTATTGGCCTTTTAGACCCTTAGCAATTAAAGAGACAATGTTTACACCCTCACGTTGCTCTTGGAAGGTGTTCAACAAGTGGGAGATTTTTTGGGAAAATGTTTCTCAACCTTGCAATTATATGCGGTTTATTGTTGATAGGATATATATGTGTGTGTGTGTGTGTGTGTGTGTGTGTGTGTGTGTGTGTTTCGTAGTTATGTTGATAGGTGTATATAATGGCAACATAGAGCAAAATGTGAGCATGTTAACTTTTTTAGAAAACTTCTAGAATGGCTGACATACATTAAATAAATGATATATTGTAAATCTAGACCATTCATTTTTAGGTTTTAGATCTAATGGAAAATATTTTGTTGGTCTATATTTCCCTAGAATGTAACTCTATTTTATGAGGGTATTGTATTACAACTTCATTAGACATTGTGATTATTTTTTAGAGTCTAATAGTGGTCATGTTGTCAATTGATCTCTGAGTGGTGATAATCCTATGAGAAGCTTGTTCTACAAGTATATTGTAATATTTGTGATTTACTGAATAATATATTGGGTGGCTTTTGGAGTGTGGGGGTTTTTTCTTGAAAGGTTTTTCCCCACATAAATCACTGTGTCATGGTATGCATGATATTTATGTTTATTTATGTTTAATTTTCTATAACTATTAAAGATCTCAATGTAATCAGATTTCCACAATCCATATGAATTTAAATCTAATTGCTTCTTGATTTGATTGTGTGCAAGTTTTTCATTAACGTTTCGGATCACACTTAGTGATCCATCATCAAGATAGAGAGTTGAAAAAGATGAGACAGTGTAGTGAAAAAGATGGCACATCGATCCATCATCTATAAAAGTTCTACATTATTGTCCTCTCAAGATTAGTGTAGGAAGTTGTTTTGCTACTTTACCTTCCTTACATAGAAGACCTCCTTTTACTTTGATGAGCAATGGACGACTCTATTTTCCCTAGGTTTGTAGCAACAACTAGATCTAATATGGCATAGGATATTTTTGAAACATATTATAGGGAACTACTAGGGTGAAAGTGGATAAATTATAGTCTCTTAGGAGAATTTTTGAGAATTTGCAAATAAAGGATTCAAAATTTGTAAACTTTTTTTAATCAAATTATGAATATTATTAATCAAATTAGATGAGATGGAGAAAAAATAATTGATCTAAATATTGTAAAAAATATTCTCAAGGATGTACATAGTAAATTTGATATTATTTTGGTTACAATTGAAAATTCCAAAGATCTAACACAACTATCTATAGATGATTTTAGGGGAACTATGTTATCACACAAATCCATAATGCATAAGAATAATAATTCCTCTTTAGAGAATGCATTTAAATAATAGGTTTCATTCAGTGGAGAGGAAGAGGATGACCAAGATATAGAATCGAGGTACCTATCTAGAAGTAATAATCAAATAAATGAAAGGAGTAGTCTAGATCAAGGTGCAAGGGTGAATCATAATTTATATACTCACAACTTTAGAAGCTATATCAATCAATTTTGACAACAATCTCATAAGTATGATATTTTTAATATTTAGTGAACTATTAATACAATAAATTTGGTCATATGCACATGAGTGACAAAATTTTGAGATATAGAAGAGGTAGGGATAGAAATAAAAATCAAACAAATGAAAGGATTGGTATAGATCAAGCTGTAAGGACGAATTATAACTTCTATTCTCACAACTCTAGAGAGTGTAGCAATTAGTTTTGAGAAAAATCACAAAGGTATGATAAGTTTAATATTTAGTGAAGTATTAATATAATAAATTTGGATATGCATATGAGTGTCAAAAATCAAAGTATATGAGGGTAAAAAAAAGTAAATTATTTAAATACATCTAAAACTAATTCAAGTTCCTTATTAATTACATTTCATGGTTTTCAAGAGAGCTATAGTGATATTTAGTTTATAGATGATGAATTTACTAATCGTATGATATAAATAGACATTTATTTATAATTTTAGATAGTTATGTGAAGTTAGAGATCAAACTAGGCGATGATAATAAAGTGTTAATTATGGATAGAGGTTTTATTAATATTTTACAAACTATGATGAAAGAAAGCATATTCTATATGTTTATTTGGTACTCAAATTGAAGCATATTTCATGTTTGTTGGACAATTTGTACAAAAGGGTTACAAATTATCTCTTAAAGATAATGTGTTGGCCATTTAATTACAAAAATTAAGATGACCTAGGGTTGAATGTTCCCACTTTGATTCAAAAGTGAAACTCAAAAGAAAGCCTAAGGAGAGCCCAAATAAAATTTTAAGGTAACTTATTTAGACCAAACATGAGTATTCATTTAACCCAAAGAAATTTTTTCGGTAAATTATTGAGGATTATCAACAATTAAGGAGCTAACTAGTTAGTGTGAGCATTATATTTTAGTAAAACAATAAAGGAAAAGTTTTCTAATAGGAATTTATTATAAAGAAAGGGAACCAATAGAGCTTGTTCACACTAATTTGCATGGACCAATACAAACTTCATCATTGGGGGAGAGTATATTTTCTAACTTGTATAGATGCTTTTAATTAGAAGACAATTTTTTTTTTTTTTCAATTAGAATTCTAAAATCTTCAAAATATTCAAGGATTTCAAATAAATGGTTAAAAAGTAGAGCAATTAATACAATAATTTACTCAAGTTAGAGAGGTGGATAATACAAGTCAATGAGTTTCTATATTTTGTAGTTATCATGGAATTAATAAAAAAAATATTAAAAGGTACACATGGTAATAGAATGGTGTTATAGAAGGGAATAATATAACCATAGTGGAAGCATGTTGAAGTCCAAACACTTGCCTAATGAATATTGGATAGAACTAGCAGTGTGTGCAATGTATATTCTAAACAAATTTTCTATTGGACAGTGATAAATGAGCCTCACGGCCATGCAACTTACTGAGGATTTCATGCAGTTTTATTAATAAACAATTAATTTTAATAATTGTTTGTAAGTGCATGTTGACTATAGCTATCATGTACAGTCTTATTTTTATATAAGTTATTTTAGTTCAATGTATGTATGAATTATATTTGGTATTGGTAATGCAAAACTTCCATATGTAATGAATTTTAGGGGAGAAGTCCCACTTACCACCACCCATTAAATTACCACCACCTCATGCTCACTTAATCCCCCCCAAAAAAATCACTTTGATCCATTAGAAAACTTTATTTTATTGAATAAATAATTACAAAAACACTAATGGCTGCTCATTAAGTGCTAAAGTGAATGAGACCTATTGACTTTTGAGTGGATTTGAATGATAAAATAGTTATAATTAATTGAAATTATAGTGGGTGGATACTGGGACATTAGGTAGTGGATTTGAACGATAAAATAGTTATAATTGATTGAAATTATAGTGGGTGGATATTGGGACATTAGGTGGCGACGACCGACACCTCTTTTTGAACCCTGCACGCATATCGAACACTCCCGCATTTGACCGAATTTCCCAAAACCTTAGTTATAAGCACTTAACTCGTGAGTGGAAAAAAACCCATAATTTTTTTTTTTGACATACAGTTTGAATTCTACAGTTGGGCTAACTCTGACAGATACTCCGTCTTCTCCCCTAATATCAGGAAAATTGAAAAAGGTCTTGTATTTGTGTAAAAGAATTCTTTTTTCTATTCTTTGTTTCTGTGTTTTATATTTGCTGCTCCTGTCAATGGTGGTTGTATTATCGTTGGCTTAATATTTTACAATTTGAATCAGAGTGAAAAGATCCGAGGTGATTTGAGGTTAAAGAAGACCAAAGGATAATTAAATATTTGCAGTTGTGTGAAAAGAATTAAAGTGTTTGATGTCGTCATTCGAAGGAGAGTTACCGAGCAGGAAAAAGAAAGGTATGGCATCGTCCAGTTGTTGTTTGATATAGAAGTTATTGAAAGCTAAATGGTAGTCAAAAGAATCACAACCTTGAGGAGCCACCCAGTCAAAATATTGAGCCAGCTGTGCTATTCAAACAAGAGGGGCTTGCTTTAGAAGTCAATAAAGGATAAGGCCGCAATTAGAGAAATTTTTTGTTTAATAAGTATGTTTTAAAGATAGGAAGGAACCTGTCAAAGGGATATTTGAAGCCATCACTGTGTGTTTTTAAGAAGAGAAAAGTCTATGTAGAAGGGTTCCCCAGGTGAGAGTATTGAGATTGCTGATATAAGGAAAGAGAAGCGACTGTCAAAGAGACAGTGTCAACAAGGAAGACCATAGTTTCAGATCTGTTGAAGAAAGAAGTAGTTGCATCTGTAGAAGAGTTCAAAAAAAATTCATGAAGACAAAAAGGGAGGAGTCACAAAAGGTGAGTTTAAATATTTTGTTTCAAAGAGAAAGACTGGTAAGAAGGCGAAGAAATAAACTTCAAATTTAAAGTGTGAGAAATATAGTTTGATAGAAGAATTAGTGAAGCTCAAAAAGTTTAACTCAAAATTGATAGAGAAGATAATGGAGTTTTCAAAAGAAAGGTGTGATTATTTGTGTGAGAATTCAAATCAGGAAAAAAATTAGAAAAATGAAAAAAATGAAGAGTTGATTGAAGCTGCTTGATGGGGTCAAGAAAAAGAGTGAAGATCTTGAAGGAAAACTAAAGTTGTTGGAAAAAGGAATTGAGTGTTTGAGGTCAAAGCCATTATTGTGTGATGCTGCATGTAATACGAATGATTTGTGTTCTTCATTTGATATGGGTGATGTAGCTAAAGTTTCTTTAGGTAAAGAACATGAAGTTGAAGATGAAGATGTGTCTGAAACTAAAGATTTTGTAGCTTGCGATGTTAATAACAAAGGTTGGTTTGAAAAGAATGCCGGTTTGAAAATTATGAAGAAAATGGGATATGAAAGAAAAGGTTTGGGAAAACATGAACAAGGAATGAGAGAGCCCATTCAACTAGTTGTGAGGCCAACTAATGAAGTCCTAGGATATGGTGAGAGAGATAGAAATGATGTAACAAGTGTTACAAGTTCATGCAAATCAACTAAAAGTATGGAGTTTATGGAATGTTCTCATTGTTAGAGAGGACATAAAAAAGAGAAATGTTGAGATCTTCATTCTTGTACAATTTCAGTTGAAAAATCATTCCAAAAAATCATGTTATAATAGAGAGCGAAATGGACAATCTGAGAAAGAGTATGAAGATTAATATGGATGGATTGATGGATCCAGTTGGAAAAAAGTTATAGATATGTTCAAAAGGTTGTATAAATCTAAATGTTGTCATGTTAAAAGAAATAAGGTGTTATATGATCCGAGAGACATTGAGTCTTCTTTATGTTAGAGAAAGGAAGGGAAAACCTTGTGATCTAAGAGAGTCTATTTGCACACTGAGTTGCTCAGGTTCAGTTTACAAAATTTTAGCATTGTATTGTGAGTCTCAGCATGTCTCAGCATCAAAGGGGAGTATGTTGGAAAGTGATGCATGGGGCACATTGCCATGCAATTTACTGAGGATGCCATGCAGTGTTATTAATAAACAATTAATTTTAATAATTGTTTGTAAGTGCATATTGACTGTAGCTATTATGTACAGTCTTATTTTTATACAAGCTATTTTAATTCAATGCATACATGAACTATATTTGATATTGGTAATGCAAAACTTCTATAAAGAGAGGTCATATGTAATGAATTCTATTATCAAAAAATAAAAGAAAAGTCCTATGTTTGTATAAAAGAATTATTTTCTCTGTTCTTTGTTTCTGTGTTTTATATTTGCTACTCCTATCAATGATAGTTGTATTATATTGGGCTTAATATTTTACATTTTCTACATAGAGTGTCAAAGACATGATTCCACAAGATTTTACAAGGAAGACATGATGATATTAGTACTCCACCCTTATGAGAAAATGAGTTCTTGCTACTACAACAAATTGAAAAGTTCATTAGGTGTTGGATTATCAAGTTTTTAAACCCTTTACCATCCTCTAAAACTACTATATTGTTAGTATCCTGGGCTAATGTTTTTGTCCTTTCAAAGGCTTAATCAAAGCTCAAAGTGATAATAGACCTAATTTACAATCTGAAATGGATTAATTCATGTCATAAACAATTCCAAATGCCAAATATCATACTATACACAAAAAATGCACTGATCTTACAGCACTAGGTAAGCCTGCCAATTAACATGCTTGACTCTTCCCTATCAACTCATTTTAGGAATCTACTAATAATCATAAGATGGCTTTTCTGGTAACTGAAAAAAGAAATTTTATCCCGGACGGTTTCTAATTTAATTTCTTGTAAATTCTGTAGATGGTATTTTGTTTCTCTAACTAGTAAAAACTAAACGAGGTGAATTATGTTTTACCGTGAAAAATGGCACAAAACTTGAATAGATTATAACACCATCCTTCATTTCTTTACAGGTAAAAACTAAGTAAACGCATAAAACACCACACTTGACAGAAGCTCCTTTGCAAGCCAGTTATTTGCAGTGCAGGCTTAAAATTTTCTATTTACATATTCCAAAAGTCATACCATTAGAACAATTATATCAGTCAAAGATGGAAATTTCCTATCGTGTATTAAAACTAAAGTCTTCATTGACAATATGCATTCCTTGATTAATAAAGATGTTCTCCAGCCAAGAGCATTATGCCCTTGATCTATCCTTTATGTCTGCAACCAACATTAATCGTAAAATATGAAGCAGAAGTTTTAGAACACTGACCTTTCTGCAGGCTCAGCAATAAAATGTCGACCTAACATTAAAATAAGTGAATTTATTAATAATTATACTATATTTTTTTTTAAGAAATGGATATATATATATATATATATATATATATATGGTATGTATGATATATTTATTTTTACAATATATTTTAATTTATATGATTTTTTATATATAATAAAGTTTGAAAATTTGAAAATATAATTTATAAAAAAAATTTAAAAATTTAGATCTTTATAATTTATTTGTTGAAAAGTAAGTAGGAAAATTTAGATCTTTTAAAAACTACACCGTTGAATCCTGATGGCAATATCATAATTTGACATGCTGTGAAAAATGCCTCCTATTTATCAATTGATGAACTAAAGGGGCTCTATAATGAATAGTTCATAAGGCACAACACTTGCTGAAGGTTTTGCTAATGGGGTTGCAAGCTAAGTGGGCTTAACCTTGGGGAAAACTCTGTGGTTAAGTGTGCTTGAGCTGAAGCACTACTAGGATGGGTGACCTCTCGGAAAGGCCCAGTGTTTCACCTCAGTGAGCATCATCTAGATGCAATGAGTGCTAAGTGGATCATTCATTATCATGAGAGATGTGTTCTTGTGAACCACTACTCATGAAACATGGGTCAATGAGTTTGACTGGAAAACTACACAGTTGAATACTGATAGCAATAGCATAATTGTTGAAAGGTTTTATGATTAGAATTTTTAAAAAATCTATTTTATTAACATATTATTTGATCTTGAATTAACAATAGATCACAAATAACATGATCCAAAGATTAGATTAACTCTTTTAAATTTTAAATCTTTAAAACAATTAATAATATATTACACTCAAAATAATTTAACTCTTTCTATTTATTAAAAAGTCCTCCACATTCAAATAATTTCAGAAAAAAAAAAAGAAAGCCTAATAAACTCACCAAGATTTTCAAAGATTGATATAAAAATCTTGGCGGGCATTTTTCTTATGCATTATATTTTAATTAGAAGCTAGCATCAAACAAAAGAATGAACGAAGAAAATTAATGGAATACCATATATTGACTTGCCACGGCCACGGGCATCAGTGACAGCAATGAATCAGCCACTTTTTCTACCCCTAATTTCCTACCACGATCGTCTATATTAGCCTTTTCGTTAAATGTTTTTGAGTTAGGTTTAGTGTTTTCCATGCTATTATTACCACCACTTCCTCTAACCGTGTCTTATCACCCCTTGCTCTATTAAGATTGATTAGCATCTTTGCTGCATGTCCAATATCATTCAATTCACAAGGATTCTCCTCCTGATTTATTCTTTTTCCACCCCTAAGACTCACCTCAGTATTAGGATCTGCTATCTCAGAAAACACACTAGACAGAGGTTTAATTTGAGCCTGGGAAACACTTAAACTAAGATTTTCCATTATTGTAAAGCCTGCTCAATGTAAGAGAGCATGTTAGCAAAAAAAGTTATAGCTAAAAGTTAGCCATTGATATATAGTGAGTAAAAGAGGTTTCAATATCCTTCATCATACTAAAACAGTCTATGAAACTTTATCATATTACAAAGTATTGCTTTAACATATTACAAAGTAATGCTGAATTAGTGAAAGATTGATGTTAAACATAACTCTATTCTTTGCTGCTCGTTTGCCTAAGTCCAACCAAATTCTAGTGACGATAGATCAAATAAAGAGTCATTAAAACAATTGATGCTTTGAGTTCTCCTTTGTGTTTATGTCTAATTTCTCTTTTCCTGTTTTCCTTTTTTTTCCAAATGAAAATGGTGGGAAAATGGGGAAGACCATATAAAGCAATTATGACTGTTTTTTATTTGCCCAAATCTTATGACTATTAAAAAATGCTTGTAGTTTCAACGAAATGAATAACATTATCTAGGAGGAATTAAATACTGTAGATAGAAAATGAATAAAACTGTTTAGGAGGCCCACTGCAACATTAAGATTAAAAAGGAAGAGGTTGTGACAGGTATGTAGAGACAAATTCGACAGTGATGGGTAGCTTGAGAAGCTGCGAAGAAGAGGACATAATGTCTGAAACCTTGCTCAGTAGAATTTGTAATGGTTGGATGTATGTAATCTGAATTTGATTAATTTAATTCAAATTGCTGTCAGATTGTATAACTGAAAATGTTTGATATTGCATGATCATTAACTCCAAATCGATTGTGAAATAAAATCATGAATTCTTGATTGTTACCATAATAGTCTGTTGTTATCCTTGGGGCACAGTAGTGTTGCCCGTTTTTGTGAACAAATTGTGTTTGAGTAGAGATTGGAGAGTCCATAAGAATCAACCACCAATAAATTCAGGTATTTTCTCATGATTCTACCCTATTCTACAGCATGAAGATTAAAAAGGAAGACGTTGTGACAGGTATGTAGAGACAAGTTAGTTAGTGATGGATAGCTTGAGAAGCTGCGAAGAAGAGGATATAATGTCTGAAACCTTGGTCAGTAGAATTTGTAATTGTTGGATGCAATCTGAATTTGATTAATTTAATTCAAATTGCTGTCAGATTGTGTAACTGAAATCGTTTGATATTGCATGATCATTAACTCCAATTTGATTGTGAGATAAAATTGTGAATTCTTGATTGTTACCATAATAGGCTGTTGTTATCCTTGGGCACAGTGTTTCCTGTTTTTGTGAATTTCAGTATTTTTAATTGATATAAATAAATATTATTTCAGTGAGTTCTTCAACTTTGTTACAAAGCTTAACCTAAACTAGAATTTGATTCATCCTAAATGGTTTTACTCATTTTTTTTCTACAATATTTAATTCCTCTTGGATAACTTTTTTCATTTCTTTGAAACTACAAGCATTCTTTAATAGTTATAAGACTTGGGCAAATCAAGAACAGTCATAATTGATTTATATGGTCTTCCCTATTTTCCCACCATTTTCATTTGGAACAAAAAGGAAAACAGGTAAAGAGAAATTAGACATAAACACAAAGGAGAACTCAAAGCATCAATTGTTTTAATGAGTCTTTATTTCATCTATAATCACTTCAATGGTTGGACTTAGGCAAACAAGCAGAGTAAAGAATAGAGGTATGTTTGACAACAATCTTTCACTATTTCAGTAGTACTTCGTAATATGATAAAGTCTAATAGATTGTTTTAGTATGATGAAGGATAGTGCAACGTCTTTTACTCACTCTATATCAATGGCCACAACTTTCTTAAGTGATATATACTAGCTTTTAGATATATTTGCTATGCTAACTTGCATTCCTACATTGTGTAGGCTTTATAATAATGGAAAATATGAATGCAAATGTTTCCCAGGCTCAAATTAAATTTGTCTAGTGCTGCTTCTCAGATATCAAATCCTAATACTGAGGTGAGTCTTAGGGGTAGAAAAAAATAGATCAGGAGAATCCTTGTGAACTGAAAAAAATTGGACATACAGCAGAGAAGGTAATCAATCTCAGTAGAGTGAGGGTTGATCAAGACACAGTTGCAAGAAGTGGTGGTAATAATGGCATATAAAACACTGACCCTAACCCAAACACATCTAACGAAAAGGCTAACATAGGCGATCATTGTAGGAGAGTTAGGGGTAGAAAAAGTGGCCGGTTCATTGGAGCCAATGATTCCCGTGCCTGTTGGCAAGTCAATATACATGTATTCTATTAATTTTCTTCGTTTATTCTTTTGTTTCATGCTAGCTTCTAATTAAAATTCAAGAGTTGCAATGCAACAAAGTTCCTGACTAAGACTGGCAGAACAGTTTTGGCCTAGGAATAATGTGAGATTAATCTTGACTATCAATTCAAGGGAATGTAAGTAGATCTATTTAATGGTATGAGGAGTGCAGAGTGCAATTTTTTCCCTCCTATGTTAGAAACTACTTTTCCTGTGTATGCAAGTAACAAACCCTTTATTTTCAATTGCAGAAGAAAATATAAACTGTTGCATTTAAAGAATAGATAAATAACAAGCCCTTTATCTTGTCTTGGGGAAAAAGAAGAATCGCAATTACACAAGAAAACATAAAATTGCATTTATAGAACAGATAATTCTCTTTTGGTCATCAATTTGTTAGGATTCAAATATTACATGTGTCATACTTTCTTTCTGATTACTAGCAAAATGGGTGATGATTCTTTGTAACTTTAAAAAGCAATCGATTGATGCGAACGCAAAGCTCAATGTTCAAAAGTATCCAAGTGATTCTATAGCATGCAAGCAAATAAACAAGCTCCATTCTGAACTAGCAATGCGAAATGCCTAAACACTCTTTTCAACAAACTAGAAAACAGCAAAGCTCCAATGCTGAAAAGTTGTAAAAGCCATCATCAAGAACTTGAAAACATGCCAAAAAAGTAATGCCTATGCTCACTTGAATCACATCAAGTGCAATGAAAGAGGGTTGATATGACGGGAAAACTGAAAATAGTGATAACATGGACTGATCTGACTGTACAAATGAATGAAAACAGCAACAAAGTAAGCAGAAACATAAGGGTGAAAATTTGTAAGGCTATTTGGAGACTTTAGACAATCTGCAAAACTTTTAAGTCAGCAAAGAAATGATGAAAGCAATAATGGGGGAAGCCAAAATGGCCCGCAGATGACTATCAATCGGTCAAGAAAGAAGAAGGTGAGCTTATATGGATGCCTATGCAAATCTGGAAAATACTGAAATGATGATGGAACAGCATGGTTGAGGGAGAGTTAAAATTGAATGCTGACAAATCACTCAAGTAAACCTACAATTAGAGTGGAAATAGAAATAAGGAAGAATGGTAATCAAAAAATAGAGATGCCTTGTGATGCAGAAAACAACAATGAGGATGTCTGCTCTGTGAATTCATCATTTAGATTTTGCTTTGGGTCTCAGCTTTGGGTAGAAATTTAATTCATTTCTCGAGTTTTATCTTTCAATTAATGCTGTCGTAGTTTGTGTTTTTTAGGGTGGCTGTGCTCTATTTTTCATTCACTCACTGAAAACTACTGTGGATTTTCTGACCTCACATATTCTCTATTAAAGCAGATAACAAGTCAACTTGTTTACTGTATCTACGAGGAGGCATAAAGGTTTAGCGGGGTTAGCTGAGTGTAACATTTCAGTTGGATAATAGTGACAATCTGTTGTAGTTGCTAGTATTTTGCTAATTGGTGTTTGATTTTAACTAGTACTATGTTAGGTCTATTCGGTTACAACATTCAAAGCAATTGATCATCTCTACTACTTGTAGGTCTTGCTTGAATAGCCCACATTGCACACAAAAACAAAATTTCTAACAAAACCAAATGTAAACAGATGATTCAGGAATCACAAATTGAGCAAGGAATTAGAACCAAATAGACACAATCAACAGACCTAAATGGCCATGATTGGCACTGAAAGATGTCCGTAGTGTCTATGGAGGTCTATTTTATGCATAATGAGTTGGCATAAAAAGAGGGAAGCATCAACATAAGGAAAATATATATTAATATCAAATATCACTTTGGTCAGATACTAAGCAAATGGAGGCTTTCAGTTGTTGGAAATAATTCCAACTCCTGCTTCCTGCGTGCATTCCAGACCTTTTCCCGCGTTACCACAGCCTCCTCTCTTCTGTCGTGCGGTGTAGTGGTGACCCCGTGGTCCCATAGGCCTCTCCTCCATTGCTTGCAGTAGAGCGGTGTCTACCACCATACTGCGGGCCTCTCTTTTGCTTTGTGCGGTACTATGGTTCTATCCCGTGAGGTCATCCTCCACAGTGTGTGGTAGAGCGGTTTCTTCCGCAGTCCCGTGGCCTCCTTATTCTCTCTCGACGGTAGAGCAGTGAAGTTTATTTTTGATGGGAATTTTAGCATTAGGGATTTTAATGTTTTAAAGGACAATAAATTTAATAGGGTTTTAATTGTTTTTGGGATTAAAAATACTTTTCACTTGACGTGAATTTGATGTTACTGGAGGTGGAATTAATGAGATTTATTTCACCTATTTCCTGGAGAATTTTCATGATGGGTATATTTTGGAAGGAAGTTTGTTAATATATTATTAAGTGAGAACAAAAAAATAGAAGTGTGCTGTGCAGAAGCAAAAATTGTGGTGAAACAGAGCAACAACTGTGTGAAATCAATTATATTTTGAATGAATGAATGGAAATTTCAGTTTATGAGTTATTTGTGTGTGTTATATTTTCAGTTTACTTTTACTTAGTGTTGAATCAATTTTAGTTATTTGTTATGTTCCATTGCCTCTAACCTTCATATGGTATCAGAGGAGGTTTATCAGAGCAGGGTTATTAGTAAAAGGGTTGTTTCTAAACGTCTCAGTGAAAGGATGGCAACAAGCACAAGCTTGAAAAATCCACAAATCCCAGGAAAAATTATGATTATTTGGCAATCACCATGAAGGCACTATTTTGTTCTCAAGATATTTGGGATTTAGTTGAGAATGACTATCCAAAGCTAGCTAGCTTACACAGCAAGATACAATGCTTTGACACAAGGAGAGAAAGATTTGCTAAGAGATAACAAGAAAAATGACTCAAAGGCTCACTTTTACATATTTCAAGCAGTACATGAGAGCATTTTCCCAAGGATTGCAGCAACAACAAAGTCAAAGCAAGCATGGGATATTCTCCAAACAATCTATCAAGGTATGGGAAAGGTGAAAAAAGCAAAGCTAGAAATGTTGAGAAGAGACTTTGAAACAATATATATGAAGGAAAATGATACAATAGATTCTTTCTTTACTCAAATTATTGGACTAGTGAACCAAATTAGATCTCATGGTGAGAATCTAGAAGATGTTAGAGTTGTTGAAAAGATTCTAATGAGTTTTCCCACAAGATTTGAGTCTATTGTTGTAACCATAGAGGAAACAAAGAACCTCTCACAATTTTTTTTAGATGAGCTCCATGCATCTCTCATCTCTCATGAATAGAGGTTTAGCAGGTCTGCAAACACATCATTGGAGCATGCCTTCAAGTCACAAGCTTCAATCAGCCAAGGAAGAGGCAGAGGAAGATCAAATTTCAGAGGAAGAGGAAGAAATTCTTATAGAGGTGGAAGAACCGGACCTTCAAGCTCAAGTGGAAGAGGCAACAACCAAAACTCAAGCTCAATTTCATCTCAAAATCTGTCAAAAGGTCAAAGGTATGATAAATCTCAAATCCAATGTCACTACTGTAAAAAAATTGGTCATTACACGTGAATGAGTGTCGAAAGAAACAATATGATTATAGTAAACAAAATGCAAATTTTACAAATGTTTTCAAGTTTAGATGAAAATGTTAAATCTAATGTTACATCAATTGGGTAATGACAACAAAGTAGCAGTTAAAGGAAAAGGAAATGTCAACATTCTAACTAAACAGGGGGAGAAAAAATATATCTCAGATGTGTATTTTGTGCCTGGTCTAAAACACAATTTGATGAGTATAGGGCAACTTGTTCAAAAATGGTATAGAGTAACTTTCAAAAATGGATTGTGTACAATTTTAGACAAATACCCAAGTAATCAGCTCATTGCTAAGGTTAAAATGACGAGTAATAGAATGTTTCCTTTGAATATTCAACCAGATTTGAATATAGATTATGCACAAGCACAAGAAATCACCACAGTTACTCAAGTTGTCTTTCAGGAAGAAATAAAAGATGAAAAATGGTTATGGCAATTGAGATTTGGGCATATTAACTTTGGTGGTCTAAATTTGCTTCATAGGAAGAGCATGGTCAAGGGACTACCCTTAATAGAAAAATATGAAAGAGTATGTGAAGGATGTATCTTAGGAAAGAAACATAGAGAAGCTTTTCCAACAGGAAAGTCAACTAGAGAAAAATACCTTTTAGACATTGTACATTCAGATTTGTGTGGAATTATGCAAACACTCTCAATTGGTGGCAATTTTTATTTTCTAACTTTTATTAATGACTATTCAAGGAAAACATGGGTCTACTTTCTAAAGCATAAGAGTGAAGTGTTTGATTTCTTCCAAAAATTTAAGTATCTTGTTGAAAAGAAAAGTTGTTATTACATTAAAGCATTGAGGATGGATAGAGGAGGTGAATATATTTCAAAATATTTTATATTTTTTTGCAAAAATATGGAATTCACAAGCAATTTACTACTAGATACACACCTCAACATAACGGGGTAGTTGAAAGTAAAAAACAGAACAATCATGGAAATAGCTAGAAGTATGTTGAAAGCTAAGCATCTACCAAATGAATATTGGGCTGAAGTTGTATCATGTGCAACATATATAATGAATAGGTGTCCAACAAAAAGTGTTATGAATATAATTCCTCAAGAAACATGGATTGGAAGAAAACATAATGTTGCTCACATGAGATTTTTTGGTTGTGTGGCATATGCACATGTGCTTGATGAATTAAGAAGGAAGCTAGATAACAAAGGATAAAAATATGTCTTTGTTGGTGTAATTGCAACCAAATCTGATCAGACAAGGAGCCTAAAACTATGGAAATTCTAAGTGTAAGAATTCTACTTTGTATTCTAAGAATTTTTTTATTTTACTGGTGCAAAATGTGTTGATTGCAGAACATTAATGATTTCGATGACTACATATCAATGAAGGAACAATGTTAAATACCTTTTGGAGACTCACCTCTAATGGATGTGTCCCATGAGAGGACGTGTCCCCACAAGTGGAGACATTTCCGCTCATGGGATGTGACCCTTTGAGCGCGTGAGTCTTAAAGAAAACCGACTAACACTTGGTTAACAAGATTAATATAAATAAGCCCTCAAACATGGCAGATATTTATATGAGTCTATTCAATACAGAATTTGAATACCATTTTATTATATCAAATTTATGCATGCATATAAATTCGATTTTATTTATTTTCCTGAAATATATTTAAGGATTAAATTCAATCACATACAAATGATGATGATGCTATTTAGCAATCATCATTTATATATGACCAAAGCTATATCCCATTAACACTCCCTGTTAGCTAGGGAAGATATTTCAAATCAAATAAGTGGAGATATCACCTTCACATGTGATATCGAAGATATGATATGTTTTCTCAATATTGTCAAGTCACATGACATTCTTCATAACACATCTTCATTATGGTATGTGCACTAACATCAAGTCACATGATGTCTACCATAATTCATGGCATATCCACAGATATATAATTATCCACCATGATTATCTCTTAAGGATCACAATGATCTTCAAATGATATCAAGTCCCATGATATTCATCAAAAGTGTCCAAGAGATACTATCATGACATGTCCACAGATATCAAGACACATGATATCTATCATGATAGTTCAACTTATCATTGTAGAGTCGTCACTTTACAATGACAAATACATGTGTTCATTATTATAAAGATCGTCACCTTTCAATAATGTACACAGGGGAGAAGGCCCATAAGATCATGGAGTCACACACATGAAAAAAGAGTTTACACATTAAAAATATTTATATATTAGTACAATTTAATAAACAATTTGAATTTTAGACATAAATATCAAATTACATTTCAACCATACCAAGTTTCTTTCTGAAGTGCTCTACCTTGATTCGGGAGAGAGGCTTGGTGAGAATGTTTGCAGTTTGATCATTTGTACTAACATACTCCAACTGGATTACTTTCCTTTCTACCATATCTCTTACATAATGATAGGGGATCTCAATGTGCTTAGATCTATCATGGAAGACAGGATTTACAGAGAGTTTGATGCAACTCTGATTATCACAATGAATAATCGTATGATTCAAGGGCTCACCAAAGAGTCCCACAAGCAATTTACAAAGCCAAACTGCTTCCCTTGCTCCCATAGAGGCTGTGATGTATTCAACTTCTGTTGAGCTCTATGCAACTAAAGATTGTTTTCTGCAGATCCAAGAGATCATAGTTGATCCCAAACTAAAGCAACATCCTGATGTGCTTTTCCAATCGGTTACACTTCTGGCCCAGTCTGAATCAGAGAATCCATGTAGATCTAGTTGATTATTGTTGTAAAGAAGACCATATCCAATAGTGCCTTGAAGATATCTCATAATATGTTTCACAACCATAAGGTGAATTTCCTTTGGCTCACACATGAACTGGCTTCGAGCATTCACTACATAGCAAATATCAGGTTTGGTGTTAACCAAGTACATCAATGATCCAATCATTTGTCTATATAGGGTTGAATCTGCACACTTGGACTTTGTAGCTGCTTCTTTGAGTTTGTGAAGATTGGTTTCCATAGGTGTAGACATGGGTCTACAATACAACATTCCAAATCTCTTCAAAATATCAATGGTATGCTTTCCTTGGTTTAGTATGATGCCACCTGGTTTCTGCCAGACTTCCAAACCTAGAAAGTAGTGTAAAATGCCCAAGTCTTTCATGTCAAATTCTGAAGTTAGATCCTTCTTTCCTTGAGCAATGAGATGATCTTCTCCTGTTATCAGTAGGTCATCAACAAATAAAATAATTATCAACATATCACCTTTAATTACCTTAAAGTAAAGATTAGGGTCTGCATCATTCTTGGAGAATCCCAATCCCAAGAGGTAGCTGTCAATTCTTTCATACCAAGCACTGGGAGCTTGTTTAAGTCCATATAGTGCTTTCGTTAGTCTACATACATGTGAGTCAGGTTTATGTATCACAAAACCTTCGGGTTGTTCTAGATAGACTTACTCTTCAATGGTTCTATTTAGGAAGACAATTTTTACATCCATTTGGTGAATCTTCCATCCTTTAGCTGTTGCAATGGCTATCACAACTCTCATAGATGTGTAACGAGCAACAGGTGCAAATGTTTCTTCATAATCAATGCCTTCCTTCTATGAGAAACCTCTTTCCACAAAACGTGCCTTGTATTTTTCTATACTTCCATCAGCAGCATGTTTGATTTTGAAGAGCCATTTAGAAGAGACAACAAATTTCCCTTTTGGTCTAGGCACTATATCCCATACATCATTTTTTAGAATGGAATGATACTCTTCTGTCATTGCATCCTTCCACACTTGATGTCTGAAGGATTTTGAGACACTAGAGGGTTTTGAATTTATGATGTTATTCATTAGAGGAACATAGCTAGAGAACCTTCTGGGTCTTTTACTTTCCCTGAATGTTCCTTTGGGTTTTGCATGATCCTCAGCTTCTTTGATCATCTTTCTAGCCCAAAGTGGCCTCTTTCTGTCGTTGAAATTTGTATTCTCATCTAAAGTAGAAGGAATTTCATGTGGCACTTCCTCAGGATGCACCCTCTCAATCTCATGGGTAGAATCCTCGTATAAGATTCTAGGTGAATAAGTTTCTATCTCATTTGAACTTCTTGCCCTTTTGAATGCAATATCTTCTTCAAAGATGGCATCTTTTCTCAATTCAATTTGTTCCTGCTCGGGTATGAAAATCCTATAAGCTTTGGAGGTTTTACTATATCCCATAAATATCCATTTCTTTCCGGAAGGTTTTAGTTTGAATCTCTTCTCTTTGAGCACATGAATATATACTGGCAACCAAAGATCCTTAAATAACTAATGTTAGGTTTTATGCTAGTAAAGGCTTCTTTTGGAGTTTTATTATCAAGATGAGAATGAGGACATCTATTTTGAATATAGACATCAGTCCTAGAGGCTTCTGCCCAGAAAGAGGTTTCAATGTTCTGGTCAAGCAACATTTCTTTTGCAGCTTCTACAATGGTTCTATTTTTCCTTTTAGCAACTTGATTTTGTTGAGGGTTGTAGGCTACTGTAAACTCCCTCTTAATCCCAGTATTCATGCAAAATTCCTTAAATATTTTAGAGATATATTCTTTCCCATTGTCTATCCTTAAGATTTTTATTTTCTTCCCAGAGAAGTTTTCAATAAGAGCTTTGAACTCCTTGAACCTTCTAAGGATTTATATTGACTCTTTACACTTAAGAATGTAAATCCAAGACTTCCTAGAGAAGTCATCTACAAATATGACATAGTATAGGAAGATTGCCTTGGAGGGTACAGACATGGGTCCACATAAATCAGAGTGTACCAATTCTAATACATTTTGGGTTTTTCTCAAGCTATTGTGAAAAGATCCCTTTGTATTCTTACCTAGGGTGCAACCTTTACAAGTTCCTTCATGAATAGGTTTTAACTTAGGTAATCCTGTTACAAGTTTTTCTACAGAAGGTAGGGCACATAAATGAAGGTGTCCTAATCTTCTATGCCAAATTTCATTTGAATCAAAAGTATCAAGAGTAAGGGCTTGCTTGACTTTAGTGCATAGTTTATAAAGACAACCTTGTCTTACACCTATGGTTAGAGCTTTCTTTATAGTTGAGTTCTTAGGCCATGCCAGAATTTTCCCATCCATAAATGTAACCCTCTATCCATTGTCTTCAAGAGAAAAGATGGATATTAGATTCCTCTTCATTCCAGGTACAAAAAAAACTCTAGTGAGTTGAAGGGAGAGAGCAGATTTCAATGTGATGGAGCAAGTTCCAATCCCTTTTACTTGATGTGCAGAATCATCACCAATTGTTACTTCTTCATTAGATTCTTTAGTCATAGTGTCTAAGTGTTCTCTAAACCCCGTGATGTGCCTTGAAGAGCCACTATCAATCACCCAATTGTTGATATTGTTAGATACTTGACTTGTTAAGGCTGAATAGAATACAAATTTCTCATAATCATGGTCTGAATTTGGGTTTCCTACTTTAGCAAATGATGCTTGTTGTTTTGATATGTCAGGGCACTTCATTGCATAGTACCCATATTGATCACATCTAAAGCATTGCACTTGACATATATCTTTATTCTTAGAAGATCCCTTTCCATTGGAATTTTTCGTTCTTTTAAAAGATCCTTTCTTGTAGGAGTTTTTCTTATTCTTTTTATTATACGATGTGTTGAGTACATGAATGTATTCATCTATGTTTTTCTGTTTATTTTCTTTTGAGGAGAGTCTTGTTTCTTCTTGAAGGCAGTCAGTTCTTAGCCTGTCAAACTTAGGGAGTTTAGATCTTGCACTTATTCCTTGAACAAATGACAACCATGAGTTTGGTAGTCCTCCTAATGCAATTAGATTTAACTCTTTGCTATCAATCTGATATCCAATTGTGGATAATTGATCCCTTAGTTCAATGATCCTCATGAAGTATGCATTAATGGACTCTCCTTTGATTATTTGAGCATTGTTGATTTGCCTCTTTAATGCAAGAGTCCTACTAGTGTTGTTGATCTCATAGGTACTCTCAAGAGATTTGAACATATGATACATGCAGTTTCATGTTTTTCTAGGATGGGCACTATATGATCCCTAACTACATCTACTAAGATTTTCATGGCTTTTTCATTGTTTTCAATCCATTGAGTTTTCTTAGAATCAGCCTCTGGTTCTTTTTTATTTTCTCTCACAAGTGAGTCTAATTTATTCTCTTTAAGGATCATCATGATTCTAAATTTCCATGATGTGAACTTATCTGCTCCTGCAAGACAATCTTCAAATTTGATCACACTTGACATTATGAAGATTGTGATGTGAATTCAATTTTTTTTTTTTAAATACAATTTTTCTAGAGCAATCTGATATCTAGATTTGATTTGGATTCACACAACGTGGCTATGATACCATGTAATTGCAACCAAATCTAATCAAACAAGGAGCCTAAAACTAAGGAAATTCTAAGTGTAAGAATTCTACTTTGTATTCTAAGACAAATTTTATTTTACTGGTGCAGAATGTGTTGATTGCAGAACATTAATGATTTTGATGACTGCATATCAATGAAGGAACAAAGTTAAATACCTTTTGGAGAATCACCTCTAAGGGGTGCGTCCCATGAGAAGATGTGTCTCCACAAGTGGAGACACGTCCGCTCATGGGACGTGTCCCTTTGAGCGCACGAGTCTTAAAGAAGAATGACTAACACTCGATTAACAAGATTAATATAAATAAGCCCTCAAACATGGCAGATATTTATATGAGTCTATTCAATGAAAAATTTGAACACCATTTTATTATATCAAATTTATGCATGCATTTAAATTCAATTTTATTTAGTTTCTATAAATATATTTAAGGATTAAATTCGATCACATACAAATGATGATGATGCTATTTAGCAATCATCATTTATATCTGACCAAAGCTATATCCCATTAACAACTAGATATAGTGATGAATCCAAGGCTTATAAAATTTATAATCCAACAACCAAGAAAGTCATAATCAACAGAGATGTACAGTTTGTAGAAGATGAAGCATGGGATGGAAGTAAAGAGAAAATAGTCAATGTATCAGCAAGCATACCACAAAAGGTAAGTGAAGTTTCTATACCAGCAAACAATCCTACTAATGTGACTCCTTCCACACCCATTCAAGCTCAACAAAGTGGTACACAAGTGACACCATCATCAAATGTAAAAGTAGCTTCACGTTTAGGACAAAAAACACCATCTACAACAGGAACTTCAGGTGCAGGACCAACAAGTCCAAATACTATACAAGTTCGAGTGATTTATCAAATCCTACATTTGTAAGCATAATAAGACAAAAAATTAGAAGTATAAGGGACATTTATGAACAAAATGAAGGTGAGAATAATAGTGATCACATGTCTCTTTTTCCATTTTATTCACAAGTTGAAGATCCAATTCATTTTGAGGATGCAATTAAGGATGATAAATGCATATGTGCAATGGATGAAGAAATTGATGCAATTAAAAAGAGTCAAACATTGGAGTTGGTAAGTCTTCCAAAAGACAAAGATGTAATAGGTGTGAAATGGGTTTATAAAACCAAATTAAATGCAAATGGTAAAGTGCAAAAACATAAAGCAAGATTAGTGGCAAAAGGTTATTCACAGCAGCTTGGAATTGATTATAATGAATCTTTTGCACCTGTAGCATGTCTTGACATAGTAAGAATGATTCTTGCCATTGCAACACAAAAAAAATGGACAATTCATCAAATGAATGTGAAATCAGCTTTTCTGAATGGTTATCTTGAAGAATAAGTTTATGTGGAACAACCACCTAAGTATGAGATATTGGGACAAGAAGAAAAAGTCTACAAGCTAAAGAAAGCATTGTATGGTCTTAAGCAAGCTCTAAGAGCTTGGTATAGCAGAATTGATTCATATTTGCTATAGAATGGCTTCACCAGATGCAATAACGAGCCTACATTGTATACCAAGATGACTAAAAAAGGTGAAATTCTAATTGTATGTCTGTATGTTAATGATTTGATTTGCATGGGTGATTTATAAATTGATTTGTTTAAAGGAGCTATGAAGAAATAATTTGAAATGACAATTTGGGTCTAATGAAATATTTTTTAGGCATTGAGGTGAATCAAAATGAAAACGGTATTTTCATCTCCCAATCAAAGCATGTAGATGATATTTTGAAGAGGTTTAAAGTGACAAAATGATTTTCACAGGTGATTTATCTAATAGTATGTCTGTATGTTGATTTGATTTTCATGGGTGATTTATCAATTGATTTGTTTAAAGGAGCTATGAAGAAAGAATTTGAAATGACAATTTTGGGTCTCATGAAATATTTTTTGGGCATTGAGGTGAATCAAAATGAAAATGGTATTTTCATCTCTCAATCAAAGTATGTTGATGATATTTTGAAGATGTTTAACATGACAAATTACAAATTAGCACCAACACCAATTGTTACAGGTTTGAGGTTAAGGATGATAAAGGTTTAAATGTAGATCCCTTTATATAAGAGACTTGTGGGTAGTCTCATGTATTTGACAGCCATAAGACCAAACATAATGTATGTTTTCAGTTTGATTTTCAGATATATGGAAGCTCCTAAAGACACACATTGGAAAGCAAGAAAAAATATTCTAAAATATATAAGTGGAATAAAGAATTTTGGCATCCAATATTCAAGTTCAAATGAGTTCAAGCTGATTGGGTATATTGATAGTGACTATGTTGGAAGTGTTGATGATAGGAAAAGCATATATGGTTATGTTTTTCATTTTGGCACTGGTGCAATATTATGGGCTTCGAAAAAACAACTAATTGTCACTCTTTCATCAACAAAAGCACAATATGAAGCAGCCACAAGTGCCTTGTGTCAGGTAGTATGGATGAGAAGAGTACTAGGAGAGTTGAAACTAGAACAAGAAGAGGCAACAAAAATATGTTGTGATAACAATTCAGCCATAGCATTATCAAAAAAATCTAGTCTTTCACAAAAGGAGAAAACACATTGACACCAGATATCACTTAATCAAAGAGTTAATCAACAATGGTGAAATCTTCTTAGAATTTTGCAGGTCTCAGGAACAATGTGTTGACATTTTTATCAAGGCACTAGGAAAGAACAACTTCATCTATCAGAAAGATTGTTTGGGAATTATTAACGGAAATAGTTGTAATTAAGGTGGAGTGTTGGAAATAATTCCAACTCCTACTTCTTACGTGCTTTCCAGACCTCTTCCCATGTTACCGCAGCCTCCTCTCTTCTCTCGTGCGATGTAGCGGTGATCCCACGATCCTGCAGGCCTCTCCTCCATTGCTTGTGGTAGAGCGGTGTCTACCACCATACCGCGGGCCTCTCTTTTGCTTTGTGCGGTACTGCGGTTCTACCGCTATCCCATGAGGTCATCCTCCACAGCGTGCGGTAGAGTGGTTTCTCCCACAGTCCCAAGGCCTTCTTATTCTCTCTCGGCGGTAGAGTGGTGAAGTTTATTTTTGATGGGATTTTTTAGCGTGAAGATTTTATTGGGATTTTAATGTTTTAAAGGACAATATTTAATAGGGTTTTAATTTTTCTTGGTATTAAAAATACTTTTCACTTGATGTGAATTTGATGTCACTGGAGGTGTAATTAATGACATTTATTTCACCTCTTTCCTAGAGAATTTTCACAATGGGTATATTATGTAAGGAAGTTTGTTAATATATTATTAAGAAGTGAGAACAAAAAAATAGAAGTGTGCTCTGTAGAAGCAAAAATCTCTTTTTGTGAAGTCAATTATATTTTGAATGAATGAATGCAAATTTCAGTTTCTGAGTTATTTGTGTGTGTTATTTTTCAGTTTACTTTTATTTAGTGTAGAATCAATTTTAGTTATCTGTTATGCTCCTTTGCTCTAACCTTCATTAGTTTCTTTGGGTTTTCAAAATCTCACCTAACATGCCATGTACAGTTTCATTATTATAAGTAATAATTTGATAAATTTTAGGAAAACCTTGTTGTTGAGTTCACTACAGATCACCGGTAAGAGGCATTCAATGTCCTTAGCTCTTCTTAGTTCATGCTTAAGTGATACATATAAGCACAAATTTGATGATGTCAACCATAAAGACTATCACTACTTTATGAAAACCTATAGTAGAAGCATAGTTAGTTGACTTGAAAATCAAAAAATATTTACCTTCAAGTAGATAATGTGTTATCATAATTTTTAATATCATTTTTTTATGCCAGTTGAGGGAGAAACTAGAACAGTGGGCTCATTTAAATGAATTGGTGCAATGCAAGAAGGGTGAATGGGTGAAAGATGAAAACAAATATGGGCACTATGAAAGTATTCCATCTATATCATTTCAAAGTCAAATTTTTGAGGAGCTAGAAACAGACATAGAAATAGGTAAAATAACAAAGAATTACAATATCATAATGTGGAACTTCTATGTGAAATATGATTGGATATTTGCTAAACAAAAGATTGTTATTTTCACTGTTGTATTTCTTGAGAAAGCTTTGTGCATGCTTGGCTATTCATGAAATTCTTCGCTATCAGAGCTACGACTAGCCAATTAGGAAATGGAGAAATGAAAATGCTATTGATGATGATGATGATGATCCCAGTACATTGGGGAGACATTCATTAGACACGAGTTCACCGAGAGGAGCATTTACAAGGACCTTTCAAAAGGTGTGTTTTCGCTTAGAGTTTTACTGTTCGTTGTAGGGAATTTAGATTACTGTCAAGTACATTGTTATAGAAATTAAGGTTTTCATCAAATGGAACTGCAACACAAAGCTTGGTCATAGATAGAAAGAGATACAATTCTTTGTATCCCTAAAAATGATAAGAACAAAATTTTTAAAAAATTTAGTACCTGCATCACCAACTAGACTTCAGCCTGTAGCTGTAAAAATTGTAAATAATTATGGTGATACAACATCAAATCTTGTTTCTAGAAATAATCTTGAACAAACTATCCAACTGATTCTACATATGGTTGGGGGTAGTTAAAACATGGTGACAGTTATAAGAATGTGAAGAAAATAAATTAGAGTCTGTGCATAAATAATAGGATAATGGTCTTGTCATGAAATAAAGAGGACAGTGAACAATATAGGTTATGGTACCAATAGAAAGTGGTGAGAGTTTCTTAAGACCCTTGAAAAATATGTATTGAAAATCCTTACAGACCCATGAGTGCATTGAGATTATGGTTTTAATGACAATCCATGGCATAAATATGAAAGACATGTATTGACAGTCATAGTAGATAATCAACATAACTTGTAGGTTCTTCAAAGATCATGGAGGCTTATATGGAAAAGGTAAATGACTCTGCTGAATAGTAAAATCAAAAGAAACCCTCTTGATAGACAATTGTTAATGACAATGGCATAATGAGGAGACTGTGTCATGAACCTTGAGGACAGTACATAAATCATCTTTGTGTAGGAATTCATGTAATGATGATTAGAAGACCTCACAATTGTTGGGAAAGAGCAATTTTTGTACTTTCTTTTAGTAAGATTCTTTTTATAGAAATCCTTCACGGTTTCGAATTCCAATAGTTCCTGTTCACTACATTGTATAAAGGAACTAACTGAAGATCACCGACCAAATAGAGGTGAAAAGAAAGCATGCACTGAAACTATGGTTCTATTATGAAATAGGGTGATGTTCCCAGAGTTAATGGTGAACTAGCAATATCTCGAGCTATTGGAAATGTATTACTTAAAAGTGAACTATGTTATCTTGGTCCTACATAAGCTAGGGGATAGTGAGAAAGTATGACAATCACAACAGAGACATTATTTAAAAAAAATGATCACAAAAGATAAAGGTTTAGATGACATAGACGGCAGTCTTATGGATGACAAGAGTCAAAGATGCAATGAAGCCTCATAGACCTGCTAAGGATAGCCAATTGCAAATACAATCTATAGAATCTATATAAATGGCAAGCTTGCTAATGCTACAATGAGTGAACACTATCAAAGGAGTGAAAGGAGAATAAAAGGATTAAACATAGTCATGAATAAGGAAACACTGTATACTTCAAAATGATAGTCAACACATCGACATAAACAAGTGAACAAGTGAACATGAAAACAATGGAAAGAGAATAGCATAGTCACTGCAATATGATAATCAACAATGGGAAGAGTTCCATGAAAGGTCACAGGAATAGCTATATATGAGAGTGACAAATTACCTATAGATATCATGAAGAAACTGGCAGCCTCAAGGTAGTGACAAGACATGTTGAAGTAGGAAGGTAGGCATAGTTATCTAAAAGTAGCATAGAGGAAGCAAGGATTTCATATGAAAATGATGACCTTTGTATCAAATCATAAAAGCATTCACAATGATAAGTGAAAATTCATGACAATGAAAAAAAATGGTGACATACCTCGAAGATAAATATGAAATGATTGTGAGAAGTTCAAAATTTTGTTATAGAAAAAAGTCACGAGTTTTAGTCTCTTTCTAGTTGGCTAAAGCATTCTCTTGTAGGCAATAAGTCACACGTCTAGCCTCCCCATATGAGAGGGTTACAAGGGCATAAATATTATAACTATTTTATTTAACATACTAATGTAATGGATATTTTTAGGAGTTAAATAACGATGCATTAGTTCATTCATATTTTGATCCATTATATTTTTAGTGACCACTATATAAAAAAAATAAAACTTAACAAAATAAGAATTTTGAGAAAAAATATATAATTATCACAATGAAAAGTGAATCTTTTAATTTATATTGATTAAATTTTAAATAAATAAAATAAAATGTAAATAATATAAATACGTTTACCACTATTCAAATATATTAGCTCATTTGTATAATAATCTATATTCCCACTAAAAATTATAACCAAAATAAATCATATTATAGATAAATAAAAATTATGATAAAAAGAATAACTATTAGAAAAAAATAATAATAAAAAGAAGCTTTCCAATTTTAAGAATTATAAACATTTATATTTTTTTGAAAATGAATTCAAATAGCAAATATAAGTCAAGTTAGTTAATCTTGTTGTATCTATTCATTTATATTTTGATCTATCCTAGTCTCCTTAGCCTTGTCAAAAAGAAAAGAAACTAAAAAGTTCAAACTAAGAATGATAAGAATATTAGAAAGTGTAATTATCACACAAAAATATAATGAAACTTCCAATTTAGACTAAATAAATTTAAAATAAAATATTAAAGGCTATCAAAGATTAAATAATATTTCTACTCGCTCTAAGAAAATTCATTGCCAATAATTCACCATCGGAAAATTCACCACCAACAATTCACCACACGAAAATTGACCACCATGACAAATTCACCTCATGGAAAACTATATGAGGTGAATTTGTCATGGTCATGAACTTTCTAGGGTGAATTGCTGCCATTTGTATTATTTCTTAAATATATTTTAATGGTTCTTTTTTACCACTATTGAAAATAAATAAATTATAAGAAAAAATATATTTATTTAAAAAGAAAACCTCAATAGAATAAAAATATCTAAATGTATAACTTACAAGATGAGTCTTCAAGTTCAACATCTATATCTGCACAATCCACCAATTGAATTGTAGGCTTAGAAGGGTACCTAAATTGCTGCCTTTAGTAAGCTCCTTGAATGATTCTACAAATATCATATAGTTGATGGAGAATATTATCAATTTTACATATAATGCATTATCTATATGTGTAGAGTCAGGTAAAATCAAGGTAAAAGGCATGAATCAATAGTGTCAAACACCAAATACATAAAAATCAAACCCTAAATACCTTAATCCAATAATGAAGCATAAATGAACATAGAAACATAAATGATAATAAAACAATATTACCATAATTCATATGGTTTGATTGAATCACCTTCATTTCTCTTCTCCATTTTGCTTTATATGCTTGCACAATAAAGCAATATTACCATAATTCATATGCCATGGTTCAATCACCTTCATTTCTCTTCTCCATTTTTCTTTATATGTTTGCTTGTTCGTAGATTTGTAGTATGCAAGAATAAGCCTAGTGATAGTGACAACAAAATATCAAAGATAGTGGTTGTCTAGGTTTGAAATGAAAGGGATAGGTCTCTTTTATATAAATCCAAATTTTAATGAAGGGATAAGATTGAAGGATGAAGATCAACAGATGAGATTGCTTTGAGATGAAAGGAAATAGAGTTAGGACAAAAATAGGGTTTAGTTAAGGATGGATGGTAGAGATTAAAAGTTAATAAAACATTATGAAGGATGAAAATAATTGAGATAAGAGATAAAATTTGATGGGGCGGCTAGAGAAAATTAAATAATTATAAAATGATTTAATTTAGGAGGGAAAAGAAAGAATTAAATAAGTAAAACAATTATTTAATTATAGAAGGAGAGGGAAAGTTGACTTTTAATTAAAATAATTGGAAACAATTATTTAATTAGAAAGTGGATGAAAAGATAAATTAGTGAATAATAATAAAAAAACTACTAGTGGAGGGGAAAAGGTGGGAATTAAATTGTGGAAGAAAAGGGTAATGAATAATTAAATAATTAAAAATATTATTTAATTATAATAGGAAAATAAAAATAAATAATTAAATAACGAGAATTTATTTAATTATAGAGTGAAAGGATTAATTAGTGATGTAATTAAATAAATATTAATTAATCAAGGAAGAATAGAAGGGGAAACTGAATTAATTAAATAATTAAAATTATTTAATTAGGTAGGGAAGAAAGAGATTTGATATGGAAAATGGTGTTTGCAGGCCTAGGACATTTTTTAGTGTCTACATTTTTCCCCTCTTTAATACAATGTGAAGTCACATGAATGTTGTGTCAAAGAAATTCAACTCAAAATATGCCTTGTTGTGTCATGATGAAGACGAGATAGACCTATGCCCCCATGGAAAATTTTGCAAATTTTGAAAAAGTTTCGAAAGATTTAGAAAATGTATTCTAATAAGCAAATCCAATAGTGGATAAGATATTTGCAACAAAAATATTTTTGTTTCATGATCTTCAAGATATTCACATTAGGGTTTGGGATTCAACATTGGATGCATCTAGTGAAAACCAACACCTAGGAGGGTAAAAATAGGATTTTGGGGGTAAATTTGGTCATTTGTGCATTTTTACTATAGTGAATAGTGAGTTCTAAGAGTAACTTTGCTATGGAGTTGGTGCTAAGATGTTTCCTATACCACACTCCTCACACCATGAATTCAGAGTTCACACCTACAGATGACTAGAGGGATCTAGGGATGTGGTATGTAACCCTTTCCATCTTCATTAGTTTTTCATTTTTTGCTAAATTTTAGGGATTCAACAAGGGAAAGCAACTGTAGTGCACGCCATGCAATGCATTTGTTATCACATTCACCAAAAGTGGGGTGGTTCACTACATCTACTTGGTGTATCACATTTGCTAGTTAGGGTTTGTCAAATGCATTGTGATTCAACTGTTAAGTGTGACACATGTTATTCATGCAACACAATTATGGTCTAGAATGATGCAAGTGACATTGTGAGTCATATGTGAGGGATTGTGCATTGCATGTGTATTGATGTGATACAATCACTGGTTTGCATACTGGAAGTTATTTTTGCAACACATGTGTTAGACTGTAGGATGCATTTGAATCTATAAGTCACATATGCAAATGTATGGCACATTTTCCTAGTGATTCACATTTTTTAGATAGTGTGACATATTTGACTAGTGAGTTAAATTAGTTAGATAGTGCGATGTATTTTCATGATTAGGTTTTTTCCCCAATTTTGGATAAATTTCATCTATGATCAAGGTCAAATACAGTTGTCTAGAATTTGCAATTGATGAAATGCACTTTCTTGTGATCATTGGTGACATACGACCCCATTTACACTAGAGAGAGTTGGTTGTCTACTTTTAGACTATGAGATTAGCTACTTGATGAGGAGAGATACCACCTGCATGCCCTCAACTTATACTATGTTACCTTCATGCCCATGATTAGGGCTAACATGGGATTACTAACTATGCTAGTCCAAATGTGGCAATCGAAGACTAGATCCTTCCACCTACTAACAAGAGATGCCACAATGATATTGGAGGATGTATGGACATTTTTGTGGCTTTTGTTTCATAGGGAGTTGGTTTTGTATGATCCCGAGCATGGGTTTGGTGCCATATAAAGGTCCTTTGAGTATAGGGACATTGCGAAGCTTGACATAGAGGAGTACGAGATCCAATGGGATGTCCTAGTTGACATACATGTGAGAGATTCATCATGGTTCTATGCATTGTGATTGCATGAATCATCATTCTTGATTGACAAGGACACAAATTAATTGTCAGATGGGGAGAGATGTTGATTGGCATGATGAACCATGGGATGGTGTATGTGTGGGGGTAATTCCTTCTAGACATGTTATACTTTCAGTTGCATGATGTTTCCTAGAGAGGGGCACAATCCATTAACTGTGAGACAATATTGCTTATGCTCTAGGCTTGGCAGCACATCATTATGTTCTAACATCCTGTTGGGGCATAGCTAGGAGTAGGGATGCCATATGTATTCTTGTATGGAGGAGTTGTCACACATACCAATATCAGTGATGTCGAGTATTAGCAACATGTTATGATTTGCTTGCTTCATTTTTCTGGACTGTGTCAAGACTTTTGAACAGTCATGGGAGGCTGATGAAGAGCATTTTCCCTATTTTTAGTAGGAACATTATCTAATTGGGAGGACTATGTAGTCACAACAAATTATGAAGCAACACCTTCTAGAGTTGGTGCTCAGACAATCTAAGGAGCAACATGGGCTTCTCATTGGTGCAACAAAGTTTGCTAGGTCCTCATGAGAGATCACTCAATGGGGATAGATAATTAGCTTAGTGATGACAAAGCGGGATATTGACACTTTGAAGCCTGTTCAATGGGGTTCTGACTTGAGGTTGCTAATGTGGAAGAAACATCTAAGTACGGTGCATAATGGGCCATGCACAAGCCTAATCCATTAAAAAATTGAGATCAGCCCACCCCAATGGAGCAAAGGAGTAGAGGTCCATGTGATAGATTCAAGGATAGAGGATAGGGAAGGGCAGGAGATACAAGTAGAGGAGGAAGGGGTGATTATGGTGGAGATGACGACAGGGGAGATAGGGGAGGAAGGGTTAGATAGAGAAGGGACAAAGGACAAATAATAGTTAGACAACTCTCACCTATCAAGGAGGAGGCCAAGCTAAAGGGTTTGTGGGTCGAGGTAGAGTAGGAGGGACCCAAACTAGAGGGAGAGTAGGAGGTGGACATGTAGGAGGCTGAGCAAGAGATGGGGGGGAGGAGATGGGAGAGGATGCAAGAGTAGTTCAAGAGGAGGTCATGATGGGAGAGGGTTTGAGTGAGGGCTATCAGGATATGCCTATTTTGGAGGCTATGAAGGAGGTAGAGGGAGTCATGTTGGTGGTTCAACATATTGAATATTTGTAGGTACAACTCTAGGCTATGCATGCATCTAGGGATTATAGGCAGATGTAGATAGGCTCAGTATTGAGAGAGACATGGCTATCATTGGGAGACAAATGGCTGACCAACAATGCCTGGATTTTATTTTGATTTTTAGTAGACTCGTGGCCGAGCTAGGTTATCAACTCTTCTATTTAGGAAAAAAGGCTCAATACTACAAGGATTTATATGAGCATCAGGTGCCATAAAAAAATAGGGTACTTAGCTACACATAGACCTAGAGCCATAGTAGATCACACTCTCATTGGACTCAGAGTAGGGTAAACCCACAAAATTGGTTTACAATTCCAATGAGGAAGGAAAAATTGCAAAAAATGCCCCCATGCAAAAAAAACTAGTTTTGGGGGCTTTGAATGAACATTTGGTTCAAGCGAACCCCCCTTTGTGTGAACCCATTAAATGGTAGGTCCCAAATTTCCTAGGAAAAAAACAAAGGCAAGGGCTGTGGAAAGGGGGTTCGCTTGAGCCCCCCTTTTTCCCTCCTTCTCCCACTATGGCAGCAAAAATCTCCATAATTTTGCACTTCGAAGCTTGATTTGAGGATGAAAATGGAGGAGACTTCATAGACCTAACTAGATGACGATAGTCCTTGAAACAGGCTATCCAACAAATATAATTTTAATATGTTTTGGTTTTATTATGTATTTGTTTTCTTAGTTTGATTAAACATAAGTTTTTCACCGAAAATCAAGCTTTCCATTCTGCACATGTGGAAAAAAAGTAGATTATCAAAAAAAAATTTAAAAATATCAGTGCACTAGATATTGATGTCCTTGATCCAACAAAAAAATTTGAATTTTGATACATACAAAAAAAGTAATGTTGTATACAGTCTTCTTATGTTTGAATTGTAATTGATTTGACTTTGAAACTTGATTAAGTAAAACATATTCAATAAAACACTATGAAACGAATTGGAAGCACTCAATATCATAATTACAAATCAAAATTAAAAAAAAGAAGAGAATTTTATCCTTCAAGTAAAAAATGTTGTGTTGTATATGGTAAACATCACTCCTTAAAAATTGTGTTTACTGAAAAAACTAGTTTTTGACGGAGATGTAAAAAGAAGTGCAATTTGATTCTAAAAATTTTGAAAAAAATATATTTAGAATCTACAAACAAAATGTCACAAGTCACTAGTTTGCATCATCTTCAAATTTCTCATGGTTTAGCCACTATAGGTGCTCGAAAGTGAAGATTTAGTTAGAAAAAATCAGTTCAGTGTACAGTTTGGGCAAAAATTGTAAACCAATATTGTGGGATCACCCAGCAGTGGAGGAGTCTCTCAGTCTGGTCCCTCTCCATATGGTCAACCATCATGACCAAGACAAAGGGCTTTAGTATAACATCCATAGTAGGATAGACCTCCCTCATCAGAAGCATCTCCTTCAAGAGATATGGGTAGCTTACGATAGACTTATTTTATACATGTGGGTAAGTGCACCAAGATGGTACCCAAAAAGGGGGCTTAAGTGGCCACTTTTTTTTGAAATCAGAAAATATTGACCTTGGACGTGAAATTGAGGATACTCACACTCAAAATTTTGAGATGGAACAAAAAGAAGGATCGAAGTTCTCTGAGTCTACTTTCTAAACTACTAATTTATTTTGAAAATGGTTGAGATTAAGGAGTTTAAATGAGAGACGTACACAAATTGTTGTTGTTTTTGTCAGAAAATAGCAAATCTTGTATGACCCTTGTATGGTGAACTTTTTTTTAGTATTTTAAAAATCACTATAGTTAGAAGCTAGCTAACAGTATGTAGTTCATGCATGATTTTATTGATAATTTTTTAATGAATATTTTATTTTTTACTAATTTTTTAAGTGGACACTTCCTAAAAAATAGAATTTTGGCTATGCTATCCCTACAAATTTTGGAAACTAATTGAATTTTTTTTTTTTAAAATAAAAAAATGTAGAATGGAATATAGTTTCTAAAAATGTGGTTTATTTGAAATTTTGATGAATGGTTAATTTATATAACGAAAAAACACCAAACACTGCTTTTTGCCAAAAAAGAGACATAAACAAAATAAATTATGGATGAAAGGCTTAGCATTGTCAGAAAGT
>VDFB02000003.1:307697983-307716877 GCA_007258455.2 Sequoia sempervirens | reverse complement strand
GGGTAGAGGGGAGAGGGGAGAGGGGAGAGAGATATGAGTGAGTGACTGAGAGAGAGGGTGTTGAGAGAGGGAGAGGGGGTATGAGGGAGAGATGAGAGAGAGAGAGGGAGGGAGTGAGAGAGAGATAGATGGTATAAGGGTTAAGGGTAGATGGCAGAGGGAGAGAGTGGGAGAGAGATAGATGGTATAAGGGTTAAGGGTAGATGGCAGAGGGGAGAGAGATAAAATTAGGGTTTAAGGGTTGAGGGTATTGGGGTTAAAGGTAGAGGGTAGAGGGGAGAGAGATAAAATTAGGGTATAAGGGTAGAGGGAAGAGAGATAGAATTAGGGTATATATGTTATAGAAAAAGAGAAAAAAAAATCTATTAAAAAACCAACTTTCTCATAACATGAGTGTGTTTCGAAGTAGAGATATGGAAATTTTTAGCAAGAAACACTCCCATTATAATGCAAGAGAGTTTTTTCTTGCACTAAAAAAGGTCAAAAACTCAATATACCCATGATCTCAAGGCCCACATTCTGCATATTCTCCTAGTTTTGCATGTGCTATGACAAAAACAGTAGCTTTTTGATGATGTTGTGAAGTGTGCATGCATGTTTTTCACATTCCACCACCTTTTTCGTGATCTTTCTACCACCTTTGGATGAAATAGCATAGTTTTCACATTGAAAGGAATGCAATATCAATTCAAGTTTCAATTCCATTGAAAACTGATATACAATTGAAGTTTGGAGGGGAAAAAACTTTTGCAAAAGTCAAATTGTTGAGGAGTTTGAAGAAATAAGAAGCTAAGGCTACATAATTGGGTTGAAATCCTCCATTTGAAAGTCTGGTTTCTTATGTATGTGAATTCTTTACCCATTTTCTTTCATTCTATTATGGCTTGCTTTCATTTTTGTTGTTTTGCATATTCCATGTCGATCATTGTTTGTTTTTCATTATAACCTTAGGTTGTCAATGCACATTTTAAATTACACAATTCTATACACTTTCCAATTACATTTTTAAACCACATCTCTTTCATGCATTTTTTTATTTAACAATTGACTTACCTTGTGTATGCTTCCACATTTTGTATACACATATATATGACATACATTTTAAGGAATTAAAATAAAGCATCATTTCTCAATCCTTTATTATGGATGTGCATACCACTCTCTGAAGCTGTCATTGAGGTATTTTGTCAAATAGTTATACCGATCATCTCACTGCCTTGTCTATGCTACCAAATTTTCCATACATGTCTCTAAAAATTTGGAATATACTCCTCCCACATTGATAGATCTTTGAAATTATTTTGGTTTTCATCTCTATTTCTAAATTTACCTCATCACTAAACCTACCTCATAAATTTTAGTTGTGATATATTTTAAATTTTTCCTTGATTATTCTACCTACAAGGGATTCTAACCCTTCTCTCCACTATTACAAGAATCTTTATTCAAGGATAAGTTAGCAACATGGGGAAAGGTGCAACCTATCTTGCAATCATGGCTCAAAATGGAAGCGTGGAAAAATAATTTGAATTGTGATGTAACCATGGGAGGTCTTGCAACACAACTAAACACAAAAAATCAACCAACAACAACAATTCAAAAGTCACAATTCTTAAAACTCTTCACTTTCACCAAATCAACACTCTTCCTTATAGCATTGCCAACTCATTCAATCGGGTATTTCTTCTCAATAAGATTATTTTAGACCAATAATTGAACCATTTCAAGGAACCTTCAGGGTACACAATCTCATTCCAACAAACCACTATTGGTTACTTTGTAACAACTTTCTCAAATTAGGGTTTCTGCGCCAACTAAGCCTCACATTAGGACACTTTAACAAAGAAACTTATCTTGAAACTTGAAAAAAATCTCCAAAAACATGTGGGAAGTAATTTATATGTATTAAAACTAAATAATTCACAATTAGTTCTCAGAAATTCATCCACCAAGATGCCAAAACCAAAAACCCTCTTTTTAAGACAAATAACCTAGGGATTATTGGAAAACACACTTCCCAACCTTATCAAAACATGCCACCACCTCAAAAAAGTCTAAAATGGCTTGTAAAAACTCAATTCAATAAGAAACAGTGTTTCCCTAACACAATACTCTCTTTACCATGTCAAAAATTCTCCAATTCACATGGAAAACACCAAATTTCACTTTAGGGTTTCATTCCCAACTCAACTCTTGACCTCCCCTATACATACTCAAAATTCCCACACATTTTTAGTGATTTTTCAGACCCATTCCTCAAGTTAGAGTGGAAAAAGTGAGAGGAATGAGTCAATACACCATTTTAAATGTGGTAACATTGACAAGCTAGTGAACTTAGCAAGATAGTGAGCTTGCTCACTAGCCTACCAATGCAGTAGGGTTGAGATGGTAGGGGTAGCACATGCCTCATAGAAATGGTGTCGAATAGTGATGTACATTACTATGAGACCCCATTTCTATGAGGAATGCACTGCCCCTACCATCTCAACCCTACTGCATTGGTAGGCTAGTGAGTGAGCTAGCTTGCCAACGCTCCACTAGCTTGCCAATGTGGTAGGGTTGAGAAGGCAGGGGTAGCATGTATATCACTATGAGACCCCATTTCTATGAGGCATACACTACCCCTACCTTCTCAACCCTACCACATTGGCAAGATAGTGGGTGAGCTAGCTTTCCAATGCTCCACTAGCTTGCTAATGCAATAGGGTTGAGAAGGTAGGGGCAACATATGCCTCATAGAAATGGGGTCTCATGGGTTGAGATGGTAGGGGAAGTGCATGTCTCATAGAAATGGGGTATCATGGTGATTGAGAAGGTAGGGGAAGCATATTCCTCATAGAAATCCATTTCTATGAGGCATACATTGCCCCTACCTTCTCAACCCTACCTCATTGGCAAGCTAGTGAGTGAACTAGCTTGCCAACACTCCACTAGCTTGCCAATGTGATAGGGTTGCAAAGGTAGGGGAAGCATATGCCTCATAGAAATGGAGTCTCACAGTGATACATCACCATGATAATCCAGTTCTATGAGGTATACACTTCACCTACCTTCTCAACCCTACCGCATTGGCAAGCTAGTGAGTGAGCTAGCTTGCCAACGCTCCACTAGCTTGCCAATAGAGTAGGGTTGAGAAGGTAGGGGAAAAATGATAGCAACCTAGGTGGTGAAGACCCCAACCAACTCAAAATTATCAGATTGAAACAAGAAACCAACCCCTTAAACACTATACACTCAACTTATCCCAAAAACACACCTAAAGTCTTGTAGCCCTCCAACACTGCTTTTTCTCAATATCTTTTAGAGAAGGTCATATAGAGACCTAAAAAACATCATCTAAGACACACTTCAACTCCTAACACAACATACCAAAAGGTTTCAAGAGGTTTCTTTGCAACAATATTGAAAACTAATAGGCTGCCCGACCTTTTAGGCCACCAAATAACCCTCTTTTACAAAGGAGGTACCTCCAAAACACCTTTTTTTCACCAAATCTCAAATAAAAATAACTAATTGTGTTACAAAAGAACAAATTCCACCATTATTTCTTAGAGTCTTGACCTCTAAAACACTATACCACCAAACCCTCAGCTTTCATGAAAATAACCTATGGTTTATTGAAAGTCTTTACAACCGGGCTTACCAGACCTCACTGATACCAACAACACTTCAAAAATACCCTGTAAAAATTCAAACAACCATTACATGGAAGGTTCCTTCAACATTTCATCAAAACCCTTCTTTAACAACCTATTTACACAAGGAAAACAATGTAATTCTGCCCTAGGGCATCACCCAATTTCAAACAACTTACTTCCTCTGCCATCAAGACCATGTGGACACCTAACCACAATGTATTCCTCATAGAAATAAGGTCTCATGGTTATGTACATCACCATAGCAGCCCATTTCTATGAGGAATATGTTGCCCCTACATCTCAACCCTACCACATTAGCAGACTAGTGAGTGAGCTAGTTTTCCAAGGAATTTGAATTCACATGCCTTGTCCGTGCTTCCCTTTTGAGCTTATCTTGTAATCGTACCATGCCCCTACACCACCTTTTTCTATGCTAGAAATACTCTTGTATAGGATGATAGTAAGTATTTTTTATGAAGCCTTGAATGACATGTATTTTATTTATTTGAATGGATAAATATTTTAGAAACTAATATTTGTCTCATTACCATGCTATAGGTAAAATTATCCACCATGCCAAATAAATGAAGAATGAATAAAATAATAGATGAATATTATGAAATCTTCAAAGCAAAGGAAAGAGAATGAGTGGCGGGATATCATGAAAAGAAGAAATTAGGTACTATTGATGAAAACAAGCCAACTGAAGAGGAACCTCAACGGTCCAAAAGAGAATAGGATTTGGCAACACAAAGGGAATGAATGTGAAAGCATTGTGGTAAGAAAAATTTGGATACCATAGATGGAGACACACCCTCTACAACATGTGAATAAAAAGGGGCACCATTAAGCACAAGCGAATATAGAGGGACACCAACTACCACAAGTGAACATGGAGGGATAAAATCTATCTCAAGTGAATATGGTTGGACACCATCTAGCACATCTCAAGTTGGGAGTACATCATCACTTAGATTTGAAAAATAAGGTATGTCTTCTACTCCACCCTCAATCGAAGGTACACAATCTAGCCAACCTTAATTAAATATTGATGAAATTCCTAATGTTGAGATGTATGTACCTAGGAGAAAACCACTTAGAATTTTGAGTAGAAAGCAAAAGTATTTGATTAATATTGATGATGATATTTTTTAGCACATGGAAGGTAAGATTCTAGCACGCACTTGTAGAAGATATGCTGATAAGATTTGGAAATCATTCTTTGAAATGCTAAATGAGACCGCAAGATGTCAACTATTTTGTTGAAATGATGTGGGGTATAAAGTATAGAAACATCATGAAGACTCTTGGGTTGAGAACATCAAATGGATCGATTGAAAACTCTATTGTGAAGAATCTAATGGATACATATGAGAGTGTGGGTAAGACCTCATGCTCAAAGGATAGTAATGTAACCTGATATGTCATTACATTGACTTTGGTAAGTAGACAAAAAAAGAGAGCTTGTCTCATTAGAAAGATGAGTGAACAAATGAGAATTAGTAGAATTTTTTTATCAAAAGCCATTCAAAGGCAGAAAATAATTGAGGGCACCGATTCAAATGAATTATGGACATTCTCGGGGAGACTTCCACAAAAGGATAAAAAAGTTTTTGAAGCATTGAGAACACTAATTGAAGAGTATTGGAAGAATAACACAAGGCCATATTTGAATCAAAAGGATGTGGTAAGTAGGAGAATCAGTAGTCAGAACCGTGAGCCACATCCAAAGCATTTTTTGGATATGACTTAAACCTAATTTTTTTGTAAATTTCAAAAATATTATCCTCAAATTAGTATATGTAAAAGATTTTTGAAATGCCTAAACCTTCTTATGTAAAGATAAATCAAACATGCACTACTTGTTGTTGTAGACTACATATTCAATTCTCTAACCATTATGATGTTTATCGTTCTATATGTTTAGATTTGCATATTAACGATGTTTTGCAAGATTGTGGCATAGAAGCCCCACAAAAATCTTCAAGAGAGTTCTTATCAAAAATATTATGTGAAATAGAGGATGGCCGAATATTCTACATGACAGCATGCTTGGATGGTTCATGCGAGCGTTGTGGTGGCTTGAAGCATATGCCAGTATGTCAACATATGGAAAGCACAGATGAGGTGGGACATAAACTAGTAGAGTTCAGGAAGTATAAAACAATGTCATATGCTACAAAAGATGGGTCTCAAGAAAAAGGTGTGATTTGGTTATTCAGAAGATTCTAGTGTATCAATTTATGTCCATGTTTCATGACAATACAGTGTATGAGTATGCAAGGCATACCCATAGAGCCCGATGGCTAGACATGCAATTCAAGCTATTCAAGGAAACCTTTCTAGTTGGTAGCATAGTATTAGTGGTTGAATTTGTAGAGAACTACACTCTATAGCCACAACGTGAGGTGTAGTCACATTATTACAATTCCACATAGTTTTTGATATTTGTGCAAATATCATTCATTCATGCAACTGATAGTACAGAGGACCAAAGGAAGGTATTGAGGGAGTATCACTTTTATATTAGTGATGATTGCACACATTCTCTAGATTTCATGCAAGGTTTCTTCCATATGTTCTACAGTGATTTGGATTAGAGGGGCATAGCATATGGTTGGCATATAATATGGTCGGATAACTGTGCAACACAGTTCAAGAACTTGTGCATGTTCTACTAGTTGAGTAGGATGCATGTCATTATAGGTGTACAACATATGTGAAAATTTTGTGAGGCCGACCATGGAAAGGGGGAGCATGATGGTGAACAAGCATGTGTGAAAAGAGCATTAGCATGAGAAGTTAAAGTATAAAGACAATGCAAAGTTGATAGATGCAAGAGCAATCATCAAGTGGTGTAATGCTTAGATGGGTCCAAGTAATGAAGGTACATCTTCAGTTCATAGATTTTTTTGGTTGATGGATGATACTAACATTGCACCATATGAGGATTTTTATACACTAACAGGATCGAGTGAGCTACACTCTTTCCTTGGCTCAAATGCAAGTTCATGGAATATTGATACATGGAAGATTGCATGCTTTTTTTCTTCATGTACAATGCAAATCTAGAATGATTGTGAGTCAGGGGAGTGGGTTGAAAAATGGTTGACAATTTAACTTAGCCCACTTCACATGTATCGCCCTTTGAAGACATTGGAACTAAGATAGATGGAATCATCTATCGAATTTGACCACGTATCAAATCTAATTCAACTAGATAATATATCTTCTTGCTTATTTTTTGAAATTCCATATTGCTATCTTACTTTGTAGTGTATTCATAATGTTGACTAATTTCAAGAGATTTTTTGAACATATCAATGTAGGTTATGTTTATGCAGCTATTGTAGATGAAGACAATGAAGAGGGAATGGACTATTACTTGTGTTGTTGTGTTGAGGCCAAAAATAAATTGGAGGCCCTAGTTATAGATGGAGAAAACATTAAATACCCTACAGGCTCAATTGATGTTATTGGAATGTGGCTTAGAAGGTACCCAAATAAGAGTGTTAAACATTGGTTGTTTTAGGACTTTGACATGCATTGTAAGATTCTTTATTACTTGAACCTTGTTGTGGAATCCAATGTTCATTTGACCAAATATGGGGGTAGACCTTTGAACAAGACCTTGTGGAAGGTCCATGAGTCTGACCATGAGTCAATACTTGACACAATAAAGAGTAGAGTATACTTGGATGGTTCGTTGGATTAATTTGTAAGTATGCACTTTGGTTCTTATTAATTTATACTTGTATGCACATTAATTTGTTTGATGTCAATGCTATCATTTTCTTTTACTTTTCCTATTTTTAAGTAACCTACTAAAAATTGATTGACGTTGAACCCTTGTAGAAAATGCAGATTTGTGAGTCATCCAAGAGAATCTCAACCAAAAAAGCAATGCACCATCCTTATTTTGATGATATTGACAAATCTCAATTATGATTTTAAGCCATTTAAAAAGTCCATGCAAAGCTTGGTGAGGGAATTTCAAGTTATTCATTTGAAGTTAACCTTATCATGAACTCCTATGATGTAGACATTATAAGAGCATATATCGAATTTCAAGTGATTCTATTCATGAGAGGTGTTGTGTGCAATAGGTATCTTAGAATTCCCAGTGAAGATGTATGACTAGGAGTGACTAAGTTGAGAGATTGGAATGCATATCTGTAAGTGCATTCCATCTATTTTCATTTCATTTCCATTTTGGATGCTCTTTCTTTTTCTTCTTTTACTTTGTGTATTTGTAAGTAAACTACTAAAAATTGATTGGTCTCTCATTGCAGAAAAGGCTGATTTATGAGCCATCAAAGAGAATCTCAGCCAAAAAAGCAATGTAACACCCTTATTTTTATGATCTTAACAAATCTCAATTCTTATTCAAAGCCATTATAAAAGAGTGTGTGAAGCTTAGTGAGGGAATCTCAAGTTACTCATTTGAAGTTAACCTCATAATGAGCACCTATGATGTAGACTTTAAAATAAAATCTTGAATGTATGAGTGACATTGTAAAAGATTAGTGGGAACAGAGTACCTAAGGCATTGTAATGAGATTTACTCAAATATTGAAATTTTGGAGTTCATGTTTGGTGTAGGAGCACCTTGTTCTCTAAATGCCTTCAAGAGGAAAATTTGCAAAATTTGATTTTTAAAATGTAAAAAATGTGAAAAAGTTCATGTGAAGGTCATATGTAATGTATTCAAAGTATCAAATAGGTCATTATAGGTGGTTAGAGAAGTGATAAATTGCACAAAAGTTGTCATTTGGTGTAAAAATGCAAAACTTGCATTAGTTGCACAATTGCAAAATTATAGAAGATGAAGAGTCCTCTTGTTAGAAAGGGTAGTTAGTCAATGGAAGATGTAGGGGAAGCATTCATAACTAATTGGAATAGCTATATGAAGCATTGTAAAGGAGTGAAAAAGAGCAGAACTTGTATTCTTGAAGAAATTGGTAAATAAAGGACCCTATTTTCTATATTTGTAGCACTTTTCCTTTTTTTGTTTCAACCTTGTACAGATTGTACAACACCTTATACTTTGATTGTTGATTAGTTCTCTTTAGAGTAAGTAGTTAGGTTGCTTTTGAAAGTATTTTTAAGTCTTTTAACTCAGATTTGAGGAAATAAGAACAATTTTATCATAACTGGTTTGTAACCCTCAAAATAGGGTTTTGAGAGTCCATTAAGTGATAAGATTGTCATTCCACTAATGTAGAGTTAAGTAGGTCAGTGGAATGGATTGAAATTAGGTGTTTTTCAATTTGAATGTGTGTAGGTTTAGGGGAAGATAGGAATGTGAAGTTCTCTTGTTGCTCTAGATAAATTTCTAAGTTTTCAAACAAGAAATGGTGCCTATAGACAAGGGTTTGGAGAAATGACAGTTGTAGAGGCTTGATGGCAGTTTGATTACTTTATGCACACATATTCCAACATGTCTAAGGAATTTACAAGTTTTATAAGGTTTGGTAAGTGGTTTCTTAATAAACCTTGGTTTTCTTGAGCCTATAAGGGAATTTGATGAGGGTTTTGTTGTTTGATGTTATATTGAAATTGTTAGACTATAAAACTAGAAGATTTAAAGGTTTTGATACTTGATACACTGCTGCCTGAGGTTCTTTTATGGTTTGGAGTTAATTTTTTGATAGTTTCTTCACAAAATTGACCTAATTTTAGGCATTTTCTAGCAGACAATTTATTGTTCTTAGCAACTTTCCAAAATAACATCTTTAAAGCTTTTTTTATATAGTAGTAGCTCAAAATATGTTTCTAAATATGTATTGGGTCTGTGGAAATAGAAAGAGATTGAAAAGGAATCACAAAACAAGCAAACTACGCTGTCCACAAGGCCAATTAGGCCAAATTAACAAAGCAACCCCCCTTTATTATTTCTATCACATGAAAATCACCATTACACAACATTAACCATTCTACCAAACCACCAATTCCTCCACTTTTAAGGTGTGATAAGCCCTCTAACATAACAAACCCCAAAACCCTCTTCTTTCACAAGTTAGGAAAGGGTTTATTGAAAACCCATAATCCAAACCTTCCCACAACCAACCAAAGCCTGAAAAACCTTCAAAAAGGTCTACACAAGCTTAAAAGTTCAAGAGATATTTATACCCCCAAATATTTCTTCAAACCATAGCACTAAACCACCATTTTCCACTCAAAAATGCACCATTTGACATCCAAGGCATCACCTAAAAACCTTTTATTCACCTCCCTTGCACACATATTTTATGACTCTAACTAAGCCTTTCCATTGAGTTATAGAAGCATAAAGTGGGTGGAAGGCTTAATATGACATTTTAATGCACTCAAAACCCTTAAAATGTGGTATACAAACCAACCCTTAGTAATTGGCTTCTAAAATACACAAAATAACTTGAAATCCAACCAAACCAAAACTAAAATGGAGTTAAGCATCCTACCCACCAAATTTCATCCAAAAGAGATCACAATCACCCTATACGAAACTGTACAGTTCAAGGAAACATCATATTTATGGTAAAAATATAGAAAAATGTAAGGAAACAATGAATTTTACTGATCTTCTTCTAAGTAAATGGTAAATTTACACTAGAAATGGTACATTTATGCTAGGCATGGTCCTCTTTCATACCAAGACATGCAGAATCACTCTAAGCTATGTTCAACCAACTCGATCCCTTAAGGGTCTAAAGTGCCAAAGGGAAACAATATTTAATGAGGTATTAGTTGAAAAAAGTGGTGTTTATGAAATATCTCTCTAAGCCTACAAGATCATGTTGGGCCCCTCTCCAATAGCCTCTCTTGGTTTTTGTTATCTTGAAGTGGTTTTCCCATGGTGTCTAGTTTTCATTTGATGGAAAAAGTGTCAAATGCAAGCAGTGCAAAGTTGCAAAGTGGTGCAACTTTCATTCTACCACTCATGTGCCCAAATAGACTATTCCAACATGTCTGAATAGGTATGTTTATGCTAGGCATGGTCCTCTTTCACACATAAACATGCGGAATCACTCTAAGCTACGTTCAACTAAATCAATCACTTAAGAGTCCAAAGTGTAAAATGGCTTCAAACTTCAGCAAGTTGTTACTCAAATACCATGATCATTAAAAAATTATTATCTGATATTATGGGATTGTGTTGGGCCCCTCTATAGTAACCTCTCTTGGTTTTCACTATCTCGGAGGAATTTTCCTGTGGTGGTGAATTTTCAGTTAGGGAAAAAGTTGTCAAATGCAAGTAGTTGAAAGTTACAATGCGGTGTAACTTGTGTGACCAAAAAGACTATTCAAACACATTTGAATAAGTATTTTTACACTAGGAATGGTCCTCTTTTGCACCCAAACACACATAATCGCTCTGAGATACATTCAACCAGATCTATCCCTTAAGAGTCTAAAGTGAAAAATAGCTACAAACTTCAGCATGTTGTTACGTGGATAACGTGATGCTTAAAAAATTCTCATCTAATCCTATGGGATCATGTTGTGCCCCTCTATAATAACCTCACTCTATTTTTTCTATCTCAGAGGCATTTTCTTGTGGTGGCGAATTTTCATTTAGGAAAAAATTTGTTAAATGCAAGTAGTTGAAAGTTACAAAATGGTGCAATTTTCATTCTACAACTTGTGTGACCAAACATACTATTCCAACACATCTGAATAGGTATATTTATGCTTGGCATGGTCCTCTTTCGCACCCAAAAACATAGAGTCACTACGAGCTATGCTCAACTAGATCAATTCCTTAAAAATCCAAAGTGCAAAATGGCTACAAATTTCAGCATGTTGTTACTCAGATATCATGATATTTAAAAACTTCTCATCTGATCCTATGAGATTGCATTAGGCCCCCTACAAAAAAATCTCTTATTTTTTGCTATCTCGAAGCCATTTTCTCGTAGTGGTCAATTGTCACTTGGGGAAAAAGTTGTCAAATGCAAGCAATTGAAAGTTGTAAAGTGGTGTAACTTTCATTCTACAACTCATGTGACCAAACAGACTGTTCCAACACATCCAAATAGGTATGTTTACACTACGAATGGTCCTTTTTTGCACCCAAACATGTGGAATCTCTCTAAGCTACATTCAACCAGATCAATCCCTTAAGAGTCCAAAGTGCAAAATGGCTACAAACTTCAACATGTTGTTACTTGGATATTGCACTACTGAATTTGACTCCATTTTCTGACAAATGTTCGTCGGTCTTTCGACAAACATTTGTTGGAAAATTGACGAATTAACGAAAAAAATTTGTCTCTATCTCTTCATCAAACTTCCGACAATGAATTAAACGTTGAAAGAATGACATAGATTCGTCGATCATTGGCATCATAAAATGACTCAGATGTTCATTGGAATATCGACAAAAATTTCGTGTATCCATCGATGAATTACAACCAAAATGCAATTGCAATGGCTCTTTGGAAGCATCGAAAAAACACCAGAATTTCGCCACCATTTCTACGAAATGGGCAAGGAGTTATGACGAAGTCTTCATCGCAGCTAAGCAACTTCATCAGGCCTTTTATGTGATTCGTCAATGGACTTTGTTGAAATTGCGTCGAAATGGGCAAGGAGTTACGAAAAAGCCTTCATCGTAGCTAAGCAACTTCGTCAGACCTTTTCTATGATTCATCGGTGGCCTTCGTCGAAATTGCAACAAAATGGGAAAGTAGTTATGACAAAGCCTTCGTCACAACTATAGCAACTTCATCGGACCTTTTTGGTGATTCGTCGGTGGGTTTCATCGAAATTGCAACAAAACAATGCAATTTTTTTTTTTAAATATTCATTGAAATGTACCATCATGGAGACTCTTGGCGATGACCGCCAAAGCCAACCCATCGATGAGAGATCAATCATCAGCATAGGATAGAAAACTCACTCTGATAGTCCATGTCTTGCCGATGACTTCCATTGGTAAGACAGATCCAATGTCACACCAATCTAACCTCTTAAGGAGTTTTGAATACTGCTGGTTATTAGCAAGACATTCTAAGGGTCCCGTCGATTAAACAAGTGTCTAAGAGAAAGTAAACAAATGGAACCTATTAATTTTCTTATTTTGGGGTTCTTTAAATCATAGAATAGATACCATCTTCTTGTGTATAATGTACTTATATTTAGATTTGAATTTGAGACCAATTGTCATTGCACATTCCATTTTACTTGCACAAAGTATTCTATAAGCAATATATTGATAATGCCAAATGATTTATGGTGTTGTACAACTCTACCTATCGTCACATTTCTGTTGTTCCCCCGAGAGAATCTTGCAAAGACAAGTTTACAATAACAAGTCAAATAATATGAAAAAGACTTACTTCCATACAAATTAAATGATTATTCTCACAATGGCAATTATCTAATTACAACAACAATTCCATGAAAGGTTATCCATGCTTCATAAGATATGATTGATCATACATACAGACTACAATATGCATAGAAAAATCATTACACTTGAGAACAACCAAGGGCTAACAAGGGAAGGAATTAAGAAATGTCTGGATTGAAGAGAAAATGTGTAGGGAAAATGTTGAGCAGTGTCAAGAGAACAGAGCTTGTAGAACATATTCTTGACCTATTCAAGCTCTTGAACAACTTAAACAAAATTAAAATACTAACACATACATGAGACATGTAATGAACTTCCAATATCTGCTATCTTTTCATTAATATAGAGGTAGGTAAAGGAGAAATAATTATAATTGTGACACTATTCATAGTCCAGTAAATTATGTTCATAATTTGTGTTCAATAGACCTTATTTTTATCATTATACTACCCATCTAGTACCATATTTTAATCTAGGGTTCAACTATCTTAGATCTAAAGAAGCACCTTCAATTAACCATTTAAAGTACTATTAAATAAGGTAAGAATTTTACTTGAGAAAGATTGGGTACACTTGTAGGATTAAAGTTCTCACAATCATCAGGATTTATTAGCACACAGACACAACCTACAACATATGAAGTAATGGATGACTACAAGTTAGTGAAATGGTCCTTAATATGTGACTAGTTTGCAAATTGATTAGTAGAAAATAAGGTTACAAACAGATCTACGTGAAAAATTATAAGAGCCGAGCTACATCTCTAGAGCCTAAAAAAACACATGCAAGAAACATAAAAAAAAGAACAAACTAGTTTTTGGATGAATACAAAATGGTGCCTTCATCAAGTGATTCATATCCTTTCACACCTGATGCAGGACATTAAGAAGATTTTAGTCTTCCTCTTTGAAATTAACTACTTACAAAATAAACCCAGAAACCAATATTATATACCTCCATGTCTAGCCGAGGGTAGGTATAAGAGAAAAAAAATTCCTCAATGCAATGCTAAAAAATATCAATGTGTGTGTAGGTTTGTATTACTCAAAATATCATTTCACTGCCTAAGGAAAAATACCAAAGTGATGTTTTAAATTTCAATCTTCACATAGGCTCCCTTATTGCTACACATGCATATACAAGCATTATTCGAGCTCTAAACTATTCAAATATCAAGGATTTAATTAGCTATAAAATGGAAAGTTGTTGCTTAGACATAATCTATCATCTTTTACATATCTTTATTCACTCCTAGCACTTTAGATAAATTTGTGTAAATGAGACAGAATTGTGAATTTTTATGACAAAGAAAATTCTTAAAAGGAGCAGGGAGAGAGAAAAGGGTAGGGGGAAAGAGAATGCTTGAATGTATAGCAAAGTATAACATTTTTTATCATTATAACAATGAAACCAATCTTATGTTTGAAGCATTAATATCATTTACAACATTTATGATCATGAATGAATGTAAGTAGAGAAACTTTTGCATACTTGCAGATGGTACAAAATTTCATGGTTAAGTGGAAGCCTCCCATCAATATCAAGATCCAAATATCTGTGTATCTATCTCAATTGAGCCTCTAAACCCTTCAGAGCTATCAATTTTTTCACTAACCGATTATGCACAAAAGTCAAATTTTAGAGTCATGTCACCACTAAAAACAAAAGAAACAGAGCTTTGAAACCAAATCCACACACAACACAATGTGGTATTCATACAAAGCCATACAAAAAAACTAAACTTAAAACATTGGAATGGAAACAACTTCAAATTATGATGCAGAGCATGGATTCAGGGTATAAAGAATCATTTTTCTGCCACCATAGTGAAAAGTTAGCACTTTCTTTCATCTTTGCATATTGGTTTGATGCTTCAAATGATTCATTTCTTATATTGAAAAGTGCATTACCTTATTGAGCTTCTCTTTGTTTCGAGAATATTTTAATATTCTCTACTTAATCAGGTCAACCACATGACGTGAAGCTCATTTGGCCCCTCCCTCACATCACTCTCACCCCATACCCAATCATATAACATTAATCATTCATTCATCCATTAATAACATATAACATTCATTCATTAACATATAACATTCATTAATTAACATATTCACATTCATTCATTAACATATAATATTCATTCTTTCAATTTTTACATATTATCAAAAATATGGTTGTTATGATATGATTATAATCACTTTTTTTTGTTTCTTTTTTAAAACTAAAAAAATATAAAGTGGAGTATCATTTTCTAAACCATATGTCCCCCTTTTAGTTGTTCTACCCTCTGCTCGTGATCTTAATGTACACCTAGTCGTCTGCTCATGAAGTGGATGCTGCTGCAAGGGGGGGTCTGTTGCAATAACAAAGAAATGTTAAACTGATATGTTTTATTATTATTGTTACAAGTATTTCATTAATTAAAAGAACATTAGAGTGGTTCTCTTTCCCTGATGGGCCCACATCATGTTCCTAAACTTTTGTTATAGACTCATGCTCAACATGTTGAACACCCTCTAAATCCTGATCTATAGTTGAAACATGAAAGGTTACATTAATTAATACACCAATTGAAATTAAATATGTTTTAGAGAACATGAGAGTGGTACTCTTTACCTGATGGGGCAACATCATGTTCCTGATCTTCTCTAGCCTGATCATGCTCAACACGTTGATCACGCTCTACATGCTATAAAGTTGAAACATGAAAGGTTACATTAATTAATACACCAATTGCAATTAAATATGTTTAAAATAACTTTAGAGTGGTCCTCTTTACCTGATGGGGCCACATCATGTTCCTGATTATCTCTAGCCTGATCATGCTCAACATGTTGATCAAACTCTACATGCTCTAAAGTACTGGGATGCACACCATGACCTTCATCTACAGGTTGTGCTCCACCCTCACTAGGCTGCATTCCAATGTCATGTGTAGCATTATCATTGCTTGAATGTTTAAAACAAATAGGCATGTAATTACTTTATGGTAGAAATTAATATTGAATAGATTGCACAAGTATTCAATTTTAAATAAACTTTATTGAGTTTATTTACTTGCGTGTCGGATGTAATGGAAGATTGTTTTTTCCTAGTCAAGACTCTTAGGTGTTCAGCCATGACTCCATAGCCTTGCTGGAAGGAAATCTTCAGGTCATCTTCTGTGGGAACTCTATTGAATTTAGAGCCCTACATTTTTGCATAAGATCATGAATTTTGCTTCTATAGTGTGATAAGACCAAAATTATTTTCAATTTATTATTTGGATACAATATTTCATCTATTGATACTTACAATTCGTGCAGCTAATTTCTTATAACCACTAGAGCCAAGTGTATGTTGCCCGTGTTTTTCTAGTCTTACCTTTGTTTTCTTCGATGTGTCGGGAAGCCTATGAAAAGTTTGAAATATGTTAGATTATGTAAAATGAAAGAGTAATCAGTATATAATTACATTGTTGATAGTATCACATACCTTCCTTAGCCCGGTGGTGTCTTTCCTTTTTTCTTTTCAGCCTTCTCCTTTCCATCTAACACCAGGTCCTTCCACTCCCTCTCTAGAATCATGGGGGGACACTCATACTTTTTGTTCTTCTCTAAATGTGACCTATATTGGTCCCTCACATACTTTAGATAGGTACTAGCTTTCTTAAGGACCTTGGTTCGGTTGAATGTTTGATCACTGAAGAGCACAACTAAACGATTAATGAGATCATCTTTTAAATCTTGATTTTGGGCATTCCATCATGTACGTGTGGTAGGCCCGAAGAGCTCCAATGTAATATCACTTAGATGTTTATAAAAAACATCATTTCCTACAAAATGGTCATGGGATCAATAGTCTAAAAAGAGTGATCAATAAGTAAATTTCAATTGGATTATATATAATAATAATTAAATTTTTTTAAAGTACTTGGGACCTTCTCTATCTTTATGGAAACAAAATCCTTAGTCACCACAAATGTGACCGGAAATGTTCCCTTACTAGTAATACAGGAAGATCCAAGAAATGCTGCTAAAATATCACCAGTACTAGTGGCCTTTGCATCCCTAGGTACATGTTCTTATGCATGTTTTGGCATGTGTTCGCTGCGAGAGGGTGCACTAATGGATGCCTGCATGGTATGTGTTGCCGACATTTCAGATAGAAATATAGGCATGGATGATGGGGTCATATGATGTGATGTATGCACAGGAAGATCAGGATGGACACTTGTACCAACCCCTACTCCTTGAGCATCACTTGTAGTATCCTGATCATGGCCAGGAGCATCATGATGATACAAAAAATCCTGTAAAAACAACACATATTTTAGTTCATGACATAAAAGAGTATAAAATATAAAACCATGAATGAACTTATGTTATAATTAAAGACCCCATGACAACTTACTTGCAAGTTTTGTGATCTCTCAGTCAATATTTTAACCCTCTTTTATCTCATTTGTTTGAGGCACTATGAATAACAACTTAAGGATTTCTTCATTTCATTTTTTTTGGGTCTTCCTTATCATATCGAGAGGGTTTGTTGAATAATTGATATCATCATCACATAATATTGACTGCACCTCCCTATTGATGCTCTTGTCTATTGTTGGTGCCTTTTCTCCGATCAGTCAAATGCAACAAGAATATTAAAAACATTATCGAAATTAACCCAATAAACTTATCAAAACAACATAACAATAAAACATTTTTCTCGTATCTAATTTGTACAATTACAATGGGGTAAACCTGTCAGGTAGAAGTGCCTGAAGATAAATCACGATATGTGCTCTAGGTCAGAGCCTTCTACGTATGATCAATGTTCCACTGTGACAAAAATTACATATAAAAAAACATTACCAAAATGAAACCAATAGATTTATGAAAAAAAAGAAAAATAATAAAATGGTATATTGGAGTCATTAATTGGAGGTTGGGTAAAATGGTACATAGTACATACCACTCCCATAGTAACTATGTTTGTAACTAAGTGATTCAAATTGTAATTGATTAGCAACTCTTCCCCTACAGTTATTGATTGTATTGCACATACGAATACACGGTTTCCCTCGCGTGACTCGAATATGCAATTGGATTGCTTATTTGTTGACCCAGGTTTTGTACTATTTATAAACCCTTCAATATTCCCTGATGCTTTTGGCCTTCTGTCAATGTACATAGCCACTCCTTTATTTTGATCCTTATCTTTTAGTTGTATATAATTTGCTGACTAACATACCTACACATACTTCGTGTATATTGAACCAGTTGCATCCAATCTTTGTAATTGTAATAGGTTCCTACATACTCCATCAATTCAGAAACTTTGTCATAACAGACCTTTATGTCGTCCATGCAAAATAGGACCAAACCATGCATGGTTTCCCTCGCGTGACTCGAATATGCAATTGGATTGCTTATTTGTTGACCCAGGTTTTGTACTGTTTATAAACCCTTCAATATTCCCTGATGCTTTTGGCCTTCTGTCAATGTACATAGCCACTCCTTTATTTTGATCCTTATCTTTTAGTTGTATATAATTTGTTGACTAACATACCTACACATACTTCGTGTATATTGAACCAGTTGCATCCAATCTTTGTAATTGTAATAGGTTCCGACATACTCCATCAATTCAGTAACTTTGTCATAACAGACCTTTATGTCATCCATGCAAAATAGGCCCAGACCATGTAATGACGATGGTGCTATGCGATATATCTTCTTGTTGACACAAAAATCAATGTTTATTAGAGGAAGTTCCTTGGGTACCCATTGTTTCTGTAGATGTTTGTACCTTAAGGGAACCTCAACATCACCTATGCTCTCATCATCATAAGAACATGACCCCCCTTTAGCAAGAAAAAATTCCATGCGTTTACAAAATTTTCTTCTAATCTTTTGACCTCTAGTTGATCTCCCTCTTTTAGACATA
>VDFB02000003.1:307670913-307697883 GCA_007258455.2 Sequoia sempervirens | reverse complement strand
TCCATAGAGGATGACGATGAGGATGATGACGCCATGGACGAGGCTAAGAGACTCCTCAGATGGAGGATGGTGGAGGGAGAGGAGGGGATACCATCCTCATTGACATTACCCCAGGATTCCACAAAATACCAAAGGGTAGCGGATCTGCAGAGGAGGTTGGACAATAGTATCTAGTTGGTGCACAATTTTTCTGATAATTTTTTAATGAATATTTGATTTTTCACTAATTTTCTAAGTGGGCACTTCCTGAAAAACAAAATTTGGCCGTGCTCCCCCTACAAATTTTTGAAAATAATTGATTGTTTTTTTTAAAAAAAAAATTGTAGAATGGAGTCTAGTTTCTAAAAATGTAATTTATTTGAAATTTTGATGAACGGTTAATTTATAACAAAAAAACACTAAACACTACTTTTTGGAAAAAAAAAGAAATACAAACAAAATAAATTATGGATGAAAGGCTTAACATTGTCGAAAAGTGAAAAAAATTACATGGTTGGATAGCTAAGAGAGAACATAACATTACCCATGTTTTTGATTTTTTCAATAGTGAACTAGATACAATCTTGATGGTGAGCATAGACTCGATTATGTGAAAAATTGTAGAATTTGCAAAAACACGTCTCTAGCCTTGTTGGGAATGCCCTCCAAACCTTTGGGTTGGTATTCTAAGGCAAATAATTTCACTTTTTTCTTTGTTTTTAACGTGAAATAATGTGTGCACGTTATAACACGCTCGCGTTATAATGCAAGCGTGTTTTTAAAAAAAAATCATAAGTGGCCAGAAAATCGGTACCCAACTTCATGCACCCGCCCATTTATTTGAATGGATGTCATGTTTATGATAATATGAATGCAATATGTAACGAAATGTCTATGATTTAATGCTATGGATAATGTATGTATGGACCTAATGTAATTTTTATATGATCATGTATGCCCTAATGTTTTTGTATTTCACATGATATCATCATGAGATGGACAAGAGAAGATGGCCAGACCGAAGGAGATGCATGTGAGTTCCTAGACCAAATCCTTCAAAACTTTACCATAGGACTTTAATATTTATTGCTCTTAATCATCATTGGGAAAACTATTGTAATGGCCAACAAACACCATGATATGACATAGATCAAGGTGTGCAAGGTTGGACCATCACATATGACAAGCAGTCACAGACAAGGGTGATCATGACTCAAACTAATAGTGTGATTGACCCAGTCTTTTTGTCATAGTCAACCAAAAGTAGAAAAAGACAAGAAGGACAATTCATGAAACATCGTTGCTTCTCTAAATCCTGTTTCCAGGACATCCTTGAAAAAATAGCGGCATGATTGCCAAAATACAAAATAGAGCCCTTATCATGATATGTCATTTTTCTAAATCCCAGAATTAGGACCTCGCTGAGAAACTAGTAATCATGCATGTCAATTATCATGATACGTCACTGCTTCTCTAAATCATGTTATTGGGATCTTGCTGAAAAAATAATAGCATGATAAAAAGCCAAATGACAAGTGCCAAGTGTTTGCCAAGTGTGTTTGGATATCCATTGTTTTGATGTCAAGGTGTCAAATTTGATGATGATGAGATGCCAGAGTGTCAAAGTTTTGATGATGCCAAGATGATGAATGTCAAAGATTGCCAAATTTAGGAAGGACACATCCTGAATAATGTTGATGTTGAGAGGATTGATCCCTAAATGTTAAAAGGGTCCCTCAAAAATGATGACAATGCCTAGGAAGGACACATCCTAAGGAATGAATGGGAAAGTTTGTTCTTCAGAAGGACACATCTGAAGAATATTGATGTCAAGAGGAGTGATCCCTAGATGTCAAGAGGATCCCTCAAAATGTTGAATGACAGTGATGATGCCTAGGAAGGACACATCCTAAGGCATGAATGAAAAATTTTGTATTTCAGAAGGACACATTTGAAGAATATTGATGTCAAGAGGAGTGATCCTTAGATGTCAAGAGGATCCCTCAAAATGTTGAATGACAGTGACAATGCCTAGGAAGGACACATCCTAAGGCATGAATGACAGAGGCTATTTTGCAGAAGGACACATATGCAAGGTAACCAAGAGTTGACAGTTTGACCGGTTATGATAATGAAACTTCCTTTGACCAAGTTTTGACCGAAGTTTGGGCTAAGTTTGACTTGTGTTGACCATATGCCAATGTTTTTCATGATGATATGATTGACGTGTTGTTGAGATTATCATATTGACATAAATGATTGCCATAATTTGTTTTAGGAGTTTTATCTATTTGGGAATGAATTAATTTGACTTGAAGACATTTTGACGTGTGTGCTAGTGTAATGCCCCGAACCCTAATGGACTGACCTAGTGCGGCCTTGGGGGCTCATCGATAGATGGCTTTGCCTACGTCATACACTCAGAGACCTCGTAGTTCAACATGACCAATGACTTTGTCTTGATGACCAAATATTGAATCATGATTTGATTTTGACAAACCTAAAAGGACTGACCTAATGTCTTGGGGACTCGAAAATGAGTCTTTCCTACATAGAAAATGAGCAGAGACAACGTAGTTTGGAAAAATGACAAAGACTTGATTGAGTAACTTGACAAGGAATGACTCTATTTTTGTGTTTTTGAGTAGTTTGACATTTGTTGGGGTTTTCTTTAGGACGTTTTTCAGTTTTTTTTTTAGGTGTTTCTTCAAGACATTTTACAATGTTTTTGGTCTTTTTTCATGACTTTTTGCAATGCTTTGGGTCCTTTTTCAGGATTTTTTGTGATGTTTTTGGTCATTTTTAGGACTTTTTGCGATGTTTTTTTGTCTTTTTTAGGACTTTTTGTGATGTTTTTGGTATTTTTTTAGGACTTTTGGCAATTTTTTTTGTCTTTTTTCAAGAACTTTTGGCAATTTCTGAAACCATGCATGACATCCACTGTAGTTACATGATAAAAATTTTGCCCCCAGTTAGGTCCAAGACTTAGCCAGTCTTAAAGGACATGAAAGGGATGTGCCTGGGGTACTAGATGGATAGTAGTCAGGACTTGATGTCAACCGTTTATCAACCATGAAAGGAAGGGTATGATGAGATGGTGACAGAAAATGTATTTCATCCTAGGCCATGATAGACAAAGTAACAATAGATGGCAGGGCAATGATTGATTACGCATGGTGCCTGTTTGCGAGGTTTTCACCATGGTACTTATTCAAAGCACCTGTTTGGCAGGTTTTCACTATTGGACAAATCATTTTTCTTTACTATTTTTGTCATTTTTCTTATTTTTTTGGTGTTGCCAAGATGCCTATTTGTCAAGTTTTCATCAAGGCAACGATTTTTATTTTTTTTTCAATTTTTTTGTATTTTACAGTTTTTAGCTCGATCTCCTAATGCTATGCATAGAACTTTTGAAGATGTAAACTATTGATAGGCTTTGTCAGTTGTTCTCCCTCTAGAGTCCCTAGCTGATAGGCTCTAGAACCAAAAGAAGATATGATGATGTAAGGACCCAACTAGTTTGGTTCAAAATTTCTCGACTTTTCTCTATCAGCCTGGTTCTTAGGGTTCTACATGAGGGCTAAGTCGCCAATGTTAAAATTCCTAACTATAACCTTCTTATTGTAACTGTGATAGAGACAGTTTTGATACACTTGTAGATGGTTTAGGGAATTTTTCCTTCTTTCTTCTAGCATCTCCAGCTCATGCAGGTGTGATTGTCTATACTCATCCTCATCAGTTAAACCCTTTAGGGAGACTTGTAACAAAGGAATTTCAACCACAATGGGAAAGATGGCCTCAGCTCCAAAGACTAGGGAAAAAGGAGTGGCTCCTGTAGGTGTACAAATGCTAGTGCAGTAAGCTCACATAGTAGGGTTGAGTTGTATATGCCAGTCACAGCCAACATCATTAACAGTCTTTTTGAGGATTTTAACAATGGTTTTATTTGACACCTCAGCTTGACTATTTCCTTGTGGGTAATACAAAGATGAAAAATAGTGTTTAATGTGAAATCGCTCACATAACTCATGAACGTCTTAGTTTTTAAATAGATTTTTGTTGTCAGTGATGATGAATTACGGAAGGCGATACCGAAAAATGATGTAGTTAAGAATGAACTTGGATATTTATTTATAGGTTATGTATGTTAGAGGGATGGCTTCAATCAACTTCATAAAATACTTAGTGGTGGTGATAATAAATTTATGGCCATTGGATGAGGTAGGATGAATCTTTCCCATAAGGTCAAGTCCCCATTAAGCAAAGGGCCAAGAAGAAGTGATCAACTGAAGTTCCTACGCTGAAGCATGGATCAAATCACTGTGAATCTGGCATTTGTAACAAGTCCTGACATATTCTATTGCATCCTTTTCAATGGTCGGCCAATAGTACCCAAGTCTCGTTACTTTCTTGGCTAGAGTAGGACCGCTTGAATGAGACCCGCATATACCGTCATGTACTTCCCATAAGGTTGTATGTGCTTCGTTGGTGTTGAGACATCTAAGGAGGGCATCGTCAAAGCTACAACGGTAAAGGGTGTCACTGACGATGGCATATCTTGCGGCTTTTTGGATAAACGACTTCCTCTGGTTATTGGACATGTTAGGTGGAATGGTTTGAGACTTAAGTTAGTCATAAATATCCTAGTACCAGGGAGAGTCAGGACCAACAAGTTCGTAAACCATCTATAACTCAAGAATGTCATAGGCAAGGACCAGTGATTGTTCCATTAGGAATTCCAGCTAAGGCAGATTGCTTGGAATGTCGAGGAGAGAGCCTATTGTAGCCATTGCATCTGCTGCCTTGTTCTGTGCTCTCAGAACTTGTTCAAAAGTTACCATATGAAAGTACATTTGGAAATTGTCAACCATCCATTTGTAGGGCATCAACTTCTCATCTTTTGTGTCATAGTCATCATTAACTTGGTTGATGATGAGCTGAGAATCCCTGTAGACATGTAGTGCTCTGATTTTCCATTTTGTTGCCATTCTAAGTCTTGTAACTAGTGCCTCATATTCTACCACATTGTTTGTGCATGGGAAGGAAATGCGGAAAGACTTAGGAATGGAGTCTCCTTAAGGGGTGATGAACAAGATTCTTGCCCCCGAGCCATGATTTGTGTGTGATCCGTCAAAGTAGAGTTGCCAAGGTGACTTAGGTTCTGTGTGGAATATCGACTCATCTATAAAATATGCCACTATTGAGTGATCACTTTGTAAAGGTGTGTCTGCCAGCTGGTCTACTATGACTTGTCCTTTTATTTCCTTTCTTTCTACATATTGAATGCCATATTCGCTCGGAATCATGACCCATTTTTCTAGATGTCCTGTTAATGTTGCCCGATTTAATAGATATTTGAGGGGGTCGATCTTTGCTACTAGTTGTATCTAATGGCTTAACATGTAATGTCTTAGATTTTGTGTTGCAAAGACCATGAATAGATAAGCTCGTTCAATTGATGTATATTTTAGTTCATACTCGACCAATGTCTGACTAATATAATATACAACTGTTTCTTTTCCTCTTGGTCGTTCTGTGCTAGTAATGCCCCCAGTGTTGAATTAGTTGCCGAGATGTATAGGATCAATGGATTTCCATGAATGGGAGGCATGAGGATTGGAGGTGACAATAGGTAATCTTTTATTTTCTGAAAGGCTTCTTGGCATTTATCTGTCCATACAAAGGGGATACCTTTGCACAACAGATATTGGAATGGGCGACACTTGTCAGCTAATTGGGCTATGAAGCGCCGAATAGATTGTACCCTACCTTGTAGAGTTCTGAGTTCACTGATTCCTCTGGGTGAAGGCATGTCTATGATGGCCTTTACTTTTTTTGGATCAACCTCAATGCCTCTTCTAGAAACTATGTATCCCAAGAGTTTTCCCAATGTGACACCGAAGACACATTTCTTAGGGTTCAATCAGACTTTTAATTCTTCCAGTCTTTTGAAAATTGTGTCTAACACCTTTAGATGATCTTTCCTTGTTACTGATTTAGCCAATAGGTCATCTACATAATCTTCCATTATTTTATGCATCATGTCATGAAAGCTTGTGGTCATAGCCCTTTGATATGTGGCGCCTACATTTTTGAGACCGAATGGCATGACATTCCAACAGTATGTACCCCATGGGCAAGTAAATGTCATTTTGTGCTGGTCAAGGGAAATGCAAATCTGATTATAGCCAGAGAAACCATCCATGAGGGACAACATCTCATATCCTACTATGAGGTCAACTATGATATCAATATTCAGTAAAGGAAAGTCATCTTTTGGGCATACCTTATTTAGGTCTCTAAAATCTGTACAAACGCGGATCATCCCATTTGGATTTGTTACTAGCACCAGGTTAGATATCCATTCAACATAGTCAATAGAACATATGAACCCGGCATCTAGAAGTTTCTTCAACTCAACCTTGGCCAATAAAGCGACCTGAGGATGCATTTTGCATAACTTCTGTTTAACTAGTTTGGCATTAGGTAATAGTGGCAGATGGTGTAGATCCAATTCTGGTTCTAATCCTGGCATGTCAACATAGGACCATGTGAAGTTGATTTTATGTTCTACAAATAATTTGTGAAATTTTGGTCTCTCTTCTTCAGTCAATGATGTAGCAAAGAGGACCATTTTGGGATCTTCTGCAGTTGATATGTTGTCTTCTATGGTGTCTTCTATAAGCATAGTTGATTTCTCATGTTGTACAGGAAGAAAGTCCAGTCCTCCATCTTTGGGCACCTCAGAGAGGTTTTCACCTATAGATACGTCCTTTGTTTTTACTTTTTTTTCGTCAAAAGGTTCCTTTCAGTTTTCACCTAAAGACGTTTCATTTTTAATTTTGTGACTGGAGGACGGAGCAGTCTCGTCGAAGTAGGTCATGCAATCTAATTCAATAGAGAATCATGACTTGTGATCACCACTAGGTATGCCCTCACGCAATCCCATAAACTTTGCAATTGCCTCATCATTCTGGAAGGTGTCCAGGACCGGTGGGCCTTGTTGGTCCCAATCTACTAGTTGAGGATAAACTAGGGAAATGTCATCGTCAGTGTTGGTGAAATGAGGGGAGGATGCATAAAGCGTGCAGATGGATTTAGTGATATTGTAAATGAGATTATTATCATCCAATTCCACATCGGACTCTATCCAATAGTCCCCTTCACTAGTCTCATATTCATTGTCAAAATAAGGGGTGAAGGACTTAGAGTCATGGTTATCAGTGTCGTCTGGTACTTCAGATGGTGGGTCTTGTATGTCATGGGGAGTGGTAATGGGACTTTGACTATTTGGTGCTTGATCAATTTTAAATGTTTTCCAAAATATTTGTTCAGAGGTTAGTTCCGCCGTTTCAACAAAAAAAATCATCGAGGCAACAATCACTTAAGGATCATTCTGAGCCAAATTCCCACTCTTGGGAGTCAGTTTCAGTGAGAGTTTCCTTAGCGGTCTCGACACTTTCCGAAGCATGCAATTGCTCACTCAAAAGTCCAATGGTATGTCGATCATCATTGTCGGGTGATCCAAACCCTAATCCAAGATACTTTGGTATTTTTAAAGGTTCTATGGGCTCTCTTCATCCAATTTTATTTCTGCCTAGGACACTAGTACCATCGTAGCCCTTAGCCTTCAATATGTCATATCCCTTTCCATATTTCTTAACTAGTAATGGGGGTAGAGTGACAATATCCTTATAGAGCCATCCTGTGATATCATCAAGGTCCTTGTTACTCATGTCTCCCCATTTGATGAAAACTATTTTTGGTGGAACTTTGAAAATTTCTTTGGGTTCCATTCTAAAACATGGCTGACCATAGACTTTCAAAGACGGGTATTGTTGTGATGCCATATGTTGTATGCAGTTTGAATTCTCCATAGCTGAGGTCCTGGATCTTGACAGTGGGTTCATCCTTAGGGTTTGCGAAAGATGGTGGTGTGGCGGAAGACGTGGATGGAGTGGATGTGGAAGATTATGCGAGTGTGGATGGATCAATGTATTTGGAAGATGAGGGGCCCAAAGCCTCTCGATTGATAGGCACTCAGTTTTCAGAAATACCCCTTATGTTGGTATAGTATTGAAAAGGGTTAGGGTCACCATATATGGTGATTTTTGTGTCGTCAAATGGAAATTTTAAGCATTGGCAATATGTGGATAGAACAAATTTAAAAAAATGAATCCATGGGTGACCAAGAAAGATGTTGTAGGGTAGTTCTAGATCCAGGACCTGGTAGGTTGTATCCACAATGACTGGTCCCACTCTAATAGGAAGAGATATAACGCCTAGTGAAGAGCGTTCTTCGTCATCATATGCTTTGATCACTATAATCTTTGTAGGGTCTACACATGCATTAGAAAATCCTAAAGCCTTATTCAATTTTAAGGAGAATATGTTCAATCCTACGCTGCCATCTACTAAAACTCTTTTGACCTTGTGCTTATGGATGAAGGTTTCAATGTGCAATGCATCATTGTGGTTAGTCTTAGGTGACGAGTAATTTTGATCAGGAAAGGTGACATGGTGAGGCGTAGTGAGGTATCCCACCATGGTCTCAAACTAATTGACATCAATGTCCTTGGGGACTGATGACTCTTGCAAGGTTTTATCTAGTATATCCTTATGTGTGGGAGAGATACAAAGCAACTCAAGTATATAAATTTTCATGGGAGTTTTTCCAAGTTGATCGATAAGGTTGAATAGACTCTTTGGTTGCCACTACTTTGTTGTCGGGATGGGTTTTGACTGTTTAGTAGATGGGCTAGGTATGGTGATTTTGGGTTGTCTAGTGGGAGGTGGACCAGCTATGGTGACCATGCCACTTTGAGTAGTAGCATTGAATTGGGGTGCTCTCTTGACCATAATGGTATTGATGTATTTGTCATCAGTTCAAGCATTATTTATAATTGGTCCACCAGAATAGTCATACTTGGCTCGAGAAAAATTGGCATGATTATTGTTTATCTGTGGACTTGACATGGAAGCATTATTAGAACCATGGTCCTACAATGGGTTCTTATGGATGGTATGGTCTGAATTGGAGGCAAATTGTGATCCACCTACCTCAATGATATGACTCTCGATAAGATCTTGTACTAGGTTTTTTAGTTGTCAATAGGTTGAGGTTTAATGTCCTTTTGCCCGATGATAGTCGCAAAATGAATTGTCGTCCCACCATGCTAGTTTGAATTGTCCTAGGTCATATGGTTTTGTTTCTTGAAGCATGATGTCACCATTTTGAAGACATTTCTTGAGGACTTCCTCAATGGGTTCACCCAAGGGAGTGTATGTGTGATCCCTGGGGAATTGCCTCATTTGACGGTATTTTCCTTGATTGTTTTGGCCACTCTAGTTGTTTGAAGGGACATTGTTAAGGGGTGTCAATGTTTTTGTTGGTTTGTTTTGTTGTTGAACCCCTTTTAGGGCCAGTACAGGACCCATAGTGTTTGCAGCCTTGGTGTCAACAACACTATCATTTGTAACGTGTTTATTTTTGACCCAGTATTTATTCTTGTTGGCGGGAGGATTTGCATTTGTGTTTTTGGGACCGTAACTTAGCTCTCCCTTTGCAATAATGGCTTTCTCAATCTGGACCCCTTTTTCGACTAGGTCCATGAAGGTTGCGCAACAATGCATTTGCAATGCATATTTTAGGGGAACCAAAAGTGTTTGAACAAACATGTCCACCTTTTCCCTTTTGGGTATGTCAATGTGACACCGACTAGCTAGACTTCTTTATTTTTGAAAGAATGGAATGAATGTCTCACCGGCATTCTCTTGCGTGAGATTGCACAAGCTAGTAATAGAGGTTTCCATGTCAATGTTGTATGTGTAATTCTTTATGAATTTTTGTTTAAGCTCATCCCATGTTTGGATATCCTTTTGAGTGGAAAACCATTCAAGAGTAGGACCTGCTAGACTTTTAGAGAAAAGTCTCATCAAGTATGTTTGTTCATAGGAAACATCCATACAATTGGTTACAAATTCGTGAACATGTTCTATGGGGTTTATTTTGCCTCTGTATTTTGTAAAATTGGGTGCACATATCCCAGAGGAAATTGCGGCATGTATAATTTCATGTCAAATGGGTATACATTTAGATCATATGACAATTCTAATTTCTTTCCTGATATTTGTATGTTTTAGATAGTTTTCTCTAGACTCATCAGTTTGACTTGTAAGGCATCTATAACAGGGTCATTTGTGGTCCCATACATTGGACTGATTGGTATGCCATAGGTCCCCATTTTTTGTTCGTGGATATTGGTGTATTGTGGAGGGATGGATTGTTGTGGCATGTATGACATGTTTGGATTAGCGTGTTGTTGGTATTGAAAGTTTGGATTGGGGGTATGATGGTGAGTATGAATGTGGGATGAGTATGTTGGGATGTGTCCCCCAACCATTTGTGTCGATATTTGGGGGATATGGTGACCATGAACATTGTGATGTGCTAATGATACCATGGGTTGTGTGTTTTGACTACCTTGTCCAAATTGTTGGGTTTAGACAAGGGAAATGGTCAAAATTTTTCCTTGGGATTTGATGGTATTTGACAGTGTTGACGTGTTCACATTTTGTTGTTGTCCTTGAATAAATATATGTCATTTACCCCCACCCAAAGGATTTTGTGAGATACCAATGAGAGGATATGTTGAAGGTGTACTCATTGTACTCAATGTATCTATCAAATGGGGATTGGTATGGCTTGATGATGCCCCCGTGGCATTTACCGTATTGGTAAAAAGAGGATTGGAGTAACTTTCCCACATTGTTGCGGAGCCAAAGGTGGTTCCAGCCGATTGTGACAGTGTTGTGGATATTGTGGGCACTGTGACAGATTGTGATCCTCCAATGGATGTAGCATTTATTGAGTTGGAGTTGTTGGAATGTTGGAGGTAGCATGGACTGTCATTGTAGTGTCAAAGAAAGTATTGCTCATAGTGTTTGGAGGTTGACCACTATTTGACATGTTATGTGTGTTGTTGACATTAGGGTTTGGAGATGTTGATCTCAACATGTTAATGTCAAATCCTTGAGGTAATTTGGCTGCTTGACTTAAGAGTATGGCCAAATATCTGTCTCTGTCATATAGGACCATTTGTTCCACTAATTAAGAGGCCTCTAGGTCTTGTGCTGCCACCTCTAAGTTTTCTTCAAGTATTTATCTGTATACATCCTTACGTAAGAATGGTTCAAAGGGACTGTTTGATGAGGATGGCATTTTTGTGAGAGGTTGATTGTTTGTATTTCCAAATGGATTGTCAAAAGTCCAATTTGGGTCATACGTGGGATTGTTGATAGTGGAAGTGGGGTCTTGTCGAAAGTTTGTCATTTTTTGTTGTTGTTTTTGGAGTCTAGTTTCCACCATAAAATGAGATTGCTCAAATGAAAATGACAACTAAATGCAAGGATGGCACTATGCAAGTTATAAGTTCAAAATGACGACTAGAATGAATAATATTTTTTCATTTTTGGGAATAAAATATGCAATGTCTAAACTTAGAATGCAATTTGATAAAAGGATACCTAAGCACTTCTAAGCTCAATCTTTGTTTTCGATTTTGGTTACTAAAGGACTTGTTGAAAATGACAAGATGGCAAGGTCAAAATGACTAGTGAGTTTTCCTAACTAGGCTTTTGAGTTGGAAAAAATCTCACAAAAGGGACAATGACTAAAAAAAGGAATGATGATTAAGTCCAAGATAACCTAGTTTCGAGAGCAATGACATTGCAAATTGTGCTGAAATTTTCCTAATCCCAAGTATGCAAGAAGTAAAAGCTAGGGACAAGGTAATGCCTAATGTATGCTGTGTGTGGGAAATGTTAGTATCAAAATGATATGACAAAAACACACCAATGCAACATTAAACTAAAGAAAGCTAAATAGAATGAAATCAAAGAAATCAATCAGAGCTTCTTCAGAATCGTTCCATTGTCCTCTATCTCTAGTAATTTGCTTGAAGTCGTTGTTGTCAGATTGTATAAGTAGAGCTTCTCAGAATGGAAACTTGTAGAACAAGTATGCAAAGAGAGAGAATAATTCTCTATCCTATATGCTGGTGGAGTGAAATGTTGGTTTGTGGATATGCACAAGGGCTTTAGATAATGCACAGGGGCTGTGGATTATGAATGCTATTGAAACTATGATATGAGAATGATAGGCCATGATATGGATTGCTAATATGCTAAGCTATTCTATGCTATGATTCTAGAGGCTATGGATGCTGGAAAGCTGATTGACTATAGTTTTCCTATATGCAAGCTTCTTTTCTTTTCTTTTTTTCAAAGACCCGGCAATCCCTTTTATAGCTTTTTACAGGCAAGAGCCTAGCGGGCAAAGATCAATGGCTATGAGATTGTTTGGTAAATTTGAATGGTGAGAGATGGAGAGGTTGAGAGGAAGATGGAAAATGTTGGGAGGTTGGAGAGAAGAATGGAGGTTTGTCTTCAACCCATGGGAAAAACTTTGCTCAAAAAGATAGAAATTTGTTAATTTTCTATTTTGAAGTTATTTCACAGTTGTTGTAGATAATCCAAATTAAATAACTGAATTTATTTAATTTTATGTGAGTTATGTGGGTTGGGGGATTTGAATTTTTGAAATATTTGATGTGAATGGACATTAGAAGATTTAATTAAATATTAAAAATATTTAATTATGAATATACTTTAGAAGAATTAATTAAATATTTGGAATATTTAATTATGAATGGAATTTAGAGGACTTTTAGAATAGAAGAATATTTAATCTTTATTTGAATAAAATATTCAAGCCAATATTATATATGATAATTAATATAAATAAATCATCATGTTTATTTAATTAATTAAGAAATGGATAAGAAAAGTGATTAAATAAACTTATTTATTTAATTCAAATGAAAGAATGAACAATATAAATAAATTATTTAGATTTATTTATACGTAGATTGAATTCAAAGATATAAATAAATATTAAAAATATTTAATTAATTACAAGACTATTGTGATGTGACCTTTTTTAGGTGTATACATATGCAACTAAAAAAAATGAAGGATGAACCTATGGTCAAGAATGCAAATTAATGGTCAAAAGTTTTGAGCAATTTCAAAGCTAGTTTCTGACAGAATCCCTTTGGAAACAGTGTTTGACAAAAGATTGACAAGGTTTAGCTTCAAATTTGACTTTGTATGAAGTTTTTACTTGTGATAGGAAAATGTGTTGTTTGAGGCCTCAGATGCGTCACAGTGTCTCGAATGCGGTTTGATTTGAGCGAATGCAGCTCAGGGACTGAAAAATGTGACTTAGTTTGGAAGATGAGATCTGTGAGGTTCAAATGCATCATGATGCAGACATATGCGGTGTTTCAGAGATCAGATGTGGTTTATCAGTTCGATTGTGTCTTAATAGTTTTCAAATGCTTTGTAGAAAAGCAAATGAGTTTCAATAATTGCAACACAATTTGTTTTCTTGACGTATTGAGAGAAAATTTGATCTGTCTAATGTTGAATTTTTTGTCTAGAAATGATTAATGTTTGAGAAATCCAGTGAGCACTTGACAAGCACAATGTTTTGAATGTAAGAAAGCACACATAAGACAAGTACAATCCTAAAAGGCCAATAGGCCAAGGGTTTGTATACTTGATATAACCCACCGATATACCCTAGATTGGTGATAAACACCTTTCCTTCTCGAGAGCGGATAGCTTAGAATTTTGGTGGCATTAGCTCCCCTCCACAACTCATTAATGTCATTCGAGCACACCAAATTTTAATTCTTGGGTAGTGACTTCCCAAGATCTGCTATCTCTACTCAAGCGGATCAGTAGTGAGTGTCTTCGGGCATGATACTATACCCTGCACTATATCAAGCGATGGCCAAAGAATGGTTGGATTCTAAAATAAGAGGTGTTTAATATGGGCATTCTATTCATAGTGCATGATCCATGCGGTGAGATTCCCCTTTTAGATCCAGATTGTTGGAACCACATGCGTGATTCTTGGGCTTTCCCCAAGAATCCACTTTTATATACCGGCTGGAAGTCCCTCGGTGTCAGGGTGCTACCGGTCTTAGTCATCCTGGGGTGAGTACTTTTTCCAACAAGAACACGCCCAAGTTCTAGAGTTAGTAACCATTTCTCTTACACCTAGGATCTTTTGAAAGTACAAGGGGAGAGGATACTTCGATTACTAAGTCGTGAGGGTAATAACATATAAAAATGGGTCTGGTTTTTTTATCACCGAGTTTTCACGAGGTGAGAGCATAATCACCTACCATCTTGCAAAAACATTAAGGAAAATTATAAACACAAGTTCGTTTTATGTGCACCAACATAAATTTTCCTAAATTAAAATGAAAACAAGTGGTTTTGAGAGATAAATCTTTGACAAGCGTAGTTGCAAAACCACATGTCAATAGTTTGAATGTATGCCTTTGACCCACGAAGAACTCGAATGCCACATGCTACAAATCCTGATTAGTAACAAAAAACCTATGCTAGGAAGAATGTAGGAAATAACAAAAATGTAGAAGAAAAATAAGACAATAAACAAAAAGGAGTAGAAAAAAAAAATGAATGTCAAAAAGAAAAAAATATTACCAGGAAAATGTGTCACGATAGAGCAAATGCATTGCTCTATGTTCAGACGCGGCTTTCCAGACTTTGTTTGTAGTACATCAAAGCGATTGTGTCATTCTAGAGGCTGAATGTGTCGTGATACATAAGATGCATCACAATAAAAGTCAAATGCATCGCTTCGTACCTGTACCTACAAAAACGATAGAGAACAAACAAAACTATACGAAAATAATAAAAAGAAATAAAGTCGAGTTCACCAATGTAACTAAGGGTTAATTTTAGGTTAGATTAGAGGTTAGCAAATCAATAAAGACTAAGAAACCCAAAGAACTATGAAGCACAAAGGAAATTAAATAAGAGAATGATTATACCTAGTCCTTGAATCTTCCATGATTACCTCCATAACACCTTCTAACTTGTTGATTGTCATGTTGCCCTCAGACCAAATGTGCGAGCAATCTTTGACAAAGTACTACACAAGCTTTGAAGGATTTGAATCTAAATGCCCATGCCTATGATGATATGATTAAAAATTCATATGCCTAAATATGCCAAGACTTAATGGAATATGACAATAAATGCTGCAATTTCTGTAAAATCTCTAAGTATGTAAGTGTGTAATATAAAAATGAGAGAAAAATAGGATTTTAAAAAAAAATCCATTTTGAATGAACGGACGAGATCGACTTTCAATAGAGACCTAAAATCAGAGGATGAGATTAAATCTGATAATCCCTAATTAGGGTTAGGGAAAAATCCTTAAACGAGTGGTCGAGATGCCATCTAAGAAGATCAAATCGGTGGTGGAGAATAAATGAGATAATTAATTAGAAAATAAAGATTTTCAAAAATCAAGAAGATAAGAGTTGGACTGAAAATTAGATTTGAAAAATCAAGAATATGCCCGATTACTTGATTTTTGGAGGAATATTACCATTTTGAATTAAATTAATTCAAAATATGGGTTTTGTGAGATAATAAATAATCAGTTTTCAAATTATTTACTAAAATGAACTGACTGTTAAGAATGTGAAATCATTTTAAATAATTTCATTTATTTAAAATGAGAGAAATATTAATTTTGACAATAAAATAATTAAATATAAATATTTAATTTAGAAGATAAGATTAATTAATTAAATAAATCCATAAATTCATTTAATTATGAGAATTAGTGACATATTAAATAAATAAACGAAATTCATTTCTTTACTAATCAGGAAGAATAAATGAATAACGGTAATTTAATAAATTAATAAATTTAGTTAATTGTAAGCATATAATAGACCCTTAGTGACATATTGAATAAATAAATATAATTTATATATTTAATAATCATGAAGAATAACAGAGACATGAAATAATTAAATAATAATGTATTATTTAATTAATAGCTGAATGTTGACCAAGGACATAATTAAATGTCAAAATTATGCTAGGACGAAAGTGGTAAAAAATAGAGCTTGCAGGCCTAGGTCATTTTTAAGTGTCTACAAGTGTTTTATTAAACTATAAGTAACACTTATCTTTCTAATGTCAAGACTTCCTATAAAAATAGTGTTTGATTAAACTATAAGTAGATTATTGTCACCACTTTTCCTTCAACATGAAATGCCAAATGTAGCAATTGTTTTATTGCTTTTGTCAAGTTTCATTAACCAAGCTATTTACTAGGTTGAATAAAGTTGTGTTATGACCCTTCATCTCTTTAAAATAATTAGACTGATAGTAGTGAGATCAAGAAGGGGAGAAAACTAAACTCCTTCAAAATAGGGGTAGTTGTGGGTTTGTTGGTTTTCTTTGTATACTATATACTTAGTTCCTCTAGGATAAATAAGTCACTTTAGATCATTTTCTTAGTTGTGTATCCTAACTAATATAGAGTAAGATTTTTTATTTTAATTGACTACTACATAATAGTTTATGTGTTGAAATAATTTTTTCCATTCCTTCTAGTTTTTAAGAGAGGGAGAAGGGGTAGGAGAGAGATACTTGAGATAGAGTGAGTTAGTGAGTGAGAGAGAGACCTGAGAGAGGGAGTGGTGCTAGGAGGGAGAGACTTGAGAGAGAGAGAGATAAAGGAAGGGAGGGGTAAGGGTAGAGGGTAGGAGGCTCAGGGTTAAGTGGAGAGAGATAGAGGAGGAGGAGGAGAGAGAGACCTAAGAGAGGGAGAGGGGATAGGATATTGAAGATACTTGAGAGAGAGGAGAGGGAGGGAGGGAGAGATAGAGGGAGGGAGGGTTAAGGTAGAGGCTATATGGTTTAAGGGTTTGTGGTTAAGGGTGGAGGGGAGAGAGATAGAGGGAGTGAGTGAGAGAAAGAACTAAGAGAGGGAGAAGGGGTAGAAGGGAGAGACTTGAGATAGAGTGAGTGAGTGAGTGAGAGAGAGACCTAAGAGAGGGAGTGGTGCTAGGAGGGAGAGACTTGATAGAGAGAGATAAAGGAAGGTATGGTTCAGGGTAGAGGGTAGAGGGTTTAAGGGTTTAGGGTTTGAGGTTATGGCAGAGATATAGAGGGATATGGGAGGAGAGAAATACCTAAGAGAGGGAGAGGGGGTAGGATATTGAAGATACTTGAGAGAGAGAGAGGGAGGGAGTGGAAGAGAGATAGAGGGAGGGAGGTTAAGGGTAGAGGGTAGATGGTTTAATGGTTTAAGTTTTAAGGGTTAAGGGTTTAGGGTTTTAGGTTAAGGGTAGAGGTAAGATAGATAGAGGGAATGAGTGAGTGAGTGAGAGTGGGTAGGAGGGAGATACTTAAGATAGAGTGACTGAGTGAGTGAGAGAGAGAGAGAGAGACCTGAGAGAGGGAGTGGTGCTAGGAGGGAGAGCCTTGATAGAGAGAGAGGGAGGGAGTGGGAGAGAGATAGAGGGAGATAGGGTTAAGGGTAGAGGGTTTAAGGGTTTAGGGTTAATGGTCAATGGTTTAGGGTTATTGGTAGAGAGGAGAGAGATAGAGGGATTTAGTGAGAGAGAGAGAGGGAGTGAGTGGGAGAGAAATAGAGAGTAGAGGGTTAAGGGTAGTGGGTAGAAGGTAGATGGTTAAGGGTAGAGGGGAGGGAGATAAGAGTGAGTGAGAGAGAGAGAGAGAGAACCCTATAGAGAGGTAGAAGGGGTAGGAGGTGAAAATTTGAGAGAGAGGGAAAGAGGGGGAGTGGAGAGAGATAAGGGTGAGGTTTAAACCTAGAGGCAGAGGGTTTTATGGCTTAGAGTTTAAGGGGTTAAGGGCTTAAGGTTACGCTAAGGGTTTAGGTGTAGGGTCATGGGTAGAGGGGAGACACATAGAGTGGGAAGTGAGTGAGATAGATAGAGACCCAAGGAGAGGGAAAAGGCGGTAGGAGGGAGAGACTCGAGAGAGAGAGAGAGAGGGTAGAGGGTAGAGGTTTTAAGGGTTTAGAGTTTAAGGGTTAAGGGTTAAGGGTTAAGGGTTTAGGGTTTAGCGTTATGGGTAGAGGGGAGAGAGATAGAGGGATTCAGTCAAAGATAAAACCCCAACCTTAGGATTTTCTCAACACCATAAAAGACTAGTAACATAAGACAAGATAGGAAAGGAACATAAGACGAGACAGTAAAGGATAGATTCAAAAGATGCAACATACTATGTGGATATGTCCTTGAATCTTCTTAAGAAGATCCATGATTTTTTTATAAAGGAAGTGACTTCATAGATGCATCAAGTTCAATTATGCATATTTTAAACAATGAGGAAGAATTTCAAGTTGTTTTCAAGTCCTTCTCACCATAACCCTATTGGATAGTCACACTTCACATAGGAAGGTGAGTTGTTAGGTCACCCACATATATGATAGGTGGTTGTCCAATAAAGATAAAATGAGGAGACTATGTGTATTTATTACACATAACAAAAGAAGAGAAATGGTTGAATCAGGGTCATGATACAAGTACAAGGACAACACCTTTGCAAGAGCTACAGGAGGCAAAGAGGATTGATATTATTCATTCATGGGTGTACTGGTGAAAGTGAATGCAATAGGAAAAGGTCATTATCATTGATAAGGACAACCGACAATGCATGCTACAATCGTCTCATGAAGGACAACAATAACAAAAAATCTAAAGTTGCACAAGGCTCTATTCAAGGCCTTCACAATCAAACATTACATGAACAAGTTGCCAGATAACATTCAATGCATGATGTTTTAAGGAAAGGCATAAAAGGAAAAGACATTCAAGAAACATCAACTCTAGTTGACACAGATAATATGCCTATTGAAAACATGTCATTACAAGAGGTTTATGACAGCAATGGAACCCTCATATCATGTGATTGAGATATAATTGCTATGCACATAACCTTTCATGTAGGGGTTTTGGTCATCATGATTGAATACAAGAAACAAAAAGTTACAAATGACAATTAAGGAGTTATGATTCAGGAGAGGTCTCATTTTGGAAGCCAAGGCCATAGTACAAGTGTATATGAACAACAACTATGAGGTTATGTTACAAGATAGCCATGCAAGTTCATGTAGGACATCAAGCATTACAATGGTACAAGTGCATATGAACAACAATCAATAATCAACAAGTAGTGAAGGAAGCAAAGTACAGTTGTATTTTTACCTTTTCATAACATTGATCATCCATTCCAACAATAGGCTATAATAGTGAAGGAATATACTTGCACAGGGGTGTTTTAATGAAGATATTCAACATAAAAACCATCATAAATGATGGTGCTTCAAGGGAACAGAGCATAGTCATTAATAAGAGCAGTACCATTAAAGGCTACATGTTTTTCTTCATGTTATCTATGAATTTGAAAAAATAAATCGACACTGGGTGACAACATGACTATAGCAATGAAATGGATTGCAGTGAGATAAATAATATAAATGGTTGTTGCCACTATCTCATTTTCTCTTTGAATAGTCATTACTAAGTTCTAAAAAGTGAATAGAAAAGGGATAGGTGTCAATAATATACCTTCATTTGACAAGTCCTAGAATTTTGGTGATCTCATTGACCCAATAAGGCATTGATTAGAAATAATTTCATATCTTTTTGAAAAAATCAAAAGGAGGACTGATGTATCCAATTGTAAGAAGAGAGCAATGTCCAAGGGAGGGGTAGTACCATCATCTTAGGTACCACTGCTTCAAGATGATAAATGACAATCCTTGTGTGTGTATGCATGGAGGTCCTAAAGCATACTTTGGGTAAGGTGCATTCATGGCATCTTTTGGTGAAAGGTTTCCCAAGCATGAGAAAAGATTCAATGTTCTATTAGGATATGTTGGAACAATTATACACTAATCCCTCCCATAGGGTGTTTCCTCGCATCAAAACCAATCCCTTCTTCCTATCATTTGTTGACAAGGGAAATTGATCCAGTAAGTCATCATATAGGTTTCTACTTAAATAATCAATCTGGCCAGCATGCTGCTTTGTCAGTGCCATCTTGAGTAAACAAGGCCTTCCTTGCTATCTCAAACCTTAGATAGACTAAAGGTAAACAAAATATGAAATTATAGAACATAAATTTGCAATTTCCCACAATTCTCCCTCTCTCAGGTCTCTCTCTCTCTCACTCACTCCCTCTATGTCTCTCCCCTCTACCCTTAAACCCTAAACCCTAAACCCTTAACTCTTAAACCCTAAACCCTTAAACCCTCTACCCTCTACCCTGAACCCTATCTCCCTCTATCTCTTTCCCACTCCCTCCCTCTCTCTCTATCAATTCTCTCCCTCCTAGCACCACTCCCTCTCTTAGGTCTCTCTCTCTCACTCAGTCACTCTATCTCAAGTCTCTCCCTCCTACCTCCTCTCCCTCTCTTAGGTCTCTCTCTCACTCATTCACTCCCTCTATCTCTCTTCCTGATGGAGCTTCAAATTTTGTTCCTTGTTTTCCTTTCCTATCATGCCTTATGTCTCTGGTCTTTCATGGTGTTTGGGAAAATCCTAAGGTTGGGGTTTTAGCTTTGTCTCCATGTAAAATCCTAGTGTTTGTCTTACGCTTTGGGTGGGAACTATTTCGTTGTTACTTTTGGAGGGCCTCTAAAACATCTTATGCTCCATTGTTTCATCTAAGGTTGGGTCCCTTTGGTCTTAATATTTTATTCCCTCCACGGTATTTTATTTTTCCCTAAGTCTTGGTTGGCGCTGTGTTTCATCATTTTAAAACAACTTATGTCAATCATTTATCATAAACCTAGTGATGTCCCCCTCGTTCTTTTAATAAATTTTTTATTTTGTAGAGGGTAATTTTTGTGACCATTGATTGATTGTTATTTGATCTCAGTCATTCCTTGCCATCCCGCGATGACCCCACCACACTGCTTTGGCTAATCGTGATATCACGGGTGGGCGCTATGTGTCCCATCTGATGAAGCTGAAGGGGATGAGTTTGCATGACTGTTGATGAATTGTCGTTTGATCTCAACAGTTGCTCACCATCGTGTGATAAAAAATAACAAGGTCTTTATTGATCACAATATCATGGGTGACTACCACATGTCTTATTTGGTAAAGTCGAAGGAATAAGGGAAATACCTTGGTAAATTAATCTGGCTTTCATATGTTATGCAACGAGTTACTAAAGTGTTATTTAGATGCATGTGTTTCAAATCTATGGAGATGTTATAATCTCGGCAGGAAAGTTGCTAGATGGTTAATGATAAAGTTGATGACTATTTTGAAGGAATAGGATCACCGATGATCAGGATCTACAGTTGCCCACTATCACGTGATCGGAAGTTGTAAGGTCTTTACTAATTGCAATATCACGGGCGACCACCACGTGGATTTCCTTATAAATGTATTGTATGGTGGGCCCCTTATTGCCATGTTGGTGATTGCGTCAACTTGTTTTGAAGGAAATCGTTCAATGATTTGATTAAACTGACAAATTGACGACTAATATTTAAATCAGCATCAAATACGATTGGAGTTGTTCGTGCAGCGTGCGAGTAAGCTTTAATGGTGGATGAGACACTTACTAGCATGATTTGATCAAAATAAATTTTTTTATCCTTCTTTTATTGTATCACAAAGCATTCAAGTATTTTGCAAAGTAGTCTCAGAGCCAAAAGAAAAGTTGCGAGTTTCTACAATGAAGAATTGGGATTTTTGCAAACACAAAAGCCGTGAGTTAATTTCTGTGTCACCTGGTTATTCTACACTTGAATTTGAAAATTTATTTACTCTATGCTTGTTATTGGGCTTGTTGATAAATTTTTTAGGGCTATAGGTTGATTGAATTGTGGGGAATTATAGGGTTTTAATCTGTAATTTCATTTTCTGGTTAGTCCTAATTATTTGAAGTGTGAAATAGTAAGTAAGCCCTAGTTTATCCAAGATGGCACCTCCAAAGCAACACTCTGGCCAAATTGATTATTTGAGTAGGAACCTATATAATGATTTCTTGGATCAATTTCCATTGTCAACAAATGATAGGAAGAAGGGGTTGGTTCTGATGTGAGGAAAAATACTAGGGGAGGGATTGGTATATAATTGTTAAAATATAATTGATGTTAGGGTTCCTCTTACAAGTTTGGAGATGATTAGATTGTGGTATGGATAGAGGAATTTTCCTCACCCCTTCTCAAATAGCTGGATGTATGATATGGGGAAGTTGGTTGTGCCAAATGTGTTTCCTGATATAGATTTTCTTAGGGTTGTGGCTTTGAGATATGACCCTGTTATGTGGGTAATCAGGGACAATGGTGGAAGGGTTCTATTGAGCATTAACAAAGAAGAGGTCCAACAAGTTTTTGATTTGAGTGAGCCGAGTGTATACTTGGTTCTTATCAATCTTGAGGAAATGAAGTAGGAATATGGAAAATTAAAGTCTCTTTTTAGAGAAAAGTTGCTTCCACCTCATCTGGCTAGGGCATTGGGTTCAAGATTTTATATTAGCCCTAGTGACCAAGAACCATTCAGAGTAAATTGCTTTGCAAATCATTTCCTAGCCACTTTTTATTCATTGTGCCAGATTTTACATTTCAATCCTAGCACGGTGATGCCCATTGCCTACATGTTCATGGGGGTTCAAATACAACACCCCAATTTCTCTATGACATGATTTTGCCTCCTTCTTGGCTGAAAGGATACATGAAGGGTTGTTGAAGTTGTAGCAGAATAATACAGGCACTCAATTCTTTTGGTATTCTATGTTGATGCATATGTTCTTGTGCAAGAATGTTGACTTCTTTTTTGAGAAGATGGAATTAAGGAAATTTGTTGATGGAGAAAGATTGCATGTACATATATGGACTACAAACTTATCATGTAATAAAGAAGGCACCAATTATGTGCAATTTGATAATTGCTTTGCTTCTAGATTAAGGGCCAAATTGATGGTGAATGCACCTAGGATCCCTAAGGAATTTCATGATGTCTCAGACCAAAGGGGAGGAGGCCAGAATTAAAATTCTACCATAACTGGGGTGACATTATTCCATACCCAGTCTATAAGATCTCTCATAGTTTTCAAGGAACCCCCCATATAATGCCATACAATGTGCCACCAAGAGAGGGATTTGTAGAGGTTATGTGGCAAATAGGTTGTATCCATGACGATAACCTCACTGGGAGGGGTAAGGGAACCTTTTTCCCAGATTATATAGTGGTATTTGATTTTTTATTTTCAAAGGTAGGATGGATAAACTTTGGAAAATTCTTTGATGATTACCACTTAAGGTGTGGTCCAAAGACGCAACATGATCCTAAGGGCTTGTTTTCCCTTTTCAAAAAGAGAATAAAGGGTGGAAAGTTTGTGCATGAGTTCAACTTTCCTGAGGACCTGATTAGAAACGAATTTGATCTAAATAGGTAGGAGTTGAACAAGGAGAAATGGATAGCTTACGATAAGCTATTAGATATTGTGCAAAAAATGGATCCAAAGTATGATCCATTGTTGGAGTACAGTCCAAAACATAAGAAATTTGATTTTGTGATGGGGAACTTCAAAGAAATTATGCACACCTTTAGGACCAAGAAGATAAACTTGGAATTGAGTCAGGGTGTGCAGGTTCAAGGTGTCAGGCCAATGGAAACAAGGCCAACATACCAGCCTATAGAAAGGTGGCCCATTTATAGGAGGAAAAAGGATGACAACAGTGATGAAGAAGAAGTGGATAGAAAAGGTAAAAAAATAATGAAATTGCCTACACATCTAGGTCCAAATCTCAAAACACCTGGGGAAATTAATATTATTGATCTGGAATCATCACCAAAAGATAGTCCTTCATCACCACCATTTGAACCAAGCCCTAAGAGGCAAAGGACTGATTAGCCACCAGAGGATGTGATGGATGATATTGTTGTTACTAATCAAGATATGCTGATTGGTATGCCTTCCCCTCCTAGGTCAGCTAAACTAGTTTTATTTGATTTGGATATGAAAGGAAAATGTGTAAAAGATGCAAGAATGGAGGTATGTAAGGAGTTTCTTGATGATGATGCATTTATAAAAACTCTTGTCTTCTTGCAATTGTTATGGAGGATGAAATTTGAGGAATATCAAGATAAATGTAAAAAGAGGAGAGAGTTGAGACCTGACAGGTCGGACCAAGAGAATGATGAGGAAGTGAAAGCTGAATTAATGAAATAATTCAAGAACATTACTCCTGGGGAAGGAAGAAAACTGGTGACTCAGGTTGGTGTATTGATTTTTCTTGAATGGGACATTGTAGATGTTGTAGCATTTAATGCTATTCTAAAGTCCAAGCACCTCTTCCAAGACTCTGAAGAAGAGCTCAAGGTAGCACTGCAAGACTTTTCCTTCAGTGAAGAGTATGAGACTTTGGAAATTTGGACATTGGCCCCATAAGGGAGAAAGCCAGATGTTACAGATATTAACCCAAATTTTAGAGAAGGGTTAATAATAAAAAGAGCTTAAGAGACCTCAACCACTGAGGCTACTAATCTAACTATGAATGTGGCCAAATTGGTCCAAAAGATTGTTGAAAAAGAAGAGGCTAAAAAGAAGAGTCTGATGGAGAAGTATAACCTTTTGATTGAGGAATACAACAAAATGCAACAAAATAATGTTGAGTTGCAGACTGAGGTGGATAGGTTAAGGTATAAAAAGATTAGGGAGACATTAAGTGCTCTAGGAATCAGTTCATTACCTTCCACATTAGGGTCAATGCCTCCTACTTCTCCAATTGTTTCCACACCAGGGTCTCCTAGTTAGAATACTTCCCTCACCCCTCCTTTAGAATAAATTGATAAAGAAATAGAGTGCTCTTTCTATCCTACAAAGAAGCAGCTCATGCAAAAAATTGAAGAATTATAGGCATCATTCAAGGTAAGTGAGGAGGGATCTCTTTCAAAGCAAAAGGAGATTGTCACTACTCTCTTGAGAAACTTAAATGAAAAGGTTGATAATAGATTATCATCTATACATTATTTATATTCTTTACTATTTGATGCATTAAATAATATAGATATGGACTAGAAGGTAGTGATACCACTAATTCAAAATTGGATCCCTAGGGCCAGTGATTTGGGTATAATGTTTACAGCCTCAAGGTTTGATACAAATAATAGGCCCAAGTCATTAAAGCCTACTCATGTGTTAGTAAAATCATTGCAAGGTTTTCAGACCTTACCAGATGACTTGAGTAGGAGGATAGGGGAATTGGTGAAGAATTTTGATGATTTGTGTAACACATTGTTACCTGATATAATTGATGAGCAGAGGAACATCAGGTCACTCCAGTAGTGGCAAGATCATGCAAATGAGGTCATCAACGACCAAATTAAATTAATTTTTGATGGCTCAGATTATGATTTGTTGGTGAGCTATATGGATAAAATCATTAGCACCAGCTCATTTTTTGAATCTTTTGAAAGAGATGCAAATCAGGTAGCAGTTAAATATACACCTTATAATGCTAAGGTAAATGAGGTAATTAATTTTGACTGGCCGACTGATGAAGAATACTAGAAATGGGTAACTAAATATTTAGTTGAGGAAGAATAAAAGAAGTGGGTTGCTAACAGTTGGAAAATAAGCTATTGCAGTTACAACGGTTTCCAATTTTTCTTTGGTGGCAATCTTGGCACAAGATTCTTATGGCTTTTGTTGCTGCATCAACTTTTCTCAGCTGGGACGATGAATAGGAATATTCTCTAGGGTGATTGTTGTTGTAACAATTTTTGGAATGTCACCGGGTATTCCAATTGGCTGGCGACATGTGTACTTTTTGTCCCGATGCTTGTTTGCTCCTTCATTTTCTATAAGAAGGATTTCAAGGCCAGAAGTACGGGTTAGAGAGTTAGATAATTTTGGGTCGAGTCTAGGTGAAGTTGCAAATAAAATTGTAAAGTTTGATGGTTTTATAAAATGCAATTTAGGTTCTGAGCCATTCTATAATAGGTTTTGAATTCATGGGGATTTAATGTTGTATAACAGTACTAGCATTCAAGTTGAAATGATAAATTCAAACTCATGTCTCTCCAATGTACATGCATATCTGAATTTTGAATAAGATAACTAAGGGTTGTTTCATTCATCTCATTGTTGTGGTGTGTATGATCCTTATTTTATCTTTAATTCAAGGGATTAATTAAAATGCTTAAATGGGATTATAGGGAGATATGTTATGTATAAGGATTTGATAAGTAGTATTGGGTTAGAATACATATTGATGAGATTGCAATACAATGTGATCAAGGATCATATATGTTATGTGTTAAATTTTTCATAAACCCTTGAATATTTATGAATTTGACTCCCGCAATGGATATATGGCACTGATATAAGTTGTATGATTTTGTATTTGTTCGTCTTTACCTAGAGCTTGCTAAAAACTGCAAATCAATGACCTATTTTATCTTGGGATTGTGTTGTAGTTATCTCATGCTCCAAATAGTTGATAATGTTGATGAATAGCCAATTCTATTCAATATTATCCTATTATTTTGAGCTATTAAATGAGATTATCTATTATTGTTAATGTTGTTTATAATATTGGTGTAGAGGTTGTAAACACATTATGAGATCACCCTCTTGGGTCTTGCAAAGCCGACCAAACTATAGGAGGCTTTTTAAAAGTCCTCGTCAATTGGTCCAGGTCCTCTGAGCTACCCTTGATTGGGATTGGTAATTCCATAGGTAGATTAGAAGACCAACTTGGTTACATTATAAAACAAAACCAACACTTCCCTCTACCCTTAACCGGAAACCCTAAGCCCTTAACCCCTAACCCTTAAACCCTTAAACCATTTACCCTCTACCCTTAACCCCCCTCCCTCTATCACTCTTCCACTCCCTCCCTTTCTCTCTCTCTCTCAAGTCTCTCCATCCTACCCCCTCTCCCTCTCTTTGGTCTCTCTCAACCCTTAACCTTCCCTTCCTTTATCTCTCTCTCTCTCTCTCTCTCTCTCTCTCAAGTCTCTACCTCCTAGCACCACTCCCTCTCTTAGCTCTCTCTCTCACTCACTCACTCTCACTCTCTCACTCACT
>VDFB02000003.1:307224611-307670813 GCA_007258455.2 Sequoia sempervirens | reverse complement strand
CCGGGAAGGTGATCCCTTAATTCATTTACAACCTCTACACCATTATTATAAACAACATTAACAATAACAGATGATCTCACTTAATAGCTCAACAAAATAGGATAATACTAAAATAAATTGGCTATTTATTAATAATATCAACTACTTGGAGCATGAGATAACTAACACATTCCATAGTGTAAAATAGTCATTGATTTGCAATTTGTAGCAAGTGCTAGGTAAAGACAAACAAAATATTGAACCATACAAATTAGTACAACTTAGATCAGTGCCATATATCCATTGAGGGGGTCAAATTCATAAAAAATGATCTAAGGGTTTATGACAGATTTAACACATAACATATAAGATCCTTGAGAACATTTCTTTACAATTTCATCAACTTTTATTCTAACCCAATACTACTTATCAAATCCTTATACATAACACATCCACCTACAATCCCATTCAAGCATTATAATTAATTCCTTGAATTAAAGCCAAAACAGAAATCATACACACCACAAGAGTTAGATGAACGAGACAACCCTTGATTATCTTCTTCAAAATTTAGATATGTATGTACAATGGAGAGACATGAGTTTGAATTAATCATTTAAATTCAAATGCTAGTACTGTCATAAAACATCAAATCCCCATGAATTCAAAACCTACTATAGAATGACTCAAAACCTAAATTACATTTTTCTTAAAACCATCAAACTTTACAATTTTCTCTACAACTCTACCTAGACTCGAACAAAAAATATCTAACTTGCTAACCCGTAATTCTAGCCTTGAAATCCTTTTTATAGAAAATGAAGGAGCAAACAAGCATCAGGCCAAAAAGTACCTTTCATTTCACATGCTTTTCTTCACAAAACTCTTGAGGACAACAACTATACCTTCTTTATTTCTCATCCTACACCCTATTCATGCATCCTACAAGTACAACAGTATCCATGGGGCATCTTGCACAAGCTACAATAATCACAAAAAGTGTAAGAGCCCCTTTATATCATGTTTGGACTACAAAACCCTCCAAAATAGGGTAACCATGCTATATGCAAATAAATGAAGCTTTCTAACTCAAATCAATGCCTTAAGCCCTCAAATTAGATGTAAATAAAAGCTAACACATATATTCATGACCTGGAATTTATTTCACATAAAAATATGGATGTATGTGACCGTATAGTGCTGCATAACAAGAAAAATACAGAAATTTTGAAGAAAATCACAAATTTTTGAATGTCAAGAGCTTGTATTTTAAATCCTCAACCATCAACAACCATTACAATGATCACTTTATTCCTTTTAAATTCTTTTACACATCAACCACTAAACAACCATCTCTACAACTGAATTTTTAATCTTTTATGATCACATGAAACATAAAACACACTAATTTCAAGGTTGCTAACATCACTATTGCAATGTTTTAATTTTTTGACCTTTCAAACAAAAAAAAGTACATCATTAAATTAATTATGTAATGGCATAAAGAATTACAAAACATCATGAATTAATTATGTAACCACATAATTCAAATATAATTCTATCAGAAATTAATATCAAATAGATAATATATAATTCTTTCATACATTTCAATGCGATTGATCTTCTTCTTCATCCAACTCTTTGTCTATATCTATACAGTCAGATTCGACATTATGAGTTGGTCATATTATCATCATCATCATTGATGCTCAGGAGTTTTCAATAATGTCATCATCCACAGGATATCGTAGACATTAACTCCTACATCATCATGATCTAGTTCCTCCTCTTTGACATCTTCGTCAGGGACATCATCAACTAACTATTGATCCTAATCATCATTTGCATCATCTTTTAGTTCTTGGGTATCTTCTTCTTCCACCACATTATAATTTACTGGCCTTCCTCTTGGATCATGTCTAACAACAAATGACCAACCCGGTTTACCTGGAACCTCTAAGTAAAATACATTCTCACATTGGCTTGGAAGAACATAGGGCTCATGGTAAATCCATTATCATGTTCAATAACAGTTCTCTAAGGATCATTTTCATTCAATCATATCATGTACCATAGGATGATGAACAAAATTAATCTGAAGGACTTAAACTCACACTCAAGTATATCATCCAAAATCCCATAGTATCAATTTTTTGAGACTTCTGGATGTATGTCACTTCTAGATGAAACATTAGTCACCTGAAAGACTATAGTTATACCAAAATCACAAGTTTTCTTCATGTCATCCAACATTTTGATTCAAAATTTATGACCATTGCACCACATAACCTTGTGGTCTTTCACCTGCAATATGTCAAACATGTAAAAATTATTGCAATATCATCAATTGATAAACATATTTATTCTTGGCTGAATATATGCAAAGAAAACAATCTCAACATATATATACATCAATATAATTGAAAATAATTAAATAATATGGGTGATTACTATTTTTATATGTACCTGTTTATCTCTTAAACCATATGCTAAATCAATTTCCCTTTGTGTAACATTGGAATCTCCATTACAATGAGCTTCTTTAACCAATGAAGCCGCAACTTCCCATGTTAATGCGCGACTAGATTGTTGACATCATTCAATCCATACCGTCATCCAATCAAGATTGTTTGCGATGTACAAATGTAGTGCATCCCACTCTCGACCAACTGTATAAAAAAAATTTGAAATTCGCAAACGACGTATAATTAGTTAAATACCACAGTATACGACCTTAATTTATAATTGATTTATATTGAAGATTAAAAATTAAATAAGTACAATATACTTAAAAACCATATGTAAAATTTATTCTAATTAATCTCCATGACCATCTTATAATTACCTCTCACTTTCCCCATCAGGTACTCCCCTTCAAATTTGTTAATGGAGTTGGGATCCCAAATGCGATCTACATGGATCTTTGCTGATCTTTGCTGCAAACTTAGGAAGATATTCACTAATCTACACCATGGTTTGGTATACCATATATCTCTCAACCATAGAACCTTCAAGATGTGCTCTTTATCTAACCAAAGCCTTCAAAAATTTCAAGTGCCTCTCAGCCATCGACATTGACCTTGTGTGTACAGATCCACACAATTCAATCTCCTCAACTTGGTGTATGAGGTAGTGTTCTTATGCATTGAAAAATGTTGAAGGTAGACACTTTTGCATTTCACACATTAGACGAGGAATTTTTCTCTTCCAATAATTTATATCTTCTTTATGAATTTCTTTAGATGAAAACCATCTACAAGTGATTCAAGGCACAAATATATTAATGAGATTTAATAAAAATATACAGTATATTACATAACAAGTTAAAAAAATGGCAATTATAAGATGTATATAATGAATTGAACAAATATCGCTACTTACCTCATGTATTTTCCAAGATTATATATAACTTGCTTGACATTGTTGTCAAAGTTGTCTAGGAGAGATAGAGGTAGAACGTACTGCAACAATTATAAAATGATCTTTTCATTATTTTTTCAAAAGTACTAAACATAATACACTAAAAAGTACATGCATTATACAAGTGTATATAATATACGAGAATAATTACCTTAATGAAGGTATTCCAATCATGTGTTTTCATCCCTGACCCAAATTCACCTTTCTTTGTTATTATATTGTTTATGTTCGCAGCAAATCCTGTGGAAAATCAAATTTTTCATATGACTTATTCTATAGCATTGCTTTGCTGCTTTGTTAATAACCAAGGAAGGGAACTTATATTAATTTGGTCTCCATCGCTATTTAAGTGAATGACATTTTTCATTCATGATTGGCTTCCTGAATGTCACTACAAATTTTTACAATTTTTTCTTTGTCATGCCTTCCATCCAATATTTTCCATAAAGTTTCTATTATATTCTTTCTCATATGCATTATATCAAACAAATGCACAATTTGTAGCTTCTCATAGTAGGGAAATTTACTAAATTGTCTGGGATAACTTTTCAGTCCCTGTGGAAGCTGGCCATTAATGCCTTGATGACCTTCATGAAGCATATAAGTTAAACAAACTAATAATGACAATCATTGTCAATTACAACATGAGTAAACACAACACAATATAAAAATATAATTTCAAAACATATCATATATGATAGATAACAAAATTGATCTGATGTATAACCTTGACGATTAATTCTATTATATTCCAACTTCCATAGGCGAGGTGTCATTCTTTGTGGTTTTGATGTAGTCTCTTCTTTCCCATTGAAAAGATGTTTTTCAGTAGTTCGATACTTATGATTTCTATGAAGTTCCTATACTCATCAAACACCTACTTTCCTAAGCTTGTTGAACAATGAGATTTCATCTTTGGACCACAAATTGTACATGCAAATTTTCCCTTTGTTTGAAGACCTACAAGATCATATATAATTGGATTAAATATATAAATTTTTATCATTATATATAATGAATAGATTATTTTAAAAGCATGCATGATATCTACTTCATAAAATTAAATATTGTTAAAGTGTAGTCGAACGTTATAACATACCACAAACATGTGTTAGCCCTAGGGCATCATGAATTGTCCATACAAGCATTGCATGGAATTGAAATTGTCTTTGTCATATTGGTCTAGAGACGTCATACATAGTGACGCCATTCCATAACTTTAGTAACTCATCGATAAGAGGCTCGATATATACATTCATATCTTTAACTTGGTACTTACCTAGTTGAATGAACATAAACATTACATATTATTAACCATTTCTTTGCTTGGCTATGCTCTAAATTAATGTACATGACTATTAAATGAAAAAATATAAGTCATTATGCAACAAATATGACAAATGAGATGCTACTACATTAAAGAAAATTGATGTAAACAAATACCTGGAACAATCATTGACAATAGTATGTGCTCCCTCTTTATTGACATCCATGGAGGAATTTTATTGTTGATAACAAAAATAGGCCACACTAAGTAAATAGATCTCAGCTCTCCAAATGGATTGACCTTTATTTAGTTCCCCAATGAAAGATTGAATTAAGGGTTCTTCTTTAAAGTGTGGCCATTTTCCTCCATGTCCTAAATAGAGATCATCCACAGACACATTTGAAGAATGTCAATCTCCTCCTATTTAGGTGCATGGTAATCCATAAATTGTACTAAGATTTGCACCCTAAATAATCATTGCATACATGGAATAATGAGATGCAATATGAAAGATCTTGTGAGAACTTCTTTTTGTAGTTAATTTGTTGATATCCTACTTTGATGTATTCTAGGAATTACATTTGCAATTCCTATTGTTTATGATATATATAATATGATCCTTGGGACATGCATCTGTACTTGATACTCCATTCTGATATCTTTCATAATGCTAGATAAATCTTGGTATGAGTGAGGTAAAATATTTGATGGTGGTAACAAAATTCACCAATCAATCTACAACAAAAAATAATTTGTTAATATAAAGAATATTAATGGTACATATTTCATCCTTTATTTACTAGTGATGAACTAACAACAATTAAAATAGATGAAAAAAGATGACATATATGGCATACCTTAACATCTGTGAGATTAAAATGTTAGATAAACCATTCATAACCTTCAAGTTCAACAACAACAATACATCAGAGAGAAGAGTTGTTTGGGAGCCTTCATAAAGGGACTTGTATGCCTTCTCAAGTACAAATAAATCATGAACATCATCAAATTCATCTTGATCATCATGATCAGCTCTACCACTAAATGTGTCATGGATCAATGTATTTGTACCATCATTTTCAATTGTGTTTTCTGGCGCATGATCATCTTCTTCCATAGGATCATTAACTTCATCTTCGATATTCACAGCTCCATATTCGTCCACTTGAAAAACCACATTCTTTGGGCCGTGATAATCCATATCATCTTCCCTAGGGCACCCCACCTTTATAATAATGACAGAAACAAATAAACCATGATCATGATCAAGTGATTATATATATATATATATAATGTTAAAACGATATAAACATTTACAAATTCAATCAATATAAACACATAATGAACAACTTACCAATGGACGATAATCATGCCCCCCTTCAACATGACCATGTTGCCGACAATGTTTCTCAGCTGTTGTGATTAGAAGTCATCTCATTTTTAAGCCCTTGCAATTATTGCAAGGAGAGTAACATTTCCCATCACCCTTTCTTTTCAATCTAGCCATCAATCTATCAAGTGTCTCTTCATTTTGTTCTAGACTAATATTATCTAACATGATTTTTCTTTACCAAGCTTGACTATTTAGATCTTCAAAAAATATCAAACTCACACTCCAATAATTTTTATTCATAGAAAGGTAACAAAATCTAATAATTTGGATATTTTACACCAAAAAATTGGCATGCAACCACCCAAAGAAATGATGCAGTTAATGACCCCAAAAACACTTTAAAATGCTAATTCCAAAACTTAGTAATTCTGATTTTACTATGATTTCCAACCCGTTAGACTCCTAAAATCATAATATTGAACTTGATATGGCTTCCTACAATGATGGAAGTAGTGAGCTAGTAAGAGCAAGTGGCACATTCCTAAGGAGAAACAAGTCAAAATCATCATTGCTACTGTCAATATGGATTTATCCTTTTAGTTAAAGATGTAATGTGTCACTTCTTATGATGAGCTTATTCCTAGGGCCCTCAACATTGAGAGAGCCCTGTCGCTGAGAAGCACACACTAGTAGAATTTGGAAGATAAATGACTAGGTGACTAAAAATTTTAGTCACAACAACTAAAAATGACTAAATTCTGCTCATTTTTTGCAACTCAGTTATAAATGAGTAAATAAATTACTAGTTTGGTCATTGATTAAAAATTATTTAGTCACACAAATAAAAATGACTAAATAGTTAGTCATTTATTTATTCACAATCCATTTGAATAAATCATTTAAGGAATCAATAATATAGCCCGCCAAAATACTTTAAAACTTTAATAAACTTATACCCTAAAACTTTTTTAAAATCTTATTTTCAATAGCCCACACCAAAATGGAGTTCATTTTAATAAACTCTCCTAAACCTTAAATCAAAACATTAGTTTGAAGCATAGACTGCCAAAATGGAGAAGTGTTTCAGTAAAGAATAATAGAGAATGGTGAGGAGATGTGCATGAAAGGAGACATAGGATTCATTGATACTTATCTCATTCCTACTCTGCTCAACAAATCTTACATTGTTGCCGCTACTATTTTTAATCTAGGTATTTACTTGACATATATTTGCATAATCTCAAATTCCTTCAGAGGCTTTTGAAGTATCAATGTATCCTATATAGGGTTTAGAATGATTTCTTTTAATTAAAAAAATAAATAAATGATGCATTTCCCTGTAATTAGATAATGTGGAGATCTCCTAAATCTTCCCCAACACACTATCCTCTTTTGTACTATATTCACTACTCCAGCTACTCGGGTTTTGCATGTGACATCTTTAATATCTTCATGACCGTGGCTTTTAAATAGATCTCAGTCTTTGCTTTAATTATTTTCATGGTAACCCTTGAGTTCCATAATCCACCTTCAATCTCTTCTAAGAATGGTGTCTTAAGCTAGACTGCATAGTATGCATATAAAGCAAGTCCTTCATACCTGCCATTGTTCCAAACCATCACTCACTGCCTTGCTTAAAATTTTGCCTCCATAAGCATAATAGCATGTTTTAAAATCATGGTTTCCAGTTATTGACCATTAAGGTCACCACTTTCATCGAGATATAATGAGAATTTTTGTTTTCAAACTCCAAGGCATTATGCAAAGATAACATTGTGAATTGTTTGATGTGTATGATTTGATTTGCACATTTACTACTTTTCTAATTGCCTTTAAGACTAGATATTGCACTATCAGCTGCAATCTCAAAAAACTCACTCACTGTCACTTGAAGATTCATTTCATGAACATCCTTGTATAAAATCAAACTATGCCCTATAGACTGCCTACTTACCATGTGGGACTCATTGTTTCATCGTATTCTAGATCTTAAGATCCTTCAACGTTATTGACACTACTTCACAGTCCACAAGGTATTATTCACTATTCTCCCATCTTTAGTGAGTCTCAAAACACTGCTCAAACATGCAATACACTACCTCCATTATACAATATTAATGGCTAAGAAGAAACATTGAACCTATGATTACCACTGTTACTTCATTTGGACAGTCATTCCCTGATTGCATTTTCCTTGTCTAACACTACCAAAAGCATTTGAAAAACCCTTAAGGTCAGCAAGGGGGTAAGGAAACTCACTGTTAAAATATCCACTTTACTATGCAAGGTTTGAGCTTTATTATCTTGTCACTGCTTAGCCTATTTTTAACTGTCACATCTCAAGTGACTGTCATTCTTCTTACCGTAGATTGCATTTACAAATGTCACTAAGCTACATAGTGTGCTTGTTATTGGCTACAATCTTTAGATTGCAAGATTTTTTTATTAGCTACAATGTCTCAATCTTTCTGGTATTGCAACTTCAGTAATCCGCTAGAGTTATTTTTTATGTTTGTATGAAGGCCTAGGGTTTGTACCCTAATCATGCTATTACCAATGATTCTGTTGGTATTAAAAAACAACCTTAAATCTTGGGTTAGAAAATTAGTTGGCTTGACAAAGTTGTGGTATGATCTTGGATTGTATCCTAGAGTGTGTGGGAAGCTTGTGTTTGATCATTAAGGTATGTAAACCTGATCAAGGAAATGTATCCTATATAGCATGGGTCTTGATTTAATACTTTCCATAATGGTTATTAGAAATCACATTATTATAGTTTGTGGTAACCCAAGATTGCATTCAAGTATGTAACAAACTTGGTTTGTAGTTTAAGCTATACACTTTTAAGTAACAGTCATAAGGTTTAGAAAATATTGATCACTCTCTAGAATAACCCATTAAACATGGGTTGTGCTTGAATGCACTACATAATTGATATAACACAAACACTTTGCATATCAACCAGTTATAGGCTCTTTATTGTAGCAAGAGGTAATCACTCTTGATCATGCTATAATTACATCCTAACCTGTTAAACTTGAGACAACCTGAATGCACCCAATGATGATTGACACCTACATTATACAACCTGAATTAACTACATTATATGAGTGCCTCCATTTCTATCACAACATAGCCACATTAAACTTGGGTCACACATGAATGCATCCTATATTTGTAATAGAACAACTGTGCCACATGACCAATAGAGTTATGGATCAAATAATTATAGTCACAAGAATATGTTCCTTTGTTGTGATCTTATGGTGATTCCACACAAAAAAAATTGGACATGAAATTCTCAAAACCCTAAACCTCTAAAAATGAAATCTGATGAGATGTTGCTTTAAAATATGATTTTCAAAACTCGAACTAAAAATATAAATTCACAACTGAATTCTGCAAAAAGACAATGACTACCCTCAACCTAGCGATATCTTCTTGAATTTTTTCTGATTTTTCCCAAAAAAATCATCCTTAGTTCTCCACAAACTATCTCAAGTAGAGCAAAACACTGTCACAATAAATCAGTGAACTCACTTTTCTTTATGTCGGCCACAATTTGATTTTTTTCTTATTTTTCGTGTTTGTCAGAATTTCGACGAAACTCATAGTTGAATTTTTGATGAAACCCAAGTTTGTCGAAATTTCGACGAACGTCAGGGATAAAAAAGTTTAAAAAATTGAAAATTACACATCAAATTTTACAAGCACCTGACGATACATCAAATTATAAATATTTTGTTAGATTTTGCAATCAAATGAGTTAGTGTCGTGATGCTTAGAAAATTATTGTCCAATCCTATGGGATCACGTTTGGCCCCTCTACAAAAAGATTTCTCAATTTTTACTATCTTGGATGCATTTTCCCATGGTGGCATATTTTCACTTGGGAAAAAAGTTGTCAAATGCAAGTAGTTGAAAGTTGCAAAGTGGTGCAACATTTCTTCTGCAAATTATGTGATCAAATGGACTATTCCAACATTTCTGATAGGTATGTTTACACTAAGCATGGTCCTCTTTTGCACCAAACATGCAGAATCGCTATGAGCTATGTTCAACCAGATCGATCCCTTAAGAGTCCAAAGTGCAAAATGGTTCCAAACTTCAACATGTTGTTACCAGATACCATGAAACTTAGAAACTTCTCATTTGATCCTATGGGATCCTTTTGGCCCCTTTACAGTAACATCTCTTAGTTTTTTCTATCTTGGAGGCATTTTCCCATGGTGGTGAATTTTCACTTGGAGAAAACAAAGTTGTCAAATGCATGTAGTTGAAAGTTGCAAAGTGGCGCAACTTTAGTTATGTAGCTCATGTGACCAAATAGACTTTTCTAACATGTTTGAATAGGTATTTTTATGCTAGGAATGGTCCTCTTTTTGCACCAAAACATGCGAAATTGCTCTGAGTTACATTCAACCATATTGATCCCTTAAGAGTCCAAAGTGCAAAATGGCTGCAAACTTCAGTATGTTGTTACTTGGATACCATGATGCTTAGAAAATTTCTATCTAATCCTATGGGATTTTGTTGGTTCTCTCTACAATAACCTCTCTCAATTTTTGTTATCTGAGAGTGGTTTTCTCATGGTGGTGAATTTTCATTTGATGGAAAAAGTGTCAAATGTAAGCAGTGCAAAGTTGCAAAGTGTTGCAACTTTTGTTCTGCAAATATTGTGACCAATTTTTTTTTCCAACACATCCAAATAGATATTTTTATGCTAGGAATGGTCCTCTTTCACAGCCAAACATGCAGAATCACTTCGAGCTACATTCAACGGAATCGATCCCTTAAGAGTCCAAACTGCAAAATGACTGCAAACTTCAACATGTTGTTACTTAGATATTGTGATGCTTAGAAACTTCTCATTTGATCTTATAGGATCATGTTGGTCCCCTCTACAATAACCTATCTCTATTTTCTCTATCTCAGTGGCATTTTTTAGTGGTGGCAAATTTTCACTTGGGAGAAAGTTTTCAAATGCAAGTAGTTGAAAGTTGCAAAGTGGTGTAACTTTTGTTTTACAACTCATGTGACCAAATGGATTGTTCAAACACATCTGAATGGGTAAATTTACACTAGGAATGGTCTTCTTTTATACCCAAAGATGCAGAATCACTCTGAGCTATGTTCACCGACTTGATCCCTTGAGGGTCCAAAGTGCAAAAGGGAAGCAAACTTTGACGAGTTATTACTCAGAAACTGTTATGCTTATGAATACTCTATATGAAACTATGATATCATGTTGGGACCCTATACAATAACCTCTCTCAGTTTTTGTTATCTTAGAGTCATTTTCCTGTGATGTCCAGTTTTCACTTGATGGAAAAAGTGTCAAATTCAAGCAGTGTAAAGTTGCAAAGTGGTGCAACTTTTCTTTTGCAATTCATGTGACCAAAAAAATTGCTCCAATGCATCTTGATAGGTAGGTTTACACTAGGCATGGTCCTCTTTCACACCCAAACACACAAAATTTCTTTGAGCTATGTTCAATTGGCTTGATCCCTTATGATGGCATGCAAAACACTTGAAAAGAGAAACATATACATGACAATTGAAAAGTCTAAGTTTTTCACACAACAAGCATATGATCATTGGTGCAGAGCATCTTGTTCCCCCATTTGATGAAGAAGTTTTAGTTCAGTGGGTTTTGTGATGATAATGTCAAATAAGGCCATGATAGGCCATTTTGTAATCTTTCTTTTAGTTTTGAGTTAGTGTGGGGTCATTTGAATCAATTATATAAGTACGATAGGGAGTAGGAATACAAAAATAGCATTGGTAAAGGCATTGGAAGATATTAATAACATTGCCCCTATTGAAAATTCAAAATTTAGGCCTTAAAAGCAAGGCTAGACAAGGTGAAAAGAAGAAATTGCTTGAGAACAAGTTAAAATAGGTTGGAAATAGGGTGAGGTTGTGGAGTTTGATGTGTTCAAAAGTATGTTATGGAATGATGCCCTAGTTGGGAAAAGAGGGGTTTTGAATGAAAAAGAGAGGTTTGAGGGAGTAACAGTGGGTAAAGTCAGGGGGCAGTGTAATTTGATGGTCAATTAAGTTTGTGCAGGCAGAATGAAGAGTGTTCGAAGAGGTTTTGAGGTTGTATGAGGTTTGGATATGGGGTTTTCAATAAACCTTAGCAAAATTTGAGAAAAGTGAGGGTTTAGAGGATAGTTGGATTAGAGGGCCAATCACACCCTAAAAATTATGGATTTTGTGGATTAGTAGACTGCTAAATGCTTCCCAATTATTATTTTTCAATTGGAAGAGTGATTGAGAGGGTGTTTCTTTGTTAAATAGACCTATTTGGGGGTCTAGGATAGCGTTGAAGCACTAGGTTGAGGGTTTTATTTCAAAAGAGTCTCATGAGATTTTGAGCCATGTGAAAGTATGTGTTAAAGGGTATCTAAAAAGAATGAGGGTTGAAGAGATTGTTTATAAAATTTGAAAGTTATGTCAAGAAAGGTAGGTCTGCTAACCTACGTGAAAAACTGAAAACAAGCCAAGATAGTGATTTGGGGGAAGAAAAGTGGTTGGAAGTTCTTTGTATGGTAAAAGTGGATTGAAGGCCTCCCTATCATTGCATCAATCATCTTCAAGTCTAGCAAGCGCAAGACATTTTTCAATTATCCTCCTTGCATTTTGTCACTTTTATTTGAGATGATTTTCAATGCTTGAAAATTGGAGTCTAAGAGAAACAAGTGATTCTCTCATGTACATTTATTATTTTGTTTTATAAATAAAAACTCCACCATTGAGTCCATTTCTTCTTTGTATTATAAATTATAACTTGATTTCTCCCAAGTCCATTTCCTATATAGGAAATAATATTTCAAAAAGTTAACATATAAATCTTTTGACATGTTTATATGGTGACAAATCAAAAACATAACAATTCCTTTTGCACTATTAGGATTATGCTATGAAAATGTTTAAAGACTATTCAAGATAAATGTTTGTATGATAATGTGTCAAGAAGTTAAATATTTCATCTACTCTAAATATTATGTTTTGGAAGAGTTGTGAAGATTATGTATCCTTTGCTTAATTGAGATGTTCCAATCAAAGGATTAAATATATTGGAATCTTTTTATGAATCATTTAATGGAATACCAATTGAAAACGTGTTTTTTGCTTTTAGATAAGGTTTTTTAGCATCAATTAATTAATATTCAAGAAAAACCATGAAGGATAGAAATGATCAATGCTAGGGCTAACCAATTAATAAGTGTAGACACGTAAAATGTACCAATTGACATTATACATTTGATCTCGACTACTAACATCATTTCATCCTAAATCATCCTTTAGTCTAACCATTTATTCAAATACCCCTATCTGATTAAATTCATCAATATTCCTCTCTTAATTAAATAAACCAGTTATCTAATTAAGTCACCTCTTCTCGATAATTAAATAATCATTTTGATCTAATTATCCTATTTAATTAAATAATTAATTTTATTTGATTAAATCTCTAAAGTCTATCTATTAAAATAAATAAATAAAAACCTTAGTTAGTTTAATCTAACAATCATATATTTTAATTAAATAAATCAAAATCTTTATTTAATTAATCTCTTATCACATTCATCTCATATTTGATTTAAATAAATCCACAAATTTAAGTTAAATAGGTCACATCATATAATCCCCTTTATTAAATTAATTAAATTTGATTAATTTAATCTCCTATCATGTCCCATCCTCTAGCTTTTACCACTTGCACATGAAAATAGATTTAATTGATTTATTAAATCTCTATTTTCCTCAACAAGGCATCTTTTGGGAATATTCTCCATGTTTGAATTCAAAAATCCAAGTTGACATGTACATCCAACAAGGCATTTACTCTCACTTACATGTCCTTTTCCTTGAGCCAAGTGGCATTTAATGCATTCTTTCTTCCCTCTTGCATGTCATTTCAACAAAATTCAAAATTCAAAAATAGGCATTTATTGGCACAATCCTTAAAACTTGCACATCCTCCATCCACTCATAGGTTGACAAGTGGCATCTTTCCATTAGATGAATGTTAGTCCCACATTTCTTTATTTTGGACATTCATCCTTCAATCTCATCTATAAATAAGAGGCCAATCTCCTCATTTCATCATCCATAATTTATGCAAAGTTACTATGCTCAAATATTTAGCCATTTCCATCCAATATCATCATAGCTAGGTTATGTAGGTTTTTCCATTGAAGCACTCATCAAGCATCAACAGAGTGGATCACTCATCAACATTCATCAACATGCATGAATCTTGCATCATAGGAATTGGGAAAGGGCCAATTTTCAAATCAAATTGGCACCAATTCGCCCATGGGATCATGAGTTTGCTAGTTTAATTAGAATTCAATCTATTTTATTGCTTTCTCATTGTGTTCTTCATTGCTTTTTTCCTAATTTGAACTTTGTAAATGGATTTCATGGGGAATCCTTGTTCTTGCTTGCATTCTCTAATCTAATGTGTTTTTTCTTATTGTTTTGTAGGTATTGGGATTGGGTTTGTCACATTTGGCACTAGAAGGAAGGAAATCTCAACATTCTATCACATTTTTCTATAAAATTCATGCATTTTTCTTTGTTTACAGGTTCAACATCATTATTCATCATCACTGGTTCCCTAGCGTTGCCATATAACACCACTAGAAATTCAAACAATGACATTGAAGTCTTCCTGCCCAAGATTTTGAATTTCAAACTATGCCGCTTGACCAATTTGACCCACGAGAATTTTCAAAAAAATTAAACAGTGATACTGAGAAAAAGGGTGACACATTTGAGCTCACTGGTCTGGGTATAGAGCACCGCTGACTGGTAAGTGACGTTATACAACACCGTTGGAGAAATCAAATTGTGACGCAGTCATGGGTTGTGCCACTGAAAGGGAGTAAAAAGTTGAAATTTCATTTTAGCACGTGCCTTTTGTCAAATGATGAGTTTATCTTCTATTTTCTACTTCTTAACCTTTATGTTTTGCAGAATCTGACTGGTTTTCTTTCTTGTAGGTTGGTTCAATTGAAAACAAAAGGAGGAGAAGCATGATGATGGTATTTCATAAAATCAAAGTGTTTTTAAACACTTTAGTGTTTGTTTAACACTCTTAGGAAATTGTTATTCCTTTTTGCTTAGGAAACTAATATTGTTTGGGCTTTTAAAAAGAACCTTTTCAATTTTTTCAAAGGCTTAAAACAAACGTTAGGACTACAACTTACTAGAGTTTGTTTTTTGGTTAACAATTGAACAAAACAACTCTCATTTTTCCTTTGGTGCTTTAAAAATAACTTACAATTTCTTTGTGGCTCTAAAATGAACAAGTGAAACTTTGTCTTCGTGATGGATTACTTAAACTAATTTCATTGAAAAAGGACGTATGCGCTTCTCTTGCACTTTATAGCGATTTTGAGAATCAAAGGGATTTTTTTTGTGATTTTAGGTTGAGATAAAGTAATCACCTCCACACTTCATTTTGGGTTTAAAAATAAACAAAACATTGTGCGAGTGTGAGTAGAGCATTATTGCGTACATTCTCTCTCTTTGTGTTGCAAAAAAGGATTGATCGAGTTACGAATATTGTCTTTACTCACTTTTGCTTATCTTAGACGGTCTTCCTTGGGGAAAAAGTACTCACCCAAGGGAACGACTCAACCGGTAACACTCTAAAGCCAAGAGTATTTCCAACTGGGATATAAATGTGGGTATTGGAGTAAATGCCAATATCACGTAATTGGCTCTAATGAGATGGATTTGAAAAGGGACTCTTGCCATATGGGTCAATCTCCATGAATGGAAAGTCCTAATTAAAACCCATGTTTTAGAACTACCAAAATCCTTGATCTATTTATTGGTGCAAGAGCGGTCGTTCTAAAGCCACCCCACACATTTACAGTCTTTTAGTAGAAATGGAAAGCATGCCATGGGAGTTTCATGGGTGTTGATTCTTGGCTGCCCTGAATGAAGTTAATGAGCTGTGGATGGGAGCCAGTGGGGTCAAGCATCTAACCATTCGCTAAAGATAAGCATAGCTGGACTTGTCCAAGTGGGAACTCAACAAATATTGTCTTCCATATCCATAGGGTTTTACTTATTCTTGGTTACAAAATGCTTTTCTTGTTTGAAAACATCTTAGAAACAAACACTTAAACTTCATCATCAAAATTTCAAACCCTTTAGAAGACAAATACAATTGACCCAATCCCTATGTTATTGCTTGCCCTTGGGATTCTATCCTTAGAGGTTTCTAAACATTTGGATTACATCTCAATTTTTCTACTAAAGTTAAACAATAGGTAGCCCTTTCCTTGAATTCATCAAATCTCCACATAACATACTTTGTGGGATTCAAAGAAATTAAGACATTGGACATCTAGTTTGGAAACTTAATCAAAGAAGTGTTTGTGGTAAAATAAAACCACTAAGCAAAGATAAACAAAATGAACTCTCACATGTGTTGAAACCTCACAATTTTCAAAAATTCAAATCCCAAAGCGAAAGTACTTGATTCAAAATCTAGAAATGTATGCTCAAATTGAACCACTTCTTGGTTATAAAGCCCTATAGAAGCATTGAATGTTCTTCAATGCCAAGGTTTAGGTAAACAATGTGTCTTTTCTAGGTTCATCTTGGGATCAAAAGAAATCAAAATATTTTTCTCATCCATTCTTCAAACATCAAAACAAAAATCATCTCACCATCACCTTTTGAGAAATATTGAAATTATACTTCATGCTAGGATTTTTGGAAAAAAATCAAAATCATCAAATCCTTGAGACAAAATCCTTGAAATAAAATCCTCTTTAGCTAGGTATGTGTAGATGCATCCTTTTGCATATACTTAGTCAAAGTTATCAAACCATCTTATTTAGCTAGGTATATGCAGATGCATCCTTCTTCATATGCTTGGTTAAATTATCATCTTATTTGAATAGGTGTGGGTAGATGCATCCTTCTCCCTACACATATTCAAATTATCATCCTTTGAGAAAATCTACCCCTTAGATAATCATCCAACATCTTAGGGTCTATTTGTTCAAAATCAAAGCAAACCAAAAATCAATCAATCAAGGGAAATCCAAGAGAATCAAAATCCAAATCCAAAATATATCCGAAAGTCCCAAAAGTCTAGCATTCCCCTCAAGATTTATCAAAAGATCAAAACATCCACATCATCCATCTCCCCATCATCATATCACCTTTTGATCCTCAAGATATCCTAAAATTTTCTCTTTTGTGCATAAAGTAAAGATCAATCTAAAGAATTAAGAGAGTCATCTCCCATATTTTTTATCCTTGTTTTATGGTTCACACTAGATCTCAATACAAGAAGAAAATGGAAGCTGAAAAAGAAACACCCGCTTCAAGTGACCTAAGCCAAACAAACGTCAAAATAAATCTAGTTGAATCAAGCAATCCTTTGACTATCTCATCATCACAAAACCCACAAGAGGAAATCCAAGGAGAAGATCTTACCTTTGGGATGTCGCATGAAGAAATAAACGAAATGCTCCAAAATCAAGAAAGCCATAAGATCATCAACATCATGATGAGGCTTAACCCTTCACTATACATGCTTGAACTAGCAAAACAAGGGGCCAAATTACCTTATGATTTCAACGTGAGCTCCATAGTGGAACCATCTTTGGAGGTTATGCCTCTAATTTCATCCACACTCCCCATCTCATCTACACCCCCATCCCAAAGCATCACTCAAATCATTTCACAAATCACAACATCTTTTGCTCCAACTCAACCTAATGTCAATAAGGGAAATGCATTTCTTAATGCTATTCAAACACACCCCCTTGTTAATAATCAAGACTTGGAGGAAAATACCATTTTGGAACAAAACATACCCAAAAATCCATTACATAAGTATGTTACTCTCACTTTCCATAATCCTAATGATCCATCATCATCATCCTTCCGTACAACACCTCAAACTTCTCTCCTCACAAATCTGTAAGAAGAAGGTGACATGTTCAGACTTGGGGGAATTTTCAACACCACATCATTTTCTCAAGAACTTACACCCCTCACATTCTCACCTCTTCCACCATTACCACCATTATCCACACCTTTACTTGGTTTGGGGATTCCACCTTTATCAAATATCAATCAAACCAACATACCAAACACCAATCAAAAAATCATGCCAAACTCTCAAAACCTCTCATCAATATCACAACAACAGATGACAACTACATAAGCAATAGCGACATCATCAACCACCCCTCCAACATCTCAAAGCATGGTCTCTCGAGGACCAATCACATCAACAAAACCATTCACCACTCAAACCACCAACACGACATCACCACTCACAACCACCACAAATGCCATTCTGAATCCACCACCACCAAAATTCAATTTATCAAGCCAATATAGCATGGCATTGCAAGCCGCTCACCAAGCTGCTTATGAAAAGGCATTCCTACAAGTGCAAAAGAAAAAATACACACAAATAGCTGCCCAACTAGCCACACAAGCAACACAAAATTCTCAAGCTTCCCAAGTTGCACAACAAGCGCAATAGGCCACACAAGCCCAAGCCCTATTGCAAGAATAACAACAAGCCGCTCAAGCTGCACAAGATTCTCAAGCAAACCAAGTCTCATTACAAGAAAAAAAGGTTGCTCAAGCCCAAATTCTATTGCAACAACAAGTGGCACAAACACAAGCCCAAACACAAGCAGCACAAGCACAAGCTTAAGCTCAAGCACACGCCCAATATCAAGCACAACAAGCACAAACACAAGCACAACTTCTTGCACAATTTAAACAAATAGTGAAACTAGTGGCATATCAACAAGCAATACAACAATATCAATAGCAGCAAGAAGTAGCCCAATTGGCAGCCCAACAACAAGTGTTGTTGGAACAACAATAAGCACAACAACAAGCAATTAGAGTGTTAACAACAAGAACAACAAGTGTTGTTTATATAGCAGCAAGTGTAAGCATACCTAGCTCAACAGAATGTACAAATACCATCAAATAACACACCAACCAACCCACCCATCCAACCCACAATCGAAACACCCCAAAACACCTTCATCCCACCCCCTGATCCGCAAAATGATGTAAAAACGCAATTCAAGTTGTTCTCACAACAAGTGCTTGATCTTCAATTAGGGAAAACCACAAAAACACCAAGCAACTTGTGTCCCTATCCATTTGATAGGAGCCTAGTGATGAAACCATTCCCCAAGGGATTTGAGATTCCCAAGTTTGACAAAAATCATGGGATGGTAAACCCTGAAGATCATATCAGGGAATTCTAGGTTCATTGCATCGAAGTCGCATATGATGATACTTATTTGATGCGGCTATGCCCTAGGAGTTTGGATGGCCATGCTATGGAATGGTTCTCTTGTCTACCAATAGGCATCAAAACATTCCAAGAAATTATAGATGCATTCATTATAAACTACGCATGCAATATCACAATGGATGTCAGTCTAGAAGAAATCTCAACTCTGAAACAAGGAAAGAATGAATCATTCACCCCCTTCCTACAACGATGGCGATCCAAGGCCAATCAGAGCAAGTGGACCATACCTGAGGAACAACAAGTTTGCACCATTATATCCAACCTTGACAGCCTCTTGGAATTTCATCTCAAGGTACAAGGAATCACCACATATGATCAGTTGATCTCCAAGGTGCTCAACATCGAATGAGCCCTTATGACACAACCCGCAAGATCAACTTCATACCCTAAACAACAAAACAACCGCCCACCCACCAATTACAACGATAAACCTCACACGTGAGAAAGGAAAAAAAATGTTACTAATGATGGTGTTGTCGATGCCAAAGTAGTCATCAGTGCCCCAAGCCAAAATACACCCGCAACACAAATCCAAATCCAACACCAAAACAATCATCAGACAATACAACAACCAAACAACAATCTAGCAATTAACAATCTAAATGATCAAAGGGGACCACCCAATGGAACAAGAATTATCCCAAGAAAAATTACACCACTCTTTGGGAACCATTAGAAGTCATAGAAGCTGATAAACGAAAAACTCATCAAAGCGCCCACCTATGAGAATTACCAAGAATCTGATGTGAAACCTCCTTGGTATAATGAGAATCAACTTTGTGACTTCCATAAAATTAAAGGGAATACCATGAATAGTTGTATGACGCTAAGAAACATAATTCAAGATCTCATCGATCAAAGAATTATAAATGTGGAACTACCAATAGGAAACCAAGATCTTAAGATATACACAAATCTGATGCCTAACCATGGCAATAAAGGGAACAATAATAATACTGATAAGGGCTAAGGCACCCACACAAATGTGAATCATGTGTATGAGACTGCCGTTGCCTCCCTAGATGAATATTGCACAGTCATCACCATCAAAGGCGCCCATGCCAATTGTGGAGTCACCACAAGAGGTAGAAAAGTTACCATCACAGGATCATCCCAGCCAAATAGAGTCCCTGCATCTAGATCTATCCCTAATGGCTATAATGTCCTTGATCAACTCAAAAGAATGCCAACACAAATCTCCATCATGGAGTTTCTAATAATCTCATCTGCCCATAGGAAAATCCTTGAGGAAGCATTGGCTTCATCCACTATCCCTATAGATCTTGATGCAGAACAATTCCAAGCTATGGTCAGAATTATCATTACGCAAAATCTCCTCACATTCTCTGACCAAGATTTCCCCACTCAACCATCTCAAAACTGTACGCTCCACTTAGAAGTCATAGTACAAAAAAAAAATTCAAAAGGGTCTTGGTAGATGGATGTGCGTTCTTGAATATTTGTTCTCTCAAGCTCATCAAACAATTGAAAATATTAGAGGATTCTATCGACAAAGGAAAGAGTATCACAATAAGAGCATATGATGATCAAGAAAGAATGTCCCAAGGCACAATCAAAATCCCTATTCAAGTAGGGCCTGGTATCATGGAAACCACTTGTCAGGTCCTAGACCTTGACTTACCATATAACATCCTCCTAGGACGTCCATGGATTCATGCAATGAAATAAGTAGCATCAACTTTCCATCAATGTGTGAAATTCACACATGAGGGACAAGAAGTTACCATCCGTGGAGATCTCAAACCCTTCTCCTATTGCAAAAGCCTTGAAGCAAAGTACTATAAAATCCCCCAAGTACCAAAAAATGATGAGGGCCCATCTACACCATACATCGATCCCGCCACCCTCACATCCACTTCTGCAATAGAGACACCCGCCACTCCCACCATTCCCACCATTTCTGACATTAAGGTCATCATCCAAGATAATGGTTGTGGAAACTACACAATCCCTATAAATTATTTTGTGGTAGGAGAGTTACCACAATCCCCTAGATCATAGGGATGCCCAAAAATAAATGAAGCCTCCACATCCCAAACATCTCCTAAAGACTATCCCAACTTTACCAGTTGGGGAGATCTTGGCCAGGAAGTTATTGAGGTAGATCCATCTCATATGCTATATCAAGATGAAAGACCAGTAGTTGATCTACCAATGGATGATAGAAGCAAGGTTCTGCAAATGATGCTCGCAATGGGTTATGACAGAAACCAAAGACTTGGGAGAAATGACAATGGGCTTATAATACCTATCATTCTGGAGACACGAGTGATAAAAAATCTTGGCCTTGGATGTACCCCTCCAAGTATAACCATACATGGCCGAAGTCCTCTAGTTAGAAGGGTTAATAATCCTCCTCAGCCAACCACATCAAAACTACGCTTACTAGTATCTACAGGTCACGTCATAGATAACTTCACATTTGATATAACCGACATCTGTAGTAGTAGTGATGACGAGGATACCATGACAAACTTACCTAGGCTATTTGAGGATACCACTCTTTGCATGATTAGCACCCTATCTCTTGAATCAGACCACCAAAATCATGAGATCCGCTTAGTATACCCCCAACTCATTGACTATGACCAACGAGGAGCACCAATTCTCAATACATTCAAAAATGATGAGGAGCTCTCAGAATTCATGGGACTACAGGATAACATTCCATGTGGGGATCACAAAGAAAGGTTCATAATTGAGCTAGATGAACATACCTATTATGGGGAAACAACTGAATCCCTCAGTCACAAAAGTGAAAAATTAAGAGTAATATCTAAGTCTTTGAGTTAAAACCACATTGTGGCACTCTCCAACTAGAAAAAAAGTAAAAAGAAAGGACACATCCAATGGTGAAAACCACTCCGAGGCACTCGAAGATGGGGGATTCAATCTTCCTTTTAGAGCTATTCATCAAGAAAAATAAGCAGTCCTGGCAGAAAGATGCAATCCGATCAATCTAGGAATAGAGGAAACCCCACACATCACATTCTACGCAAAGTCATTACTATCAGAGGAACAAGAACTCCTAGTAGCCTTCCTAAGAGAGAGAAATAAACTTTGCATGGAGCTATGCTGACATGCTTGGGCTTGATCCAAAAATCGTGGTTTACCACTTAGTAGTATACCCAAAAGCAAAGCCTGTTAAACAAAAGCTTCAAAAAATGCACCCTCAGATCACCTTATTAGTCAAAATGGAGCTAAAAAAGCTATTAGATGCAGGATTCATCTGATCGATATATTATCCAGAATGGGTGTCAAAATTGGTACTCATCTCAAAACCCGATGGGGGAATCAGAATAAGACTTCCCACTTCCAAACATTGACATGATAGTAAACATGACAGCCAGACATGAGATGCTGTCACTAATGGATGGATTCTTAGGGTACAATCAGATCATGATAGCTAAAGAGGACCAACATAAGATGACTTTCGCTTGTCCATGGGGGACTTATTATTGGAACATGATGCCATTCGGCTTAAAGAATGCAAAAGAAACATACCAAAGGGCCATGACATTGATATTCCATGACATGATCCATAAGACAGTTGAAGATTATTTTGATGACATTCTAGCCAAGTACAAAAAAGAGAAAAGATCACATAGCAAACTTAAGTGCCATTTTTGACAGGCTAGAAGAGTAAAAGGTCAGATTAAACCCAAAGAAGTGCATCTTCGGCATATAATCAGGAAAATTGATAGGATATATAGTGTCAATGAGAGGTATCTAGGTAGATCCAGCAAAGGTAAAAGCAATCCTTGAGATGGAGGCACCAAAAACATTAAAGCAATTAAGCGGTCTCCAAGGCAAGCTCCAATCCATTTGAAGATTCATAGCACAGTTGGCAGACAAAAAAACCCATACTCTCACCTACTTAACAAGGAAGTAGCGTACAAATGGGATACCAAGTGTGAAGAGGAATTCAAGAAAATCAAAGAATATCCACTAACACCACTAGTCTTAATGCCACCAATCCCAAGAAAACCATTAATTCTCTACATATCAACAACAGCAGCAGCCCTAGGAGCTCTCCTAGCTCAGCATGATGAAAATGGAACAAAAAGGGCTATCTATTACATCAGTAGAACAATAGTTGGGTATGAGCTAAACTACTCATTCATAGAGAAATCATTCCTAGTAGTAGTGTTTGCATCACATAAATTTAGACATTACATGTTGGCACATAAAATAAAACTCATCACCAAAATTGACCCTCTCAAGTACTTATTGTCAAAGGAAATGCTCACAGGAAGAATGAACAAATGGGTGATGATACTATCAGAATATGACATTGAATATGTGGAGAAAAAAGCAATCAAATTCCAAGTCATCATAGTTCAACTTGCAGAAGCACCAATCTATTCAGAGAATCCTCTCATCTCAGAGTTTCTAGATGAATCTATTTTCAATCTCAATGTAACTAACCATTGGAAACTGTACTTTGATGGCTCATACACACAACATGGATCAGGAGCTAGTGTCTTCTTTATCACCCCACAAGGGGATTGCATACCAAGGTCCTACAAACTGGCATTTTCCTGCACCAATAACATTGTAGAATATGAGGCTTTAACCATAGGTCTCAAAATAGTAGTGTAGTGGAACATTATAGCTCTGAAAGTATACGGAGACTCCCAATTGATAATAAATCAAGTGAATGATGAATACCAGACCAAGCATGACAAGTTCACTCCATACAAGAAGTTGGTGGAGACCAGGCTCAAAGAATCTTTCATCGAAATTACATTTGAGCAGATTCCTAGAGCCAACAACAGAGTAGCAGATGCCATGGCAACAACTGGATCCTTACTGGATATCCCCCACAATGTTCCAAAATATGAATTCCTGATAGAGAATCTTCTCATGCTCGCATTCGAGGTACCAAAATCAGAATTTGTGTGCGAAATCATTAGTCCTGGTGATCCTTGGTACCACAAAATTTACACATACCTTCAAATAGGAGTCATACCCACCGACCTACCCTCAAACCTAAAATGAACCTTTGTAAAAAAGGCATCCCAATTCGTCATCCTAGGAGATACCCTATATTGTAGAAGCATAGAAGGAACCTTACTACACTGCTTAAAAGATGAGGAGGCATTAACTGCTCTAACTAAAGTACATAACAATATCTATGGTTCACGGTCGAGTGGAATGACCATAGCCATGAAACCGTTGAAGATGGGGTATTATTTTCCCACAATGGAAAGAGAATCACATGAATATGTCAGAAGGTTTCTACAATGTCAGCAGCATGGGGACCTTATCCATGCTCTAGCTCAAGAGCTTCATCCTATCATCACACCATAGCCCTTTTCACAGTGGGGACTCGATCTCATTGGAAAAATCGCACCCACCTCATCTAATGGCCACAAATTCATCATAACCACAATAGTGTACTTTACTAAGTGGGTGGAGGCCATACCCATGACGTATATAATTGGGAAGTAGATATCAAAGTTCATACTAAATTATCTCATTTGCCACTATGGTGTTCTATAGGCCATTATCTTAGATAATGGGACACCATTCAAGAATCAGGAGGTTCGTGACTTATGCGAAAAATTCAAAATACAACATCGCTTCTCCACCTTATACTATCCCCAAGGCAATGGCCAAGCAGAAGCTACAAAAAAAAACCATTCTAAAAATCCTCATGAAAGCAGTCAATGACGCAAGTCATGATTGGAATTTGTAGCTTAATCCTACCCTCTAGGCCTATTGAACTAGTATCTGCACACCCATCGGTGCCACCACTTTCTCTTTGGTCTACGGATCAGAAGCAGTACTCCCCATTGAGATTGAGCTTCCATCACTCAGGATATCACTGCAAAACCTCATCACAAATGAAGAGTATCGAGTATCAAGATTGAACGAGCTAGAGCTACTAGATGAGTGACGCATAGATGCTTTGAATCATTTGCAAGTCTATCAGAATAGACTCAAAATGAGCTATAATAAGAAAATCAGAAGCAAGGCTTTCCAAGTCAGAGAACTGGTATTAAACGAGAATCAGAAGAATGTCCCAAACCCAAGAAGCAAAGGAAAATTTGAACCCAATTGGTTGGGAACATTTGTTATCATGACAAGTTATAAGCCAGGGGCATATTAGCTATCAACACCCAAAGGGGAACCTCTGCAAGAGCCCATGAATAGCTCTCATCTTAAAAAAAATATGCCTAAATATTTCAAGTTATAGAACCAAAAATCCAAAAAAAAATAATTAGAAAATGTCCTAAAAAAATGGTTACTTCGGCAAAAACTTGGCAAACAGGCATCTTGGTGACAACAAAAAATCAAAAAAGATAAAAATCCAAAAAAAATAGAAAAAGGATTGAAAATAGTAAAGAGAAAAATCATCCTCTAGTGAAAACCACTTCGGTGGCACTTTGGACAAGTACCTTGGTGAAAACCTGACAAATAGGCGCCTTGTGTAAATAAGCACTTTCCATTCACTAGGATCTTTACGGCTTGTTCTGCATCATCCATCCATAACATTCCCATCATCCATCGCATTTGGATCTCCATCTAGCACTCATCCATTCACATCTGCACCATAGCTTGGTCTTTTGTTTGTATCATGATCCCTCTTAGTACTACTCGACCCATCCTCAAGGTCAGTTTGTCCTACCTTTATCGGAGTAGTCTATTGCTTCACGTTGGAGGGCATGTTCTCATCGGATTGGATTCATGTATATTCTTAAAGTCAAAACATAAGAAAAATCCAAAAACATCAAAACATCAAAAAATCCAAAAAACATCAAAACATATCAAAATCCCAAAAACAAGTCAAAAAGTCAGTTAGAAAAAGTCAAAAACAAAGTCGTCTTATCGAACTACGGGTCTCTAAGCCTTGAACGTAGGAAAGGTTGATCTTTGATCATCCCCTAAGACACTTAGGTTAGTCCTTTAGGATTCCATTATAATAAACTAGCATTTCATCATGTGTATTGTCATCTTTAAATCAGTCAAGTCGTCAGTCGAACTATGTGGTCTCTACATGTATAACATAGGCAAGGCTAATATGTTGATCAACCTCCAAGGCCCCTAGGATAGGTCTTTAGCTTAGTCTCTTGGTCAAAATATCAGAAAACTCCAAAACATTGGAAAATCAAAAATCAAAACACTTGAAAATCTCAAAAATACCAAAAACAGCCTCAAAACATCCAAATATTTGAAAAAATCCATACATCTCATCTCGCTTGCACCCGCAATAACATCATTCATAATAAACGATCATCATCCTCAATCTTTGGTAAGATAATCATAAACAAGTCTAGCAGGTGAAAAGTGAAAACTCAAAACGTCAAGTCTTAGGTCTAAGTTAGTACATAAGCAAGCTGGTCAACTCTTTATGTCAATAACTCATCATCCAATTCATCCCATATCAATCATTTGAAAGAATGCTTTGGATAAACGAAATGATGTGCTACCATCCACTAACATGTCCTAGGATGAATCCTTCCCACAATGCGCATTATCTTTTAGCAATAGTTTTGGTCCTTATCCTTAAAAAAACACATCCCCTTTTTAGTGGTATTGAAGAACATCAGCTTGTTTATTTACTTTATCTTTATCTTTTGACTTATCTTATTGCGCTTATTCCAAGGTCTTCTTGATGATATCCGAACAGAGGATTTAGAGAAATAGGAATGAGGCAACGATCATTATCTTTTGTCTACTATGCTTGTTGGAAATTCTTGTAATATACCTTGGTGAATACTTGCTTTGTTAGGTATGTATGGAGGAGGTTTTGGGCAGCTTGTTGACCATTACATTGATATGTTGTACCTTTTTGCGTTTTGGTCCGAGGTGTTTGAAACTTCTAAAGTGCATCCTAGCAAGGTTTCTGTATGTCAGGTGTGAACAAGGATACTCCTATCTGTTTGTCAAGTCAAATTCCATCACACTAGGTACAATGCCATCCTGGTTTTCTATACCTTGATGCATCATACCACATGTGCCATCAAACATAAGAAAATTGGCCCTTTGAAAATCCCAACTCCTCGGCAAGTAATCATTATCATTTTTCATATTCATCATCTTGTGTCTTGTTGAAATGACTTCTTCTCTTCTTGCTCATCTTACTAACAAGGTACTATGACAGTTAATCATCATCATCATCATCATCATCATCATCATTGATCCTACGTCCAAAAAAAAATTGCATATTGCATAAATATTTGCATATAGGAAACATAGGCACTAAATTTCCATCATCATATAAACATTTTATTATAAGCATTCTTCAGAGATAAGCACATCCATTTTTATTACATTGCATCACATTGCATTTATCACATAAATCATCGCATAACATTCATTTGCATAAACATTTCATAACCATTTCACATTACCACCTACTGCATAATCATACATAATAGGTACATAAGCATTATAAGATAATCCATTGCATACATACTCACATAACATTATAAAGTTATCTCAAACATTACATTCATTTTTGCATAAAACATCATCATATCATTGCATATAGTACATCACATTGAATGCATCACATACATTACATTATCATTTAACATGTTTAGGATAATATTTGTTATTTTAAGCATCTTAAAACCATCTCATTTGCATTATAATATAAAACACGACCATTGCATTCACATCGTATTATATCGTCCACTAATCATCCATATCATCTCATAAATAGCATCACAATCATTTTTGTTTTTCCTCACATAAATCATTCCACATCATTATAAGCATAAATAGAAACATAAGAATCCATCACATCCAAAGTGTACATCCATCCATAATTATTTCATTTTATAAGCATAATTCACATATCATTTCGCGTGTACACCATAGATCATTTCCATATCATTTTCAATATTACATATCATATCATTTCAAATCATCATATAGACTATAACATTATTACGCATCACATAAATACATCTGCATATCATAAGTCAACATAATATAGATCTGTTAGTCATAATCATTACATAATGCCTATATCATCATAAATAAATGCATCCATAAAAGCATTAGATAACACCATAACATCATTTCATAGCATATAGAAATAGAATCATCCATCCATCCATAAGTAAATGATACACATCACATCACATCAAAATCATTGGCTCATATATATCATCAATAATGTAACTACCATAGTACAAAATAGTCGGATCACTATACATGTGTGTCAATAGGTACAAAAAAAGGCCCATCGAGCTATCAAAAAGAAGCCCATAAGGCACAAAATGATATCATCTTGATCCAAAGGAGGCCTAACCCTCATGACTGCTGCCCTCACTTCTATCACCATGACCCTCTGCTGGTTTGAAACTGGTCCACTGTGAGTACTCCAGGACCCACGCTACTTTGGGTATGGCCTCATGATAATACATACGGTAATACTCGACCTCTCAGACGACCTCCCTGTAAGACTGAATCGACACTGTACCCTGAGAGGAGGAGACTGCCATGCTCTGTGGCTACCTGTAGCTCTATGGCCTATCTCTGCAGGATGGTCTGAGCCCTCTTGGTCCTGGCCTGATCCCTCTTAGTCCACACCTGATCTCTCTCCCCTGTCAAAGTTTGCACCTAGACCTACAACTGTGCAATCAATGTATCTTGGGGATCCACCTGCCCTACTGGCTGCCCTATTGGTTATGCTCATGGAGGCTATACATGAGGTTGATCCTCACCCCCAGCCTGTGGTGGTGCACCTGTTGTTGATCCTGCATCTGCACATCAGCCTGAATGGGCTGAACTGGAGGCCCAGTCAGCTAGTCCTGCCGTGCACCATCCCTTCGTCCTCATCCTCCCCCTCTGCCTCTCACCTTGTATCGATCGGGGACTACTCTTGGAACTGTCAAATGAAGGGGAGGTCGAAACCAATCCCTATATTCTTGTGTCATGCCTAGATCTGCAGGCCCCTAATCATAAGCCCATGGCCGAGCCACCAAATGTTTGAAGCTATCGACAACCTCTGAGGCAGGAATGTATCTCCCCCATGAAACCTATGCCATGGTGCAGGAAAATACGGTGACATAATCATCATTTAGCTGATCCTGAAGCTCAACGAACTGACACTGCACGTGCCCAAGAAGATATCTCTCTATCATAGTATGCTCTCACCCCTACATGAAGTGGTCCTGGCAGGCGTAGAAAATTTGATGCACATCATTAGCCCATCCGGGCCGACCAAGGTATGGTTGCCATATGAACACCTATATCTCATCTAGGACTCTCCTCCAATAGGGAATCTTGTGCTCATCTATGTGTGTGAAGGACACACTACCTCTGTATCACTATACAAGGGGATCATCAGGCCCCATTAGAACTGCAACAATCCGTGATCGAAGGACAACAATGTGCTACCATGCCCATATGTGGAGGAGTGTCACACCTGCTCTGAGTGCTATGCCATCGAGGTAGATGTACTCATGAAGATATTTGTACAATGATGCTAGAAGAACAAGTCCCCAAGCAAAGAGAGTAGGCCTATCGCGCATCACCAGGTGCTCCCAACAGAGTCCCCAACTGGTATTGAAGTATCAACCTTGTCGGTTTGGGGCAACGAGACTCGAGATAATCATCACAACACCCAAGCGGAAGGGAGGGGCTAGAGCCCTATGTTGCTTGAGCTCGATCTACCCCTCGCAAATGGCAACGTCCTCTATGGTGAGGACTATGTGATACGAATTATACCCTCATCTATATCAAAAATGACACACCGACCATGAATCGGCAATCTCAAGATAAGCCAAACATCCTCCAAGGTGACGGTGGCCTTGCTGGTGGGAAGGTGGAACGAAGAGGTCTCACTGTGCCATCTCTCGGCAAATGTTGACATCATCCTAAGGTGGGTGTGAATGGGCGTTGCGTAAGTGATGTACCACAACCCCATGTCTCATAGTCAGTCCTGATCTCTGTCACTCAGGTCCTGCAAGTAACCAAACAAATCCTGCGACCTGTGCTCTCGAGAGTAGAGCTCCCTCACCGCATCCTACATTAGGAAGGGTCATCATGTTAAAAAATTTGAAAAAAAAAATTTCCGGGCATCCAAGAAACCACTCGAGCGTCGCAATCCTTGAAGGCATCGCAATTTGATTTTTATCAAACTACGACACTAGGGCACAAAAATGCCGAGAGCGCACCGCCATGGTGCACTTTCCTTCCCAGCGGTGCAGTTTGAAAAGATTCCAGTCACTAGAGCACCACCATGTCGCACTTTAGAAATGACCCCATGGGCCATGACCTCAACGTCAGAGTTTTCAAACTCCAAACTTTTTCGCCGTGGTGCAATTTGACACCAAGTGGCGCAGTTTGATTTTTGAGCAGCGCTATATAGCACCGCTACAGAAGGACTGACTTTGAAATCGTTAAATGAGCGCTAAAAATAAAAAATAAAGCTCAAGTGAGGATCACTTACCGGTGCCCCAATGCCGGGTGGCTGCTAGTACGTCTGGACTCAGTTGAAAATGTGCATCGGGAGTTGTCATTGCGCCATATCGTTAGGAGTTCAAAGCTCAAATCTCAAGGTTGCTAGATGGTTGTGTGAAAATGAATTGAAAGTGACCCCTCAGAGCCTTTTTAAGCTTCAAAATTAGGGTTTTTTCACCCTAATGGGCTATCCTGCTAGGGTTATGGACCCTTGAACCTATTTTTGTCAAGTTGAGGCTTGTTTTACATTGTTTTATTGTGTTTAGCCACATTTTTGGCCTCATGGAGCCTTTCGGACCTGTCAGGCACCTTGTCCTCTTTTTCTGCAAGGTCACCCAAAAATTGAAATTTTCATCCAATCTCTCGAGGGGGCAATATATTGGCATGTTTTCTCTTGCCAGACAACAGTGGGGCAAGATTTTAAAAGAATTTTTTTTTGGCTTTGATCGAGATCGTTTATTCTTTGAATGAATGCAACAAGTGCATTGCTTCAAAGAGGGGAAAAATGTAGACACGTAAAATGTACCGATTGACATTGTGCATTTGATCTCGACTACTAACATCATTTTATCCTGAATCATCCTTCAGTCTAACCATTTAATCAAATACCCCTATTTGATAAAATTCATCAATATTCCTCTCTTAATTAAATAAACTAGTTATCTAATTAAGTCACCTCTTCTTGATAATTAAATTAATCATTTTGATCTAAATATCCTATTTAATTAAATAATTAATTTTATTCGATTAAATCTCTAAAGTCTATCTATTAAAATAAATAACTTAAAACCTTATTTAGTTTAATCTAGCAATCATCTCTTTTAATCAAATAAATCAAAATCTTTATTTAATTAATCTCTTATCACATTCCTCTCGCATTTGATTTAAATAAATCCACAAATTTAAGTCAAATAGGTCACATCATCTAATCCCCTTTATTAAATTAATTAAATTTGATTAATCTAATCTCCTATCATGTCCCATCCTCTAGCTTTTACCACTTGCACATGAAAATAGATTTAATTCATTTATTAAATCTCTATTTTCCTCAACAAGGCATATTTTGGGAATATTCTCCAAGTTTGAATTCAAAAATCTAAGTTGACATGTACATCCAACAAGGAATTTACTCTCTCTTACATGTCATTTTCCTTTATCCAAGTGGCATTTAATGCATTCTTTCTTCCCTCTTGCATGTCATTTCAATAAAATTCAAAATTCAAAAATAGGCATTTATTGGCACAATGCTCAAAAATTGCACATCCTCCATCCACTCATAGGTTGACAAGTGGCATCTTTCCATTGGATGAATGTTAGTCCCACATTGCTCTATTTTGGACATTAATCCTTCAATCTCATCTATAAATAAGAGACTAGTCTCCTCATTTCATCATCCACAATTTATGCAAAGTTACTATGCTCAAATATTTAGCCATTTCCATCTGGGTGATCCCATAATAGTGGTTTACAATTTTTGGCCAAACTGGACACTGAAATTATTATTTTTAACTAAATCTTCACATTTGGGCACCTATAGCGGCTAAACTGTGAGGAATTTGAAGATGGTGCAAACTAGAGTCTCATCAAAATTTGTCTGTAGATTCTAAAAATATTTTTTTCAAAATTTTTGGAATCAAATTGCGCTTCTTTTTCCATCTCCCATGAAAATAGATTTTTTTCAGAAAACATTTTAAAAAGTGACGCACACCGTATAACGCATAACCTTTTTTCCATGAAGGATAAAATTCTAATTATTTCAAATTTAGATTTGTAACTTTGATATCTAGTGCTTCCACTTGGTTAGATAGTTTTATTGAATATTTTCCTTAATCAAGTTTCAAAGTCAAACGAATTACAATTCACATTGACTGTATAATAATGTAACTTTTTTATATGTCAAAAAAATTTATTTTTTTGTTGGATCAAGGACTTCAATATCTGGTGCACTCATATTTTTCAATTTTTTTTTGATAATCTTTTTTTCCACATGTGAAGAACAAAGAAATTCATTTTGATGAAAAACCTATGTTTAATAAAACTTAAAAAACAAATACATAACAAAACCAAAACATATTAAAATTATATTCATTGGATAGCTTGTTCTGAGGAATACCATAATCATTTGAAATAAATTTTAAATGAATTCATTTGATCCCCAAAATCTAAATCAAAAGTGATTTTTTATCAGCATTTTGATAGGTGTAAAGGAGACGCATTTATAGGTATGGTTTAAAACTAGCGAGGTTCTATCCAAGGGGGTTTGATTTAAGGTGATTTGATCAAACCCTCTTCAATTGGAATCCTTAAAATGGAAGTTTTTAAGGCTTAAATCATTATATTTTCTAAAAATATGCAATTTCAGCTAAAATTCGTTCCTCTCAGGAATTGTAAACCACTATTATGACAGCACCCATCTAATATCATTGAATCATAGCTAGGTTATGTAGGTTTTTCCATTGAATCACTCATCAAGCATCAACAAAGTGGATCACTCATCAACATTCATCAACATACATCAATCTTGCATCATAGGAATTGGGAAAGGGCCAATTTTCAAATCAAATTGGCACCAATTCCCCCACGGGATCATGATTTTGCTAGTTTAATTAGGATTCAATCTATTTTATTGCTTTCTCATTGTGTTCTTCATTGATTTTTTTCTAATTTGAACTTTGTGAATGGATTTCATGGGGAATCCTTGTTCTTGCTTGCATTCTCTAATCTAATATGTTTGTTCTTATTATTTTGCAGGTATTAGGATTGGGGTTCTCACAATAAGTATACATGTGAATAAGTCAAGCATGTACATGTGAATAAAGGAAGCATAAGTACTTAAAAACACATAATCCTTGAAGTATACACATGAATACATAGTATACACAAATTAATACAAAGTATATGCACGAATGCAAGGTATATGCATGAAAACATGTAAGTTGCAAAGTATACATTGCAACACACGTAAGTCACAAAGTATACACATAAGTTTTAATTATACATTTGAATACGCATAACTCATATCTATTGAACCATGAATTTATAATGCAAATATGGACACCATCGATAAAAAATATTTGTAGTAACTAAATAGACATGTGGGTATACATCAATATATGTTGATATAAGTATGAAATATAGGTACAAAATAGCCATATAGGCATAGACTGTCAAATATATCCAATATAAAATATGTACAAAACTGCCATGTAGGTATACAACAAAGGGCTCTAGAATGAAAATTCATTGCTCTCCATTCTCTTGAAATAAATTATTTCCCTTTTCTTGTCAATTAGATGGAAATATGTATGTCACTCGTTTATGCTGAGCTCGAGCAATGCTCCTACTGCTCCTCCTAGTGTTTGGTTCTTGGTGAAGTTTTATTTGTTACAATAAGAAGTAAAGACATTAATAAATAGAAATTAAATTATAAAAAATGATATATTTAACAAAATAATCACTTACTGCCATTTGATGATCACTCTCCACTAAGGAAATATTCACATGCCCATGTTGAGGCATGTTGAAGCCTTGTATAAACCATCCAAATAGAAATTAAACTATGAATCAATAATGGTTTTCTTTTTCACTAACTAACATCTATAACAACGAATGTAAATTAAAATTTAGTCATTTTCCTCATACCTCCCCTATCAGAGCCATTGAGGATTCTATAGAAGATGAAACACCGATCTCCATTTCCCTTGTCACATTCAGAGGTGTTTCTGCTTGCAACATCTGAAAATAAAGCAATAAATTATTCAATCACAAAAACTACAATAGTGATCCACGTCATGACTTATAATGTATGAGATAATGAGCAAAATTTTGAGTACTTATTAAACTATATATTTTTTACTATCATGCTTACTATTTTCCCTATCCATATCTTGTTCAAAAGCACATGTGTTTAGGCTTTTACCCATAGCAGCAAGCCGATGAACTGTTTGTTAAAATGCTTCCGTAGACATGTAGGATAACTATGGTGGAATAGAGAAGGTAGTGAATTGTTTGAAAAAATGCCTCAAAGAAATGGGGTCTCATGGTGATGGAATTCCATTACAAACAAATGCACATCATGGCATTCCATCACCATAAGATCACATTTCTTTCAAGCATTTTTTTAGACAGTTCATTTCCTTCTCTATGGTATTATTGCTTACTATTATGCTTTAATAGAAATTTTTCCAAGCATCCATAGTTTGTTGGAAAGCACCTATTTTAGGATTTTAGCCATAGCAACAATAAACTGAGTAGTTTGATAAAATTATTTTGTACACATGTATGGAAAATTTGGTATCATAGATAAGGTGGTGATATTTTTGAAGAAATGCCTTGAATAAATGTGGTCTCATTGTGATGGAATGACATTCCATCACCATGAGATTGTATTTCTTCGAGGAATTTTTCAAAAGTTACTAAATTCCTTGTCTATGCTATTGCTTACTATTATGCTTTGATAGATTTTTCCCAAGCATCCATAGTTTGTTGGAAAACACCTTTTTTAATATTTTAGCCATAGCAGTGAGGAAATGAACTATTTGATAAAATGCTTTGGTAGGCATTTATGGAAAATGTGGTAGCATAGAAAAGGTGATGAGCTATTTGAAAAAGTGCTTCAAAGAAATTGTGTCTCATGGTGATGGAAATCACCATGAGACCACATTTCTTTGAGGCATTTTTTCAAAAAACTCATTTCCTTGTCTATGCTATTGCTTACTATTATTCTTTCATATATTCCTTCCAAGCATCCATAGCATAGACAAGGTAGTGAACTGTTTGAAAAGATGTCAAGCAGTAAAAGGTGGTCTCATGAAATGCCATGACAAGAAAATGCAATTGGATGTTACTCCTAGAATTAATACTTATGCTATGTGAAGTAATTACATCATTGCTTATGTTGACTTTCTAAACTATATTGTAGTTTAAATTTTGTTGTTTATCAACATCTAGTTATTAGTTATGGAATGTGAAGTAATGCTTTGAGTTTGAATGATGTGCAATGCAACATAATCAATGATATGAATATAAACTATAAAAATCTATTAAGTACAATTCATTACTTAAACTCTTTATTCTATTACCTCCATGTAGGTTTGAGTAAATCCACTAGAACTTGGATGTGTTCCCTCAAAACCTCCAATATTAGCCTATTCAACATCCAAAATCACATATTAAAATACCATTCATAAAAAAAATGCTATTAACATGTAATAAATTTATAATTGTTTACTAGTTAGATACCCCACCAATAGGTGTACTATAGAAATAAGCAAGTGTAGGGACAGTGTATCCAGTCTCAACATTGTGACCTTACAATTTTATTAAAATTATAAAACTAAATAGTTAATCTTGCATTTAAAAATAAAAATTAAATAAATTAAATTCAATGAAAATGCTAACTTTTACCTGAGTATTAATGCCATATGCCTCATGTAAAATGTCAGTTGCCCTATCCATCTCCATAGCTATAGATGGATCCTACGTAGCAACCTCCTGAGTTTCAATGGGGTCATATGAACAAGTCACCCTACAAGATTGACCCAAATGGGTTCAAAGGCCACCACTCGAAGACTCCCCTAGATGGCACTGTAGAATAGGGTTGGCATGTTGGATGACACCCTAGGTCAAAGTGTTGATCACATGCAATGTATCTACGTCGACACTCTCCTTCACGACTGAAGGGATAATGATGTGCTCATGAGGTGGCCTAGTGAGAGGTCGTCTCCCTTACCACATAGGATCTAGTTGTGCACTAGGTCTATATTGAGCCAACCCCTGACCTCTCCCCTAGAAGTCCCTCATATCAAAATAATTTAGGATTTTTTTCAATATGAAGTCACAGTATAGCTTCCTAAGGAAATACTACGGGACTTCACAATTGTTGCACGGTGGGTAATCAAAAGCGATGTACCACCTATCATAAAAAAGTTCCTAATTTGTTCGTGGTGGCACCAATGAATAGGAAACCTCTTCGCATTGAGGGTAATATTTTGATTTATGTGTGGGTCAGTGAATAATGAGCACAAATCACCTTTTGTATTTTTTAAATCTTTTACATATTTATATGATAATTTATTTGTGTAATAAGCCCTAGCCGCCTGCCTCCTATCTTGCGATCCAATTATTTGTTTGCTAATTGAATCTACATTTTTTAACATTTCATTCAATGAAATTTCTAAGATCATTCTTTCTATGGTTGAACCATTTGGATCGCTCAACCTCCTAATTAAATCCTCAACTTTTTTTTTTTTTGTTCTCAATTTTACTCATTAAATTTTGTTGAGTGCCAGGAGGGTGTTGAGGGATTGGTGGAGGAGGTTGTTGTTGTGGTTGATTTTTTTGTTGAGGATTTTGTTGCTCTATTTGTTGAGGATTTTGAGGTTTTGTAGGTTGATTTTCATCTCCTACAAATTAAAAAACTAAATATTAAATTCAACCTAAAACTAACGAATTCAAAAGAAAAAGAAAACAATCCTTAACTCTCACACCTCCTCATCGATGTGGCAGAATCCTAGTGATGAAATAGCAACCATTGATGAAGAAATTCATAAAATAGCTCCTCCTAGAATGCGAGTGTAGAATAATAGGGTTTTGGCCACGAGCAACAAACAAAACACAGTCACAAGTAAAAATGAATTCATTTTCTTTTTTTTGGTTTTAATAGGTCATAACACGAGCGTGTTATATAACGTGATTGTGTTATGGGCTTGTTGTGGTTGAGCCTCAAGCTCGACACACCAAGCCATAATAGAAGTGTGTTATAACACACTCACATTATGAGTTTTCAAAATAAAATTTAAAAAGTGGCCACAAATTGGCTACCCCTCTCCATGCACTCACCCATGTATTAGACATTGATATTTTTCATTTTGAGCCCACAAGCTCCATTTTGAGATACATTATGATATTGTACTATGACACCATTTTAGATATATATATGCAAGATACATGATTTTGGCAATGACTTACATGCTTTATGTTTCTATGTTATATGCATGTCTATGTGATGGATTATGATGCTTATGATGTTATGCATTTATATGATTATGAGATGATTCTATATGTTATGATACATTATGGATTATATATTGTATGGTTTATGCTTATATGTGATTTTCTATGTTATGATGTATGGATGGATGCACTTAATTTACATTTATTGTATTCTTTATGATGCTATAGATGCATTATGATTATGATGTGATACAATATGGATTATGGACATGTATGTATGTAAATGCAATAATATGTAAAATATTTTTATGATCTCTTTCTTATGGTATGTGAGGATTATGCAAGATGTATCCTATGAGATGTATGTTGATAGTTTATGGATGTAGAATGGTATCATATGGTTATGACATGTGATGCTTATATGGACGATTCCTTATGATGGAATGCTATATTTTTTTTTGTATTTTCTGATGCAATGATATGGATTACCTAATATGCTTATGATTATGTATGTAGGATATTTTTTGTGCCATAAGACATCATTAGGATGGGGAATAGAAGAAATGTGAGCATGGAGGAAATGAATGTTAGCACGAAGTTAGTCAAAATGTAGAGGAGCTAATATATTTCTTGATAGATATTAATCTTGCATTTTTATCCTCATTGGGCATTAAATTATGAAAAATGGAAAATAAACACCATGGGCATGACATAGACCAAGGTGTACAATGTTATCCTTCTGAAAAAATAGATAGTTGATAGAAAATGAGTTCCACGACCCATACTAAGAGAAAATTTTCCCCAGTCTTTTTGTCAAGAAAAACCACAAACAACAATCTAAGAAAAATTAGGTCATGAAACATCATCACTCTTCTAAATAATTCTTGGGATATCCTTGAGGTGGCTAGTAATATGACTAATGATAAATAAATAAAAGGATAATACAAAGTAGACCAACAAAGCCAACAACAATTTAAATAATTTTCCAGAGATTGTTTACTGATAACATTGATAGGATTGATTGATTGATTGACAATGCCTAGTTTTAGGAATGGAAGCATGTCATATAAGACATCATGTCTGGTTTCAATCATTCAGCCACTTGTACAAGGTAAATGATAAAGATGATAAATGATGATATCTAGTTTCAAGAAGGAAAAATCCTATATAAGAAAAATGGTAGGACTAGGTCTAGTTTCAAGAAATGAGGTAAGTCGTATAAGATTTCAAGTCTGGTTTCGACAATGCCACCTCTTGTATAAGACCATTGATTGATTGCTAAGTGTTTATTTGATTATTAGGCAATTTATCAGTTTGCATTGAAGAATAGTTGGGTAGTTAGCCTAGTGATATTGTGATTTGGTTGACTCAAATAACTATTTGTGTCTGATCAACATGTTGATTTTAGCAAAGGATGATTTATTATGATATGGATTGTGATGATATTGAGAAATCCTAAGGGATTGACCTAATGATTCAAGGGTTCATCAGTGATGGCCTTGCCTATATGTAACATGTGCATAGACATTGTAGTTTGATTGACCTTAACCATGGATAATTTATTATGGATTGAATCATGACTAACTCGACTTGACAGACCCTAAAGGACTAACCTAATGCCTCGAGGGGTCATTAATGATGAATTTTCCTATGGAACATGCACAAAGACATCATAGTTCAATAGACTTAGACTAACAAGAGTTGACACTATTTTTGGGCTTTTTGAAGGTTATTTGGATGTTTTTGGACTTTTGACATGTTTTGATGTTTTGGATTTTTTCCATGTTTTATTTTTTTGAATTTTTGGAGATATTTCAATATTTTTAGCTTTTTGAAAAGATTATCTACATGTTTTTAGATTTTTGTGATGATGACCTCTAAATACTATGTCTAGGATTTGATGAAGATGTAAGTCAAGTACTCACCCCCAGTTAGGTATAGGACTGATTATTAGGAGTTGGATAAGGATGGTTGTGGTAAGTGATAGACGCATAATGTCAACCATTTGCAAGACATGAGAAGGAAAACAAAGCATTATTATGAATTTCCCCTAGGAAGCATGGAGGAAAATTTATCATTGGTGAAGGTGAAAAACTAGATAGAATTATGGTAGATAATGGAGCAAATACTGACTAAACATGGCACTTGTTTGCCACATTTTCACCATGGTACTTATCCATAGTGCCACCAAAGTGGTTTTCACTATTGGGTGGATTATTTCTCTTCATTATTTTCTCTTTTTTTAATATTTTTTTTGTGGTCACACAAGACATTTTTTTGCTAGGCTTTCATCAGGGCAACAACATTTTTTTATTTTTCAATTTTTTTTTGTATTTTTTTTAATTTTTGACGAGGTTCTCTAAAATATGTGTAGATTTTACAAAGGTGCAAGCTATTGATAGACTTTGATAAAAATTCTCCCTCAAGAGTAGAAATTTGATAAGCACCAGATCCACATACTTTTGTTACGAAGTATAAGTTACCTAAGCAATAAGGTTCAAACTTTCTAGGATTATCTCTTTCTGCTTGAATCTCAGGGTTCTACATTAAGACCAAATCACCAATGTCAAAATTTCTAACTAGAACCTTCTTATTATTGCTACAATGAAGACTATTCTGGTAAGCTTGTAGGTGTACCAATGCATTTTGTGTTTTCTCTTCTAACAACTCTAGCTCATGCAATTTGGATAGACCTCAAGATGTAGATCACGACTATGAGATGGTTGGGGTGGGAGGTCATAATAAGAAAATGTGAGTAAATGGGATGATGAAATAATTCCAACCATAGCTTGGAACCAATTTGTATCAATGTAATTAGGTATGGATGACAACAAAAGAGGCTTTTCTAAGATATCATTATGTGTTTGGGATATTTTTAAGAGTTACGAGATGAAAATTGAGTGGAAGTTTTTTTTAAATGATCCAAGAGACTATAATCTATGGGATTTGTCTTTGATGGAGTTCTAGGTTGTGAAAAGGTTCCTTGGATAGTCACCTCTCCTCTTTGTGTGGTGACTCCACACTAGGCCCTTTGATTATGATGATAGATATGTGATGGTACCCTTTTCCTTTTTCATTATTGTTTCATTTGTTATGATCATGCATTAGGGTCTTATATATCATAAGGTATTGATTCTCAAGTTGTTGGTCAATGCTTCCCTCTATGTTTTTAATGAGGTCTTGGATAAATTTTTTTAGTTTCATGCAATTCGATGTTTTATATCCCTTAGTTTTGTGAAATTCACAATGATCCTCATTTTTATACCAAGTAGGTTTGACATGAGGCGATTAATAATTATTGTAATCTAGAAGTGTGATGAGATTCAACTAGATCAACTTTTGTAACACTATTTCAATAGGATCCCCCAAGGGTGTATATTTTTATCATTGTGGATAATTGTTTTATCTAGGTGGTGGTCCTCTTGAGGGGTTTGCATTGTTGACCGTCTATTGATTTTTTGTGTTTGTGTGTTTTATTGTTGTGTATTCACTTTTTCTAGGGAACTTATCATAACCTTCACATCAACTACACCATTGCTAGTAATATTCTTATTTTTGGCCCATACGTAGGGTTTTTCATAAGAACTAGATGATGGACAATTGTCTTCATATATTTTTGTTGCTCCATTTTTAATAAGGGATCTTTCAATTTTAATTCCCTTGGATATTAGTTCCTCGTATGTTGACACACATTCCATCTTCAATTAGAAGGTTAGATCAGTTTCGACATTTCCAACAATGATCTCTACTTGTTGCTTCTCTAACATTGGCCCTTTACATTTACTTGCTCTGTTTCTCCATCATTGTAAAAATGATGCAAATCCTTCTCCCTTGTTTTGTTTAAGGGTATAGAGCTCCTCCAAACTTACATCCATATGAAGATTGTAGGATAAATATACTACAAATTGATCTCTTATCTCTTGGAATGTCTTGATTACTAGAGGTAGGTGTGAGAACCATTCTATAGCATGGCCTCTAAAACTTCTTGGGAATAAATGTATCAAGTATGAATAATTGAATTCTACTTCCATGCATGCCACATAAAATTCCCTAATGTGCACCACTAGATTACCACACCCTTTGTACTTGTCAAATTTAGGTATCTCAAATCCTAGAGGGAATGGTACCATTGTGATACTATGATCAAATGGATAAGGAAAAATATCTTGCATTGCATATGACTTTTTAGTTTTTCATACTTTAATATGTTAGATTTTCTATGTAAGTGTCTTGGTTTGTGAAGATATTTCATCTATATAATTGTTCAATGGTGGAGCATATGTGTTGAATTGTGGGATGGTAGATGAGTTGTAAACTAGATTTTGATATGATGGTGTGTTTCTATATGTGTTATATGGTGTGAATTGTGGGTCGGTTTGATATTATTGATTTTGAGGTGATGATGGTGGTGGTGTACTATATGCTCCATATGAATGTTGATTTGTGATATTATTTTTTGAGAACTAGTAGATTGTTGTTGTTGTTGATTGTATTGCAAGCCTTGTTTTTGTTGTACAAGAAATTATTGTTGTTGAGTGTATTGTTGTTGAGCTTGCAAATATTGTTGATCTTGTAAGGCTTGTTGAGATTACAAATATTTTTGTGCTTGTAAGGCTTGTTGTTGTGCTTGCAAGGTTGCTTGTTTTTGGGCTTGCCAAGCTTGTTATCTTTGGGGTGGTGAAATGATGTGTTGAGAAGATGGAATGTTCTAATTCGATGTAATGTATTGATTTTGTGGAATGGTATTATGAGTATGTTTTGACGGATGAATATTTTGATTTGGATTTTGAAAATGTTGGTATTGATGTTGTTGTGGAACAAAATTTTTATTTTGTGACACATGATTTGACAGATTTGAACTTTAGATATTTTTATTTTGATGAGGGGAATCTTCTCCTTGATGTTGGGATGTTTGATGTTGTTGTGATATAAGACCTTGCAAGATTTTATGTTGCGGGGGAACCACATAATTTTCTTAACCAATTTTATTTTGAAAAATTTATTGTGATCCTTGATTTGGTATCAATTGATGTCAGGATGTGGGTTGAAGATTTCCTTAATTTTGCAACAATGGATTATAAGATATTGGTTGATGTTGTGCATTTGTGTATTGAATACCTTAGGTTTGAGATTCTAAAAATAATGATACTTGAGGACCTTTTTGTTTTTAAGGTATGTTTTGAGAACCTTGAGGTGGTTGAGCATCATGAGTTTGTTATGATACATGTTGTGACCCTTGAGGTGGTTGGATTTGACTTTGAGGACCTTGTGGTGTATGATAACCTTGTAGTTGTTGATGTATGTTTTGAATACTTTGTGATTGTTGGTTTTGACTTTAAAACCCTTGTAATGCTTGATACCTTTGTGGTTGTTGTGATATGAGTTGTGAAACTTGTGATTGTGAACCTTGTATACTAGGAATAGCACGGAATGTGGGTGGAACATTGGTATTAGCATTTTGGTATGAGCACATTTATATAATTTTCTAGACTTTGGGAGTTTCAATGTTGACCCATAAGACTAGATGAATCTACCATAGTGATTGTGGATTTCCTTGGTACATGTAGTGAAGATGTTTGTGGCATATATTGAATGATGTTATGTAACAAGGGTGCATTTTGAGAATATTAAACCAAGTTTTGAGAAGGTTGACCCATGAATGCAATATTTGACAAGGGTTATTCCCTAAGTGTGACTAGATCAAAAGTAGAGGGATATTTTGTTCCTTGTTGTTCAAGTGTGAGCATATGTTGAGTAGGATTTAAGCTCAACATTGTATTTATGATTTGATGAACCCTAGGGTCTTGTTTCATTTCAAGTAACTCTTTGATGGTAAATTCATGGGGTTTTCCCACAATATCATCTATTTGAACACTTATTTCCTGCGACATGATTGAAATAGTGGTGGATTTTTTGATGGAGTTGAAAATCCTTTAGGATTAAAATTGAGCATCCCAAAGGTAGGTTCGCTAGCACTTTTTGTGATGGGTATGTTTGAACTAGTAGGGTTTAACTCAATGTTTTTCTTATGTAGTGACCTTGTTGTAACTATAAAATGTGTATCAACCCTAGGAGTTGTGTGTTGTGAATAATATTGTTTGAATTCCTTGGTTGACTCAAATTTCTCTAACAAATACCCCTAAAAGGTTTTGGACCAATGATGTATGATGTTGTGAAGAGGTGAATGACATGAAATTTTCAAATTTTTACCATAACCTAGACTCAAGTTTGATTGATGTATTTTTGATGATGATGTTTATGAACTTGTAGACCTTGAAAGTAGAATTTTGACTTCAAGGTAAAATTTTCCAAAAAATATGCACACTAATTCAACTAAAAGTAGAAATAGATTGTTTCCAAACATAGAGTTAAACTAGTTGATGTTTGAAAACTTAGTCTAAGGTATTTGCTACCAAAATTTTCAATTTTTTATGTGATGTTGGATGTTGTAATGTTGATATTGATCCATTTTGAAAACCTAAGAGATATTTTTGATGTGACCAAGTGATTTTGATAAGGAACTCTTGTATGATGTGTTAATGGTTGATACTCAAGAATTATTTTGATAAAAACAATAATAAGCATATAATTCTTATTTGACTTAAGTAACACAAGTGACTTTTGATAAGATCAAGATATTGAAAAATATTAATATTATGTTGTTTGATGAGTGCTATAAGTGAGCCTCATTTGGTTTTTTCTCATTTTAACTTTGTTGTAGATGTACTTGATGTTATAGAACTAGAATACAATTAGTTTTATTTGAAAATTGTTTGTTGTTTGATCAAATTATACAAAAGTGGTAGATTTTCAAGAAAAAGCATTACACTATTGTTCTACAAATGCGTTAGTATTTCGTAGAAGTGTTAGAATGTTCAAACAAAAGTGTCATTATTCAAATTTCTTTTTTTCTTGGAAAATAGGTCGATATGTGCAAAAGCATTTTTGTTCAAATAGAAGCATCATTTTAATAAAAATGGAAGTGCCAGTTTGTACAAAATCACTACATTGTGAAGTAAATATTTTGATCTTCTCAAGGGATCTTTAAAATTTCTATTGAACCTATTTTTTTTTATTTTGCAAGTTGACAAACACAAAATACATGTGAAGTGACTTAATGAGGCATGATCAAATGATTGCATGATTTCTTCCATAATAATTCACTAAAACAATGTCATTGGTTTAGCATGAATAAGACATGCTAGTCAAGTACAACCTAGCTAGTAGTAATAGAGGAATGTCTCCTCATAGTAGGCTTACCACCTAAAGGTTAATCCATATCCAAGGAGTGGATGAATAGAGTATTTTAAGGTCATGCACCATCTTGACACACATTGCCTTGAAAGAGCATAAACTCTAGCAAGAAACATTACACATCAATTAGGGATCAAACATGGCAAGTAAATTCTCAAGACAATGTGATCCTGATGCACTTCTATGACTCAACGCAATGGGAAACTAGTCTTAGGCTTCTAAATACACCAGAATCTTAATTGACACACATGGTATACATCAAAGGATAGTTCTACTAACTTTCACCTTCGCACCTTTTATATAGCCCACCTAAACATGTGTTGCAGGTCATCCCAATGAAATATTTGAAATGTTAACTAAGAATCCATTAAAAGTATAAAATATCATGAAATTGATCAAGAAAACCAAATTAAACACTCAAACCTTATCTCATTAGGGGATTAGTGTTGATTTCATGTGGAATGATCAACTATTTCTTAACCCCATTGAATTAATCAAGTAATGTTGATTATCTGATTAATAAAAGAAAATGATGGATTTAATTAAACAAACTGGATTATTTAATAAAATAAGCAATAATGTTGAATCAACACAAAAAAAGGTCTTAGTAAATCAAATCAAATGTGTGATGTGGACTAGGACAATTTTAAGTGTCTATAATAATAATTATTATTTATGATATATTAAAATAAATATTTTTCATAAGAAGTTTGGGATATAATAGATAATGGTTTTGTAGAACCTCTAGATCAAGTAGCTAATCAAACATTGGCACAAGAAATAAAAGTTCAACTTAGAAAAATTAAGAAAAATATGTAAAAGACCTATTTTTACTTTGACGAGCAATGGACTACTCTATTTTCCCTAGGTTTGTATAAACAACTAGATCTAATATGGCATGGGATATTATTGAACATCTTATAAGGAATTAATAGGGTGAAATTTTATAAAGTATAGTAACTGATTCATAATTTGTAAACTTATTTTAGTCAAATTATGAATATTATAAATCAAATTAGATCACATGGAGAAAAAATAATTGATCTAAATATTGTAGAAAATATTCTCAAGGATGTACATAGTAAATTTGATATTATTTTGGTTACAATTGAAAATTCCAAAGATCTAACACAACTATCTATAGATGATTTTATAGGATCTATGTTATCACACAAATCCATAATGCACAAGAATAATAATTCATCTTTAGGGAATGCATTTAAATCATAGGTTTCATTCAAGGGAGAGTAAGAGGATGACCAAGATATAGAAGCAAGGGTAGAACTAATAATCAAAGAAATGAATGGAGTAGTCAAGATTAAGGTGCAAGGGTGAATCATAAGTTATATACTCACAACTTTAGAAGTGAAATGAGTAGTCTAGATCAAGGTGCAAGGATGAATCATAATTTATATACTCACAACTTTAGAAGCCATATCAATCAATTTTGACAACAATCTCAAAAGTATGATATTTTTAATATTTAGTGAACTATTATGACAATAAATTTTGTCATATGCACGAGTGCCAAAATTTTGAGATATAGAGGTAGGGAAAAAAATAAAAAAATATAACAAATGAAATGATTAGTATAGATCAAGCTGTAAGGAAAAATTATAACTTCTTTTCTCACAACTCTAGAGAGTGTACGAATTGGTTTTGAGAAAATCACAAAATTATGATAAGTTTAATATTTAGTGAAGCATTAATATAATAAATTTGGTCATTATGCATATGAGTGTCAAAAATCAAAGTATATGAGGATAAAAAAAATATAAGTGATTTAAATGTATCTAAAACTAATTCAAGTTCCATATTAATTACATTTCATGGTTTTCAAGAGAGCTATAGTGATATTTAGTTTATAGATGATGAATTCACTAATCGTATGATATAAATAGATATTTATTTATAATTTTAGATAGTTATGTGAAGTTAGAGATCTAACTAGGTGATGATAATAAAGTGTTAATTATGGATAAAGGTTTTATTCATATTTTACAAAATATGATGAAAGAAAAGATATTATATATGTTTATTTGGTGCTCAAATTGAAGCATATCTCATGTGTGTTGGACAACTTGTACAAAAGGGTTACAAATTATCTTTTAAAGATAATGTGTTGACCATTTAATTGCAAAAATTAAGATGACCAAGGGTTGAATGTTCCCACTTTGATTCAAAAGTGAAACACAAAAGGAAGCCTAAGGAGAGCCCAAAGAAAATTTTATGGTAACTTATTTAGACCAAACATGAGTATAGATTTAAGGTTTGGTCACCATCATTTTGGAGGTTTGATTTTATTGCAAAAATATATATATAGTGAGAGGATTATCAACAATTAAGGAGCTAACTAGTTAGTGTGAGCATTATATTTTAGTCAAATAATAAAAAAAAAGTTTTCTAATAGGAATTTATTATAAAGAAAGAGAATCACTAGAGCTTGTTCACACCAATTTGCATGGACCAATACATAAAGAAAGGGGACCACTAGAGCTTGTTCACACCAATTTGCATGGACCAATACAAACTTCATCATTAGGGGAGAGTATATTTTCTAACTTTTATTGATGCTTGTATTAAGAAGAAAAAAATAAAAATTATCAATTGGAATTCTAAATCCTTTAAAATATTCAAGGATTTCAAATAAATGGTTAAAATATAGAGCAATTAATACAATAATTTACTCAAGTTCGAGAGGTGGATAATGCAAGTCAAATACGTTTCTCTATTTTTTAGTTATCATGGAACTAATAAAGAAATTATTAAAAGGTACACATTGTAATAGAATGGTATTGTAGAGGGGAAGAATATAACCATAGTGGAAGCATGTTGAATTCCAAGAACTTGCCTAATGAATATTGGATAGAACTACTAGTGTGTGCAATGTATATTCTAAGGAAGTTTTCTACATATAGTGTCAAAGACATGATTCCACAAGAAAAATGGAATGGTAAGAATCATGGTATACTTGATTTAATAAATTTAGTGTTACATATACACATGCAAAAAAAGAAAAAGGGAAAAAATTGGATGATAGAGATGAAAAGTATGTTTATATTAGTTATATTGAGTAATTAATAGATTACAAGTTGCACAATCCCATTAATAGGAAGGTTATCAACAATAGAAATGTTAAATTCAAGGAAAAGGAGGAAAGGGATGAAAGTATCAAAAAATAAATAACTCAAAATGAAAAAGAATAATAAGAAAAAAGTGTGTAGCCAAGACCACATGTAGTAATAGCTAGTTTGATAAGAAACCCTCAAGGAAAAAATTAAGCAAATTTGAAAACAACAAGAAATTTTCAATAAGGTGAATCAGCATACTCTCAAATTATAAGTGATGAACCCAATTCATTTACATCACTAAGATCAAGGTAGAGAGGTAAAAAACTAAGTTTGAAATATATTTATGATCATGGAGAACAAAAATAGATTTACATTGAAATTATTGTTTATTATCTCTTAATATTATATATTTTGAGGAAATCAATCAAGGAAGAGAATTGGATCAAGGATTTGGATGAAGAGGTGGATTCCATTGAAAGAAATGAAACATGGGGTCTAGTAGATCTACTCGAAGGTAAATATTGCTTAAGATTCAAATGGGTCTATAAGACTAAGTTCAATATAGTTTAGGTGATGTTGAGAAATACAAATACTGTTAGTAGAAAAATGTTTTACACAATGACATGAATTGACTATGTTAATAAATTTGCACCAATTAAAAGGATTGATAAAGTTAGAATGGTCTTAGCCATAACAACATAAGTAATTCAAAAAATTATTAGATGCCTGTCAAATTAATATTTTTGAATAGTTTTTAGAAGAAGTGTATGTGAAACAACCACTAAGCTATGAAAATACATGTATATTGAAAAGATATCTTTATAGTTACAAGCAGTCACAAGCACACACATAATTATTAAGAAAATGCATTTTTAAGTAAAAATCATGTATTCAAGCACCTACATATAAAATCAGATTAATTCATGTAATTTCAATGTCTCCTCATCTCCAACATTTTCTTTTTATTTATCTGTTTCAGAAGTTCATGCCCAACTTCATTATTTAACCCTTTAGTGCAACCTTTTGAATATCTACTTGATTGTTCAATGAGCTCGTCTAGAAATTTGTTCACATCAACATTAAACACCTTTCTCCATTGCAAAACAGTGAAAATGAATAAGGTCAAAAATGTAAAGAACTGACATACTTAACATATTGTTTCAAAATTGTTGTAACCAACCTCTTTCAGGATAATTTCACCTCCTATCTCAGTCACATGTGACTAGCATACTAATTGTTTGTAACAGATATACAATAAACCATAACAATAAACCTTTTTTGTAGCCTCAACAATAAAATATTATAATTATACAATATTTTTATTTTTGATGAAATGGATATATATATATATATATATATGTGGTATATTTATTTTTACAATATATTTTAATATAATAAAATATGGTTTCTAATATATAATAAAATTTGAAAATTTAAAATATAATTTAAAAAAAATAAAAATAAAATTTAGATTTTTATAATTTATTTGTTGAAAGGTTTTATGATTAGAATTTTTAAAAAATCTATTTTATTAACATATTATTTGATCTTGACTTCATAGATCACAAATAACATGATCCAATGATTAGATTAACCCTTTTAAATTTTAAATCTTTAAAACAATTAATAATATATTGTGCTCAAAATAACATAACTCTTTCTATTATTCACTTTTTTATTAAAAAGACCTCTACATTAAATAATTTTTAAAAAAGAAAAGAAAAATAAAACCTTATAAACTCACCAAGATTTACTTGACATTATGATTCTTAAGCCTAGAGAGAAATAATATTCAAACATTATTAGTGTTCTTTGTACTCAAATATATTGTTTGTGAGAAATTTGAAGAATTCATTATTATTGAATTCAAAACATCTTTTAACATCGCCTAAATTTTTTCCAATTAACATATGAGCCATAAAAAATTAACCCACAAAAAAAGGAATCATCCTAAATATGAACTAGACAACATGACCTGAAAGATTGATATAAAAATCTTGGCAGACATTTTTCTTGAAGAAAAATATAGTGTTCAATGATGCATTATATTTTAATTAGAAGCTAACATCAAACAAAAGAATAACCAAAGAAAATTAATAGAATACCGTATATTGGCTTTCCAATGGCCATAGGCATCAGTGACTCCAATGAATCAACCACTCTTTCTACCCCTAATTCTCCTACCATGATTCTCTATGTTAGCCTTTTTCATTAGATGTGTTTGGATTAGGTTTAGTGTTTTCCATGCCATTATTACCACCACTTCTTCTAACTATGTCCTGATCAACCCTTGCTCTAGTGAGATTGATTAGCATTTTTGTTGCATGTCCAATATCATTCAATTCGCAAGGATTCTCCTTCTGATTTATTATTTTTCCACCCCTAAGAATCACCTGAGTAGGATCTACTATCTCAAAACTAAACAGAGATTAATTTGAGCCTAGGAAACACTTGTATTAAGATTTTCCATTATTGTAAAGCCTACACAATGCAAGAAAGCAAGTTAGCACAACAAATATATCTAAAATTTAGTACATCACTTAAGAAAGTTGGGACCATTGATATATAATTGAAGCGTTTTACCACCTAACCATGAAGCTTACACTTCCCTAGTATTCTTTCAACTTGAAGAATGCTCGACACTACACGGAAAGTTTAGCAAGAGAATAACCTACAAGGTGGAATTTGGTGCGTGCCCAAAAATCTACATGCAAATTTTATATGTATGTTAGAAATGAAAGTGCAAGATCTATGCTAGGAATGGTAGAGAGTGAAATCATAGAGTTCATTTATGCATATATAATGAACATTATTGCTTTGCCAAGCATAATAAGTGTGTTGCAACTACAACAAACAATAGATTCTAGTAAAGCAAACTTATACTCTTTGTTTCCATTTTGGTACTGGTCCCAGAAGGTAACTTTCTATCATAACAGCTCTCTACCCTCTAACAACAACTACCCATAGATGCTTTAATCTACTAATGTATCACTATTATATTCCATTATTCATGTATACTATTCTAAGTGTCTTCAAGAAGAAATAGAACACTAGTATATACTCAAATAAAAAATAAAATTTATATTTCACAGAGTAATTCACAATCAATCATATCATTCTTATGACTATATTCACTTAATATCTTAAGCATTTTCTTTTTAAAATATACCAGAAATAAAAGAAGAAGATATGTCACAAGTATATGTATGTACGAAGACAAAGTCTATGTAAATACACACATATGTGCCCACTAATGTTTAAGTTTGTGCATACATTCTGGAATAATTGTAAAATTCAAATTTTCCATATAAAAATAGAATTCCCTTGACATTTTTTGTCGAAATAAATATTTCAAACAAGTCTAAACTGTTGGTGTAATTAATTAATTATTACACTAGCATAAGTTAACATAGGTCTTGCATTTAATTAATTAAGTCCTAGGTTGCATTATTAGATAAATCATTTAATAAATGGGATAATATTCCCTTCCTTATTTGTAGGAGATAAGATTCCTTCTAGAAGATGAGTTGTCCTTCTAGAACTTATCTCAACATTTAATGATCATCTAGATAGGGTTCACATGTTGTCACATGTTGTTAGATCAAGACACATGGCAACATCTCATGCATATTAGGGTTTAGCTCTTGCCTATATAATCAGGCATCTTGTACATTTGTAATCAATATTTTTCATCAATATAGAATCTCTATTGTGCATGCCTAGTTGCAACACTTTCTGGGTGGTTGATTATCTTTCCTGGCTTAAAGGTCCTACATCGAAGTCTGTAGCTTCAAGGACTATGCATCCATAATCTCAACATAGTATCAGATCTTTTCCAGTGAAACGTCAACCCTTGATCAAGAAAGTTGGTGTGCAAGATTCTCTGCAGGCTGAAGGTTTCCATTGAAGGCTACTTGTTTCCACCTGGGGACCAAGCTGATTTCTGAAGTAGATAGAGTCAGATTCAAGCTCGCCATTGTCTTCAGAAGGCCTCGAAACCCTAGGATTGCCTGCCCATTCATCAAAATCAGATACATCAACCCGGGAGCTTCAGAGGTATTTTTAGGGTTTGCAAAATCAATCGTACTATCCATACAATTTGCAGCAAAAAATCATCCCGGTCAATTGTCCTGTGAGGCAAATTTTTTTTATACGCAGGCCACTTTTCGTTTCAGAAAAATTGGGCTAATATCTTTTATTATTTGGCAAAAAATCATATTTCTATAGTTGCAGAAAATATTTATTCAGGGGACCTTTAATTTAAATCACCATCGGCATTATCAAGGGGTTGATTTTATTTTTCTATCGGCATTATATTTTTGCATAATATTTGCAATAGTCGGCATCAAGGATTTTATTTGTTAAATCCGCAGGCATAAATTTGAATCCATCGACATTGAGGTGGTTTTTTGTAATAGTCTGCAAATATATAAATTTTATATGTCGGCATAAATATTTATAAAGTTTCTTTTGATTTTTAATTTCCAATTGGCAATATTAAAAATCATATATATCTATGTTTTGTTGGCCGTATTTAATTTTTGCAAATGGAGGTACCATTCTTGTTGGCCCTCCATCCATCAGCTGTTGTTTTCTGCCGGTTACACCCCCGTCGACGACCGCAGTCACCGACCGATCACCGAAGTTTGTTTCTCGGCCAAGCATTCTCATCGTGTATCTGGTGCTCCCGCCATTCACCACTGCCGGAGTCCGCCTACCATTGACTGTCGTGCATGTCCCTCCTCTTTCCGGTGCTATGTTACTCCCACCGGCTATTCTCTAGGCCCCCGCCGGTGACTGCTACCGATTGCTCCAACCTGATACTATCAACAATCGAGGAGTTCGCTCCACTAGCGGTGCCGCCCCAGCCACCGCCATCTCTCCACCCTGCCGCTGCCCAGCTGGCGGCATCCATTTTTTTTGCTAACTTTAGCACCGAGGTCACATTAAGGACCGAGAGCTAAGCCCAGAGGGGCTGAATTTTTGCCCCTGTTTAGCCTGCAAAGTGCCTAATCAGGGCATTTTTTTCATTTGATCATAACTTTCACTCAGGGAATCAAATTTTTGCAAACGATATATCATCAGAAAGGTCTTTTCGTCTACTTTCCACTAGTGACATCCATTCTATGAATTTTTTCTCGCAGAAATTTCTACATCCAACTAAAGACAAAACCCTAATCTGGACTCAAAGTTGCATATCTTCTCAACTGTTCATCAGATTTCGGTGATTCCAGTGGCATCAGGAAGATGATTTAGAGCCCTTTTTCATCAGTCCAACCCCTTGATTAGTTTCAGTTCTAGGTACTCTTGCATGAGATTTTTTTTAGTTTGGTGCATTTGCTTAATAACCTGGTCATCCTGAAGCTTGGGAAACGATTTTTTGATCTGGGTTGCATCACTTCAGTTGAAAATCATATTTGGAAGTCTTTATTTGCTATTGAAGGTTAGTGTCCTTGTTTTTTGTGGAGAAATTTCATTATGGGGCTTGCATATTACTCTCCTTCTCTGGTTATGTTGCACAAGGGTAACTATCAGCAATGGTGAGATGGGATCTGCCACCATCTCCAATCACTTGATTTGTTGCCACATCTATTTGGTATTGTTCCTCATCCAAGTTAAGGTATTCATGAACTTGCTTGGAGTTGCAGCAGGTACACTATTTTGGAGATTCTTGAGATGCAAGTTGATTGTGATATTTTGAGTTCTATTGATCATTGTGATTGTCCACATATACCTTGGATTAAGCTTTGGGAGCTATATGGATATTTAGATACTCCACCATTCCCTGATGATCATGCTTCAAAATGTCTTTCTTCAGATCAAGTACCCCGTAATGCTATTGTTGTGCAAGAAGTTGATTACCTTGATCTTTCTAAAGAGGTTGACAAGGTCCCTTTCGGTGCTTCTTCTTCATCAGAGACAGTTGGTATCCCTTCACATTCAATGATTCCTTGTCCAGAATCATTGATTGAGGCTTCCACTATCATCATCAATCAGGACACATTCAATTTTTTAGAATTGGAATCACAGGATGGCTTTGTTTCAGTTATCACTGCCTTGGCCACTTCTATAGGTTTGGAGGACATTCTTGAGGGGGTATCACTCCTCTATTCAGATTTTTCTTTGGAGAGTTGTTTTGAGTCTCCTCATTCCTTTGTCTCGACCTTGATTGGGAATCCTGAGACTATCTTGCAGGCACTTGGTTTCTGTAATGCCCTGCCATGTTAACCCCAAAGGACAACAAAACACCGCACACATTTTTTTTTTTTTGTTGAATTGTGAGACATTGCATAAGATGGAAATGTATAATATTAACATGAAGAGCGATTATGTATTTGCAAAGCTATCTACGTCCTTTGGGGTACATGGAATAGTCATTACAAACATAGAACTTTTATCCAGATGAAAGCAAAAGAGAAACATAAGGATAACATACATTCATCCATAATTATAAGAGAGAGACACAATTTTATTGAGATTCAATTCATAGTTTCATGTTACAATTGTGGAGCATATTTCCACAGATAATAAACATCAAGGATACAATAGAAACATTAAATAGAGCTTCCCTTTATCATGGGGAAGATTACATTGAGTACATAAATGAGGTTTATGGTACCAAAAGGGAGGAAATTCTTCATCCAAGACAAACTCTGGAATTCTGCATTCGCATCTGTCTCACGAACACATCCTGGGAACCCAATGGGTGCATAGCACGTTCCACCCGACCATGTGGACCCGAAGGTCCACCCCCCGTGCTAGGAAATGACAAGAAAGGGTCCATATCCAACAAGTTACAAGAAAACAAGACTAACATCAACACTGACATAGAACAACATCCCATCATACATCAACAAGTGCATCAAGTAGTATATCGACAGGTACATCACCACATACATCAACAAGTACCTCACAAGTACATCAATAAGTACATCAATAAGTACATCAAAAAGTACATCAACAAGTACATCAAAAGTACATCGAAAGGTACATCAATAAGTACATCAATAAATACATCAACACTTCCAGAGGTTACCAAGCAAGGAAGAGTAAACGGATACTGTGGGAGAGTGTCATCGCATGGCCTTACATGGATTATCCAGGCAACCTATCACAAGGTACTGCCTCCATCTATGGTTATCCAGGCAGCCTATCTCAAGGCACCGCTCCACAGGGTGACTCATGCGGAACCACTTACCTTTCGTGAGGACAAGGTAGTGATCTTACCAACCAGGTCTTCTCATCCCATCCTTAGTCTGTGAAATCACTAACGGTATGGGTGAGGCACATCATTAATCTTGTTTAATGTTTTAGCTACCCAGACCCACTAGTTTATTAATTATATTATCACTTGTTTAGGAAACTCTTCCATGGGTTACCCTAACAGCCCCTTTGTGCGCCGGCCCCCAAGAAGAGCCACCCTCCCCAACAGTTCCACCCTCCCCAACAGTTCCACAACAAAGCTCACAACCACAAGGGTGTACCAAACATAAAAGCCATAAAATGAAAACACATGTGAGGCATGTACCATCTCGCTCATAATCACCACCAAAATGTAAGGGAAATCATGGAACAAGGTACACCCACGAGCTCAAAATAAAATCACAATCAATGGAATCCAAAGGTCCATCCACGAGAATATTCAACACACATAAAAGGTTCCCTTCACCTCTAGAAGTCTAACTACATATCACCCATGGCTAACAAAAGGAAGTAACTTAAACATTTGGGTTCCCATCATATCCAAAATATATCTAGACATAAAATTACCCAAAAAGTGCAATTAAATAAGAGGGAAATATGAACAACAAAGAATCACAATTATGCATAAAGAATCAATACCAAAGAGTATACAGATAAACTAAATAACAATCTAACATGTACAAAATAAGTTATAAATATCTTTTCACTTACACGTAAACCTAATCCAACCCTACTTAAGATAGTGTAAAGAATCATTAAATGATTAACCATAATTAAGTGCATTTTAGATCATAACGTCCTTAAAGTGAGTAAGCCCTAGAATATGGTATACATTTAACTTCTTTTAAACTAAATAACTTTAATTAAAAATTTACTATCCTCAACTAATTCTAATTTTAATTCCAATCTGAAAACTTTTATCATAATTACAATCCAGTAAAAGAAATTGTAAATAATTTTAACTTAAATAATATGAAATTAATTCTAATTAAAAATTTACTGTCCTCCTTAGCTAATTCTAATTTTAATTCCAATCTGAAAACTTTTATCATAATTGCCCTCCAGTAAAAGAAATTGTAAATAATTTTAACTTAAATAATATGAAATTAATTCTAATTAAAAAAAATTACTCTCCTCCTTAGCTAATTCTAATTTTAAATCCAATCTGAAAACTTTTATCATAATTACAATCCAGTAAAAGAAATTGTAAATAATTTTAACTTAAATAATATGAAATTAATTCTAATTAAAAATTTACTGTCCTTAAATAATATGAAATTAGTTCTAATTAAAAACTTACTGACCTTCTTAGCTAATTCTAATTTTAAATTCATCTGCAAATAGATCTAGTCCAAATGTGTGAGGAAATTGTGAAATATAGCAAAATAATCACTTTACTTCAAAAATATTTAAAATTTTTAAATATAACCCATATATATATATATATATATATATATATATATATATATATATATATATATATATATATATATATATATATATGTATTTGTTAATTAGAAAGACAAATTTAATTCAAATAAAACATGTTTGTTTACTGCAAATCAAGATATTATATGCATCCAAGTTACTCATCACACAGTAAATAAATATGTAGATGGATAAAATATCTTGAAATTAAAATAGACATAAATATTTTTAAAATCCGAAAGAAATTAAACGCTTAGAAAATAAATCTTAACACTACTCCATATAACTATTAATTCAAGACATTATTTACTCATCAATTTAATTAATTAATTTATTTATTTTCAGTTGATTTGAAAGGTTAAAAAAAAAAGTAAAAAATAAAATAAAATAAAATCCAATATTACTTATCTTCTTAGTGCTAAGATAGCTCCTCAAACTTTAATGTTAAAAGGAAGTTTTATTAATAACAAGGCTGGCACTAACGGCTATGTATGCTGTCTGCGTGAAGATATTAAAGATGATACAACAAAAGGCCACACTCCCAGCCTTTCACAAAGAAAAGAAGTGTCCAGAAAAACCATTCTCACTCAAACCGAAAAGGATTGAACAAAGAAATAAGATGGAATAATGTACATAATTCCATGGTTAACAAAATGCCTCAAAGGAATTACGCCTCATGGACTATGCACAGAACAGCAATTAGAACATTCAAGCAAATGCAATTAGCAGGAGAGGAAACACATTATTACTCTCTAACATCAAAGAGTTCCAACTGAGGAAGATTGCAAATGATATCAGGGAGGTTGTTTAAATTTAAGTAACCTCCAAAACCTAACTACTGCAGCTGAGATAGGTTGCCAAAAGCATCAGGGAAAATACAAGAATCAGTCAGAAGCAATACCCAACGCCACTGGTGACAGCAATAAAAAGGTTAGCAGCCAAGGAATAACAGAGAAATGGTATAAATTAAAGATAGCACATTGGGATAAAAGGGATTAAAATAAAATAATCAAAATAGAAAATTATCTTCCAGTCAGACAAAATTAAACCAGTGCGCATAAAATAGCAGGCATGTTTATTTATTTATTTTTATTTATTTATTTATTTATTTATTTATTTATTTTCAACATTATGAATAATCTCTGTGAGTTCAAAGTTGGGAAAAGCTTTTCTAATATTTTATTATGTTGACCCTATTTTATTTTAAGTGTTGCGACTGCAATAGATTGACAATAAAATCAAGAACGTTATTTAAAATTTTAACTTCCTATCTGTTTAAGTGTTGCAGTTGAAAACGGTTGAATATGAATTTACCCTGGAGTAATTTCCATGAACCTTTCACCTAAACAAGACCATATTTATTTATTTATTGATCAAAGATTGGAGAAAAAACGAAAACACTTTCATCAAATGCAGAAGTAGAGAAATTTATTTTACGGTGAAAGAAGAAAACCTCCTGAACTCAAGGCAGGGTTAATTCAAAAAAAAAAACTGGAATTCAACAATTAAAAAAACTCGAATTCAACAATTAAAATTAAAAGAAATCTAAAATTCACTAACCTGGATTTGGCAGTCCGTGACAGAATTTTCCCTCTGTGAAATTTCTCTTCACCCTCTGTGTTTTTCGCAACTGCCCCCCGTCCTTCTCCGATAAATTCAGAAAATAAACTTACAAACCTCGGTATGCAGGCTATAGGTGTCTATCAACACCGTCTTCTATTTTACACCTGGCACCTATTATTTTTCTCGTTTAACACTTGGAGGGATTTAGTAAAATAAGAAATCTACCCCCACTATTTTGACTACAGTAACCGAGGGAATTACAATGTTAAATTGATTTGATCAAAACTCATTTATCCCGTATTAATTCATGGTTATATAATTTAATGAAAACTCGGGTGGATAAAATAGAAACAATTTTTTTTTTTTTTAATATAATTATATATGTTCATATACGTCTAATTATTATTTATTATTTGAATTTATTTTTTTAAAACTTTACTTTAGGGGTAATATTACATTGCATCCCTCCGTCAAATAATTTTAAATCTAATATTTAAAATTTATCAAGTAATTTAAATTTAAATTATAAACTTAGTGAATTTAAATTAAAATAAACATCATGCAATTTTGTGTTTCCTTTAAATTTCAGTATAGTTTAACCTTAACATTAATCTAATATTTAAATTATTAAAATTTAATAATTTAATTTATTAAATCCATATTGTAAAAATAAGCTAGGAAGCTTCAAGACAATGCCTAAATGGACATAAGCAACCACTATGCCTGATAGAAGCACTACATTAATTTACCAATTATCCAATTTGATACACATCCAAATAACATGATAAACGCATCAAGATTTACGACTTAAAATGATCAATCATGAAATAGTACGATACCATAACAGGATGAAATATTGACAGACGACAGACACAGACATGGACACTTCCTTGTCAAATCCTTAAACCACGTCATAACCATTGGGTATATTGGGCACGCTCAGACCTGACGATGCAGGTGGAGTCGGTGCCCGGTACCTGCAGTCCTGCATAAAAAACAAGTGTTGGAACAACATATATATATATATATATATATATATATATATATCTACTGTCAAACACATTGTGAGGGAGAATTGCGGTGTGGTAGGGCACTCACGTATGAGCGATGCAACACCGTCCCCCTCACCCAAAAGTCAAACATCAGCACAACATCCTACACATCATGAAATGAGTATAAAACAATTTACGTAGTCACACAATATAGCATAATCAGGAAAGATGGTACCATGCATCATTATATTATCAACATCATAAAACACTATCATGTGTATCCAAGCAAAACACATAAGCTCAACTAGGAAAACAATCACCCATGTCAACTAGAGTCTGTAACAACGTAAATAGTATCCACATAGTAACAAAAGAGAATAGTATCATGAGGGGCACTACATCCTCCCCCCCTAGAACTAGGCTTACTCCTGGAAGCCAGAAAACAAAAAAGGAAAAGACTCTCGGATGTGGGAGGCATCCTCCCATGATGTTGACGACTCATCATTTGGATCCCATTGGACCCTCACCTGCTCAATCGCTCTGCCCCTGAGGACGAGTCTCCTGTGCTGCAGCACGGCGACGAGCTCGAGCGCCGGCTGCCCGTCCTCGACCTGCAATGCATTCCAATCAAGCACATGAGAAACATCTGGATGATAGGGCCTGAGTACAGAAACATGAAACACATCGTGAATGCGCGATAGACTGGGCGGCAATGCTAGATGATAAGCAATAGGGCCAATTCTCTCCAACACCTCGAACGGTCCCACAAAATGAGGCACAAGCTTAGAGCCTTTTCCGTAACGGATTGGACTCTTTCGTGGATGCACTCGTAAGAAAACCCTATCTCCAACCGAAAACTGACGGTCGACCCTATGAGCATCAGTATACTTCTTTTGTCTATCCTGAGCTGCTACTAAGTGCTCTTTGATGCGACCAACCTGTTGTTCCATGTCCTGAAGCATTTCAGGTCCCAATAGAACTCAGTCCTCAAGACGATCCCAACTCAACGGTGTCCGACAAGGACGGCCATATAATGCTTGAAAGGGAGCCATGCCAATGGAGCTGTGATAACCATGATTATAAGCAAACTCTACTAGATGCAAATAATCCTCCCAACGAGATTGTTGATCCATTACATACATACGGAGCATGTCCTCAAGAACCTGGTTGACTCTCTCAGTCTAACCATCCGTTTCAGGATGGTAGGCAGAACTAAAGTTCAGTTGGGTTCCTAAGGAATGCTGCAATGATGTCCAAAATGCAGAAGTGAATACTAGATCTCGATCAGAAATGATCTTTCGTGGAATCCCATGTAGTTGAACAATATCCTCCATGAAAATTCTAGCTACAGAGGAAGCAGTATAGGAGGATCGAACAGGAGAGAAGTGTGCCACTTTGGTCAACCTATCAACTGTGACCATGATAGCATCATGCCGACGAGAAGACATTGGTAAACCAACAATAAAGTCCACTGAGATGATATCCCACTTCCATTCAGGAACAAGATGAGGCTGTAAAAGACCTGCGGGATGATGATGTTCTGCCTTAACTCTCTGACATTCAAGGCATCTCGCCACAAAATCTGCAATATCTCTCTTCATTCCCACCCAAAAGTACAGTGGACGAAGATCTGCATACATATTCTTGACTCCCGGATGAGCAGAGTAGGGAGCTCGATGTGCTTCAGTCATGATTAGGGTACGAAGATCCTCTGCAGGAGGTACATACATACGACCCAAAAATCGCAAAAGCCCGTCTGATTCCAAAACATAGCCGGAAAACTTTCCCTCTAGAACCCTATTTGATTCAATTTCTTCCTTTACTTCTTGATACCAACTATCTGTGGGAAGCGATGTGAGAATCTGGGTCCTCAGATCCACACTAAGAGTTACTGCAGATATCTCATGTCTCCGCCGACTCAAAGCATCTGCCACTACGTTTTCCTTTCCCTGGATGTACTTAACCTCAAAATCATATTCACAAAGAAACTCCATCCATCTCCTCTGCCTGGCATTTAGGTTCGGCTGAGTAAAAATGTACTGCAAGCTGCGATGATCGCTATGAAGTTCAAAATGATGCCCTAGCAAAAAGTGCCTCCATCGCACAAGGGCATGGACAACCGCGGCTAACTCTAAATCATGTGTAGGGTAATTTAGCTCATGGTCCTTGAGCTTGCGGGACTCAAAAGCAATTACACGACCTTCTTGCATTAAAATGGCTCCCAAACCTTCCAAGGAAGCATCTGTACATACTATGAATTCCCTAGAAGGATCAGGAACTGCTAGGATCAAAGCACTGGTCAACTTATCCTTTAGGGTCTGAAAAGCTATTTGACATTGTTCAGACCAAACAAACTTCTTTCCTTTTCTCTGAAGGGTCATGATGGGATGTGCAACCCTTGAAAAACCCTCCACAAATCGCCTATAGTAGCCTGCCAAACCCATAAAACTGCGAATCTTAGGAACATTTGTGGGTGCAGGCCAATCAACAATGGCTTGGACCTTTGAAGGATCCACAGAAATACCTTCACCAGAGATGATGTGACCCAAGTATTTCACTTCATTCTTATAAAACTCACACTTAGACAAATTAGCATACAACTTATTGTCTCTTAAGCACTGCAACACCTGCCTCAAGTGTACTTCGTGCTCCTCCATAGTTTTTGAGTATATCAGAATATCATCGAGGAACACTAGAACAAATCTGTCTAAGTAGGTACGAAAGACTCCATTCATTAGGCACATGAAAACTGATGGCGCATTTTTCAACCCGAATGGCATAATAGTGAATTCATAATGCCCATATCGAGTGCGAAATGCTGTTTTATGAATATCAACTTCGGCTATCCGCAACTGATGGTATCCTGACTTCAGATCTATTTTAGAAAATACCCGAGCCCCCTTTATTTGATCAAATAGGTCATCAATTCTTGGCAAAGGGTACAGATTCTTCACCGTCACCTTGTTAAGCTGCCTATAGTCGATGCACAATCGGAGGGAACCATCTTTCTTCTTTACAAATATAACTGGTGCTCCCCATGGGGAAACACTAGGACGAATGAATCCTTTTTCCAAAAGTTCCTCTAACTGCAAATGAAGCTCTTGAAGCTCCTGAGTTGTCATCCGATATGGAGCCCGAGATATAGGCTCGGCCCCTGGTACAAGGTCAATCTGGAAGTCAATGTCACGCTTTGGTGGCATTCCCAGAATCTCACCTGGAAAAACATCTACAAATTCCTTAAGGAGAGGATAGTCATCCAATGACACCTCTTGACTTTCTCCCAACTCCAAGTCATTGATTGATACAGCAAACAACTGACAGCCTTGACAGAAACACGTCTTCAATTGCATAGCGGAAATCATCCGTAATGAGATGGGTCTTTGTATGCCAATGATCTCTACTTCATTTCCTGAGTCATCTACACACCGCACAACCTTGTGGCGACAATCAATTATTGCACGGTGAGCATTCAGCCAATCCATGCCCAAAACAACATCATAGGACCCAAGGGGTAGAATTCGAAGGTCCACCTTAGTCATCGATGACCCAATTTTCAAAACACAACCCTGAACAAATGATTCAACTGCTACTTTTTCCCCAGAGGCCAATTCGACCTGCCACTTAATGCCTTGCTTTGCTGCCACCAATCTACAACGCTCTACTACTAAAGGGGAAATAAATGAATCTGATGCACCAGAATCAAATAAAATAGATATACGAGTGCCTTGTAACACACCTGATGCCTCGACCACAGTGCCCTGGTGATCTGCTTGACGGTTGTCAACCATTGCAAAGACTCGATGAGACCTACCTGCATCACCCACTATTGGCTCAGAAGTGGTTGGCCTCTGATTGAACCCTGAAGTCTTCTTTTGTGGACATTGCCTAGCAACATGTCCCTGTTGACCATAGGAGAAACAAACTGTACTTCGACCAAAACCTCCACCTCCTGATGGAGCACTAGACTGCTAGTAACTGCTTCGACTAGGAGCTGACTGCGAGCTTTGAGTAGACTGCTCAAAACGGTCACGCCGATTACGCCGCCAACTCTGATTATTCTTAAATTGAGTTCTACTGCCCTGCTGAGATTGGAAACTTTTTTGCTTAGACTGTGATTGTTGTTTTTGTTGTCCGCCCTTAGAAGGCGCATGATGACTCCTTGAAGATCCTGAAGTTTGAGGTTGCCCACCTTGAGAACTAGTACCAAAATTAGATGCACTACCAATTTGCACCCCTGTGTGATCTCCCAATGCCATGGCCAAATTTTCCTCTACCAGACGAGCCTTCTCAATGGCTACCTCCATTGTTTTTGGTTGAAAGACTCGAACACCTCCACTAATTCGGGCATTTAATCCCCTGACAAAATGTTGTACAAGCATTGCCTCGTCATTGTTGATTCCTGCATACTGCTTGAGCTCATAGAATCGACGCTCGTACTGATCAACTGACATTGCCATTTGTCTTAGCTCATGGAACTCATCTGCTCAGCGTTGTCTCCAATGATTTGAGAGGAACCGAGCCCTAAATCTCTCCAAGAATAATTCCCATGTCACCATGCTAATGTCTAAGTGTAGCTTTTGTTCTTCTAGACGCCACCATGTAGATGCAAAGCCTCTAAGGTGCATGATGGCGCACCTAGCCCGGGTATTACTGCCATATGGATGCATCGCAAAGCAACGATCCAAGTCTATTAACCAAGTTTCTGCCTCAAGTCCTCCGCCAACACCATCAAAAGTGGGAGGATGAGCTCTCAAAAGATCCCTCATGTGACCTGCCACCACTACATCTTGCTCTGCTGATACTTCCTTTCGCCTCGGAGACCTCTCCCTTTCCCACTCTACTTCCTGCTCTCCTTCTGGCCTAGGGCCTAAATGGCCAAGTACCTCCTCCAACAACTGTCGTAACTGCAAACCATCCATTCCTAGCTGTACTGAATTTGGACCTCTTTCATCTGAATGATTTTGAGATCCCTGTTCTTCCTCACATTCTGATTCGTGGGAACTTTGTGATGGAGTACTTTCATGGATGGCCCTATGGCCACCACCCCCTCGGCCAGTGCCACGGCCACGGCCTCTAACCCGAGGCATGCTCCTGCGTGACATTAGAGAGGAAAATGTCAAATCAAGAGTTAAGCACAAAGGTTAGCTTAATGGGCACAATTAACCTAGAGTACCTAGAGTTGAAATCCTTGGCTCTGATACCAATAGTGTAATGCCCCGCCATGTTAACCCCAAAGGACAACAAAACACCGCACACATTTTTTTTTTTTGTTGAATTGTGAGACATTGCATAAGATGGAAATGTATAATCTTAACATGAAGAGCGATTATGTATTTGCAAAGCTATCTACGTCCTTTGGGGTACATGGAATAGTCATTACAAACATAGAACTTTTATCCAGATGAAAGCAAAAGAGAAACATAAGGATAACATACATTCATCCATAATTATAAGAGAGATACACAATTTTATTGAGATTCAATTCATAGTTTCATGTTACAATTGTGGAGCATATTTCCACAGATAATAAACATCAAGGATACAATAGAAACATTAAATAGAGCTTCCCTTTATCATGGGGAAGATTACATTGAGTACATAAATGAGGTTTATGGTACCAAAAGGGAGGAAATTCTTCATCCAAGACAAACTCTGGAATTCTGCATTCGCATCTGTCTCACGAACACATCCTGGGAACCCAATGGGTGCATAGCACGTTCCACCCGACCATGTGGACCCGAAGGTCCACCCCCCGTGCTAGGAAATGACAAGAAAGGGTCCATATCCAACAAGTTACAAGAAAACAAGACTAACATCAACACTGACATAGAACAACATCCCATCATACATCAACAAGTGCATCAAGTAGTATATCGACAGGTACATCACCACATACATCAAAAAGTACCTCACAAGTACATCAATAAGTACATCAATAAGTACATCAAAAAGTACATCAACAAGTACATCAAAAGTACATTGAAAGGTACATCAATAAGTACATCAATAAATACATCAACACTTCCAGAGGTTACCAAGCAAGGAAGAGTAAACGGATACTGTGGGAGAGTGTCATCGCATGGCCTTACATGGATTATCCAGGCAACCTATCACAAGGTACTGCCTCCATCTATGGTTATCCAGGCAGCCTATCTCAAAGCACCGCTCCATAGGGTGACTCATGCGGAACCACTTACCTTTTGTGAGGACAAGGTAGTGATCTTACCAACCAGGTCTTCTCATCCCATCCTTAGTCTGTGAAAGCACTAATGGTATGGGTGAGGCACATCATTAATCTTGTTTAATGTTTTAGCTACCCAGACCCACTAGTTTATTAATTATATTATCACTTGTTTAGGAAACTCTTCCATGGGTTACCCTAACAGCCCCTTTGTGCGCCGGCCCCCATGAAGAGCCACCCTCCCCAACAGTTCCACAACAAAGCTCACAACCACAAGGGTGTACCAAACATAAAAGCCATAAAATGAAAACACATGTGAGGCATGTACCATCTCGCTCATAATCACCACCAAAATGTAAGGGAAATCATGGAACAAGGTACACCCACGAGCTCAAAATAAAATCACAATCAATGGAATCCAAAGGTCCATCCACGAGAATATTCAACACACATAAAAGGTTCCCTTCACCTCTGGAAGTCTAACTACATATCACCCATGGCTAACAAAAGGAAGTAACTTAAACATTTGGGTTCCCATCATATCCAAAATATATCTAGACATAAAATTACCCAAAAAGTGCAATTAAATAAGAGGGAAATATGAACAACAAAGAATCACAATTATGCATAAAGAATCAATACCAAAGAGTATACAGATAAACTAAATAACAATCTAACATGTACAAAATAAGTTATAAATATCTTTTCACTTACACGTAAACCTAATCCAACCCTACTTAAGATAGTGTAAAGAATCATTAAATGATTAACCATAATTAAGTGCATTTTAGATCATAACGTCCTTAAAGTGAGTAAGCCCTAGAATATGGTATACATTTAACTTCTTTTAAACTAAATAACTTTAATTAAAAATTTACTATCCTCAACTAATTCTAATTTTAATTCCAATCTGAAAACTTTTATCATAATTACAATCCAGTAAAAGAAATTGTAAATAATTTTAACTTAAATAATATGAAATTAATTCTAATTAAAAATTTACTGTCCTCCTTAGCTAATTCTAATTTTAATTGCAATCTAAAAACTTTTATCATAATTGCCCTCTAGTAAAAGAAATTGTAAATAATTTTAACTTAAATAATATGAAATTAATTCTAATTAAAAAAATTACTCTCCTCCTTAGCTAATTCTAATTTTAAATCCAATCTGAAAAATTTTATCATAATTACAATCTAGTAAAAGAAATTGTAAATAATTTTAACTTAAATAATATAAAATTAATTCTAATTAAAAATTTACTGTCCTCCTTAGCTAATTCTAATTTTAAATTCAATCTGTGAAAACTTTTATCATAATTGCCATCCAGTAAAAGAAATTGTAAATAATTTTAACTTAAATAATATGAAATTAGTTCTAATTAAAAATTTACTGACCTTCTTAGCTAATTCTAATTTTAAATTCATCTGCAAATAGATCTAGTCCAAATGTGTGAGGAAACTGTGAAATATAGCAAAATAATCACTTTACTTCAAAAATATTTAAAAATTTTAAATATAACCCATATATATATATATATATGTATTTGTTAATTAGAAAGACAAATTTAATTCAAATAAAACATGTTTGTTTACTGCAAATCAAGATATTATATGCATCCAAGTTACTCATCACACAGTAAATAAATATGTAGATGGATAAAATATCTTGAAATTAAAATAGACATAAATATTTCTAAAATCCGAAAGAAATTAAACGCTTACAAAATAAATCTTAACACTACTCCATATAACTATTAATTCAGGACATTATTTACTCATTAGTTTAATTAATTAATTAATTTATTTTCAGTTGATTTGAAAGGTAAAAAAAAAAAGTAAAAAATAAAATAAAATAAAATCCAATATTACTTATCTTCTTAGTGCTAAGATAGCTCCTCAAACTTTAATGTTAAAAAGAAGTTTTATTAATAACAAGGCTGCACTAACCGCTGTGTATGCTATCTGCGTGAAGATATTAAAGACGATACAACAAAAGGCCACACTCCCAGCCTTTCACAAAGAAAAGAAGTGTCCAGAAAAACCATTCTCACTCAAATGGAAAAGGATTGAACAAAGAAATAAGATGGAATAATGTACATAATTCCATGGTTAACAAAATGCCTCAAAGGAATTACGCCTCATGGACTATGCACAGAATGGCAATTAGAACATTCAAGCAAATGCAATTAGCAGGAGAGGAAACACATTATTACTCTCTAACATCAAAGAGTTCCAACTGAGGAAGATTGCAAATGATATCAGGGAGGTTGTTTAAATTTAAGTAACCTCCAAAACCTAACTATTGCAGCTGAGACAGGTTGCCAAAAGCATCAGGGAAAATACAAGAATCAGTCAGAAGCAATACCCAACGCCACTGGTGACAGCAATAAAAAGGTTAGCAGCCAAGGAATAACAGAGAAATGGTATAAATTAAAGATAGCACATTGGGATAAAAGGGATTAAAATAAAATAATCAAAATAGAAAATTATCTTCCAGTCAGACAAAATTAAACCAGTGCGCATAAAATAGCAGGCATGTTTATTTATTTATTTTTATTTATTTATTTATTTATTTATTTATTTTCAACATTATGAATAATCTCTGTGAGTTCAAAGTTGGGAAAAGCTTTTCTAATACAGAATTTTCCCTCTGTGAAATTTCTCTTCACCCTCTGTGTTTCTCGTTTAACACTTGGAGGGATTTAGTAAAATAAGAAATCTACCCCCACTATTTTGACTGCAGTAACCGAGGGAATTACAATGTTAAATTGATTTGATCAAAACTCATTTATCCCGTATTAATTCATGGTTATATAATTTAATGAAAACTCGGGTGGATAAAATAGAAACAAATTTATTTATTTTAATATAATTATATATGTTCATATACGTCTAATTATTATTTATTATTTGAATTTTATTTTTTTAAACTTTACTTTAGGGGTAATATTACATTGCATCCCTCCGTCAAATAATTTTAAATCTAATATTTAAAATTTATCAAGTAATTTAAATTTAAATTATAAACTTAGTGAATTTAAATTAAAATAAACATCATGCAATTTTGTGTTTCCTTTAAATTTTAGTATAGTTTAACCTTAACATTAATCTAATATTTAAATTATTAAAATTTAATAATTTAATTTATTAAATCCATATTGTAAAAATAAGCTAGGAAGCTTCAAGACAATGCCTAAATGGACATAAGCAACCACTATGCCTGATAGAAGCACTACATTAATTTACCAATTATCCAATTTGATACACATCCAAATAACATGATAAACGCATCAAGATTTACGACTTAAAATGATCAATCATGAAATAGTACGATACCATAACAGGATGAAATATTGACAGACGACAGACACAGACATGGACACTTCCTTGTCAAATCCTTAAACCACGTCATAACCATTGGGTATATTGGGCACGCTCAGACCTGACGATGCAGGTGGAGTCGGTGCCCGGTACCTGCAGTCCTGCATAAAAAACAAGTGTTGGAACAACATATATATATATATATATATATATATATATATATCTACTGTCAAACACATTGTGAGGGAGAATTGCGGTGTGGTAGGGCACTCACGTATGAGCGATGCAACACCGTCCCCCTCACCCAAAAGTCAAACATCAGCACAACATCCTACACATCATGAAATGAGTATAAAACAATTTACGTAGTCACACAATATAGCATAATCAGGAAAGATGGTACCATGCATCATTATATTATCAACATCATAAAACACTATCATGTGTATCCAAGCAAAACACATAAGCTCAACTAGGAAAACAAGCACCCATGTCAACTAGAGTCTGTAACAACATAAATAGTATCCACATAGTAACAAAAGAGAACAGTATCATGAGGGGCACTATAGTTTCTCTTCAGATATTTCATATCTAAGACTTCTTCCATGTTACTCCTTTCAGGACTTGAGGTTTCTTCAGCATCAACCATTGGATTTGCTTCAGACTTCCTTTAGTGGTTTTGAGGACACTTCATTCAGGGAGGGCTATCAAGTCTCCATCATATTCATTCCATCTTTTTCTTTGGATATTGTTCTGCATCCGTTTCTGCATCGACCTGGTTTGTCACTCTCTTCATTGATTGTGGCATCTTCATCATCAAGAAAGGAGACATTTGAGCATCATTCAGAGACCTCATCATCCATGTTCATTCTTCCTTCCTTCAATTCCTATTCAGAATGGGAAGCATCACTCCACTTGCAGTTGGTTTTATTTCTTCCAAAAGGGAGAAAAATTGTTTTTTAACATTGGATCATATTTTGTCTTCAGACACTTACCTTTCTTGTAGGTGATCTCATCTTCTGGGGGGGCTATATAGTCTCTCTCTTTCCCTCCTATGGGGGGGCCTTTTGATTGTATTGTATCCATGTGACAGATGGTGTACTTGGGGGGTATTTGGGAGTCCTCCATCCTTCCCATCCTATCTCACATTTCTGCTTTTTCATCTCCTTTTTAGAGAGGGGTTTTCTTCCCATTGGGTTTTCCCCTTTTCTTCTGTTGTGGGATATTTTCTGCATCTATCATGTACATGGGTACCTAACATGGCCTCGTAGCCGGGACCCATCATCGATCATCATCATTGCATAATCATTGCATTTTCCTCCCTAAGTTGCACTTATGGGGGGGTGTTGGTGTAATTAATTAATTATTACACTAGCATAAGTTAACATAGGTCTTGCATTTAATTAATTAAGTCCTAGGTTGCATTATTAGATAAATCATTTAATAAATGGGATAATATTCCCTTCCTTATTTGTAGGAGATAATATTCCTTCTAGAAGATGAGTTGTCCTTCCCTCTCTACTTCTCTCTATATCACATATCCCTCTCTACCTATCCCTCCCTCCATCCCACCTATTTCTCTCTCACTCTCTCATTCCCTCTCTACTTCTCTCCCTCTCTCACTTATTCCTCTCTACCTCTCTCTCCTTCCCCCTCTAATTCTCTATATCTGCCCTATCCCTCTCTACCTCTTCATCCCTCCCCCCCTCTCGCTCTCACTCTCTTTGGCTCTCTTTCTTTCTCTACTTTCTATCCCACCTCTCTCTCCCTCCCTCTCTCTATCTCACTTATCCCTCTCTACCTCACTCTATCCCTTTACCCTCCTCTCCCTCTCTTTCTCTATCCTTCCCTCTCTCCTTTTCCCTCATATCTCTCTCTATCCTTCCCTCTCTAACTTTTCCATCCCCTCTCTCCTCTCTCTCCTCTCTCCTCTCTCTCTCTCTCTCTCTCTCTCTCTCTCTCTCTCTCTCTCTCTCCTCTCTCCCCCCTTCCTATCTACTTCTTTACCCCCTCTCTCTTTCTCTATCTCATCTATCCCTCTACCTCTCCCTCGCTCCCTCCCCCTTCTCTCTCCCTCTTGCTCTCTCCTTCCCTCTCTATTTCTCTCTATCCATATCCCTCTCTACCTATCCCTCCCTACATCCCACTTATTTATCTCACTCTCTCCTCCCTCTCTCCTTCTCTCCCTCTCTCACTTATTCTCCTCTACCTCTCTCTCCTTCCCCCTCTAATTCTCTATATCTCCCCTATCCCTCTCTCCCTCCCTCCCCCTCTCTCTCTCACTCTCTCTGGATCTCTCTTTCCTTCTCTACTTCTTTCTATCCCACCTCTCTCTCCCTCCCTATCTCTATCTCTATCTCACTTATCCCTCTCTACCTCCCTCTGCCCCTTTACCCTCCTCTCTCTTTTTCTCTATCCTTCCCTCTCTACTTCTTTTCCCTCTTCTCTCTCTCTTTCTCTATCCTTCCCTCTCTACTTCTTTACCCTCCTCTCCAATTCATTGCAAAAACAACACTTCCTATACAACTTTAGTTTTTTCATTTTTCTATTTGTTTATTGTTTGGATTTTATAACATAGAACAAATTTTATTTTTTAATTTTATTTTATTTTATTTAAAGAATCATTTTTATTTTATTTATTATATAAATTATTATTTATTTTAGTTATTATATATATATATATATATATATATATATATATATATATATATATATATATATATATATATATATATATTTTATAGTATATATAAGTTATTTTGTAGTTAAATAGTTATTTTATTTATTATATAATTTTTTTTTTATTAAAAATTTATTATATTATTTCATAACATTATTTCGTGTTTATTACATAAATTATTATTTAAAATAATAGATAAATGTTATAAAAAATCATGAAAAAATTTATTGGTAAGAATGTAAATTCAATAAATAAATGCATTAAAAATTACAACACAATCAAAGAATATTTATTAGAAAATTAAATAACAAAGATTGGTGTATTGAACTTGAGTTTGTCAAAGGTAAAAAAGAGCATTTTACATATTATAGAAAAAATAAAATTACAATCTTGAATGAACTCATGAATGTTATTCCTTGTGATAGTTAAGTAAAATTGATTTAATTATTATTGAAATGAAATATATGATTGTAGACACTAATATCTCACATATGCTCATCTCTATGCCACCATTCCCATCTTGACACCTAAGAACATCCACACATTAACGTATATCACAACTCACCACTGTATAATTAATTATGTTATTGGAGTTGGCTTTTTTCATTTATTTGTGTGCAAAAGCGAGAGTGGTTAGAATATCAGAATCACACTTGTATTGTGAATATCGTGGTATATCATATAATGTTTTGGTTTCACCTTGAGTATTGTGAGTATTGTTCTAGAGTGGCACCTAATTTCACTCCCATTCACGTTAATTATCTGTCGGACTAAATTTGGGAAAACCCCAATGACAGATGGGAAAAGTAAATGTAGAGGAAATAGCGTTATTTGGTCCAAATATATTGCATTCATAGTAATCTTACACCTCCACATCGTGCAGAGTGAGAATTGAATGATTTACACCTAGTTAGTTTAATGTAAAGCTTGAAATTACATGTCCCATCCGCAAGATGCCAACTGTTTCTAAACTCCGAGAAGACTACTTTAACAGGCAGGTTATTACACCACAGTTGAAAGTTTTATTTATTTTTCTAGTTATCCTCTATCTGGAATTAGATCGGGTTGCAGAAGCCTGTTTTGCTTTTTATATTTATATTGATTTCAGAGGTTTTAATATTTATGCAGGCGCTATTGTTGAATGGCAAGGGAGGAGATCTGGGAGCTATGTCGGGCTCGGCTTTGGTTCTGACAGAGAATTCACAAATTTTGATGATTTTGACCACAACCATGGCTGTACTGGTTGCCTATGTCTTTTTCTTTGTGTGAGAGGGGAGGATCCAGTGCGCAGAAACAGCCGGTCAAGCCGACGCCCAAAGTCGGATGCGGTATTTTTGCCATTTTCAGTTCTTATTACATCTGAGGCAGAGTTAGATTGGTAAGGTTTCAGTTATTTCTTGATCGCGAGGATGAAACTCAAGAGGCATGCTATTCAAGGCAAGGAGAAATTGTAAGCTAAATGGCTAGAGATATCTCTGTGGCCTATCAAACATGATTTGGTAAGGCCAATTTATGCCTAGATATTCCGATCCAGAATACAGCCATTGCAGCGTCAAGAAGTAGTCATTGTAGGCTGCGGGAAGGCGGTGCTCCGGACCCAACCTGTAATAAATATCGATTCAGAAGGAATCTCCTTTGCATAGGAATTATAGAATGAAAATAGCATATGACAAATACAGGTTCCTGTGCGTGGAAGGGAGGACGTGGGTCACTCGAGAACAGGCCATTCTGTACTTGGCGTCATTTCATCCTTCCTCGGTTCAAGAGCTGACTTAAAAATAAATCACAAATAATATGATCCAAAGATTAGATTAACTCTTTTAAATTTTATTCTTTTTAAAAAATTAATAATATATTACACTCAAAATAATGTAACTCTTTCTATTATTCACTTTTTTATTAAAATATCATCCACATTCAAATAAATTAAAAAACCCAAACATTATTAGTGTTCTTTGTAGTGAAATATATTATTTGTTACACATTTGAAGAAATCATTATTATTGAACTCAAAACATCTTTTTAAATCACCAAAAAGTTTCCAATTAACCTTTGAGCCATAAAAATTGAATCTATAGAAAAGTGGAATCTTCCTAAATATGAGCTAGAAGTATGGCCTCAAAGATTGATATAAACATATTGGCAGACATTTTTCTTGAAGAAAGATGTAGTGTTGAATGCATTATTAGTTCTTATAGTGGAGGCTTCATAATTTAAATAGTGATTAAACTTTTTTCATTCAATCAATCAAATCATTAGGATTTTGTTGTATAAATTTATTTTGAACTAGACTATGAACAAGTTGCGGGTTTTTTAACCAAAATTTTTATGCATAATTTATTGGTGGTCTTGATTGGCATCACATGTGCGTTTGAACCCACAAAAATGGAATCATCCTAAATCAATGTGTAGTGATTAATTCTTAATAAGATCTATGTTTTTTCAATAGTTATTATTATAGCAAATAATATTTCAAATAAAAAATTAAAATGATGAGAAAAACTATAATTGTCACATTTAATTGTTTATTTTTTAAATGTATTTAAATAAAAAATATAACATACTCACTAAATCATGGTTTAGTGATTCATTCTTAATAAGATCTGTGATGTTTTCACTAGTTATTAAATAATATTTTAAATAAAAAAATAAAAATTATGAAAACTATAATTGTCACATTAAATAAAAAGATAGTAAAGGTTCAAACTTAAAAGAATAAATATAAACATAAATATTATTTTTTAGACATACTTAAATAATAGAGATAACTTACTAGCTAAATCATTATTGTTTCACTTCTAATTTGATTAATGAAATTCTCATTAAAAACCTTTAAAACATAGATAAAAATAGTTAAAATTAAAAACACATAAAAAAAAGGAAAAATATAATTATCACAATAACAATAAAAATTTAAAAATCTTGGCATAGGGTCTTGACTCGATTGACTAAAGCATTTTGTTACAGAAAAAAGTCATGAGGTTAAGTCTCTCCCTAATTGGCTAAAGCATCCTCTTGTAGGAAAGAAGTCATAGATGTAGTCTCCCTCTTCCCATGAGAGGGTTACAAGGGCATAAATATTATAACTATTTTATTTAACATGTACTAATGTAATGGATATTTTTAGTAGTTAAATAATGTTGTATTAGTTCATTCATATTTTGATCCATCATATTTTTAGTGACTTGCACATAAAAAAAATTCAAACTTAAAAAAAAAAGAATTATGAGAAAAATATATAATTATCACAATGAAAAGTGAATCTTTTAATTTATATAGATTAAATTTTAAATAAATTAAATAAAATTTTAATAATATAGCTTTTTTACAGCTATTCAAATATATTAGCTCATTTGTATAATAATCTATATTCCCACTAAAAATTATAACCAAAATAAATCATATTATACATAAATAAAAATTATGATAAAAAGAAATAATTATTAGAAAAATTAATAATAAAAAGAAGCTTTCAAATTTTAAGAAAGTATAAACATTTATATTTTTTTGAAAATGAATTCAAATAGTAAATATAAGTCACTAGATAAATCTTGTTGTATCTATTCATTTATATTTTGATCTATCATAGTCTCCTTAGCCTTGTTAAAAAGAAAAGAAACAAAAAGTCCAATAAAAAATTAATAATAAAAAGAATCTTTCAAATTTTAAGAAAGTATAAAAATTATATTTTTCTCAAAATGAATCCAAATAGAAAATATATGGCACTAGTTAAATCTTGTTATATTTGTTTATTTATATTTTGATCTATCTTAGTCTCCTTAGCCTTGTTAGAAAGAAAAATTCTCTACGAGTAATTCATTGTGGAAAAATTCACTACCAACAATTCATGGCAGGAAATTCACACCCATGACAAATTCACCTAATGGAAAATTTTCCACCAACAATTCATGGCCGTGAATTTTTCTCACAGTGAATTGTTGACATTGAATTGAATTTTCTTGTTGCTGCCATTTGTACTATTTCTTAAATTTATTTTAATGGTATGTGCATTTATATATTGGTCTACCATTTTCTCTATGACCACTATTGAAAATAAATAAATTATAAGACAAAATATAATTATTTAAAAATAAAACCTCAATAGAATAAAAATATCTAAATGTATATTTTACAAGATGAGTCTTCAAGTTCAACATCTATATGTGCACAATCCACCAATTGAATTGAAGGCTTAGAAGGGTACCTTAATTTCAACTTTACCTCCCTCTTCAAATAGGTTTCCAATTTTGTCAAGCTCTTCTATTGTACCCAAGTTTCCTTCAAAATGTTGATTCATCCACCCTCCAAAGTTCTAAAATTGAAGGTATCATTTAGTCTCCTTAACCATCTACCTACAAATATCATAAAGTTGATGGAGAATATTATCAATTTTACATATAATACATGATTTATATGTGTGGAATGGAGTAAAATAAAGGTAAAAGGCATGAATCAATAATATCATCCACCAAATACATAAAACTCAAACCCTAAAGACCTTAATCCAACAATGAAGCATAAATGAACACAAAAATATAAACACTAATAAAGTAATATTACCATAATTCATATGTCGTGGTTGAATCACCTTCATTTCTCTTCTCAATTTTATGTTATATGCTTGCATAATAAAACAAGAGCTGCAGGGCAGCGAAGTTCCTGCCAAAAAGTTTTAAAATAGTTATGTTTTAGAAAGTTAGAACTAAAAGAAGGATGCAAAAGTTTGAAAATATGTTCGATTTTATTACCGTTTAGCAAAGTATTATTTATTTACAAGTAACTAAGGTTGCTTTGGAGTTAGTCTATTAGGTTGGTTACTATATTAAATTGCTTCCAGACATTTATCCTTAATAAATATCAAGGATGGTTGTTTCCATTGGATAGAATCATATTCTGAAAATGGTACTGATCAGACAACTATTTGAACATGTATTCTGCAGAATACAAAGTGTGCAGGATATCTAAGCATTCCCTGTTTTAAAGCTTGACTTCTTAAGATAAACTTTCACAAATCATTAATCATGCGTTTCATTTCAGCCTGTCTTCTACGATCAGGTTCCACCAGTGCTCTCTCAGTAAGAACATGCTTGATACGACACATTGATTTCCTCACCTACAAGAGAAAACAATAGGTATTATCAAATACAAATAGATAGTATTGCTATGCAAAACCACCACCAAGCATTTGAAAGAATTAACACCAAGGATCCATTAGCTAACCATGGTTGGTATGCGCTTCTAAATGTCAACATATTTTAATTTTGATTCCAAAAACTATTCAATAATTGTTGGCTAAGAACCAAGCAAGTCAAAAAACACAATACAAGGTGCTCGCACAACTCTTGTGAATTTGGCAGATGATAATCATGTCTTTTCCTTTGAGTTGGTTTGATTTGGACTGAATTTCATCAAAGTCCCTCAATCAATTTTTGTTGCACAAAAATTATGCTTTCTAATAAAAATTAAAATTCTTCTGTTGATTAGAAGCCTATTTCATTGCTCTGCAATTTTAGTAATTGAGTAGATACGTATGGAAGTAAAAGACAAAAATGTGAAGTCTACTACAAACAGACTTCATCATAATGGTAAATACCATAGTTCAGAGAGAGTTGAAAATATGGATTTTAGTCAGTCATGAATCTTAAAAGAATGGACTGTCAATTTTTCAATTATTTACTTTTAGGCAATGATAGATGTTCTGGAGCACCAATAAAGCTGAAGCATTCAAGGACTCCTAATATGTCCTTTACAAGGGAATTAAAATATTACATAATGTGACAGATATTCTATGAGAGCGCTGAATATAATTGATATGTAATGATAGTAGATCTCAACTGGATCTTGAGACCTATGTATGAATCACAACCATGTACAAAGGTCGGGTATCAGTAGAGACAAATTATTTTTTATGCAAACTCCCAAATAACAATTGAAAAGTAAGTAGAGTTGAAAAGGCATACACCTCATTTGTTGACCACAACAAAGGTGAAAAGTTACAGGAATGTCAATAGCCTCAGATGAAATTGTATGTAAAGAGTGATGTTGATGCTACATAATCCATTATGCACACAGAACTTTGGTTCGTGGCAATTAACACCAAACCTCCAAAATGTTTTAAATATTGCTCAAAGGTCATCACAAAGCCTCCTGATTCACTAAATCATTCAAAATTCCTAAAACCGTGCATTAAATCCTTTTTTTTTATTGAGCCAGCAAGTACTTTTCTTCATTTAATCTTTTAACAGGGCACAGGAATCCTCTAGAGTTGATGACTGCTTTACTGTTGAAAGCAATTGACTGGTAATGCTTGGATATCTGATAACAGATCCTAGACATCTTTTTCACAAAAGAAAAATAACTATAAGTTTACTTTCAAAAGATCTAGAAACTACACATCCAACACGAAGACATACTATTAAGAAATGCAATACCACAAAACTTTACTTCTTCAAAATGTCTTCATATGATAATAAAACCCAAAACTAAGGCCTCTTGCAGCTGATATGAATAGCAGCACTAATAAAATCCTTGCAAAGTAGCAGGGCACTGGATCTACTATACATATGTATAATTATATTCTATTCTAACTTATTATGGACGGTCTTCGAGAATTGAATACGGATTCCCCTTAGGAATTTTTTCTATTTGCGCGGATATTCAATTTGCTTTCGCTCTGTTCCTTGTTACAAAGCTAATAGTAAAATTGAATCCATTGTACTTTTGGCCATGAATTAAGAGATGTGATATAGAGCTTGTAGTGAGGTTTTTGGCATGCCATTTTGGGTCATAGAGGTGGGCACTAATCATTGTATGTGGTAGAGGGTACTCATGAATATGGTAAACATTGATCACCTCGCCTCCCTTCATACTGTGTAACGTGTCTAGGAGGCTGACAGACTTCAAAAGATCATATTTCTTACATGCAGAAGGAGAGTCATGCATTTAAAGCTACCTATATTTGCACTTGCTTTCTCCAAATATGATGTTTGCTTGTCAATTCCAATTATATCTTCCTTACCATTCTACTTGCACGATATGAATGGGATAGAATTTACATTACAAAAACTTATTTGTAGAATCAAAGTTGAAGCGAAGTTAACATTGATATTCTAATCTGCTAGTATAATGATATTGTTTCATTATTAGAATTCATCTCTAACATATGAGAGCACTACCTTCCATACACAAATGCAGTTACTATTGCAAGCATTACTGTCAGCTTTCGTAGCTTTAAGGAGAATTACTATTGCTATTGGGAGAGTTGCTGTTTGATCTATTTCTAACACATCAGAGCACCCCCTTCAATACTCAATTGAAATCAGCATGTTAATCATCTTTATGAGCGTATCATAGCTTTAAGGAGGATTGCTATTGCTATTGGGAGGACTGTTGTTTGATATAAAATGTACTTAATGATATGTGCTGCGAGTGTCAATGCACAATTTAAATTGACACTTTAGCAATGATAAATATGTGTCTTTAGATGTCAACCATAGGTTGTCAGCTCAATGTCATGGTCATCATTTTTTTATGTGCTTGAGCCTATTTGCAACTTAGCATCTGTTGAAACTAGCTGCATGTTATCAACAAGTTGTAATGGGTATGCTGGAATCTATATTTAAATCAATTCTCTTATTGTGGCTCATTTGTTCCAGGTTGACACATTTTGCCAGCAGAAGAGAAGTTATTTAACTAATTGTTGATCGAACTTTTGGAAGGTACTGGATATTGATATGCTTTTATGAATGTTTTCTGTATACTGTCTCTTCTCTTGCCCTTGTCAACCGTTATTAACCACAAATTGCTTGAGCAGGATCTCATTATGAAGAAATCTCACAAGGTACTGGTAAGGGGCTCTGGATACAACAAGCATAGAAATCTTAATTACTCTCACCCAATGGGAAATATGAGCAAGTCAGATGGAAGAAGTCAGATACCTAATGGGAAATTGGAAAGTTTTAGAGTGTCTGGAAGGTTTGAATCTGAGATGGCTTCAGAGGATTCAAGTACTCATAAGAGGAAGTCTGTAAATTTAAGTTGTGCTGGTAATAAAACAGATGCACTTGGTATACCTGTACATGTCTTTCCAATCTCTCAGATGTCTACGAGTGAAAAAATAGAGCTGCGAAATCGGTTCAAATTGGAACTTGACCAAGCAAGATCCAACAGACAAAAGATTGAAAGCAAAGAAATTTAGGTTACTTCTTCAGGCAGTGTTCCAACTGTAAGTGATGGCTACAATTCAAGGTTGGAAGGAAGATGCTCAGAAAGTAACCCTGTTAAAGGAGGCACTGGACCCTGTGCAGTTCAAGCCTCAAGATCATTTCAAGTAGATAATTGTTTAGGAAGTCAGGGTGTTATTCAAACTTTTGCAAAAGAAAAGAGAACTCCCACGGTGAGTCAACATTATCTCAATTCTAAATATGTATCTTCTAATAGTAAGATTCCTTCAGTGGAGAAACGAAATTCTAATGGCAGTGTTAAGCGAGGCCTTTTGGAAGGATTTGAATCAAGAAATAGAAAAAGACAGAGAGTGGATCTAGTTCAAATTAAAGCCTACACTGAGCAGATGAAGCAGTGTGCTGATATTCTGAACGAGCTCATGTCACATAAGTTTGGCTGGGTTTTTAATGTGCCTGTTGATCCAGTTAAGTTGAAAATCCAGGACTACTTTAAGATTATTACTAAACCCATGGATTTGGGCACAATAAAGACTAGGCTAGAAATGAGGCACTATGCGAGTCCAATCGACTTTGCAGCTGATGTGAGGCTGAATTTTGCTAATGCAATGAAATATAATCCTTCTACTAATGATGTTCATCTCATGGCGGTTACTTTGAAGAAACTATTTGAGACAAAATGGAAAGTTGTTGAGAATAGGTTGGCTGGCGAAGAAGTTTATAGAAAAATAACCCAGGGCGTGCAGCTTATTCCAACCAAAAAGCAACAGTGTAAAAACAAGATATCAGAAATAGAAAATAAATCAAAGGTATCCTCTAATGCAAATTGTGTCTCTGCTTCAAATGTTCCATTTGAGCAGAAACCCAAGGCTGAACTATGCAAGCCCCCAATGTCATTTGCTGAGAAAGCAAAGCTTAGCAAGGATCTTGAAGAGTTATCAGCTAACATGCCAGAACAAGTGTATACCTTCTTAAAGAAGCATACAGGACTTACGCAGTGTGAAGATGAAGTTGAGGTGGATATTGATTCATTTAATGACAGTAACCTATGGGAGCTTCAGATTCTTGTGAGCAATTGTCTGAGAGACAAAGGACAAGATGCAAATTTTTCCCAAGTTTCAGAGCCTGTTAAGCAGGTATGTTTTGCTAGCACAGATATGACTTGAGACGTAGCTCAGAGGCCTTCCAACCACGCCCTAGTTAATGAAAATAGTGGTTTCAATTTGTTATGATCTTGTAGAGGACAAAAAGAACAATTCAATAATGAATGGTTACAGTTAAGGAAAGAACAAAAATTGCACATTTACAAAATAGGTATAAAAAGAATTAATTTGCATAAAGTATAACTTCTAAACATCAAACTAAATGTTACTGTAAAAGAAGCCCAAAAGAAAATTAAAATAATATAGAGGAAAAGGATTTTCTGATTTATAGGTGCATAGAAGCCAGTCCCTTTACAGTAAGTCTCAAAAGAGTCGAACAAAGGGTTGAAAGAAAGTGCAATACTTATGATGCAAGTTAGGACACAAATTGGAAAATAAACCAGAACAATCCAATTAGACTGCAGGATTGAAATGAAAAGGTATCATAGTTTCTATTAAGCCAGTAAGTGTAGTTGGATGTAAGGCTCTGGTTGAAATCAGTAGAGAAATTTCTCAACTACAAAAGGACAAAAATAATCTGAGTAAGAAGATTAACCCAAGTTAAGCAATTTTTTTTATTAAGCTCTTGCAATCCTAACCAAGTTCTCAAAGCTTGCTGCTTGTCTAGTCAAAAGTGCTATTTAAGATCTGCAATACCTAGCCATTCAAAAGAAAGTTTTGCAAGCCCAGTAAAATGAAGTTGAAAATAATCATTTTTACCTAATGTTTTTCTAAAAGTTCATGACAGCTAAATTAGCTTTTCCTTACTCAAATGGAGTTAAGAACTAATAAATGAAGTCTAAAAAGGTAGGAGGGCTACAAGAGCATCTGGACAACAAAAAACAAACAATTAGCTACTATAGTAGCCAATACACGTCCAAGACAAAAGCTGCAGCAAAACCCCACCAACCAGGACCCAAAAACTATGCTCCATCACATTTGCAGGACGAGGATGGTAGGAAAGGTGGGTAAATGGTTTGAGGACGACAATGACACGAGGCCATTTTTGGGGGACAGCAGTATGTTAAAGTTTTAAATAGGAAAATGTGAAATAGATAAGTTACAGCAGTGTAAAGTGAAATACATGCGAACTAAGTTATAGAAGTCCATATCTGAATAAAATATAAAGCATCACAATAAATTTTTGGTCATATACCAAAGAGCTACAAGTTCAATGTGAGGCATCAAATTTTCAGCCTTCTGCAGAGGCATCAAACCGAAAAAAAATGGTAAAGGATGAGGACTCTCACGTTACAAAGAATTTATTTCAGGTGTGGAGCATGCCTAAGCCCTGTGACACTATAGAATTAAGAGCTTGCTTCAACACTTGAAATGCCTTTTTCTTCTTGTTGTGTATCATTAAACACACAATATGTCTTTTTCCTATTGTTGTAAGTCATTTCACACACAAAATGCCAGTGAAAAAAGTGTCTAACCTCTTTGTCCCAAGGTTCCAAAAGATGCTTCCAAAGAGAAGGGAAACTATTGTGCTGAAGAAAAAATGCACAACAACATAGTGTGGATTACGCCAATATGACCAATATTGCTTCCAAAGGCATGCCATGCATTGAACTGGGAAGGACTGTGCATATTGTTGAAAACCTGCACTACAAAAATTGAACTTCCAAACACTTGTCTATTCTTGAAAATCATTGCTTCTTTACAAAATTCAGAATGAAATCCTTATCAGCAATAAATAAATAGAAAAAATAGTTTACTGTTAGGAGACAAAGCATATAGGAAGAGGCAGGTAAACTGTAAAACAAAAAAGATTGTTTGTTTATTTGAATATTTAGATGCAAAGGACTAAGAACTTGTCTTGGGAAATCAGAAATTTGGAAAATCAAGGAAACTAATTAATTTAAGAAATAAAGTTAAGATAATGAAAGACAAAATTGATCAAAAGATTTTATTATAAACTCAAATCAGTACAGATTTTATTAAACTATACAAATTATAGATAATTAAAATGTATAAAACAATAAGTTGTCTTATTGATGGTAGGTGCTCTTTCCCTTGGTGAGGATCATTAATTATTCAATGCCAGAATCATCAGCTTCAAATCAAATGAAGAAATTTCTATTGCATTTCTCTGAAAGAAGCTTTTATCACATTCAAGTTAGACAGGACAAATGATATGATAAATAGAACTCCAAAAGCCTTTATTGCAAGTAGATCATCATGTTAATTCTGATTTGTTGTGATTGCATAAGCATTCAAATAAAACCAGCTGATTAGAATCCCCATGTAGAAGATTACATTGCTTTTTTGAACAAAATACATAAAATTTGTAAAAGGCATTAAAGATAAAACCAGGAAAACAGCTAACCATAGGCCATTGATAAACAAGAACTGCCTATAGAATATCATAACAGAGCTTAACAACAATGGAACAGCTAGCTACAAGCTAAGACAACAGTACCAGGATTTAAGTATGGAAGATTTTTTTTTATGTGAAACCAATGAAAGCAGCAAAGACCTATTTAAGTTTTCCATTGAAGGCAATCAAAATAGTATTCACTAACATAAGTGTTTGTAAAATCAAAATTGATTAAATGTAAAGGTTGCACAGTAAAGTTTTGTACCAAAAGCAACAAAATTGAAGGCTTATTGATCTAGTGTCTTTAAAATTGAATGTTGTAAAATTGAAACACAACAAAATTCCTTATTTACATAAGACAACAAAATTTGTAGTTGAGTATGACGAATTGTTTGTGTAATTGCAATTTATGGAAACAGTAAGACAGTCATTGTTGGAGAATTCTCAAAATGAAATTGTTAACAAAAATTGTAAAAGTTCCTTGCAGTTGGAATTTGCGTAATAAGAACACTGTAGGTGAGATGTCTTCTTTATATTGCTCATATGTTGTCTCTTGAAGCTTGGGAAAAATTTGTTTTAGCAGCTGTCCACTTAACCAACAATCAATGTTTCCTTCTTTCCTATACAATGTGCAAGCAAGATTGTGACGGAAGGAAAGTTGAGTGCTTTTTTTGCAGAATGTGCAATTGGCAGATCCTTTTTCAAGACACTTGTCCAGTAGCATCGAGTGATGACATGTGCTACAACAAGCTTCAAACGGGGGTAAGTAGACATTCTTTGGTTTCAATGTGCCAAGTACCTGTCAATGAAAATAGCATGTTATGTATTGTGTAGGGAACTGAAAATATTTCATAAATGAGTTTATAAATGTAAAAATAAAATTCTTATTTTTAGGGATCTTGCCTAAATGTTAGATTTTGCAAGAGTTTGCAACTGTGTTCTTGTACATGCATCATTGAGCTCCTCAAAAAATGTTGATTGTGCTGCGTGCATTAGATTTGAACCCTGTGAGCCAGTTCTAACTACATTTTTGAAAAGGAGCAGTGGCATGTCTATTTTTGAAAACATTTGATGTAAAAATGCACACAAATCTGTGTTGGCAGTTGGGATAACAACCTACAAAAGAAAATTGTTAATGAATTTAAGTAAATAAGTTCAGTTGCATATCAAAATAAAAGGAAGATGGTTAGGTATTTACAGTTGCCATGTCTTCTTGGAGGTCTCCATCTTTCACATGTACTTCAAACTGGATTTTGTTCAAATGATAAGATGTCGCTATTGCTCCAAATGAGCCAACAGAATAGCTGGAGTCTGCTTGTATTAATTGGGAGATAGTGACATCTGGAGTTAATCTACGATTTTTGCAAACAGTAGGTACACTTTCTACTATGCTTCTACTGGTTAGGGCAAGACAACAATCTGCATCACCTCTTTCATATTGAGTTTTATTTTTGATTAAAAAATTGGTGATACGAATACTAGACCCAACAAACATACGGGGCAAAAATGTATTTATCAAATTATTGCTAATGTTTACAGTAATAGTCATTTGACCATAGGCATCAACTAGATCCACATGTACTATTTCTGCCTTTTTTTGGGTGTTGTTGTTTCTTGTAGAAGCAGGACCATAGACAACAAGGACATTGCCTTCAAATACCGAACCAGTTTGCTCTGTGGAAATTTCCAATATTGTACTGGGTTTTTGCTTTGTTGAAATTAGACTGTCAAAAATATAGTGTAGTTAATTGTGTATTCTAAATATGCATTATAGTTGTGAACATTGAAGGATAGAAAATGTATATTATTCTTAATATTGTGGATGTAAAATAAAGATTTTTCACTATGTATGTTAGTGTTTGTAGAAATGTTTGGAAAATGTACAACTATATATGTAGATTTTTACTAATTATGGATTGAAAGAAGAGTATTGAGAATTAATACCTTTGGTTCTTGCTTTTAGTAGTCATTTTTGTTGGTGATGTGCTATTTAATTCAATACTTTTCAACCAGCTGTAATAGGGAATGAAATTGTTAGTCATGAAATTAGTACATGTTACTATTTAACATTTCATTATTTTGGAGGAGTTGACAATTGTCACTATTTTCTTATGTATTCTTATGTAGTTACTGATAATGTATGCTATTCTTAATTGTTTGAACATAAATTAAAGCTTTTTGTCTAAGTATGTTTGTGTTTATAGAAATCTATGGAAAATGTACTTCTATATTCATAGCTTATTCATAAAAATAGGTGGAGAAGAAGACTATAAAAAATGAGTACCTTTCTTTGTTGCTTACAATGGTCAGTCTCGTGGGAGAAGTGCTATTTAGTTAAATGTCTTCCAAGTGCCTGTAGCAAGAAATGCAATTGTTAGTCATGTAATTTGTGGACAATACTATTTAATGTTTAACTAGTTTGGAAGAGATGACATGTCTTACCATTTTCTTATGCGTTCTTTTTTAGGTGTGGAGAAAGAATCATCTAGATCATCTACGTCAAGGTCCTCTTCAGTGATCTCCATGCTTTTGAAAAAGCTGCAGAATACAATTTATTTTACTTGTATAGTAATCTATTGTTAAAGTAGAGTTTTTCCTATCACATTTGCATATATTCCTTATATAATTGGAAATTGTTTTGTAATTTTTTTTTCAATAGTATAAATACCTTTCATCCGATGTAATATTGGTTGTATGCACAGCTGTTGCTGGAGTGTTGTTAAATTTGATGATGTCCAATTGGCTTTGACAAAACAAACAGGTTATTGAAGTATGATTTTTCAAGAGGATATTTTGTTAAAGAAAAAAAATTAGGTATGCTCTCCATGTAACTTACTCTTTATTTGTTTCATGTTGTGATGTTGCAGGTAGTGTAGTAGACACTTTGTCTTTTTCAATGTTCATTATTGCAAGTCACCTGCAAAACAATATTTGGTAAAAAAAAAAATTATATGAATAATGATTTGTAGAATAGTAAAAGTAATGAATTTAAGTATTTTTTTTTTGAATAAGAGTTAATGTATGTAGAAAATAAAATATTTTTTCATATAGAATTGTTGTATGTGATTACCTTTTCCAGAATGGAGAGCATGGCTAGACAATGTTGGCAACATGGAATAGAAGAGTGTCATGATCTGTCCAGTACGACTCGTATCTTTGAATGTTTGTTGTATTTTCAGAATTATTTGTCCACACATGATCAATAATGGTCCGTGACAAAAGTTTTGTACTTTCCTGTAATAAGAACAACTTGTGTATTTCCATATTTTCTTTTAGCATGTCTAGTTTTTTTGAGGTGTTGGAAATGTCAATGTTAAAGTCACCTCCAATATAAATAAGGCTTCCAGTGGGAACAATTGCCATTGCTTTGTTAACAACTTTTATGATATTTGTAAGTGATGTTGTTGGTCTGGCATAGATATTACAAATATAAAGGCTTTGTTTAGTAAATATTAGTGTACTCAATATTGCTTCAACATTGTCTTCTGTAAGTGGAATTGCATTTGCTACTTGTATATGCTTTTTTGTGCAGGTCATTATCCCATGTATATGGTATGCTATAAAGCAATTATATTCTGATAACGCATCATTATTTAAATTTGTTTCCAAATATGTCTCTTGCAGACAAATAATGTCTGATGACATCAAATCTTTGTCATGTTCAATGTCTTGTTTGTGTGGGTGGAAATGACGAGTGTTTAATGTAGATATGGTAATACATGATGTTTGAGATTTGTAATGTGTGTCATTTTGTAGAGTCCACTTAGCTACTGATTCTAACCGTGTCATTTCATCTATGATTTCTCTTCGTACTTTAAATTTTTTTGCTGATAGAGGGCTTAACAAAAATAATGTTTCAATTGTTGATGTGCGGGAAAGGGCTGTGTAAGTTAACCCATGTTGGTGTACGCCTAATGGTTCAAATGCAAGGCCTTGCATTGTAAGTTCTTGTGATCTATGTATTGTTCGAGCACATGCTAATTGTACCGGGAATTGTTTTCTAACAATATTTTTATGTTGAGCATTTGGTTTTAAGATTGATCTAGCAACTCGAAGTATTGGTACCCATCCATTGTTAATATATGTTTGGTTTAAATGTGATAGTTTTGTGGCTTGAGCTTTTCCTATACGACGATCATTGAACTCAATCCATATAATGTCAATGTCAGCATGATGGGTATATGTTTTGAATATTCCATCTGATCCATTTACGAGACCATCGTGTGTATCATAGTTTCCACCATAAATTTCAACTAGTATGTCTTTTTTTAACATAATATGGTCTGGTAGATTTGTATTATTTTTGAACAATTATTCTAGATTAACAGAATTATCATGTTCGTCAATTGCATTGATTGTTATTAGTTCTCCAGGAAGAGAAAATAATATTTTCTGATTGTGTGCATTGACATCTTTTCTCTTGTAAAAAAGGAATGGAAATGTTGGATCGGTAGGTGTAGGACGTAAGCATTTGTTATTTAGGTATGCAATGTCACTATCTGTTTGAGAGTTTGTTTGTATTCTATTTAGAATTTTGATGAAGACTTCATCATTTTGTCTCATAGTTGTTTCTAAGGTATAGCATTTGATGTTTAACCTAAATTTAGGAATTTGATCATTGATAGAGTCAACTTTGTCTTTCATTAGAAAATGACCCTTCTAACAAAAGAATTTTGGTCACTTCAAAATTCTGAGATGCTCTGGTTGTGCTTTTAGGCCATGAAGAAAGCACAATTTACATGTTGTCAGCATTATTTAAATATTTATTATTTAAATATTTATGAGTTCAAATATTTCCTTAACCATTCAACATATATGATAAAAAAATCCTCTTTAAAAAAGCAATGATCTTTAGAACTTTCATTTTACATAGAGTCATGTATAACCACCCTGCTTAAATGTTACAATTTTCTACACAAATAAAAATGAAAGCATATAGTCCTAAGTCCTCTTATAGATGCCTAATGTCTGCAAAACTCAATAAGTTTAGAAACTGATAAGCAAAAATATGAATGGATTTCCTCTATCAATATTTATTGTTGCATCTTTCTAATTAATGTTGATCACTACTTTTTGTCAAGTATTAATCGAACCTCATTTAATATACTTGAATTACAAGCAAGAAACCACTAAAGGTTAGCATGGGAAACCAAGGCTTTCTAGCTGATCAATGGATTGTTGTTCAAGCTAGGGCCCAACTAGGTATTAAAGTGTGTGGTGCAGAAAGAGATTGGGAATGTACTTCAAGAGGCACATGAGAATCTTATTGGAGGTCATTGGAACTTCAAGTTCATGCCGAAACATGCAATGTACTCTTAGCAAGTCTATGGTGGCCTTGATGCCAAAGAATAGATAACGAAATATTGAATTGGAAAACCATTAAAACAAGACTTTATGCCCCTTTGGTCATCCCAACCACAAGAAATATTTGAAATATTTGGCATATATTAGAGCCAAATCATGCAATGAGACTATAAATTAGTTTATCTAAGGGGTAGATGAATGAGGGTAGAATCAGGCTAGCTCAATATTTTTAGACTCTTATTATTTATTTTTCTTATATCAACAAAAACCAAACTTAATCAAATATAACTTGATTGGCTTTCTCCTGTCCTGAACTACCTTTCCCAACTCAAAAATATTGATGATGCAAACCATGTCTTCAAGCTCCAACAAAATTCATGCAAATTGGATTGAAATTGATATATTCCTTGTCTCTAGTATCTAGAGATGTTAGTTTCTAGCATGCCAAAAGCAAAAAAAAAGGAAAGAAGACACCCCACCCCCTTCTTGCCAATATTCATAAAGAAGACACCCCACCCTCTTCCCACCAATATTCATGCATACTGAATTACACTACATCTCAGTTTGATAGAAAAATTTCCCCTGAATCCCTAATTATAGCAATCACTCCTCACTTCCCAAAAAGTATTCCCTTCATAAAAACATATCCATTTGTTTACCACACCATCTATAGTTAGATTCACAAAAGTATAGACATGTTGAATTGGGAGGAAGCAGACAATTTTCAAACCTACTTCTAATCTTCATTTATATTCATGCAAATTTTTGGGAGGAAGCAAACAATTTTCAAACCTACTTCTAATCTTCCTTTCTATTCATGCAAATTTATACTATGAAGTTAGAGAGCAAAAAAACCACCAATCCTAACTCATTGGGCCTAGCCAATGTATGAAGAAAAAAATTAAGATTTTTAAAAATTTATTTAAAAGAAACATAGATTTTTTTTTCCTACCATCTTTCTAATATCATACATGGGTGGAAAAGAATAAAAAGGGAAAAGGCATGATTCATCCATCCTACTAGTCAATTGATGATAAGCCACTATCTACTTTCAAGTGCAGTGAAATTAAAAAATTGATTTCTACTGGAAACTATCCATGTAAATGCTCCAACAAAAATAATGGGAAAACACAAAAAATGAAATGTAAAGAGAATTTAAGAAAAAAACTATTTTAATTATTAACCACCAAATTTAAACAATGAAAATAAAAGCCATGATTCTCATCCATTATTCCACCTTTGAAACAAGAAGAATGGAAATGACAAAAAAAATCAATTAAATTTTAAAGAACTCAACACTAAAAAAAAGCTTCTATGCAAAAAAAAAAAGGAATTGATGTCAAAATAAGTAAAAAGGTTACAATGAAGTAACAATAAATTTGAGAGGAAAATGTAGTTGACATAACCAAAACCATTAAAAATAAATAACTGCCAAACCGTTGAGAATTTAACTAAATGGTTTGAATTAACTGGCCACATTTTCCATGGAGCCCGAGATTTGTGCAGATAATTTTTTGTATTCATGTTATGAGAAAAATTATTTGAAAAGTAGAAATTTTTATTTAAAATGATTGAGAACCATATTTAATTTATAGATAAAACCAAATATTTATCATTTTGTATGTTAATTAAATTTCCCTTTAAAATAATAAATTAAGAATTTAGATAAAAGCCTTATCATGCTAAAAAAACCTTTTGAAAATCACAAATTAAGAATTTAAATAGAAGTTTATATTAAAATTTCAAAAAAGAAATTTAAAATAATAACTAGAAAAAATCATAAGTTTATAATTGTAATAGAAAATAAGGAAAAAAAATTGGTTGTTTTTTTAAGAAATATTTGATAATAGACCAATAAACTTTAGAATGATACTTAAATTAAATGGATAAGGAAAAAGATTTAGTTAATTTTTTCATTATTTAGACATAGATTTTATTTATCTAGATGCAAAAGTATATTAGTTAAAATTTTATTTTATAAAGGGATTTATTATTTATTGACAAAGTAAATAGATTTAGTAAATTTATTTTTTAAATAAAATAGATCAAACTAATTTAGCATTTAATTTAGTATTAGCAAAAATAATATAGTTTAATTATTAAAATAATCAAATTATTATAAAAGTAATTATATTAAAACTATCTAGAAATTAATTATTTTCATATTGTATTTTTTTAAAAGAAAATTAGTTTAGTTCAATTTATCAAATTTCAAAAGATATTAGTATTAATTGATTTTATATTATAAAAATAGATTTCAAGAAATATATTTTAATTTATCAAAGGCAAATGAAAATTAATATAACCAAAAATTAATCTTAAAAAATATAGTTTGAATGTATAGATAAATTTATTTAACAAAAAAATAATCTTCAAAAAATTGGTATACTTGAATTTATTAATATCAAGAATTAACAAGGTTTGTATTGCATAAACAAATTGAATAATTAACCTATATAATTTAAATTACATAGAATATTTAAGAAATTAGTATAAGGGAATATATAAATTACATAGAATATTTAAGAAATTAGTATAGGGGAATTTATTAGCATTTAGACTTAGTTAAATTTAGATTACAAATGTCCATAGAATAGTTAAGTTAAAAGTAATTTTAATTTTCTCTACCCTTTCAATCTCCCATTATAATCGCAACTTTGATAATGGATCCGGGAAAATCTCCCTTATCGCTCAAAAGTTTTGAGCCAATAATATTCAAGAGAAATAATTTTGAAAATTAGAAAAGTTAAAAAAAATGCATTTAACTTTAGAAAAAAAATTAAATATAATTTATAAAGGAAAATAATCAATTTTGATTGGTTGAAGTTCAAAACATTAATAACTAGTTAAGGAAAAGGCGTGCCTAGGGTTAAGATTGAATGATGAAGATCAATGGATGAGTTTGCTTTGAGAAGCAAGGAAATAGGGTTAGGTCAAAATAGGGTTTAGGTAAGGATGGATGATGCAGATTAAAAGGTAATAAAACATTATCAAGGGTGAAATTAATAGCGATAAGAGATAAGATTTGACACCAAAAAAGAGGTGGCTCGAGTCGAGTAAATCAAATAAGTTTATAAATTATAAAATTATTTAATTTAGGAGGGAATGGGAATAATTAAATAATTAAAACAATTATTTAATTATAGAAGGAGAGGGAAAGTTGACTTTTAATTAAAATAATTGGAAACAATTATTCAATTACAAAGTGGATGAAAAGACAAATTAGTGAATAATAATTAAAAAAAATATTACTAGTGGAGGGAAAAAGGTGGGAATTAAATTGTAGAAGAAAAGGGTAATGAATAATTAAATAATTAAAATTATTGTTTAATTATAATGGGAAAATAAAAATAATTAATTAAATAAATGAGAATTATTTAATTATAGATTGAAAGGATTAATTCGTGACGTAATTAAATAAATATTAATTATTCAAGGAATAATATAAGGGGAAATTGGATTAATTAAAAATTAAAATTATTTAATTAGGTAGGGAAGAAGGAGATTTGATATGGAAAATGGTGTTCACAGGTCTGGGACATATTTCAGTGTCTACATTTTACCCCTCTTTGATACAATGTCAAAGTCACCTGAATGTTGTATCAAAGAAATTTAGCTCAGAATATGCCCTGTTATGTCGTGATGAAGATGAGATAGACCTATGTCCCCTCAAAAAATTTTGCAAATTTTGAAAAAGTTTCAAAAAAATTGCAAAAATTAATCTTATAAGGAAACCTGATAGTGGATAAGATATTTACTGAAAAATATTTTAGTTTCAGGACCTTCAAGATATTCACATTAGGATTTGGGATTCAACATTGGATGCATCTAGTAAAAACCCACCCCTAGCGGGAGTACACATAGGATCTTGGAGGTAAAATTGATCATTTGTGCATTTTTACTAGAGTGAATAGTGAGTTTTGAGAGTAACTTTGCTATGGAGTTGGTGTTAAGATATTGCCGATACCACACTCCTCACACTGTGAATTCAGAGTTTGCACCTATAGACGGCTAGAGGACTCCAGGGATGTGGTATGTACCACTTTCCTTCTTCATCATTTTATCATTTGTTGCTAAAATTTAAGGATCCAACGAGGGAAAGCAAATGTGATGCATGTTGTGCACTACATTGGTTATCACATTCACCATAAGTGGGGTTGTTCGCCACATCTGCTCAATGTGCCACATTTGCTAGTTAGGGTTTGTCAAATGCATTGTGATGCAACTATTAAGTGTGATAGATGTGATTCATGCAACAAAAATATGGTCAAGAATGATGCAAGTGACATTGTGAGTCGCATGTGAGGGATTTTGCAATGCATGTGTATTGATGTGACACAAGCATTGGTTTGTATACTGCAAGTGATTTTTGCAACACATGTGTCAGACCATACGATGCATTTGAACTTGTTAGTCATATATGTAAATGTGTGGCACATTTTCCTTGTGATTCATATTTGTTAGACAGTGTGACGCATTTGACTAGTGAGTCACATTTGTTAAACAATGTGACATATTTTCCTAATTAGGTTTTTTCCCTAGTTTTGGATAAATTTCTCCTATGATAGAGGTTATATAGGGTTGGCTAGAGTCTTCAATTGATACAATGCACTTTCTTGTGATCATTTGTGAGATATGACCCCATTTACACCCAAGAGAGTTGGTTGTCTACTTTTAGACTATGAGATCAACTACTTGATGATGAGAGATAGTAGCTCCATACCCTCAGCTTATACTATGTTACTTTCATTCCCATGATAAGGGATAACAAGGGATTACTAACTTTACTAGCTGAGAGGCAGCAATCAAAGACCAACTCCTTCTACTTACTAACTAGAGAGGCCACAGTGACATTGGAGGATGTATGGAGGTTTATGTGGCTTCTGATTCATAGGGAGTGGGTTTCGTATAATCCTTAGCATGGGTTTGGTGCCATCCATAGGTCCTTTGAGTTTAAGGAAATTGTGAAGCTTGACATAGAGGAGTACGAGATCCAGTGGAATGTGCTAGCTGATAGATGTGAGAGTTTCATCACAGTTCTATGCACTGTGACTGCGAAGATCGTCATTCTTGATCGACAAGGACACATATTATATGTTGAATGGGGAGAGATGTTGATTGGCATGGTGACCCGTGGGATGGTGTATGTGTGGGAGCCATGCCTTCTGGCCATGTTATACTTTCAATTGAATGATGTTGGCTGCAGAGGGGAACAATCCATCAACTGTGGGATGATATTGCTTATGATCTGGGCTTGGGAGCACATCATTATGTTTTGACCTCCTATTTAGAGACAACTAAGAGCAAGGCTGCCATATATATTCTTGTATGGATAAGTGGTCACACAAACAATGTCGGTGATTTCGAGTATTGGCATCATTCCATTGATTTCCTTGCTTCATTTTTTTGGACCCTATTGGGACTTTCAACCATGGGAGGTTGATGAATAGCATTTACCCTATTGTCAACAAGCACGTTATTTGATTGGGAGGACCGTGCAGTCACAACACATTATCAAGTGATACCTTCTAGAGTAGGTGCTTAGACAATTTAGGGAGTGATAGGGGCTTCCTGGTGGTGCAACAAAGTTTGCTAGGTCCTCATGAGAGATCAATCAATTGGGATAGATGATCAACGTAGTGATGATAGAGCAATATATTGACACTTTGCAGCCCATTCAATGGGGTGTTAACATAGAGTTGCTGATGTGGGGGAAACGTCTGAGTACGATGTGTGGTGGGTCATGCACAGGCTTGATCCCTTGAAAAATAGAGATCATCCTACCCTGGTGGAGTGAGGGGGTAGAGGTCCACATGATAGATTCATTGATAGAGGACAGGGGAGGGGAGGAAATTGAGGTAGAGGAGGCAGGGGTGATAATGGTGGAGATGGTAGTAGGGGAGACAAGGGAGGAAGAGTGAGGGAGAGGAGGAATAGAGGACAAATGGAAATTAGAAAACTCTCACCTATCAAGGAGGAGGCCAAGAAGGAGGGTCCATGGGTCGAGGTAGAGTAGGAGGTGGCCATGCAGTAGGTTGAGAAGGAGAGATGGAGGAGGAGAATATGGGAGAGGAGGAGAGTTCAGGAGGAGATCGTGATGGAAGAGGTTCTGAGTGAGGTCTATCAAGATGTACCTATTTTGGAGGCTATGGAAGAAGTAGAAGGAGACTTATCGATGGATCAACATATCGTAGATTTGTAGGAATGAATCCAGGCTATGTATGTATGGATCTAGGGATGATACGCTAAGGTATATAGGCTCACTAATGAGAGAGATATAGCCATCATTGGGAGACAAAGGGCCAACCAATAGTATTTGGATTTTATTTTCACTATGAGTAGAATCATGGCCAAGCTAGGTCATCAACTCTTCTAGGTAGGAAAAGAGGATTGATACTACAAGGATTGATATGAGTGTCAGGTGCCATGAACAAAGAGGGCATCAAGCTACACACATACCCTAAGCCATAACATGTCACAATCTTACTAGACTTAGAGCAGTGGAGGAGTCTCTTAGTCTAGTCCCTCTCCATATGGTCGACCATTAGGATTAGGACATAGGGCTTCAGGATCACATCCATAGTAGGATAGACCTCCCTCATTAGAACCATCTCCTTCAAGAGATATGGGCAGCTCAGGATAGACTTATTTTATACATGTATTAGACATTGATATTTTTTAGTTTGATCCTGCAAGCTCCATTTTGAGATACATCATGATATTGTACTAGATGACACCATTTTATATATATCTGTGAGATGCATGATTTTGGCAGTGACTTACATGCTTTATGCTCCTATGTAATTGTGAGCACCATAAACCTAGAAATAGCCCCTAAACTTCAACATTCATTGATATGGGTTAGTTCATACCAAATGCAAGCTTATTAGTACTCCTATGAAATACTTAACCATGCTAAAATATGCAATCTAAATAGAACAAAGATAATTTAATGCATGCATATAAAAACATAATCAAAACTTTATTTCATAGTGGATTGGTGCTATTGTGGAAAATAGCCCTTTCCCAACCCTTGATAATGCAAATGATGATGATGGAAAAAATCAATTCTCAAATGATGAGAGTGACTTTGCATAAGCTTTGTAGATGGTTTTGATGAAGAATCAGCCCTCTATTTAAAGATTTTCAAATTGGAAGAATGCTCATAAGATAGCTATGTGGGATAAAGATTGGACAAATGAGATGAGGCCACTTGTCAACTTGTCATAGGTTGAGGAATGTGCAAGTTTTGGTCAATGTTCCCAAGAGAGGGAGATTCAAATTTGAAATTGTGAAATAAATGTTGAGTGGGGGACATAAAATAGAGAAGTTATTGCAATGTTGGAAGGGCCAAGTCAACTTGTCTTCATTTTCAAACTTGAGGGAATATTCCAAAAAGGTGCCATGTTGATGGAAAATGTTGATTTTAATAAATCAATAAATTGATTTATTGGTGCAAGTGGGAAACTTAGCTAGAGGATGTGATGGGGGGTTAGGTTAGGTTAATTAGGATTAGATTAGCTTAGGTGATGATTAGCTTATTTTGACCCCTTTGACTTGAATATTTGATTTATTTAAATTAAAGGGATGATGCAAGATAAAGGTGGATTAATTTGCATGAGATGAGATTAGAAGATGGTTTATGAAAGATGAAATGTTATGGTTTGATTAAAATTGATTTATTTAATGAAATGAGGTAATGATCAAATAAAGTTAATTTATTAATTTAAATGGATGATGAACCTGATTTACCTGATGAGTGGATGGATGTGAATTTGGTTTACTTGATGAATGGACCTAATCGAATGCATAATGCTAATTCTGCATGTCTACATTTTTCCTCTCTTTGAAGCAATGTACTTGTTGTGTTGGTTCAAAGAATAAACTTTCCGTGAAAAAAATTGAAAAAATTTCTGACTTTTGGATGCCCCAACAAAAATAAGTACACTAGTACATTGCCCCCTCGAGAGATCGAACGAAAAGATTTGATTTGAGGGTCGATCTCGGGATAAAGAGGTTCAAGATGGAAATATGGATGGTTGCGATGATGATGCAAATGATATGGTGATGTGATAATGCCTATATGATTATGTAAATTTATGATTTATGCAGATGCTTAGACTAACAAATCTATATTATGATGATGATACAAAGGTAATGCATGTGAAATGATCGATGTTTCCTATTATGTATGATATGAATGATATGTGGTATGCTGATGATTTTTGGATGCAGGATGAATGCATGATGGATGCATTGGTGATGTTATGTTAGTGCCGAAATAAGAAATGAGATGGTGACAAGAGGATCCAACAAGTCCATGATCTGATGAGACTTTATTAGAGATGACGATGATGATAAATGATGATGATTTTCTTATCAAGGATTCAAATTTTAAAAGGGCTACTTACCTTAAGTTTGATAACACACATAGGTGTGATGCATCAAGATATAAAGAACCAGGATGGCATTGTACCTAGTGCAATGGACTTTGGTTCGACAAATAGATAGGAGTATTCTTGTTCACACTTGACATATAGAAACCTTGCTAGGATGTACCTAACAAAGCAAGTATTCGCCAAGTTATTTTACAAGAACATCCAACAAGCACAACAGATAAAAGATAATGATCATTTCCCCATTCCCATCTCTCTAAATCCTTCGTTTGGATATCATCAAGAGGTCCTTGGAATGAGCGCAATAAGATAAATCAAAAGAAAAGATCAAGTACGCAAACAAGCCAATGTTCTTCATACCTTCAACCAAAGGGATGTGTTTTAATAGGATAAGAATCCAAGGTGATATCCAAAATGATGCCCATTTTTAGAAGGATATATCCTAGGACATGCATTGTATAGGATGATGATGGTTCAATAAGTTGTTTGATAGGTCGTTGATATAAGGTTGATTGACATGTCTGAAAATGATCAAGAGTTTGATTTTGTTTTAAAGGTTTTTTGTTTTGATTTTGATTTTACGATTGAAGCTTTCTTTTGTTGACTGCTATGATTGTTTCTTTTTCTGTTGTAAGAGGATAAAGGTGATGATTAGTTTATTATGGATGATTGATTATTTCAAGTGAAAGCGAGATGAGATAGATGGATTTTTTCAAATTTTTGGATGTTTTGATGTTTTTTGGAATGTTTTGAGGCTTTTTTTCATATTTTTTACAAATGTTTTGATTTTTTTGATTTTCCAATGTTTTGGGGTTTTCTAGGATTTTATGAATGTTTTTGGATTTTGCTGTGATTTTGGATTTTTTGGATTTTGCATTTTTTGAATGTTTTTGAATTTTTGTGTCTCGGGGGATGATCAAAGATTAGCCTTTCCTATGTTTAAGCTTAGAGACGATGTAGTTTGGATTCTAATGTTTTTGACGTTTTTTTCAATTTTATGAGTGTTTTTGGATTTTCGATGTTTTGGATGTTTTTTGGATTTTTTGCACAATTTTGACGATTTGGATATGGATATGTCTAATGATATCAGTGCTCTGTTTGGGATTTTTTTGAAAACCAAGCTAAGGTTGATTGATCGAATCAATGGATTAATGATGGTGATAACATTGTTGAGGATACACAAAAATACAAGGATTTCATTGATCAAGATTGATGATGATAACATTGTTGAGTATGCACAACAATGCAAGGATTGATTGATCAGGACTGATGATGATAACATTGTTGAGGATGCACAACAATGCAAAGATAGTGTTAAGAAACACAATGATTGAGAAGGATATCCCAAGATTATGGATTGATTGGATTCGATTGATCATTATTGATTAAGCTTGATTTGGAACAAAAGTTGTTCAAATTATTTGATGTGATGTTTGACGTGGAACTTAGATGCAACTGATAGTGATTGTTTGGATTTATGTTCAATGAAAGATGAAGACTGATGAGAAATTTCTTCTCTTCAAAATATGCCATGGGCTAATGATTTGGATTTTGGATCACAAATGCTTGGCCAATTTGATTTTACATTTTCCAATGTTTGGATCACCACATAAGTTTGAGGATATAGATCAAGATTTATTCTTGAAGCAAGACGTAAATATCTACCCCCAGTGTCTAGCAATGTATGGAATGTCATGGGTGGATTCTTGGATAAGTGTATGGATTGGGTATGTGCAGGATCATCATGGATACAACAGGCTCTTAAGTGGCAAAAAATTTAGAAAAATCAGAGTTAGGCAACTTGACGTAAAAATTTGAATAAGTTATCGATATTATTTTAAAAATATGTAAGAATAGAATCTATAGAAAATTGAATGTAGTTTCTAAACTACTAGGTTTAATTTGTTTTTTAAAAATCTATTTGGTGAAAATTTGAAATATCAATGCAGTAGTACTTAAATTTCAAGGAAAAAGTAAGAAGTAGGTGTTTGTCTGACCACCCTAACCACAATAAAATGATAATATTTTTTTATAATATTTTAGAAATAAGTAGATGACTCATGTCCAAATGTGATGCATATTTTTTTGTAATTTTTTTCCAAGTAAATAATTAATTATGAATTTTTTATTACAACTTTTAAAAAATATAAAAGGTTTTATGTCTGACCACCTTAACTTGGTGAAAACTTCATGAGATTCAATTTTTCTTTTTTTACTCCTATAGTATGTGAAGTATAGAATGTCATGCATATTTTGGATTCAAAAATTGTGATACCGTTTGAGAGCTATAAATCTTTTTCAATCAGCCCATCAATCAGGACTTTAGTCGTAATTCAAATAGAAAATGAGTTATAATTATTTATTAAATTCAAAGTAAAGCATAATTTATATTCGTGGAAAGTTGAGAATCTCCTTTTAAAACCCTTTTCATTTCATCAATTTTGGGTAAAGAAAAAGTCGTCAGCCACATACCCTAGGTACAAATACCCATCATATTGCCACATTTTGGCCCGTCATGATCCTGCACATACCCGATGGACCATGGATATCGATTATCTTGCAATAAGATAAGGTGTTCAGATAACAAATGCTCATTGGATAATGCTTCATGGCTCAGATAACGTTGGATGTGATAAGATCAATGAAAATGACCCATGTCAAGATGTTTACCATAAGTAAGCGTAAAGTGTGCCCCAAACTTTCATCAAGATCAAGATAACTTGGATGATGGATGCAGATGGATAAAGATGGATTGGATAATGGTTCATGGATGCATGGACTTATTATGGCTGAGATGGATGGAATGCTTGATTTATAACAGTTGGGATGAGATGCTTTCACCTGAAGTGGCACATGTAGATGCTCGATTCTACACATGAAGCCTTTTTTCTAGGTTTTCATCATGGTCTTGCCCAAAGTGCCACCCATCCGGTTTTCACTAGAGGACGATTTTTTATCTTTACTATTTTCAATCCTTTTTCTGATTTTGTTTTGGATTTTCATATTTTTTGATTTTTTTTGTATTTTTTTGAAAGATTTTAAGCTCATGTTGAATCACAAGGTGTTGTTGATAAAGATTCCCATGTCATAATGTGCCATCGATATCCTGCTTGAAGAAGCTACTTTTCTAAGATATGTGCACTTGAATGCAACTTTTGGGATTCTTGATCTGCTTTATTGATATCAAGTTTAACTTCGTCCCTGTGCGCACATCGCAATAGAGTGCCTTCAGAATCCTTATGATGAAGGGTTGTTGCCAATACATGGTCAATTTGAGAATTGGATATCATGCATGGAGGCGTGGATGGAGTGTGTTTAGGGATAAAATATGGATTGGTTGACAGCTTGGAATCTTTGACTCTTCAAACTTGGGAAGATGAGCAATGATGGGTGGATACGGAAGTGTGCATGGAGTTAGGACCAATTGCTTGATACACTTTGTACGTTGCTTGAAAAGCCTGCTTTTTATTTTGTGGGCATATTTGATGGATACTTTTCCCTTTTTTATTTTCCCCCATAGTTTCTTTGCCTAATGGGGTTTGATAGGGATGACCTTTCTTTGTATTCTTTGGTATCCATGTGTATATGATTTGTCCATTTTACTTCTTAGCTTCTTTTTCTTTGATAACATTCTTCACACTTTGATTCAAATCTTTCTTTTGAAGTTGGTCCCAATTCATGGATGGGGTGATGGGTGGATGAAGATTCATGACATAGCTGGTTGTAGTATCGACATTGGTTTCATCACAAGGATTCTTCGTGCTCCCTATATTGACACTTGCTTGAGACATAGTTGCCCCCAGTATTGTGGAAGTAGTACCTTCATGATTTGATTCTGCCTATTCCGAGAGTTCCTATTTAGAGTGCATTATTTGATAAATGACTACTGCAGATGGTGTTATTTCGATTGGATGCTCTGCTAAGTTTGAAATATCTTGTTCTATGTAACTTGTTTCCTTGAGTGGATAATGCTGAATATCGACATACCTGATGTCCTTAGTCTGAATTTGGGATATATTTGATCCTAGTGTTGCCAGCTCAATAACCTTATCTTTTTGTGTAATAATGTCTAGAGTAAAGGAATCTTGTTCTGAATGAAGATCATCTATGTGTCCATCCATAGAAAGTATCTCATGGGTAGATGGAGGAGTATGTGCTACATGGATATAATCATCTTGCATAGATAGGATAGTGTCCATTAGATTGTTGTAGTATCTTGAAGATACAAATTCTTGATCTTGAATGATTTCAAAGTTGCTTTTGACATGCTTTGGATCAAGTTCCTAACATGGATCAGTTTCAAAGGATGGATTGCTTATAAAATGTTCTTGGATTTCGTCATTAGACATGGTAAGTGGTTCAATATCCTCAAGTGTTGAGTTCAAGGTTCCTTTAGTATATGTAACCATGAGGTCAAAGGGTGTCAACATGTCTTGGAAGGGACCATTGCTAGACCTTGGTGATAGATTTTGATCATGCTTTGGAATAAATTCTTGAGATATGTCCTTTAACTCATAAGGTGATATAGAGACATTTTCAACATGATCATAGGTGAACGGATCATGCATTATGTCAATAGGATCAAATAATCCTAACACTCCTTGAAATAGATCACTAAAAAGTGGCTCTTGATGTATGGTGAGTTGATCATTGGGTGGGGTAAAACATGTTCAATATGCTCCTTAATTGAGAGATCTTGAACATTCTTTTCAACAATTGTGGTGGAGAGATTATGCATGTCTTCAATCATAGAGTCAAGTGATGTTGACATTTCTTGAATTGGATCATTGTTGGGTATTGTTGGTGGATTTTGATCATGATTCAAAAGTGACTTTTGACCTATGTTGATTCCATCTTCGGATGCGATTGAAACATATTCAATGTGCTCTTTGATGGATAGATCTTGATCATCACTTTTATCAATTATCATTTTTTGTGTTTTTGCTTATGTTTGTTGGGTAGCTTACGAGGCTTGGGCAATTTGAGAGGCTTGTTGCACTTGTTGAGCTTGTCTTGCTTGTTGCATAGCTAGATATTGTTGGATGGCCTTTTGGTAGGCCTAGTGAGCTTTTAGCGCAATGTTAATTATCTTGTTGCATTTGGTTTTGGTGGTATTGGTGGCAGATTTGGAATTGTGTTGGATGTAGCATGACAAGTCATTGAGATGTGCTTGGAGTGATCATAATAGTGAGGGGTTGAGACATGATGGGTGTGATAGGAATGGTCGGAATGACCAAGGTGATAGGTCCATAGGAGACCAAGTTTTGATTTTTTAGGATTGATGTTGTCATTTGATTAGATACCATCTGTTGGTGCAATGTCGATGGTATATTCAGAGGTTCTGATGTGATGGCTTGATTGGTTTTAGGTGGATTGATTTGGATGGAGTGATTGGTGCTAAGTAAAGGGGGAATCCCTAAACCAAGGAATGATGTTGATATGGGTAATGGTGGTGGAGATGTCTCTTGGCGCAATGACTCAACTATTTTTGTAAGTGTAGCAATTTGATCTTGCCAAATTTGATCCTGATTTTGATCTTGACTCCCTTGGTATAGTTGATTTGGATTTTTTTAAATAGATTTGGAGTGTGTACTTGTGATTTTTGAATGGGATCATGGAAAATTTGATTTTGGACATTTTTCTGATTTGGCATGATAGGTTTAAATTAAACATTGTTGATGTTGGGAATCACATTGCCTTGTTTTAGGTAACTTTGATTTTGCATGGTGTTACCTTGACTTGGAGTCATTAACATCTTGTTCATATTTTGAACAATATTCGTATGATTTGTAAACATATTTATCCCAAAGTTTGTTGGATTCATGTTTGGAAAACTTGTACTTGGTACATTCTCATTTTGCAAGTAGGGATTTGGTGGGATGGCATTGTTCGTTTGAAGGCTCATGTATTTATTGTTTGGTGGAAAGACTTGTAGGTTTGGATTTAGATCTATTATCAAGAAATGTATTCCAATCTTTGATTTGGGAATACTCACACTTGTTGTGCCATTGACATTTTTAGAAGGTAATGATCCCATGTATGGATTGTATAAGTGTGAGTTTTGATAATCAATTGGCTTTGTAAGGCTTTGAAAGTTCAGTTGATTTGGATTACTCATGATGTATGGACCAAGTTTGTATTCCATGTTTTGACCTTGTTGCAAAAGTGACCTCTAAAGTTCTTAGGACTAATGATGAGATGAAGGATGAAAGGTGTAAATGATATGAGTGTTGAACGTTTAGGAACTTTGGACCAATGCTAGACTTTAGGATTTGACTTTGATTGCTTTTGATTTGGATAATGGACTTGTAAACCCTAAAATGTTAGATGTGATCTTAGGATGAACTTGTTCAAAGGATTTCTAATTCAATTAAATGTATGAGAAAGGATACATTCTCATACACCTAACTAAACAAAGTGATTTTGATTTTAATGATTTACCCAAGTCTAGAATTATGTTCCCAAAGCTCTAAAGTTGTTTGGATGGATTTTGATAAATGTTTGGAATTTGGATGAAGTGTCTGATTTGATCCTAAATGAACCTAGGAAGGACTTGTTTACGAGACCAAGATAGTGAAGAACATGCCTTTCTCTAAGAGTAATTCAAAATAAAAAGACCAATGTCTGCATGAAAAGCATATGACCAAAAGATAACAAGCACATGTGTGGGGTCTAATTGATTCAATATTTTCTTAATGGATTCCTTTTACCACAAACACACTCTTGATTAGATTTTGAATCTAGATGTCTAATGTCTCAACTTTCCCCTTATCCCTCAAAGTGTATTATGTGGAAACCAAGGAAATTTGAGGCAAGAGTTACCTATTATTGACCTTAGTAGGAGCAAATTGAGATGAAATCCAAATTCTTAGAAGCCTCTAAGGATATGAATCCCAAGGGCAAGCAATAACATGTGAATTTGTTCAAGGATATTTGCTTCTCCTAAAGGGTTTGAGATTTGATGCTCACATTGAATATTGGTTTTCCAATGTTTTCGATCAAAGCACTGTATTTTCAAGCTGACTCACAAGAAATATGACACCCTAGCTCAATTGGTACATTTTTCTTGGCGGGCTTGCCTCATGCCCTTCATAGTAGAAGAGATGATTTTACATGCAACCAAGGAAAGAGTATAAGTGTATGTTAAGAATGAAGTCTTAACCTTTATACTTTAACCAAGATCGGACATGGCAAGTAACTTCTTGGAATCTAAGTTCCAATGCACCACTTCGATAAACTCACTCAATGAATTAATAGGCCACTACAAACAAGGGTTTTATTTCAGACTTTTCATTCATGGAGATTGACCCATATGGCAAGAGTCCCCTTTCAGATCCATCTTGTTAGAATCAACCGTGTGATATTGGCGTTTACTCCAATATCCACATTTATATCCTAGTTGGAAATACTCTTGGCTTTAGATTGTTACCAGTTGAGTCATTCCCTTGGGTGAGTACTTTTTCCCCAAGGTAGGCCCTCTAGGATAAACAAAAGCAAGCAAAGACAAAATCCATAACTCGATCAATCTTTGGCAACACAAAGAAAGAGAATATATGCGATAATGTCTCCACTCACACTCGCACAAGATCTTGTTCAATTTTAAACCCAAATTGAAGTGTTGAGGAAATATTTTATGCAACTTAATGTCATAAAAAAAAACTTTTGATTCTCAAGATCGCTGTGAAGTGCGAGAGAAGTGCATACGCCTATTTAGATGAAATTACTTTGCATAAGATATTACGAAACATGAAAAAAACATGTTCATTTTAAGCCTCAAAGCAATGATTTTGATTATTTTTAATACACCAAGATGAAGTGTGAAGTTGATTCGCTCAATTTTATCCCAAAAAACAATGTCTAGTCAGTTTCTAGTGTTCAATTTTAATCTAACTTTGAGAAAAAACAATGATCTAGTTGGCTTAAAACATAAAATTAAAACTGTAAATGGAGGCTCCAAGCATTAAAAAAAATGCTGTTGAATTTCAATCTTGATGTTTAGTTCTTCAACTCCAATCTTGCTTTTGTTTTCACCTGATTTCAATGTGTGATTTTGACGTCAACCTTCATCTTTTTTCATTTTTTTTCTTTTCTTTGTTTTCCTTCTTCATTTTCCTTCCTCGCTTTCCCTCTTCGTTTTCCTTCCTCGCTTTCCTTCTTCATTTTCTTGTAAGACAAAAACAAACAATAAAAATGAAGACAAATCAGATGAGGATCAAGTTTATTTGATTCATTTATTTTAAACATTCACTTCTAAAAATAAAATGACTAATGATTTTAGATATTTAAAACAATAAGTAACTCATCAATTAGTGGATCTGCCATCTTTAATTATGACAATGTAAGTAAAAGACAAACACAAGCTTCCACTTTCACTCCATAATGCCAAATTTTCAAACAAAACCAATTTCTGCTCTAGTAAGAGAAAGCATATGAAAGATTTCAAAGCATTTGAAGTTTGTATTATGGAAACTGACTTGTATTATATGTATATCTTTAAGCAAAAAGTCAATCACAATAAAACTAGTAAATTTCCAACGATTTAAAAAATGATTACAATTATTGACTAAGTTAGTATTGAAGTGTAGGAGATCAGAAAAACCACACGTCAACAATAAAGGAAAAATCTTTTAGAAATCAGAAAAAAGAAAAAAAATTACAAGCTCTAATAAATACTTCCTTTGTTGTTGCAATAGTGCCTTAAATGCTGGTATGTTGCTTTAACTGTGATAGATATTGGATAGCAAGGTGTGCTCTCAAGTGGCATAATGATACGTTTTCCTTTATTGTTGTCACCGCCCTACATCACATTATGTCAGTGGTATACATTATGCCAAGACTAACTTAAGGAAATCACATCTTTAATTCCTTTCTTCTCGAGTGGTTAGATCTTGGAGCATTAAAGCCAGATCCAAGGGAATTATAGCATCCAAAATCAAACGTATTTATAGCCATAAAAAGACATCAAGAAAAAAGAGTAAATTGTTAGAATATAAAAAAGAGTAGATTGCACTATCTCCAGAGGATGCATTAAATTTTTGACTGACAGGTCTATGACATGATTGAATCCACATAGTATCCATTTGGAACAACAAACTTATGTTCCGGATGTTCTAGCGCCATTTTGTGGAAAAAAAATGCGGAATCCTGTCAATAAAAAATGTATGGAAGATGGCAGCAGGATAAGGCATGGTTTTTAATTATGGTTGTCACGTCGTTCACAAACATGCTTCTTTGAATCTACTCCATTGCTCATTCACACGGTGTCATACACACCATATTGAATTCCTTCGAGCCTTGACTCTTATTAACTCTGTGCAATAAGCCTCCTTAGAGATGTCATTTGTTTTTTCATTGGAACTCCTTTTATCAAAAATCAAGGCACCTCTTCCTTTCTTCTCTATGTGTTTGATTCAATTTGGGATCCTATCAATTAAAAATGTATGGAAGACAACAACACTATGTGAAAGAAAAAAAACATGGAATGGTGCTGGGAGATAAAAAAATTTCACAAGGCACACGTCAATGGGAGAGGATAAGGCATGGACATTGGAAACGGGCAAGCAGGTTTTTTCCTATGCTATCAAGAGTGAAAAAGCATCAAATATGGTGTGTTGTGGTTAATATGCTTATGAAATGTGGGCTTAGTGAGCTTGCACGCAAGGTGTTTGACAGATTGCTTGAGAAAACTATTATAACATGACTGTGCCCATAGAGTGGAGATCACTTTTTTTTTATTTTTTTACCTCTTATGAAGAGAAAAAAAAAAGAAAAAGCACTGTTGTAGCCCGCATGAGTTAGAGGAGAGGCATCTAGAAGTGAGGAAAGATGCAGATCAGGAAGAGTGATAGATTTATTGGTGGTTCTGCTAAGCACTGAGAGTAGTCACTCTCTGGGAGAGACAATAACGAGATGTCTCTTAAATGAACCATGGAAGTTGGGTATGTGGACAAGTAGGTACAGAGGGTGGAAAGAGGTCGTCAAGTATAGAAAAGAGAAGGAAGAGAGGAAAAAGAATAAAAGAACGAATGACAATAAGTAAAGTGAAGAAGCACAGTTCAAATTGCCGCCCTCACCTCAGTGCGTACAAAGGAAATATGTCTGGTTTATATTTTATTGAATCGCATCACTTAGCAATAACAACAAAAAAAAATATTCCATTAACTTAAACATGAGACACCAGACGTAAAAAAGGAGAGGCAATGCCTGCATAAATTTAAATCTTAAATTAACCATATGTTGCCATTCTTGATTTATACAAAATAAAATACCCCTACCTGGCATGTAACTGTCTTATACCACTAATGTTAACAAAATAAGCAATAGTTTATAATGCAAATGAAATGAGTAACACACAGATTTCCCTCCTTCTAGCGCCATATGTGAGCACCGTAAACCTACAAATAGCCCCTAAACTTCAACATTCATTGAAATGGGTTAGTTCATACCAAATGCAAACTTATTAGTACTCCTATGAAATACTTAACCATGCTAAAATATGCAATCTAAATAGAACAAAGATAATTTAATGCATGCATATAAAAACATAATCAAAACTTTATTTCATAGTGGATTGGTGCTATTGTGGAAAATAACCCTTTCCCAACACTTGATAATGCAAATGATGATGATGGACAAAATTAGTTCTCAGATGAAGAGAGTGACTTTGCATAAGCTTTGTAGATGGATTTGATGAAGAATCAACCCTCTATTTAAAGATTTTCAAATTGGAAGAATGCTCATAAGATAGCAATGTGGGATAAAGATTGGACAAATGAGATGAGGCCACTTATCAACTTGTCATAGGTTGAGGAATGTGCAAGTTTTGGCCAATGTGCCCAAGAAAGGGAGATTCAAATTTGAAATTGTGAAATAAATGTTGAGTGGGGGACATAAAATAGAGAAGTTATTGCAATGTTGGAAGGGACAAGTCAACTTGTCTTCATTTTCAAACTTGAGGGAATATTCCAAAAAGGTGCCATGTCGATGGAAAATGTTGATTTTAATAAATCAATAAATTGATTTATTGGTGCAAGTGGGAAAAGCCAGAGGATGTGATGGGTGGTTAGGTTAGGCTAATCAGGATTAGATTAGATTAGGTTAGGTGATGATTAGCTGATTTTGACCCCTTTGACTTGAGTATTTGATTTATTTAAATTAAAGGGATGATGCAAGATAAAGGTGGATTAATTTGCATGAGATGAGATTAGAAGATGGTTTATGAAAGATGAAATGTTATGGTTTGATTAAAATTGATTTATTTAATCAAATGAGGTAATGATCAAATAAAGTTATGATGAACCTGATTTACCTGATGAGTGGATGGATGTGAATCTGGTTTACTCAATGAATGGACCTAATCGAATGCATAATGCTAATTATGCATGTCTACAGTTATATGCATGTCTATGTGGTAGGTTATGATGCTTATGATGCTTATGATGTTATGCATTTATATGATTATGAGATGATTCTATATGTTATGATACATTATGGATGTATATTGTATGCCTTATGTTTATATGTTATTTTATATGTTATGATGTATGGATGGATGCACTTAATTTACCTTTATTTTATTCTTTATGATGTTATAGATGCATTATGATTATGATATCATGTAATATGGATTGTGGAAATTTATGTATGTAAATGAAACAATATGTTTGATCTCTTTCTTGTGATATGCTTATGGAATTGATATTTTTCTTGATAGATATTACGCTTGCATGTTTATCATTGTTGGGAATTAAATTATGGAAAATGGAAAATAAAGATCATGGCATGGCATAGACCAAGGTGTTCAATGTTATCCTTTTGCAAAAATAGATAGTTGAAAGACAAGGAGTGCCATGATGCATACTAGGAGCAAAGTTGCTCCAATCTTTTTGTCAAGACAAACTACAAACAACAATCAAAGAAAAATTAAATAATGAGACATCATCGCTCCTCTAAATCATTCTTGGGACATCCTAGAGGTTGAGGGTGCTAACCTGAGACACATAAAATAATGCAAAAAATTAGAGAGTTTTATTATTATTCAAAAATGAAAATATTACATGTAGAGGATCTCAAATCCTCGAGCTCTACAATACATGCAAGTCATAGAATTACATAAATTCCCCTTTTTCACAGTATGCGATCTTCTTCCCAAAAAGCTACCCAAAAATTAGAAATTAGCCCATAAATAGCCCCCTTTTTGGTTTGGAGCCAAAAAAACATTCAAATTATGAGTTTTGGCAGTTTGGCCTAAAAATTACAATTTGGAATTCAAAAAATTGAGTCCTAATTTGAAAATTAACCAACTTCCAAAAGCCATAACTTCTAATTCGAGACTTCATTTTTTGAATCGTTTGAACCATTGGAAAGTTCTTGGAGTGAAGAACGCACTGAAAACTTGTTCCACCAATTTTGGTGATTTCTTGGCCTGTATGGGACCGTTTCGTGCCTCAAACTAGACTCAGAAGATTTTTCAGGGCAAAAAATAGAAATTGAAACTTGAATAACTTTCAAACCGAGAATGATTTTGACCTAATTCTTTTTCCAAAGTGCTTATTTTTCTATCTTGAAGCTTCCCATAAATTTCTGCATCTGCACACCTTCAAATTCAAAATTGCTAAAAATAGCAGTTTAGCAGAAAAAGTAGAAAAGTAGTTCTAAAAGTTGGGAATTCTTATTCGATGAAAAGGGTATCAAGAAATGTAAAAACATCTACAAAAATATAACAAAAGGAAACATAAATGGAGAGCATATTATTGGGTGATGCAGGATTTCCCTTACACTATTGGATGCTCCTGCATCAGACACAGGGTAATTTGAGAAGTGACCCCATCATGTCTCAGATGGTTGAGGAAAACCCAAACTGTCAACCTCTGCCTTAGACAACTAGGATGAATCTTCCACATGCCTTCCTCTCTAGTTCACTAAATATTCTTCATACTGCCTATTTTTGGTACTCCTTCCCACATGACTATCTAGGATTGCTTCAATCTCCTCCTTCTTTGAAGTAGTTGTTGGAATGCCACACTATTCCATTGCTGGTGTTTCTTTTACGCCACCTTCATGATACTCTATCAAATCTAAAATGTTGAACATAGGGGAAATGTTGATTCCATCGGACAACTCTACCTCATATGCGTTCCTTGAATCATGCCTCTTCAGAATCTTATAGGGATCAAACTTCTTCATCTTCAATTTGTTATAGGTTCCCACTAAAAACCTTTCTTTTCTCAAGTGGACCATCACTTCATCACCAACCTGAAACTCCTTATTCCTCCTCTTCTAATTTTCCTTAGCCTTATACTACATATTCATCTTGATAATATGTTCTCTTACCTCCTCATTTACATTCTTGATGTGCTCTACAAAGTCTTTGGCTTTGGCACTAGTCTTCTTCTCTTGGTCCATCTTCCTTAGTTCTAGAGCAGTTCTAGGACTACCTCCATACACAATTTGGAACGGTGATCTACCAGTACTTCTATTGATAGAATTATTGTAAATGAATTCTACCTAGGGTAAGATAAAGTCCCATCCCTTGGGTTTATCTCCTACCAAGCATCTTAGTAGGTTACCCAGACTTCTATTCACAACCTTAGTCTACCCATCAGTCTAAGGATGGTGTGTAGAATTGAACTTCAACTCTGTCCTCAATTTATTCGACAAGGTCCTCCAAAAGTACCCAACAAATTTTGTGTCACGATCTAAGACTATACTCTTTGGCAGACCATGTAGCATCACCACCTCTCTGAAGAACAAGTCAACAATGTGGACTGCATCATGGGTCTTCTGGCATGGGATGAAATGTGCCATCTTTGAAAACCTGTCAACCACCACAAACACTGAATCATTCCCTCTTTTTGTCCTTGGCAAACCAAGAAAAAAGTCCATACTTATATCCTCCCATGGCTTCTCTAGAATAGGTAAGGGTTGATAAAACCCTATATTTTGGCTCACTCCTTTAGCCATCTGACATACCCTACAACTCTGCACAAACTTCTTTACATCCTATGATAATTGAGGCCAATAATAATGCTCAGTGATAATGGAAATGGTCTTATCCTGACCAAAATTTCCTACCATTCCTCCACTATGCTTCTCCTTTATTAGGTTCTTCCTCATGGAACTCCTAGAAATACACAATTGATTTCCCTTAAACAACATGCCATCTTGGATTATGTAATCTAGCCACTTCATCCTGTCAACTGTAATAGGATCCTTGCAAGCTTTCCAAGCCTCTGCAAAATCGGGATCTTTAGAGTACAATGTCTTGAGTTCATTGAACCCAACCACTTCAATTTGTATCTCTTTCAACAATGTTTTCCTCCTGCTTAAGGCATCAAAAATCCTATTCGACCTCCCACTCCTATGCTTTAAAAAAAGGTATAGCTCTGCAAAAATTCTACCTATTTCATATGCCTTTGATTTAATTTTCCTTGACTATTCAGACACTATAATGATTGATGATCAACTTAAACAAAACAAATTCCTTTGACAACAAATAATTCCTCCATTTCTTTAATGCTTGAACTATTGCATAAAATTCATGATCATATACAAAGTATTTTCTCTTTGCATCATTTAACTTTTCACTAAAATAGGCAATGGGCTTACCTTCTTGGATCAACACTACTCCAATGGCACAACCACTTGCATCACAATCCACTTGAAACACCTTATTGAAATCTGGGAGGGATAAAACTAGTTTCTTTGTCACCTTCTGCTTCAAAAAATCAAAACTTTTTGCTGGCCCTATGCTCCATTTGAACTTCTTTCTATCCCCACTCATTGTTTCAGTCAAGGGTGCACAAACACTACTGAAGTTTCTAATGAAATTTTTGTAAAAGCTGGCCAAACCATGGAAAGACCTCACCTCAGTAGCAGTTCTTGGGGTAGGCCATTCCAGAATAACCTTCACCTTCTCTGGGTCCATCTTGAGACTATCTACTGAGACAAAAAAGCCTAAGTACACTAACTCCTTCACAAAACTACACTTCTTCAGATTAATCAACAATTTATCTTCTCATAACTTCTCAAAGGCTCTACAAATATGCATTAAATGCTCATCTAAAGTCTTACTAAAAATCAAAATATCATCTAGGTAAACAATAAAAAACTTCTCAGAAACTCTTTCAGTACCTTGTTCATGAGCCCCATGAATGTGCTCGACACATTGGTTAGCCCAAAAGGCATGAATAACCACTCGTACAAGCCCTCCTTGGTCTTGAAGGTGGTCTTTCATTCATCTCTCTCTCGAATCCAGATTTGATGATATCCACTCTTCACATCAATCTTTGTGAAGTACTGAGCTCCACTCAAATAGTCCATCAAGTCATCCATCCTTGGCAGGAGAAACTTCTACTTGATTGTTATCTTATTTATGGCCTGAGAGTCTATACACATCCTCCACTCCCCATCCTTCTTTGGTGCTAGTACTGTAGGTATTGCACATGGACTCAAACTCTCTCGAATCAAACCCTTTCTCAACAACTCCTAAACTTGTCTATTGAACTCCTCATTTTCTACATGAGTCATTCTGTGAGCTGCCTTATTTGGAAAGCTGGCTCTAGGGATCAAGTAAATCTGATGACTGATCTTCCTCACTGGTGGTAAACCCTCATGTACATTATCAGAAACAAAAACAATATCCTAAAAATCATCCAATAATCGAAAATTTTCTATTGGAACATTCTCACTATCCTCCTTATCCATTCTAGGAATCAATGCATAACACATACGCTCATGCTTCATGCCTTCTAAAAATTTCCTTCCATCAACATAACAAACTCTAGCACTACTGCATACCTTTTCTTCATCCTCCTTCAGGGGTTTCAACTTATGGTGTACTCTATGCTTTATTAGGGAATATGTGTTTGCATGGCCATCATGTATAGCTCACCTGTCAAACTGCCACAAACTCCCTAACAACATGTGACATGCATCCATGGTGATGATATCATAGAGTACCTCATCACGATAGCTCCCAATCTTGAACTTCACCAGGCACTGCTCATTGACTGGAAATTTATGGTCTTTCTACAACCAGGGAATCCGATATGGATGTGGATGCCTTTCCCTCTTCAGCTTCAACTTCGTAACTATCTCTTCTGACACTAGATTCTTCCTCTGTTCTGGCTCCTTATCTTCAATTACCAGGGCTCTTCTTACCAATAGGGATTCTCCCCTTTCAGCATCATCTAAATGCTCAGATTGGGCCTCCTCATTTGCATGCACAACCCTTCCACAACCTTCTAGTATTCTATCTGTCCTTCCTTTGTGTTGTGGACATTCATAGGCTCGATGCCCTTCTTCGCCACACTGGAAGCAAGTTCCTCTAAAACCACCTCTTCTGTATCCTTGCCCAGATCTTCCTCATCTTCTGCCTCTTTGATTTCCACTGTTTTGGTCACAAGGATGGTAGAAGTTATCATTCCTTTGGCCTTGGTTGGTACCCACATCTCCATTTTTCTTCTCATCCTCATTTCAACTTCCAAAAGATCTTCCACTACCTCTTCCACTTTGACCTCCTCATCGTTTTTGCTTGCTATCAAATAATTTGTTCAACTTCTCTTCAACTTTCAGAGCAAACTGGTATGCATCCTCAATGGTGGTCATTCTAACTAGGCTTAGCTCCTCTTGAATGCTCAACCATAACCCATTAAGATAACAGGCTACATTCTCCTTGTTGGCCTTTGCATGGCCCGTTCTAATGATCATCTTGTGAAAATATTTTGTGTATTCTTTCACAAATCTTCTTCCTTGCTTCAACCCTTAGAATTTCTTCAGTAGATCTAACTCATAATCCACTGGTATGAAATGTTTCTTCAGTTTCTCCACCATACGATCCCATCTGAAGACCTTTCCTTTTTTTCTCTGATTCCTTTCTGTGGATGCTAATTCTGCAAATGGCTAAAAGTTAAACATACATTATTAGCAACAAAGCAAACATTCACATCCATATGAAATAAATCAACATGCTTTAATGATGCAATCAAAACAATAAAAGATAAGATAAACTAGATGAAAGAATACAATAAATCATGAAGTAAATAATATATCATATTGGATTGGCGCTTCTATGGAAAGAAGTCCTTTCCCAATCCTTGCTTAAGCTCCATGATATGAAAATGATATGTTGATGATCAAGATGATGAATGGGAAAAATCAGTTCTCAAATGAGGAGAGTGACTTTGCATAGGATTTGTAGATGATTTGTGGAGGAGTTGATTAAGAATGAAGCCTCTATTTGTAGATTTTCTTGATGAGAGATTGGCCAAATGGATGAATGTGGGACTAAATGTAAACCAATGAAAAGAGGACACTTGTCAAATTGCCATAGGTTGAGGGATGTGCAAGATTTGGGAAATGTGCCTAAGAGAGGGAGTTTTAAATTTGAATTTGAGAGTAAATGTTGAGTTTGACTTGTGCAAGGGGACATGTAAGAGCCATGTAATAGCTCATTAATGCTTTGTTGGGTGTACATGTCCACTTGTATTTGAATTCAAACTTGAGGGAATATTCATCAAAGATGCCATGTTGATGAAAATGTTAGATTTAATAAATCAATAAATTGATTTATTTGTGCAAGTGGGATTATCTAGAGGATGTGATGGGTGGTTAGGTTAGGATAATTAGGATTAGATTAGATTAATGATGATTAGGATGATTTTGACTTTTATGAATTAAATATTTGATTTATTTAATTCAAAAAAGGATGGAATATGCATTTGGATTTAATTAAATGAATTTTTAATTTATTTGATTAAAAATTTGATGATAGAGTTTATTTAATTTTAAATTAATGACCTGAGGAGATTGAAATTAATGAGTTTACTTGATGAATGGATGAAGGTGAACTTGATTAATTTGGTGAGTGGATGAATGTGAAACCTAATTTACTTGATGAATGGACCTAATTGAATGCATAATGTTAATTTTGTATGTCTACATTTTTCCCCTCTTTGAAGCAATGTACTTGTTGCGTTGGTTCAAAGAATAAACTTGCCGTGCTCAAAATTCAAAAAATTTCTAATTTTTTCGGATGCCCCAGTAGCAAAAACTACACTAGTACATTGCCCCCTCAAGAGATCGAGCAAAAAGATTTGATTTAAGGGTCGATCTCATGATAAAGAGATTAAAAATGGATGGTTATGGATGATGATGCAAATGAGATGATTTTAAGATGCTTAGAATAACAAATGTATATTATTCTAAACAACTGAAATGATATCATATGATGTGAGATGGATGAGATTGATGATGTGATATGTCATGATTATGCAATGGGTGATTTATGAGATTCTTAGACTAACAGATCTATATTATGATGATGATGCAAATGCAATGCATGTGAAATGATCAATGTTCCCTATTATGTATGATATGAATGATATGTGGTATGTTGACAATTTTCTGGATGCAGGATAGATGCATGATGGATGCATTGGCGATGTTATGATTAATTATTCATGATGTGATGTTAGTGCAGAAAAAAAGAAATTAGATGATGACAAGAGGATCCAACGGGCCAACTTTATGAGAGATAATGATGATTTGCTTATCAAGGATTGAGATTTTAAAAGGGCTACTTACCTTATGTTTGATTACACATGTAGATATGGTGCATCAAGGTATAAAGAACCAGGATGGCATTGTACCTAGTGCGATGGAATTTGACTCAAAAAATAGATAGGAGTATTCTTATTCACACTTGACATACGGAAACCTTGCTAGGACGTACCTAACAAAGAAAGTATTCACCAGTTTATTTTACAAGAACGTCCAACAAGTATAGCAAACAAAAGATAATGATCGTTGCCCCATTCCTATCTCTCTAAATCCTTCATTCGGATATCATCAAGAGGTCCTTGGAATGAGCGCAATAAGATAAATCAAAAGAAAAGATCAAGTACGCAAACAAGCCAATGTTCTTCATATCTTTAGCCAAAGGGATTTGTTTTATAGGATAAGAATCCAAAGTGATACCCAAAATGATGCCCATTGTCAGAACGATATATCCTAGGACATGCATTGTATAGGATGATGATGGTTTGATAAGTTGATTGATAGGCTATTGATATGAGGTTGACTGACATGTTCGAAAGTGATCAAGAGTTTGATTTTGTTTTTAAAGGTTTGTTGTTTCAATTTTGATTTTACGATTGAAGCTTGCTTTTGCTGACTTGTTGTGGTTGTTTCTGTTTATTTTTCCAAAGGATGAAGGTGATGATCAATTTATTATGGATGATTGATTATCGCGGGTGAAAGCGAGATGGGGACGGATGGATTTTTTTTTCAAATATTTAGATGTTTTTGATGTTTCCTGGAATGTTTTGAGGCTGTTTTTGGTATTTTTCAAGATTTTTCAAATGTTTTGATTTTTCATTTTTTTAATGTTTTTGGATTTTGATGTGATTTCAGATGTTTTTGGATTTTTTGTTTTTTGAATGTTTTTGGATTTTGATGTTTTTCGAATGTTTTTGTATTTTTTGTTTTTTGAATGTTTTTGGATTTTGATGTTTTAGATGTTTTTTGGATTTTTGATGTTTTTTGAATGTTTTTTGAATGTTTTTGGATTTTGTTGTCTCGGGGGCTGATCAAAGATTAGCCTTGCCTACGTTTAAGCTCAGAGATGACGTAGTTCGGATTCCATGTTTTTGATGTTTTTCTAACTTTTTGACTGTTTTTGGATTTTGATATGTTTTGGATGTTTTTGGATTTTTCACATGATTTGGACGATTTGGATATGGATATGTGTGAAGATACCATTGCTCTATTTGGGGATTTTGCTAAAGACCAAGCTAAGGTTGATTGATCGAATTGATGATGATGAAAACATTGTTGAGGATACACAACAATGCAAGGATTTGATTGATCAGGATTGATGACGATAACATTGTTTAGGATGCACAACAATGCAAGGATTTGATTGATCAGGATTGATTATGATAACATTGTTGAGGATGCACAACAATGCAAGGGTAGTGTTAAGCAACACAAGGATATCCCAAGATGATGACTTTTGGATGGGATTTTATTGATCATGATTGATGAAGCTTGATTTGGAACAAAGTCTATTTGAATGATTTGATGTGATGTTTGATGTGCAACTTAGATGCAACTGATAGTGATTGTTTGGATTGATGTTCGATGAAAGATGAAGCTTGATAAGGAACATCTTCATGTTAAAATATGCCATGGGCTAGTGATTCAGACTCTAGATCACAAATGCTTTGACCAATTTGGTTTTATGTTTTCCAATGTTCAAATCACCACATAATTTGGAGGATATAGATCAATATTTATTCTCGAAGCAAGATGTAAATATCTTCCCCCAATGTCTAGCAATGTACGAAATGCCATGGATGAATGCTCGGATAGGTGTACGGATGGACGGATATGGTAAGTACGCAAAGGATGCCAAGGATTATCTTGCGATAAGGTATTTGAATGGAGGAATGCTTCATTGGATAATGCTTCATAGCTCAGATAAAGTTGCATAGGATGGGATCAATGAAAAATGACCCATGTCAAGATGTTTACCATAAGCAAGCATAAAATGTGCCCCAAACTTTCATCAAGATCAAGATAACTTGGATGATGGATGTAGATGGATGAAAATGGATTGGATAACTAGTTCATGGATGAAATGGATTTGTTATGGCTGAGATGGATGAAATGTTGGATTTATTATGGATGGGATGAGATGCTTTCATCTGAACTGGCGCACGTAGATGCTCGATTCTACACATGACGCTTGTTTTCCAGGTTTTCATCATGGTCTTGCCCAAAGCGCCCCCCATGCAGTTTTCACTAGAGGACGATTTTTCTCTTTATTGTTTTCAATCTTTTTTTCTGATTTTTTTTTGGATTTTCATAATTTTTGATTTTTTTGTATTTTTTTGAAAGATTTTAAACTCATGCTAAATCACAAGGTGTTGCTGATGTAGATGCTATTGTCATGATGTTTCATTGATAGCCTACTTGAAGGAGCTTCTTTGCTAAGATACTTGCACTTGAGTGCAACTTTTGGGATTCCTGATTTGCTTTGTCGATACCAGGGTTAACTTTGTCTTTGTGCACACATCGTGATAGAGTGCCTTATGAATCCTTATGACGAAGGGTCGTTTCCAATACATGGTCAATGTGAGAATTGGATAGCATGCATTGAGGCATGGATGGAGTGTGTTTAGGGATAAGAGATGGATTGGCTGACAGTTTGGAACCTTTGACTCTCCAAACTTGGGAAGATGAGCAATGATGGGTGGATACGAAAGTGTGTGAGTAATTAGGACCAACTGCTTGATACACTTTGTACGTTGCTTGAAAAGCATGATTTTTCTTTTGTGGGAATCTTTGATGGATACTTTTCCCTTTTTTCTTTTTCCCCATAGTTTCTTTGATTGGTGGAGTTTGATAGGGATAATCTTTCTTTGTATTCTTTGGTATCCATGTGTATTTGATTTTTCTGTTATGCTTCCCAGCTTCTTTTGCTTTGATAAGGTTCTTTGTACTTTGATTCAAATCTTTCTTTTGATGTTGGTCCTAATTCATGGATGGGTTGATGGGTGGATAAAGATTCATGACATGGCTTGTTGTAGTATTGGCAATGGTTTCACCATAAGGATTCTTTGTGCTCCCTATGTTGACGTTTTCTTGAGATGAAGTTGTCCCCAATATGGTGGTAGTAGTACCTTCATGCTTTGATTCTGCCTGTTCAGAGAGCCCTTGTTTAGAATGCCCTTTCTGATAAATGACCACTGTAGATGATATTATTTCCATTTGTTGCTCTGCTAACTCTGGAATATCCTATTTTGTAGACCTGTTTCCTTGAGTGGATAATGTTGGATATCTTCATACATGTTGTACCCAGTCTGAATTTGGGATATATCTAATCTTGATGTTGACAAATTAGTTTGACTGTAGGAATCAATAATTTTCTCTTTTTGTGTTTTGATGTCAAGAGTAAAGGAATCCTATTCTGAACAAATATCATCTACATGTCCATCCAAAGAAAGCATCTCATGGTTAGATGAAGGAGTATGTCTTATGGGGATTTGATCATCATTTGTGACATCTTGTATAGATAGGAGAGTGACCATTAGATAATTATAGTATCTTGAATATACAAATTCTTGATCTTGATTAATTTTGGGATTGCTTTCAACATGCTTTGGATCAATTTCTTGACATGAGTCAATTTCAAAGGATGAATTGCTTACAAATGGTTCTTGGATATATTCATTAGGAATGGGAAGTTGCTTAATATCCTCTTGATCTTTGAGTGGACTTGGATCAGGTGTCGAGTTGAAGATTGCTTCAATATCAGCAATCATAAGGTCGAAGGATGTCAATATGTCTTGGAAAGGACCATTGCTAAACTTTGGTGAGAGATATTGATCATGATTTAGAATAAATTCTTGAGATATGCCCTCTAACTCATTAAGTGATGTAGAGACATTTTCAACATGGTTATTGGTTGATGCCTCGTTGGATGAGGCAAAAACATCTTTATTGATGGATAGATCTTGATCATTGTTTTCAACAATTGTGGTGGAGGGATTTCCAATGTCTTCAACCATAGGGTCAAGTAATGTTGGCATTTCTTTGATTGGATCATTGTTGGTTAGTGGACTTTGATCATGATTGAAAGTGACTCTTGACATATGTTGATTTGATCATTGGATGAAGTAAAAATAGATTAAAGGTGTTCTTTGATGGATAGATCTTGATTATGTGATCATTGATTTGGATCGATACATGGAGTCGTTAACGTTGTGTTGAGATTTTGAACAACATTTTCTTGTTTGGCTTCGTATTTGGCTTTAGCTTGTGCTTGCACTTGAGCCTGGGCTTGTGCTGATTTTTGTGTGGCTAGATATTGTCGGATGGCCTTTTGGTAGGCCTGGTGAGCTTTTAGCACAATGTTATATTGTCTTGCTACATTTGGTTTTGGTGGTAGTCACGGCAGATTCAAAATTGTGTTGGATGTAGTGACAAGTGGTTGAGATATGCTTGGAGTGATCATGAGGGTTTGAGATAAGATGGATGTGATAGGGGTGATTGGAGTGATCAAGATGATAGGTCCTTGGGAGACCCTCTTTTGCCTTGTTGGGATTGATGTTGTCATTTGATTAGATACCATCTATTGGTGCGATGTCGATGGTATATTCCAAGGATTTTATGTGATGGCTTGATTGGTGTTAGGCGGATTGATTTGGATGGAGTGATTGGTGCTAGGTAGAGGGGGAATCCCTAAACCAAGGAATGATGTTGATATGGGTAATGGTGGTGGGGATGTCTCTTGACACAGTGACTCAACTATTTTGGTAAGTGCAACAATTTTATCTCACCAAATTTGATCTTGATTTCAATCTTGAATCCCCTAATATAATTGATTTGGTTTTTGTTCAAGCAGATTTTGGGTGCATACTTGTGGTTTTTGAATGGGATCATGGACAAATAGATTTTGGACATTGTTCTGACTTGGGATGATGTTCAAATTTGGCATGATAGGTTGAAATTGACCATTGTTCATGTTTGGAATATTTGTATGATTTGCAAATGTATCCCTCGCAAAGTTTGCTGGATTCATGTTTGGAAAACTTGTACTTGGTACATTCTCTTTTGGCATGTATGGATTTGGTGGGATGACGTTGTTCCTTTGAAGGCTCATGCATTGATTGTTCGGTTGGTGGATTTGTAGGTTTGGACGTAGATTTACCATCAGAAAATGTGTTTCAATTTTTGATTTGGGCACACTCATACTTGTTGTGCCATTGACATTTGTAGAAGGTAATGATCCCATGTATGGATTATATGAGTGTGAGTGTTGATAATCAATCGGCATTGTAAGGCTTTGATAACTTAGTTGGCTTGGATTACTCATGATGTATGGATCAAGTTTATATTCCATGTTCCTCTTGTGTTTTGACCTTGTTGCAAAAGTGACCTCTAGGGTTCTTAGGACCAATGACGAGATGAAGGATGAAAAGGGGAAATGATATGAGTGTTGAACGTTTAAGAACTTTGGATCAATGCTAAACTTAGGGTTTGATTTTGGTTGGTTTAATTTGGATAATGAACTTGTAAACCCTAAGATGTAAGATATTATCTTAGGATGAACTTGTTCAAAGGATTGCTGATTTAATTAGAGGTATGAGAAAGGATGCATTCCCATACTCCTAACTAAACAAGGTGATTTTGGTTTTGATGATTTACCCAAGTCTAGAATGATGTTTCCAAAGCTCTAAAGTTGTTTGGTGGGATGGGATGATAAATGTTTGAATGAATGAAGTGTTTGATTTGATCCTAAACAAACCTAGGAAGGACTTGTTTACTAGGCCAAGATAGTGAAGAACATGCCTTTCTCTAAGAGTAATTCAAACTCAAAAGACCAATGTTTGCATGAAAACCATATGACCAAAAGATGCCAACCACATGTATGGGGTCCAATTGATTTAATCTTTGCTTAATGGATTCTTTTTACCACAAACATGCTCTTGATTAGATTTTGAATCTAGATGTCTAATGTCTCAACTTTCCACTTATCCCGCAAAGTGTATTATGTGAAAACCAAGGAAATTTGAGGCAAGAGTTACCTATTGTTGACCTTAGTAGGAGCAAATTAAGATGAAATCCAAATGCTTAGAAGCCTCTAAGGACATGGATCCCAAGGGAAAGCAATAACATGTGATTTTTTTCAAGGATATTTGCTTCTCCTAAAGGGTTTAAGATTTTGATGATTCGTTGAATGTTGGTTTCCCAATTTTTTTGATCAAAGCACTATTTTTTCAAACTAATTCACAAGCAATAACACCCTAGCTCAATTGGTACATTTTTCTTAGTGGGCTTGCCTCATGCCCTTCATAGTAGAAGAGATGATTTTACATGCAACCAAGGAAAGAGTATAAAGGTATGTTAAGAATGAAGTCTTAACCTCTATACTTTTAACCAAGATCAGACATGGAAAGTAACTTCTTGGAATGTAAGTTCCAATGCACCACTTTGATAAACTCGGTGAATGGGTTGGCTGGCTACTACAAACAAGTGTTTTAGTTCAGACTTTCCATTCGTGGAGACTGACCCATATGGCGAGAGTGCCCTTTCAGATCCATCTCGTCAGAATCAACCATGTGATATTGGTGTTTCTTCCAATACCCACATTTATATCCTAGCTAGAAATACTCTTGGCTTTAGAGTGTTACCGATTGAGTCGTTCCCTTGGGTGAGTACTTTTTCCCCAAGGCAGGCCCTCTAGGATAAACAAAAGTGAATAAACTTATTCATAGTTCAATCAACCCTTGTTTAGAAACAAAGGGAGAACACATGCAATAAATTCATTCACACTCGCACAAGATGTTGTTCAATTTTAAACCCAAATCAAAGTGTGGAGGCAATCTTTTATACAACTTAATGTCATCAAAAAGACTTTTGATTCTCAAGGTCACCGTGAAGCGCTAAAGAAGTGCATATGCCTTTTAGATGAGATTATTTTGCAAAAGAGATTGCAAAGCATAAAAGACACATGTTCATTTTAAGCCTCAAAGCAATCATTTTGATTCTTTTTAATGCACCAAAATGAAGTGTGAAGCTGATTTTTCAATTTTAGCCCAAAAGTAAAGACTAGTCAGTTTATAGTGTTCAATTTTAGCCCATCTTTGAAAAAAAATCAATCACTAATTTATTTCAAACCCAAATTGATTTAATTGGTCTAAAACAAAAAATAAAAGTAGTAAATTATGGAGGCTCCAAGCATTAAAAAATGCTCTATAAACTCTGAATTTAATGCTTCATTCTCCAAGATTCCTCCAAAGATTGCTTCTCGCAAGCTCCTTGTGCAAATGAGAATCCCTCCTCCTCGATTTTCCTTACACATATCAAAAAAAGATAATCTTGTAAGAATCAAATTATCATTTTAAGCATTAACTTTAAACAATAAAATGATTTTAAATAGAAAAGACTATTGATTTTTCATTAAAGAAAAGCAGCATTAATAAGAATCTTGCCTTCCAAAGCCTTTTCACAATATCAAAACCCTTAGCATAAATCAAAAAAATCAATTTAATACAACTAGGAAAAGATTTTGTAGACAAATAAGATTTGAATTTGATGCAATGACCATTGATTCTTTATGCCAGCTGCAATGAATAGCTATGCAGATCGAGTTCAAAAATTTTGATCTTCAATGCATTAAACTGCCAAATCCGTCTGCATCAAAAACATTAAAGTAACAACCACATTTGCATTAAATCGATGTTAGATTTGCATTAAATTCATCTGCATCAAATCTACAATGACAGGTACTTGATTATGAGATATTGTTGTGGAAAATCAAATTAAACAAGCAATAAAGTCTATTGACTTGACAACATCCTAGATTGTTTGCACCATTAATGTGCAGATTAATTTGTTGCCTTACAGAAATCAAATTATCAAAGATATTTAATGAGAGAAGCAGATTGTTAGAACACAGTCCACATACACCAATAGCAATAATTAGATTTGCAAAAAATTACAAACGTGTAGCAGCAAACAAATATCTTTTCTATGAACAAAGACTTCAAAACTTTTAAACAAAAGAAAATGGTGGGTCTGAAACAAAGTCCACGAGCTGCGTAAATACCATACCAACCACCACGATGTAGATTATTTATTACTAATATGCTGCATAAATACCATACCAATGCCCAAAGTTGTATACTGCTATTTCTGCATTAGCCATTTGCTACTTTTCTGTAATGAATAAACTGTTTCAATCACAATAAGGGGCAGCAACAGAAGAGAAGGAGCATTTTGCTCTTGTCTTGTTTTGGCACTGGCATTTCTGTCTGGGCATGTTATATCAAATGCTCCATCCATTATAAGTGCTACTAGTGTAGGAATTAATTATGGACAAGTAGCAGACAACTTACCTCCATCCGAGGAAGTAGTTGGTCTCCTACAAAGCAACAACATCAGCAAAGTAAAACTATACAATGTAAATGCTACTATTCTCAAAGCATTTGCAAACTCTGGTATAGAAATAGTCGTTGGCATGGGAAATGAATATCTTGCCAGCATGACCACTCTTGATCTTGCCACTCAATGGATATAGGAAAAAATCCAAGCGTATTTTCCAGCTACAAGGATCATAGGTATAGCAGTGGGAAATGATGTGCTTTTACATCACACACATTGTCTCTATTAGGAGAATCAATCCACAAAATTGAAGAGTGGTGGAAGGCATCATCTACAGATCCCTCAAATGTTTTGTTTCAAAAGGATTTTAAGGATCAAGAAAATTGTTCTAACCAGGTTGGTGGATATGGGAGCTTTGATGGTACCCCACAACCTCCCTATAACTCTTTCCAAGATGTAAGCTCAAGTGGAAATTTTAATATGAAGACCGACACCGAACTAAATCAACCAATGGAACACACATCTTGTACATACAAGAATGACAATCAACCACAACGAGGCATGTGTAGGCGCTGCTTAGAATTTGAGGCATCAGAATGCAATGATAGTTGGATTTTCTCAAAAGATATATATTGACAAGGCATAAGGGAATTTTTAGCAAATGCCATTAGCTGGTGTAAAGCCACGTTCCAATAATGCCAAACTTCCAAACTAATGCAAATGGAAAGGAAAATCCAATGCCAAGATGGAAGTATAGAGAGGGTGTGCAACCCTTTTTTTGACAGAATGCCTGAAATAAATGTTTTGATATTCGCACAATGGATTTTAAGAATCTTACAAACAATGTTTCAAACCTTTGCGCTAGAATCTAAACTTATAAATTCTCTCTCAAGAAAATGCTATTAGCTGGCACAAAAGCCAAATTTTCTACAATGTATTTAGAAATTGGAGTCTTGTCTTCCACATCATAATTGTCAGACTTTTTTTTTTTAAATCAGGAAGATATCACCAGATTGTTGTAAAAGCACAAAAGCATTTAAAGAGATGTCACTTTATAGGCAAAAGTATTTAAAGAAATGTCAGAACGAAATCAATGACCAGATCTCTATGAGTAGAGCAATTACACTAGTGGGAGGAGCAATAAAAGTTGGCTAGTGATGATGGCTATACTTGACAATTGTCTGAAATAAATAAACAATAGCGCTGCCAGTGTGCTGAAAAGGGAGGGAATGAGTTTATGCATGTTACAAATGACCATGTAGTAAAACTATCTACCATTTTAAAATCACCTGATGCAACCTACCGTCGATTCAAATCTCAATCATTGAATTTCTTACTTGAGTTAAGTTTTGAAGCTTACTCAGATTAGCATTTATGAACATGACGCCCATTTGAAAGTTAAGAATGCAATAGAGACATTGGTGCGTCACATGGGTTCACTGATGAGCCTGCAATAGAAATTGTCATAAATGTTGATAACAAAAGATTGTTGATGAGCCTGCAGTAGAAATCATCATAAATATTGATAACAAAAGATAATTTTGTAAAAAAATATTGATTTAAGAGCTATTATATCTTCCATGCAAGCTTGCAAATTCTTCAGGCTATGCAGTGGTTTGCACCTAAGCCTGCTAGCATAGATATTGACAGAGATAGAGAGTTCAAAATGTTGTGCACAAAAAATCATGATGGGAAATAGGAGCAACACCTTTATAAATATAGCTGTTTCAAAAAGAAAGTATTTACTAGAAGGAGCGAGTTTAAATCTAATTCATTCTCTTTTCAAAGCTAGCATACAACATAAAACCGTTAGTTAAAATTGGTATTGATCTTCCTAGTTTAATCCCATAAATCCAACAAAATCCATATGAATCAAACATACTAAATCAAAGCAGAGATGACCTAGCTGTCGCTTGGACTAATTTCAAATTCAAGTAGTATACAAAATCAACACATGCATGACATCTCATATTAGAAATAGTAGCTAGTTCCACTTGAATGCTAATATGATATGCAATACCCAGATCATTAAAGACAATCAAACATTAGCACCAGTAAATGAAAAAGAAGCATTGCCCTCCTTCTAGCGCCATTATGTGGATGCTAAATCTGCAAATGGCTAAAATTTAAACATACATAATTAGCAACAAAGCAAACATTCACATCCATATGAAATAAATCAGCATGCTTTAATGATGCAATCAAAACAACAAAAGATTAGATAAAGTAGATGAAAGCATACAATAAATCATGAAGTAAATAATATCTCATATTGGATTGGTGCTTCTATGGAAAGAATCCCTTTCCCAATCCTTGCTTAAACTCCATGATATGAAAATGATGTGTTGATGATCAAGATGATGAGTGGGAAAATTTAGTTCTTAAATGAGGAGAGTGACTTTGTAGAGGATTTGTAGATGATTTGTGGAGGAGTTGATTAAGAATGAAGCCTCTATTTGTAGATTTTCTTGATGAGAGATTGGCCAAATGGATGAATGTGGGACTAAATGTAAACCAATGAAAAGAGGACACTTGTCAACTTGCCATAGGTTGAGGGATGTGCAAGATTTGGGAAATGTGCCTAAGAGAGGGAGTTTCAAATTTGAATTTCAAAGTCAATTCTGAGTTTGACTTGTGCAAGGGGACATGTAAGAGCCATGTAACAGCTTGTAAATGCTTTGTTGGGTGTACACGTCCACTTGTATTTGAATTCAAACTTGAGGGAATATTCCTCAAAGATGCCATGTTGATGGAAAATGTTAGATTTAATAAATCAATAAATTGATTTATTTGTGCAAGTGGGATTATCTAGAGGATGTGATGGGTGTTAGGTTAGGCTAATTAAGATTAGATTAGCTTAATGATGATTAGGATGATTTTGACTTTTATGACTTAAATATTTGATTTATTTAATTCAGAAAAAGATGGAATATGCATTTGGATTTAATTAAATGAATGTTTGATTTATTTAATGAAAAGGTTGATGATAAAGTTTATTTAATTTTAAATTAATGACCTGAGGAGATTGAAATTAATGAGTTTACTTGATGAATGGATGAAGATGAACTTGATTAATTTGGTGAGTGGATGAATGTGAAACTTGATTTACTTGATGAATGGACCTAATTGAATGTATAATGTTAATTTTGCATGTCTACACTTTCCAACTGGACCTCTTTCTACCAAATGCTTGCATGGCCCTTTAGCTTCATTTTGTAAACTTAACCCGATTTGGGTCCTCTATTTCTTCATACTCGAAATACTCCTCTAGCTCGTTGATCCAGTCGATCAACTCTTCAAAGTTTAGACTTCCAGAATAACTGGGAACTTCTACTCTGACAATGGTGCTAACCCGAGACACAGAAAATAATGCAAACAATTAGAAATTTTTATTATTATTCAGAAATAAAAATCTTACATGAAGAGTATGTGATCTTCTTCCCAAAAGCTACCCAAAAATAAAAAATTAGCTCATAAATAGCCCCCTATTCGGTTTGGAGCCAAAATAACATTCAAATTATGAGTTTTAGTGATTTGGCCCAAAAATTATGATTTAGAATTCAAAAAATTGAGTCCTAATTCAAAAATTTGCAATTTTCAAAAAAATGACCAACTTTCAGAAGCCATAACTTTTGATTCGATACTCTATTTTTCAAACCGTTTGAACTGTTGGAAATGTGTCAGAGTGAATAACGGGCTAAAACCCACTGCAATTTTGGTAATTTTTAGGCCCGTACAAGACCGTTTAGTGCCTCAAACTGGACTCAGAAGATTTTTTAGGGAAAAAAGTAGAAATTGAAACTTAAATAACTTTCAAACCGGGAATGATGTTGACCTGATTCTTTTGCCAAAGTGCTTGGGTGCTGTCATAATAGTGGTCTACAATTCCTGAGAGGAACGAATTTTAGCTGAAATCACATATTTTTAGAAAATATAATGATTTAAGCCTTAAAAAGTTCCATTTTAAGGATTCCAATTGAAGAGGGTTTTATCAAATTGCCTTAGATCAAACCCCCTTGGATAGAACCTCGCTAGTTTTAAACCATACCTATAAATGAATCTCCTTTACACCTATCAAAATGCTGATAAAAAATCACTTTTGAATTAGATTTTGGGGGATCAAATGAATTCATTTAAAATTTATTTCAAATGATTATGGAATTCCTCAGAACAAGCTATCCAATGAATATAATTTTAATATGTTTTGGTTTTGTTATGTATTTGTTTTTTAAGTTTTATTAAACATAGGTTTTTCATTGAAAATGAATTTCTTTGTTCTTCACATGTGGAAAAATAGAAGATTATCAAAAAAAATTGCAAAATATGAGTGCACCAGATATTGAAGTCCTTGATCCAACAAAAAATTAAATTAAATTTTGACATATACAAAAAAAGTTACGCGTTATACAGCGCGTTGTGTCTAAATTGTAATTCGTTTGACTTTGGAACTTTATTAAGGAAAAAATATTCCATAAAAACTATCTAACCAAGTGGAAGCACTAGATATCAGAGTTACAAATCTAAATTTGAAAGAATTAGAATTTTATCCTTCATGGAAAAAAAGTTATGCGTTATACGGTGAGCGTCACTTTTTAAAAATGTTGTTTTCTAAAAAAAATCTATTTTTGTGGGAGATGGAAAAAGAAGTGCAATTTGATTCCAAAAATTTTGAAAAAAATATTTTTAGAATCTACAGTCAAAATTTGATGAGACTCTAGTTTGCACCATCTTCAAATTCCTCACAGTTTAGCCGCTATAAGTGCCCAAATGTGAAGATTTAGTTAAAAATAATAATTTCAGTGTCCAGTTTGGCCAAAAATTGTAAACCACTATTATGGGATCACCCGCTTATTTTTCTATCTTGAAGCTTCCCATAAATTTTTGCATCCTCACACCTTCAAATTCAAAACTGCTAAAAATAGCAGTTGAGCAGAAAAAGTAGAAAAATAATTCTGAAAGTTAAGAATTCTTATTCAACGAAAAGGGTATCTAGAAATGCAAAAACATCTATGAAAAGTTAACAAAAGGAAACATAAATGGAGAGCATATTTTTTGGTAATTCAAGATTTCCCTTACACCAGTGGATGCTCCTGCATCAAAGGTGGCTAGTAATATGACCAATGATAAATCAATAAAAAGATAAGAGAAAATAGACCAAAATATCCAACAACCATTTAGATCATTTTCTAGTGATTGTTTTCTAATAACATTGATAGGATTGATTGATTGTCAATGCCTAGTTTCAAGAATGGAAGTATGTCATATAATACATCATGTCTGGTTTTGATCATGTAGCCACTTGTATAAGGAAAATGATAAAGTTGATAAATGATGATGTCTTGTTTCAGGAAGGACACATGTTGTATAAGACAAATGATAGGAGTGGATCTGGTTTCAACAAATGATGTCAATTGTATAAGATGTTGAGTCTAGTTTTGACAATGCCACCTCTTGTATAAGACCATTGATTGATTGGTAAGTGTTTATTTGATGATTAGGAAATTGATTAGTTTGGATTGAAGACTAGTTTGGTAGTTAACTTGTTGATTCGTGATTCAATTGACTCAGATAACTATTTTTCTCTAATCAACATGCCAATTTTGGAAAAGGATGATTTATTATGATATGGAATCTTACAGTACTAAAAAACCTAAGCGACTAACCTAATGCTTTGGGGGCTCATCAGTGATGGCCTTTCCTATGTAACATGTGCAGAGACAATGTAGTTGGACTGACCTTCACCATGGATAATTTATTTTGGATTGAATCATGATTGAATCCACTTGAAAAACCCTAAAGGACTAACCTAGTACCTCGGTGGATCATTAATTATGGCCTTGCCTATGTAACATGTGCATAGACATCATAGTTCAATAAACTTAGATTGAAAGGACTTGACACTAGTTTTGGGATTTTTGAAGGTTATTTGATTTTTTTTGGATTTTCATGATGATGACCTCCAATACCAAGTCTAGGATTTGATGAAGATGTAAGTCAAGTACATGCTCTGAATTTGGTATAGGACTAATTATTAGGAGTTGGATAAGGATAAGTGTGGAAAGCAATTGACACATAATGTAAACTATTCACAGGCCATGAGAAGGATAACAAAGGAGTATAATGAATGTCTTGAGGAAGCATGGAGGTGATTTTATTATGGTGAAGGTGGAAAACTAAATATAATTATGGTAGATGATGGAGCAAAGACTAGCTACACATGGCACATGTTCTCCATGTGTTCACCATGTTACTTATCCATAGTGACATCAAAGTGGTTTTCACTATTGGATGGATCATTTCTCTATATTACTTGCTCATTTTTTAGATTTTTTTATGGTCACACAAGACACCTGTTTGTAAGGTTTTCATCAAGTGGACAATTTTTTTATTTTTCAATTTTTTTTCTATTTTCGATTGTTGATGAGGCTCTTTGAAAGCTAGGTGCAAAATTTAAAAAGGTGTAAGCTATTGATAGGCTTTGATAACGGTTCACCCTCGGGAGTAGAAAGTTGATAAGCACCAAATCCATATACTTTTGTTATGATGTATGGATCTAACCAATTAGGTTCAAACTTTCTAGGCTTATCTCTTTCTTCTTGACTCTTAGGGTTCTCCTTTAGAGAAGCCAAATCAACTAGGATAACATTTGCTTTGTACTTGCACTATAGGAGTAGAATAAGTGATTCGAACAATCAAAAATTTTATTATAGAGAAGAGACAAAAAAAACTAACTAAATTGGAACAACCTTGTCAATAGAAATCTCTTCAAATTCAAGCCCTAGAATGCCATCAAACTTGGCCACCAAGAATGTTAACCCCAATTCCTTTGTTGTCTGGTAAAAACCTATACTGCAGAAATTGAACTTCCATACACTTGTCTATATTCCTCAAAAATGCAATTCAATTTTTTTTACTAAAAATATAGACTTGGTTTTTCACAACAAGGTCACCAGCAATTACATTATCTTAACTCAAGAAGCTAGATATGGATCCACTACCATACTGAATATCAAAAAAATCTCCTTCAACATCAACAAATAAAAATACATGAATTGTGGAGCAGGTTTCCAAACATTCCTTCTCAAACTAAATAATCTTAAGGAAAATGCACCATTAAAAAACCATCAAACATGAATAGTAATTACATTGTCAAAAACCTGCATCAGGGTTCAACTGCGTAGTTTTGAGGATTTTTTCAATGACAATTCATTAGAATCCATATTTTTTAAGAATGAATGGTCCACTTTGCTCTCATTGCATCTAGGTGATGCTTACAAGGATGCGGTGGAGCACTAGGGCTTTCTAGGAGGTTCACCCATCCCAATATTACTCCAGCTCAAACACACTTTGTCATAGAGTTTCATTGTTAGTCATAGAGTCTCACCTCCAATGAAGCCCACCTAGCTTACTACAATAATTGCAAAACCTTCAGCAAGTGTTATTCCTTATCAACCATTCAAAATAGAGCTCCCTAGTTCCTCCATTTTCATGGAAATGGGGTTTTTCTTGGTGTGTCGAATTGTGTGATGATTTATCAGGATTCAACCTTCATCAACACATTTTTCATGAGGAATTATTTACAAGAGGTTCACCCATCCCAATACTACACCAAATCAAATGCCTAGCCATGGACTTTGACCTATGATCTAGACCACCTAGCTTACTACCACATATGCAAAACCTTGAAAAACTGTTATGCCTTATCAACCATTCAAAATAGAGCTCCCTAACTTCTCCATTTTCACATGAGTGGGGTTTTCTTGTTGAATCAAATTGTGTGATGATATATCAGGATTAAACCATGTAGTTTGAGTCAATCTTCACCAACACATTTTTCATGAGCAATTTTTTACAAGAACACACCTTTCATGACCATGAATAGACCACTTAACAATCATTACATCTAGGTGATGCCCACGAGATTTCTGAAGAAGTCACCCATCCCAATGCTACGCTTTGACTCAAGGCTTGATTTAGGTGGACAACAAAGTTTCCATCAAAATCAAACCTAGTAAAAGTCTGCTACCCCTTTTGCAAAACCATCAGTAAATGTTGTCATAGGAATCATTCATTGTAATGATTTCAGACTCATTCATTTCATTCAATTTGCATTTTTCAGTATTCAATTGTGAAGTTTCAACTATCTTCACTGACACATATTTGACAATAATTACTTCACAGGAATACAATCACTATAAACCTTTTGATTTAGAAACATGCAAAACATTCTTGCAAATTTGAAAATTCATGTTCATATATATTCAATTGTCTAGTTTCAACTCCATCTTCATTGACACATATTTAACAAAAATTACTTCACAGAAATACAGGATCACTAGAAACCTTTTGATTTAGAAACATGAAATTCCCAATATGTATATTTCCGCTCGGTTAAAGTATAGATCAACAACTAGCATATGTCCTAATAGTGCATACCTGTGTAAGTGCCGAAGACATGTCTAGATTCTAAAAAGATAAATGTTTTAGAAAATGAGAATAACCATTCAAGAAGCCAATAAACTATGCAACGCCAAAAAAAAAGTATTATAGCTTGGAAGAAAAGAGAGGAAGGTTTTCACCACATAAAATGGAAAAACAAGAGTGCACAAGAAATTCCATCAAAAGGTAACATAATGATTCAAAACAATATTTTGATTGTTTTTTGAGGTAAATAGAAAGCTAGTAAATTATAATTTAATACTAGACATAGAAAGCTCACCAGACTCATTGAACAAAGAGCAACCAAATATTCTAGACATATAGTTTTTAAATAAAGATACAAGACGAAATCAACACATTAAAGTGTATAGAAGGCAAACAAAGTGTTCCTGCATGACACCAGCAAATGATTTCAAATCATACAAAAAAATATCACCCACAATTTTTAGAACAGAACCAGTCATCTTTACTGAGACAGAAGGAAGACAAAATATAATTAAAGCTGGATATATACAAATCAAAGTTATATTCAAATGGTTAAAAATAACAACAAATTGCCAATAGAAACTAGAAACAATCTTTCTTCCAACAATTAAAAATTAGAAAATAGACTACATGAGTCGCAGATAGGATTCAACAAAATTCTACCAACTACTAAACACCCATGGATTTGAAAAATTAACTCTGATATATAATATTAAAAATCCAAAAAAGAACAATCCTTCAAACCTTCTTGAGGTTGAACTTATAACATCAAATATAAAAATAGTGTAAAAAAGAAGTTCTCATCACTGGTAACCTTAAGTCTCCCGGGAAAACAAATTGTGAAGCATCGGCAATGAAAGTACAAGTCATGCCCATGTGTGGATGCCAAATCTACAAATGGTTAACAATCTTAACATAATATCCTTATGCTAGTCATTTGAAACGCATTTAAATTCAACATCCCTATGAAATACTTGACTATGATAAAATATGCAAACTAAATAAAACAAAGATAATGAAATGCAAGCATATAAAAACATAATCAAAACATTATTTCATAGTGGATTGGTGCTATTGTTGAAAATAGCCCTTTCCCAATCCTTGATAGATAAGCTAGATGATGAAATGCTTTGAAGATGGAGTGATAGTGGAAAAAATCAGTTCTCCTGAAGAGAGTAATTTTACATGAATGATTTGTGGATGAAATTGAGGAGGATTTGATCAAAGATGAAGCTTTCATTTATAGATTCTCAAGTTGAAAGAATGCTTATGAGAGAGCAATGTGGGATAAAAAACAAGCCAATGAAAAGAGGCCACTTGTCAGCTTGTGAGTGGTTGAGGAGTGTGCAAGATTTGGGAAATGTGCCCAAGAGGGGGAAATTCAAATTTGAATTTGAGAGACAAGACATGTAAGAGCTTATTAATTGCTTTGTTGGATGTACATGCCCACTTGATTTTGAATTTAAACTTGACGGAATATTCCCCAAAGATGCCATGTTGATGGAAAATGTTAGATTTAATAAATCAATAAATTGATTTATTTGTGCAAGTGGAAAAATCTAGAGAATGTGATGGGTAGTTAGGTTAGGTTAATCGGAATTAGATTAGCTTAATGATGATTAGGTGAGTTTTCCCTTTTTGACTTAAATATCTGATTTATTTAAATCAAAAAAAGGATGGAATATGCATTTGGATATAATTAAATGAATGTTTGATCTATTTGATTAAAATTTTGATGATAAAATTTATTTAATTTTAAATTAATGACCTTAGGAGATAGAAATTAATGAGTTTACCTGATGAATGGATGAAGGTGAACTTGATTAATTGATGAATGGACCTAATGCATGATGTTAATTTTGCATGTCTACAATTTTTTCCCTCTTTGAAGCAATGTACTTGCTACGTTGGTTCAAAGAATAAACTTGCCGCGATAGAAATTCAAAAATGTTATAATTTTTTTGGATGCCCCAGCAGAAAGAAGTACACTAGTACATTGCCCCCTCGAGAGATCGATTGAAAAGATTCAATTTGAGGTTTGATCTTGTAATAAAGAGGTTCAAAATGGATGGTTATGGATGATGATGCAAATGAGATGATTTTAAGATGCTTAGAATAAAAAATCTATATTATCCTAAACAACTTAAATGGTTATATGATGTGAGATGGATGAGATTGATGATGTGATATGATGTGATTATGCAACTATATGATTTTATTAGATGCTTAGACTAACAGATCTATATTATGATGATGAACATGGATGTTAGATGATATGCAAGATACTAATGATTTGTGGATGCAGAATGGATGCACGATGGATGCATTGGTGATGCTGATGTTAGTGCAGAAATGAGATGATGACAAGAGGATCCCACAAGTCCATGATCTGATGAGACTTTATTAGAGATGATGATGATGATGATAGATGATGATGATTTTTTTTATCAAGGATTGGGATTTTAAAAGGGCTACTTACCTTATGTTTGATTACACATGTAGATACGACGCATCAAAGTATAAAGAACCAGGATGGTGTTGTACCTAGTGCGATGGAATTTGACTCAACAAACAGATAGGAGTATTCTTGTTCACACTTGACATACGAAAACCTTGCTAGGATGTACCTAACAAAGCAAGTATTCGCCAAGTTATTTTACAAGAACATCCAACAAGCACAACAGACAAAAGGATAATGATCAAATTGCCCCATTCCTATCTCTCTAAATCCTTTGTTTGAATATCATCGAGAGATCCTTGGAATGAGCGCAATAAGATAAATCAAAAGAAAAGATCAAATACGCAACCAAGCCAATGTTCTTCATATCTCTAGCCAGAGGGATGTGTTTCGATAGGATAAGAATCCAAGGTGATATCCAAAATGATGTCCATTGTCGGATTGATATATCCTAGGACATGCATTGTATAGGATGATGATGGTTTAATAAGTTGATTGATAGGCTATTGATATAAGGTTGACTGACATGTTTCTGAATGATCAAGAGTTTGATTTTGCATTTGACGGTTTGTTGCTTCGATTTTGGTTTTGCATTTGAAGATTGCTTTTGATTATTGTTGTGGTTGTTTTTGTTTATGTTTCCAAAGGATGAAGGTTATGATCAGTTTATTATGGATGATTGATTATTTCGAGTGAAAGAAGGATGAGACAGATAGATTTTTTCAAATATTTGGATGTTTTTGACGTTTTTGGAATGTTTTGAGGCTATTTTTTGTATTTTCAAGATTTTGCAAATGTTTTGATTTTTTGATTTTTTGAATGTTTTTGGATTTTGATGTTTTTTTGAATGTTTTTGGATTTTGATGTTTCGGGGGCTGATCAGAGATTAGCCTTTCCTATGTTTAAGCTCAGAGACAACATAGTTCGGATACCATGTTTTTGATGTTTTATGTTTTTATGAGTGTTTTGGGATTTTCATATTTTTTGGATGTTTTTTTTATTTTCGCATGATTTTGATGATTTCGATATGGATATGTCTTATGATATCAATGCTCTGTTTGGGATTTTTGTGAAGACCAAGCCAAGGTTGATTGATTGAATTGATGGATTGATGATGGTAGCATTGTTGAGGATGCACAACAATGCAAGGATTTGATTGATCAAGATTGATGATGATAACATTGTTGAGGATACACAACAATGCAAGGATTGATTTGATCAGGATTGATGATGATAACATTGTTGAGGATGCACAACAATGCAAGGATTGATTCATTAGTATTGATGATGATAACATTGTTGAGGATGCACATAAATGCAGGGATAGTGTTAAGAAACACAAGGATTTAGGATGGATATCCCAAGATGATGCAGGATATGATGATAACATTGTCGAGGATACACAACAATGCAAGGATAGTGTTAAGAAACACAAGGATATCCTGATGATTTCTTGATTGGATTTGATTGATCATGATTGATGAAGCTTGGTTTGAAACAAAATATGTTCGAATGATTGATGTGACATTAACATGAAAACTAGATGCGACTGATAGTGATTATTTGGATTGATGTTTGATGAAAGATGACGCTTGATAAGGAACATTTTCTCGTCAAAATATGCCATGGGCTAGTGATTAAGATTTTGGATTGCAAATTCCTGACCAATTTTATTTCATGTTTGTCGATGTTTGGATCAACACATAAGTAGGAGGATATAGATCAAGATTTATTCCCAAAGCAAGATGTCAATAGCTGCCCCAGTGTCTAGCAATGTATGGAATGTGATGTGTAGATGCTCAGATAGTTATACAGATGGATGGATATGGTAAATACACAAAGGATGCCAAGGATTATCTTGCAATAAGATAAAGTGTTCGAAGGATCATTGCCATCATAAGGATTCATCATAAGGTGCCTTCAGAATCCTTATGATGAAGGGTCATTACCAATACATGGTCAATGTGAGAACTAGATATCATGTGTGGAGGCGTGGATGGAGTGTGTTTAGGGATAAGAGATGGATTGGTTGATAGTTTGGAACCTTTGACTCTCCAAACTTGGGAAGATGAGCAATGATGGGTGGATACAAAAGTGTGAATGGAATTAGGACCAATTACTTGATACACTTTGTACGTCACTTGAAAAGATTGCTTTTTCTTTTGTGGACACCTTTGATGGATACTTTTCCCTTTTTTATTTTTCCCCATAGTTTTTGTGACTGATGGAGTTTGATAGGGATAATATTTCCTTGTATTCTTCAGTATCCATGTGTATTTGATTTTTTCGATATGCTTCTTAGAATTTTCTTTGATAACGTTCTTCATACTTTGATTCAATTCTTTCTTTTGGCATTGGTCCCAATTCATGGATGGGGTGATGGATGGATGAAGATTCATGATGTGGCTGGTTGTAGTATTGGCATTGGTTTCATCATAAGGACTCTTCGTGCTCCCTATGTTGACGCTTGCTTGAGACATAGCTGCCCCCAATATTGTGGAAGTAGTACCTTTTTTCTTTGATTCTTCATGTTTTGAGATGTCTTGTTCGATAAGCATTCTCTGATAGATAGCTACTATAGATGACATTAGTTCAATTTGTTGATCTGCTAACTCTGGAATATTTTGTTCTGTCTTGTCTACTTCATTGAGTGGATAATGTTAGATATCCTCATCCTTGATGTCCTTATTCTGAATTTGGGATATATTTGATCTTGATGTTGATAACTCAGTTTGACTGTAGGAATTAATAATCTTCTTTTTTGTGTAACAATGTCAGGAGTAAAGGAATCTCGTTTTGAATGAAGATCATCTATGTGTTCATCCATAGAAAGCATCTCATGGGTAGATGGAGGAGTGTGTGCTACATGGATATGATCATCTTGCATAGATAGGAGAGTTTCCATTAGATTATTGTAGTATCTTGAAGATACAAATTCTTGATCTTGAATGATTTCAGAGTTGCTTTCGACATGCTTTGGATCAAGTTGTTGACATGGGTCAATTCCAAAGGATGGATTGCTTATAAGGGGTTCTTGGATGTTGTCATTAGACATGGTAAGTGGTTCAATATCTTCAAGCGTCGAGTTCAGGGTTCCTTTAGTATCTGTAACCATGAGGTCAAAGGATGTCAATATGTCTTTGAAAGGGACATTGCTAGACTTTGGTGAAAGGTGTTGATCATGCTTTAGAATAAATTCTTGAGATATATCCTCTAACTCATAAGGCGATGTAGAGACATTTTCAACATGATCATAGGTGAATGGATTGTGCATTATGTCAATAGGATCAAATTATCCTAACACTCCTTAAAATAGATTGCTAAAAAGTGGCTCTTGATGTATGGTGAGTTGATCATCATATGGGGTGGAAACATCTTCAAGGTGCTCATCGATGGAGAGATCTTGATCATTGTTTCTAACAATTGCAGTGGAGGGATTTCCAATGTCCTCAACCATAGGGTCAAATGATGTTGAAATTTCTTGAATTGGATAATTGTCAAGTATTGTTGGTGGATTTTGATCATGATTGAAAAGTGACTCTTGACATATGTTGATTTGATCTTCAGACAAGATAGGAACATCTTCAATGGGATCTTTGATGGATAGATCTTGATCATTTCTTTCAGCAAATACGGTGGGGGGATTGTCAATGCTATCACCAGTGGTTGAATGTTTTCATGTTTTTGCTTGTGTTTTTTGGGTAGTTTGAGAGGCTTGGGCAGCTTGAGAGGCTTGAGCAGCTTGTGGAGCCGCCTGATATTGTTGAAGCACTTGTTGGTAGGCTTGATGTGATTTTAGTGCGATTTTACAATATTGGCTTATTGCACTTGGTTTTGGTGGTCGCGGTGGTGGATTTGGAATTGTGTTGGATGTAGTGATGAGTGGTTGAGATACGTTTGGAGTAATCATGGTAGTGAGGGGTTGAGATGTGATAGGTGTGGGAGTGGTGGTTGGGATAATTGAAGTGATAGGGATGGTTGGAATGACCAAGGTGATAGGTCTTTGGGAGACCATGTTTTCATTTGTTGGGATCATCATTGTTGCTTGATTGAATACCATCTGTTGGTGCGATGTTGATGGTATATTCAAAGGATTTGATGTGATAGATTGGTTGGTATTGGGTGAATTGATTTGGATGGAGTGATTGGTGCTAGGTAAAAGGGGAATCCCTAAACCAAGGAATTATGTTGATATGGGTAATGGTGGTGGAGATGTCTCTTGGCGCAATCACTCAACTATTTTGGTAAGCATAGAAATTTGATCTTGCCAAATTTGTTCTTGATTTCGATCTTGACTCCCTTGATATAGTTGATTTGGATTTTGTTTAAACAAATTTGGAGTGTGTACTTGTTTTTTTTGAATGGGATCATGGAAATTTTGATTTTAAACATTGTTCTGATTTGGCATGATAGGTTGGAATTGAACATTGTTGATGTTGGGAATCACATTGCATTGTTTTGGAGTCATTAACATCTTGTTTGGACTTTGAACAATATTCATATGATTTGCAACCATATTTATCCCAAATTTTGTGGGATTCATGTTTCAAAAACTTGTACTTGTTACATTCTCATTGTTCATTTGAAGGCTCATGCATTGATTGTTTGGTTGGTGGATTTGTAGGTTTGGAATTAGATCTACCATCGAGAAATGTGTTCCAATTTTTGATTTGGGCATACTCACACTTGTTGTGCCATTGACATTTCTAGAAGGTAATGATCCCATGTATGGATTGTATAAGTGTGAGTTTCGATAATCAATCGACATTTTAAAGCTTTGAAAGTTGAATTGATTTGGATTACTCATGATGCATGGATCAAGTTTGTATTCCATGTTCTCCTTGTGTTTTGACCTTGTTGCAAAAGTGACCTCTAAGGTTCTTAGGAGTAATGATGAGATGAAGGGGAAATGATATGAGTGTTGAACGTTTAGGGACTTTGGACCAACGCTAGACTTAGGGTTTGATTTTGATTTTTTTGATTTGGATAATAAACTTGTAAACCCTAAGATGTTGGATGTGATCTTAGGATGAATTTGTTCAAAGGATTGATGATTTAATTAAATGTATGAGAAAGGATGCATTCCCACACACCTAACTAAACAAGGTGATTTTGATTTTGATGATTTACCCAAGTCTAAAATGATGTTTCCAAACATCCAAAGTTGTTTGGTGGGATGGATGATAAATGTTTGGGATGGATGAAGTGTTTGAATTGATCCTAAATGAACCTAGGAAGGACTTTTTTACTAGGCCAAGATAGTGAAGAACATGCCTTTGAGTAATTCAAAATCAAAAGACCAAGGTTTCGATAAAAACCATATGACCAAAAGATGCCAAGCACATATGTGGGGTCCAATTGATTCAATCTTTGCTTAATGGATTCTTTTTACCACAAACACACTCTTGATTAGATTTTGAATCTAGATGTCTAATGTCTCAACTTTTCCCTTATCCTGCAAAGTGCATTATGCGGTAACCAAGGAAATTTGAGGCAAGAGTTACCTATTATTGACCTTAGTAGGAGAAAATTGAGATGAAATACAAATGTTTAGATGCCTCTAAGGACACGAATCCCAAGGTCAAGCAATAACATGTGAATTTGTTCAAGGATATTTTCCTCTCCTAAAGGGTTCACAATTTTGATGATTCGTTGAATGTTGGTTTTCCAATGTTTTCGATTAAAGCACTGTGTTTTCAAACCACAAGCAATATGACATCCTAGCTCAATTGGTACATTTTTCTTAGTGGGCTTGCCTCATGCCCTTCATAGAAGAAAAGATGATTTTACATGCAACCAAGGAAAAATATAAAGGTATGTTAATAATGAAGTCTTAACCTCTATATGTCAACCAAGATCAGACATGGCAAGTAACTTTTTGGAATCTAAGTTCCAATGGACCACTTCGATAAAATCGTTCAATGGATCAATTGGTCACTACAAAACAAGGGTTCTATTTTAGACTTTCCGTTCATGGAGATTGACCCATACGGTGAGAGTCCCCTTTCGGATCCATCTCATCGGAGCCAACCACGTGATACTAGCGTTTACTCCAATACCCACATTTATATCCCAGTTCGAAATACTCTTGGCTTTAGAGTGTTACTAGTTGATTCGTTCCCTTGGGTGAGTAATTTTTCCCCAAGGTAGGCCCTCTAGGATAAACAAAAGCAAGAAAAGACAAAATCCATAACTCGATCAATCTTTGACGACACAAAGAAAGAGAATATACGCGATGATGCTCTACTCACACTCGCACAAGATTTTGTCCAATTTTAAACCCAAACTGAAGTGCGAAGGAAATATTTTATGCAACTTAATGTCATCAAAAATTCTTTTGATTCTCAAGATCGTCGTGAAGCATGAGAGAAGTGCATACACCTTTTTAGATGAGATTATTTTGCATAAAATATTACAAAGTGTAAAAGACACACGTTTGTTTTAGCCTCAAAGCAATGATGAGTTCATTTTAAAGCACCAACCTAAATGTGAAGTTGATTTGTTCAATTTTAGCCCCAAAAAGTAATGTCTTGTAAGTTTCTAGTGTTCAATTTCAATCCAACTTTGAAAGAAAATAATGGTCTAGTTGGTTTCAAACAGAAAATTAAAGCATGAAATGGAAGCCTTTAAGCATTAAAAAATGATTTGTGAGTTTAAAATTTGATGCTCAATTCTTCAACTCCAACTTTTCTTTCATTTTCACTCAACTACAATGCTTGATTGCAATGTTGATTTCACCTTTTCCTTTGGTCTCCTTCATCATTTTCCTTCTTCGCTTTCCTCCTTCATTTTCCTATTCCAAAAAGACAATTATGTGAGAATTCAATTTATTTTGATTTAACTTCAAACAATAACATGATCCAAGATGATGATAATAAAAGGCAGATTTATAAGTAAGTCATTAATGATTCCATCTGAGAAGGCATCACACTTGTGAGACTCTCTCTTTCCCTTATCACAATCCACATCACTAGAGGTATTGAGTCAACCACAAAGAAAGAAAAAAAGAATTATCATAATCTTAAATATTAGCTATCTCAAGATAAAAATAATGTGATAACTCATATCATAAACTTTGGAAGTCAATGAATTTGTATCAATCCGTAAGCTCAAATATTTACCATTTCATAATGACCATAATAATGTGAAAATTTTGAAAGTAAATTGTAAATATTGAGTCATGAGTGAGTAAGTGTGTTTGAAACAGTTAAATTCATTACCAAGACATTTAAAGACACCAACCATAAACATTTAAAGCACCCTCTTCCACCTTTTGATAAATCGACCCAACCTGCATTCAAATATTAGAAATGGAATATTAAAGATTTCGTGCAAATTAGAGGGAAATCAACATAAGAGACTTTGTAACTTCTAATGGAGACCTTGCCATTAATAGAAAAGCTAAAAGGCTCTAAGTCTGAGATTATACGTGGGTCACTTTTTTTATCAAATAGTGGGACGTCCTTTGTAACTCTCATTTGCAAGGGCTGTCACAGTCAAGATCAAATCTGTAAGAGCAAGAATGAATATGACATTGGTTCTCACACTGATTATGGTTGTGGCTAGGTACAGTGGATCGATGCATTAATGTGCAATGGCGTATCTTCCTAAATCAAGACTTTACTTAATGTTTGGTAGATGTCCATGAATGGAGTGTGAGATAAATATACAGAAAACTCAAAGCCAAAGCACATAAATTCCCCGACAACGAGTAGACAAATTATGTAGAAAGGGATTCACTCAAAGTATTTTTGAAAGATTCTAAGAGTAAATGTAGTTGACAGGTGAAATTTTCCGGGGCTACATGCTTTTTGAAAAGACTTCAAAGCTAATGCAACTTGCAACATATGAGGACAGTGAATAGATTATCTTTTGACTTTCAGGAAAATGCATTTAATCCACATAAGAAGAAAATAGCAGATTAAATTTTAGGTAAATGCATTTGGTAGGTGAGCAAGAAGAAATAGCTGCGGACTTTTAGGTAAATTCATTTGGTTTGCACATATATATTTCTTTCTATAGGAGGTGTTAAAATATTAACGAACTTTTGAATTTTCAGCATTAAACTTTGCAACAACCTGTTAGTCACACTTTTCTGCTTGTGATAGAGTTGTTAGAAAAAAACATCTCATCATACTTCTTTTTAAATGCAAAAGCCACTGTTAATGAAGTAAAAAACACACCATTGAATTGCATTTTGCAAAGCCACTGTTAACGCAATAAAAAACAATAAAGAATTCATGACGGTGGGTGTATTATGCTTTTAATATTCTACTTCATCTGGAATCGCGTGGTGGGATGCTTGATTTCTGTGAATTGGATGAATGGCATGTCTTTCAAGAAAATCTTTGGTAACCTTAAGAAAATCCATGAACCTTTAGGTCGTAGCTAGGATGACTACAGTGCCATCATTGTATTGCTATATTGGATGTTAATGCTACCTATCCCCTGCACATGCTCACGGAAAAAAGAAACAGATCTTACCTTTTATACGAGTTTGACTTTTTATCATGATATCTTAAATAGATACCTATATTCAATCCCTGTAGAGATATAATATAGAAACATTCAAACCAATATAATTAGTCAGTGTAAAAGCCAGTTAAATAAGCTAGAAGCATAGAAAAGGCATGCAGAATTATTTCACAGAATGCCTAGAAGAAATTGCAATCTCAAAGACCCGTGCAAAATGTATGCATTGAAAAGGTTTTAGAAACATTCAAGCTAACACAACTGTCGAGTTTAAAAACAAAGTTGCTCATCAAATTCAACAAGATAAGGAAGTACTCTCTATTCCACCATCTAGTCCATCCTTAGGATATTTCCTCCCATGGAAGAAATAATCTTCAAGTTCTTTGCCAACTCTAGCTTGGTCTGTTGATACAGCAAAGCTGACTAAAACTGCATCACTGAAAGAGATTCAAAAAGAGCAAGAAAGGAAGCTCGCTTTATCAATGTAGTCCCAACAGCAGGTTGTGGCTCCTCCCAAAGTGCAAGCAAGTCATAGCTTAAGTGGAAATAGCAGTTTGTGGTTAGCACCAAAATCTGTAAGTCCAACTCAAAGCATTGCAATCCCTTCTAGCTCTTCAAGGTCTAAGCCTAAAGATGAGCTGTTTTGGGGTCCTGTTAACCTAACAAAGTAAAAGACTAAATGGCCAGAGTTTTTGTCACTCATTACTCGAAAAAGTTTGACCCAAAGAGCAATTTGGGGAAAGCCTCACCTGGATTGTCATCATCACAGAAAGCATCAGCAACATTCATCATTGGTAATAAATCTTCTGATCTCCCTTTGTCATCATCAATGAAGGGGAAGAAGCAACTTGTTATTTTGAATAAAGCCAAGTTTTTACATTTCCATCGGGTCAGTGAATAGAGGGGTATGAGACAAGATGGTGGGAGCATAAACAAGACATGCGAACTATGTGATAGAAAGCCCAAAGAGATGGCAGAAGCTTTAGGCACTTTCAAGCAAATGCCATTGGCAGGTGTAAAGCACAATTCCACAACCTATTCCAGCATCGACCCAACCTGTGCCAAAATAGAAGCACAAAGAAATGTACGCCAGTAAATAGATTTTGGAAACTTTCAAGCTAATGTAATTGATATGTGTAAGACTGTATTCTATAACCTCTGATCAGCTAAAACATGGAAAGGCTTATGAAGGCGCAAAAGATGAGGGATACATCTAGTATGGAGTTCACATGGTAAAATCTATAGTACGATGGATAAATTGCATCAACTGGAAAATGGGCAGTCCCATACAGAGGATTTTTAATGAAAATGCATCACACCCATCTGACTAGGCAGACAATAAATAAATAAATAAATAAATAAGCCAATTTATACATGTTTTTGTGCATAGGCTTTCTAAATATATTTCTTCCTCTTCAAAAAGAAATCTCCTCTTTTCTTTTTGTAAACACAAAGTAAGTAGCATAGTAGCTACTTGCCACTGTTTCGAATAATTAAATCAACAATATGTGAGCAAACAGTGAAATGAGAGATTTATTGCAAATGTAATCTAGATCATTTCTAAAGTAGATTTATTGCAAATATTCTGCAAATCTTCATAAATTCTATGCTAATAAATAGTTAGGAGTAAGCCAATGCACAACAAATGTGAAGAAAATCTTTGAGCCCTCCCTCTAGCACCATTATGTGGATGCCAAATCTGTAAATGGTTAACAATATTAACATAATATCCTTATGCTAGTCATTTGAAACACATTTAAATTCAACATCCCTATGAAATGCTTGACTATGATAAAATATGCAAACTAAATAAAACAAAGATAATGAAATGAAAGCATATAAAAACATAATCAAAACTTTATTTCATAGTGGATTGGAGCTATTGTTGAAAATATCCCTTTTCCCAATCCTTGATAGATAAGCTAAATGATGAAATGCATTGAAGATGGAGTGATAGTGTGAAAAATTAGTTCTCCTGAACAAAGTGACTTTACATGAATGTTTTGTGGATGAAATTGTGGAGGATTTGATCAAAGATGAAACTTTCATTTATATATTCTCAAGTTGAAAGAATTCCTATGAGAAAGCAATGTGGGATCAAAAATGAGCCAATGAAAAGAGGCCACTTGTCAACTTGTGAGTGGTTGAGGAGTGTGCAAGATTTGGGAAATGTGCCCAAGAGGGGTAAATTCAAATTTGAATTTGAGAGACAAGACATGTAAGAGCTTATTAATTGCTTTGTTGGATGTACATGCCCACTTGATTTTGAATTCAAACTTGAGGGAATATTCCCCAAAGATGCCATGTTGATGGAAAATGTTAGATTTAATAAATCAATAAATTAATTTATTTGTGCAAGTGGACCAATCTAGAGAATGTGATGGGTAGTTAGGTTAGGTTACTGAGGATTAGATTAGCTTAATGATGATTAGGTGATGTAGACACCTAAAAATGACCTAGGCTTGCAAGCTTCATTTTTACCACTTTCGTCCTAGCATAATTATGACATTTAATTATGTCCTTGGTCCACATTCGACTATTGATTAAATAATTCATAATTGTTTAATTAATTCATGTCTTTGTATTCTTCATGATTATTAAATAAATAAATTTTATTTATTTACTAAATACGCCATTAATTGTCTAAGTCTTCCCTTAATTAAATAAATTTCTTAATTTATTTAATTACCCTTCATCATATATTTCTTCCTGATTAGTAAATAAATAAATTTTATTTATTTATTTAATATGTCACTAATTTTCATAATTAAATAAATTGATTAATTTATTTAATTATTTAATCTTATCTACTAAATTAAATAATTAAATTTAATTATTTAATTGCCAATTAATATTCCTCTCATTTTAAAGAAATTAAATTATTTAAAATGTCATCACAATCTTAACTAACAGTTCACTTTGGTAAATAATTGGAAAATCAATTATTTATTATCTCATAAAATCCATAATTTGAATTAACTCAATTCAAAATGGAAACTAATAGATTCCAAAATCAAGTAATCGGTAGATTCTTGATTTTCCAAATCGATCTTCAGGGTCTTTTATCTTCTTCTTTTGTGAAAATCTTTATTTTCTAATTAATTTATCTCATTTATTCTCCACCATCGATCCATTTATCTGAGGTTTTATCTTGACCGTTCGATTAATGAATTTTCCCTAACCCTAATTAGGGATTCTCAAGTTTAATCTGGACCTCTCATTCTAGGTCTTTCTTAGAATTTAATCTCATTCGTCCACTCAAAATTGTGTTTTCTATAAAAGACAATTTTGCTCATAATTTTAGGATCCTGACAACTTCATTTTTAATTTAGTAGTCATTATTGTCATTTGGCATTAATAGTCATTATTTCATTTTAGCACATTGTCATAGACATAGACATAACTTTATCAAATCCTTGAACATTTGCATAGGGCTTTGGCATTATTATAGGTTGCTCAATTTGAAATTTGAGGGCCTCATTGACTTGCTGCAAACTAGAAGGTGCTATGAAGGTGAAGCATGGAAGGAAAGGAATGTATAATCGTTCTTTGTTTTGATTTTCCATTGTTCTTGATAGCCTCTTTGGATTTTTGATGTTTATTATCTAATAAGCTAACAATCTAATTTTCCATAGATACAGGTGAGTTTGACCTTTTTGACTTACATATCTTATTTATTTAAATCAGAAAAAGGATGGAATATGCATTTGGATTTAATTAAATTAATGTTTGATCTATTTGATTAAAAGGTTGATGATAAAGTTTATTTAATTTTAAATTAATGACCTTAGGATATGGAAATTAATGAGTTTACCTCATGAATGGATGAAGGTGAACTTGATTAATTAATGAATGGACCTAATGCATGATGCTAATTTTTCATGTCTCCACCATGTACATTACATCAGAGAAGAATTAAAAAACTCAAGTCAATCAAAAACTTCTCGAAGAAAATTTGGTGCAAATGTTTTCATTATTAATATAAACTGCTTTTATAATTCAAAACTTTTAGGGTTAAACTAGGAAAAATATCACTTGACCAATACACCTGTTATTAATAACATGAACTTTTCACCCAAATCCAACTTAGGGAAGATCTTTTTGAAGAAATCACTATCCAGAAAATGAAGCGAAAAAACCACAAACCTTAAAATTACAAAAGGAAAAAAACAACTTATTTTTCTGGATGTTTCTATTGCAATCTGTACTATTATGCTCCATAATCCTAACTCGTGAGTCATTTTTTCTTATGCCATTGCCCTTCCACCATCTGGGCTACGTTAATTTTTTTGAGGTCAAATAATTTGAACCTATATTTCTTTTATTCGTTGGGTTTTTATTTTTTGGTTTGTTAAGAAAAATATTTGAGGGCACAAATGGTTGATCAACAAGGATAGGTGACGCCTATAGGAGGTGGAGGAATGGATGGTCTAATACCCAATGCTAATTAAAATTATTTAATTAGGTATGGAAGAAGGAGATTTGACATGGAAAATGGTGTTCGTAGGCTTAGAACATTTTTTAGTGTTTACATTGTGACCCTCTTTGATACAATGTGAAGTCACCTGAATATTGTATCAAAGAAATTCAGCTCAGAATATGCCCTATTGTGTCATGATGAAGACGAGATAGACCTATGCCCCTATAGAAAATTTAGCAAATTTTGAAAAAATTTAAATTTGAAGTGGATAAGAAATTTACAACAAAAATATTTTAGTTTCAAGAGCTTCAAGATATTCACATTAGGGTTTGGGACTCAACATTGGATCCATCTAGTAAAAACCCTATGCTAGGGGGGCATAAATAGGATTTTGGGGTAAAATTGGTCATTTGTGCATTTTTACTAGAGTGAATAGTGAATTCAGACAATAAATTTGCTACAGAGCTATTGCTAAGATGTCAATTGTACCACACTCCTCACATCGTGAATTCAAATTTCACGCCTATAGATGGATAGAGGGCTCTGGGGATGGAGTATGTACCCTTTCGAAAAAAACGAGCAAGGATTATGCAATAGGACATCAGAAGTGTCCAAAAAGCTTAAGTGATGTTTCTATTAGAGGAGAGGTACATTAGCACGGGATAGGTAAAACAAAGCCTATGATTGAAAATGGGAAACAAAAATGATACTAGAAGATCATGGTTTTGTATAAGCCAAATACATATATAAAATAGAGAAACAACAGTTATCAATGGTAGCCACCAATTACCTGGAATTTTTTTAGGATGTGTATAACAAATTCCACTCTCATCTTTCAGTGTCAAAATAAATTCATCTATAAGGGGATGAGACTGGGTTGAATAGATGTACTAGGGCTTACAACATTTTGTCTCATTGAAAGGTAGCTAAAAATTATTTTAATGGTTGAGTTACCAAAAACATCTAGGCTAGAAATGCAAAAGAATGTTGGTATTCATGTATATTTGACACCAGCCAATGCAAGATTATTGATAATGTAAGCATCTATTGTCAAAAATTAGAATTCTCTAGAATCCAATCTGTAGATAAATAATCACAAGGGTTTGTACTGGAGAGCTAAATGGTGTACATAAGATAATCTATTGTTTTTAGGTTTTGCAAGACTGGCTTGGGCTACCTACAGGTGTGAAATTTGACCCTTCAGATCAAGAACTTTTGAAACATTTAGTAGAAAAAGTTGGAATTGGTAATGCAAAGCTTGATCCGTTTATAGATGAATTTATTTTGACATTGAAAGATGAGAGTGGAATTTTCTATACACATCCTAAAACATTTCTAGGTAATTGGTGGCTACTTTTGATATCTATCGTTATTCTTTTTTATATATGTATTTTGCTTATCTAAATTTTTTTGACAAGAATTAAACAAGATGGTAGTATTATTCACATTTTCCATAAAACGAGCAAGGCTTATGCAATAGGACATCGACATGTTGAAAAATATTAAGTCATGTTTCTATTGGAGGAGAAGTATGTTGGCATAGGACAGCAAAGACAAATCCTATAATTGAAAATGGAAAGCAAAAAGGATGCAAGAAGAACATGGTTTTGTATACTATATAGAGCCATGATCTTCTTGCATCTTTTTTGTAAAAAAAATATTTTTCTATTATAGGCTTTTTTTTCCCATCCTGTGCCAACGTACTTCTATAAAAAATCATGATCTTCTTGCATCCTTATTTTTTACAATTTTCAATTACAGGCCTTCTTTTGTCTTTCTTGTGCCAACATACCTCTCCTCCAATAGAAACATCACTTAAGATTTTTTGACAATTCCGATGTCCTGCTGCATAAGCCTTGGTTATTTTATCAAAAACGTGAATAATACTACCATCTTGTTTAATTCCTTTCAAAAACATTTAGATAAGCCGAATAAACATAAAATAAGGAAACAACGGTTATCAAAGGAAATCACCAATTATCTGGCAAATTTTCAGGATGTGTATAGCAAAATCCTCTCTCATCTTTCAGTGTCAAAATAAATTGTCGATAAAGGGATGAGGCTTTGCTTTACCAATTCCAACTTTTTCTACTAAATATCTCAAAATTTCTCGATCTAAATGTTTCAATTTCACACGTGTAGGTAGCCCAAGCTAGTCTTGCAAAACCTGCAAACAACCTGGATTATCTTATGTACATTGTTTAGCTCGCAAGTACAAAGCATTGTGACTAATTTTCTACAAATTGGATTATTTGTTTGCTCAACCCTTAAAATAATTCTAAGCTACTTTTCAATAAAAAAAAATGTTGTAAGCTCCAGTACATTCTACTCAACCTAGCCTCATCCCTTTATAGACGAATTTATTTTGACACTAAAATATGAGAGTGGAATTTGCTATACAAATCCAAAAAAAATGCTAGGTAATTGGTGGCTACCTTTGATAACTGTCATTTCTCTGTATATATGTATTTGGCTTATCTGAAGGTACTATACAAAACCATGATCTTCTTGCATCCTTTTTGTTTTCCATTTTCAGTTAGAGGCTTTGGTTTGCTTGTCTTGTGCCAACCTACTTCAATATACAGCCATGATCTTCTTGCATCCTTTTTTTTTCCCATTTTTAATTATAGGCTTTATTTTTCCTATCCCGTGCCATCATACATCTCCTCTAATAGAAACATCACTTAATATTTTTCAAAAATTTTGATGTCCTATTGCATAAGCCTTGCTCATTTTATTGAAAATGTGAATAATAGTACCATCTTGTTTAATTCCTATCAAAAACCTTAAGATAAGACAAATACATATATAAAACAAAGAAACAACAGTTATCAAAGTTAGCCACCAAATACTTGGCAAATTTTCAAGATGTGTATAACAAATTTCTCTCTCATCTTTAAGTTTCAAAATAAATTCGTTTATAAAGAGATGAGGCTTTTCATTACCAATTCCAACTTTTTCTGCTAAATGTCTCAAAAGTTCTTGATCTTAAGGGTTGAATTTCACACTTGCAGGTAGCCTAGGCCAGTCTTGTGAAAACTATAAACTATAGATTGTCTTATGTACACCATTTAGCTCTCAAGTACAAAGCATTGTGACTATTTATCTACAAATTGGATTCTAAGGAATCCCTATTTTTGACAAAAGATGATTACATTATCAATAATCTTGTGTTAGTAGATATCAAATAGACATGAATACCAACATTCTTTTGCATTTCTAGCCTAGATGTTTTTGGTTTCTCAACCATTTAAACAATTGTTAGCTACCTTTCAATGAGACAAAGTGTTGTAAGCCCCAGTACATTTTACTGAACCCATAAAAGGGAATTTGAGATAAGAAAAGTTTAGGAAACATAATTCTCATTGACAAGATTGAAAGCCGATAAAATTTAACAAAAGGTACCCATCCTATTACCTTATATAAAATGGGGGTATTCATTTTTTATCAATGTAGATGTAACATTTGATGATGAATTGTAGATTCAAATGGAATAAGCTCAATTAGGACAAGTATTACAAAGCATACAAAACCATGATCTTCTTGCATCCTTTTTGTTTCCCATTTTAAATTACAAGCTTTGTTTTTCTTGTCCTATGCCAACGTACTTCTCCTCCAATTGAAACATCACTTAATATTTTTTGACACTTCCAATGTGTTGTTGCATAAGCCTTGCTCATTTTATGGAAAATGTGAATAATACTACCATCTTGTTTAATTCCTGTCAAAAACCTTTAGATAAGCCAAATACATATATAAAATAGAGAAATGACAATTATCAAAGGTAGCCACCAATTGCCGAAAAAAAAAATTCAGGATGTGTATAGCAAATTCAACTCTCATCTTTCAGTGTCAAAATAATTTTTTCTATAAGGGGACAAGGTTAGGTCGAGTAGAATGTACTGGGGCTTACAAAATTTTGTCTGACTGAAAGGTAGCTAACAATTCTTTTAATGGTTGAGCAACCAAAAAAATATAGGCTACAAAAGCAAAAGAATGTTGGTATTCATGTATATTTGATATTAGCTCACATAAGATTATTGATAATGTAAGCATCTGCTATAAAAAATTGGCATTCTTTAGAATCCAATATGTAGATAAATAGTCACAATGCTTTGTGCTTGAGAGTTAAACAGTGTACATAAGATAATCTTTTGCTTGTATGTTTTGTAGGTCTGGCTTGGGCTACCTACAGGTGTGAAATTTGACACTTCAAATCAAGAAATTTTGAGACATTTAGCAGAAGAAGTTGGAAATGGTATTCAAAAGCCTCATCCATTTATAGAAAAATTTATTTTGACACTGAAAGATGAGAGTGGAATTTTCTATACACATCCTAAAAATTTACCAAGTACTTGGTGGGTACCTTTGATATCTGCTGTTTCTCTTTTTATATATGTATACAGATTATTTGAAGGTTTTTGACAAGAATTGAAAAATATTGTAGTATTTTTCATGCTTTCCATAAAATGAGCAAGGCTTAGGCAATAGGACATCGGAAGTGTCGAAAAATCTTAAGTGACGTTTCTATTGGAGGAGAAGTACATTGGCACAAGACATGAAAAACAAAGCCTATAATTGAAGATGTCAAACAAAAAGGATGCTAGAAGATCATGGTTCTATATAGTGTACAAAACCATGATCTTCTTGCATCCTTTTTGTTTCCCATTTTCAATTTTAGTATTTATTTTTCCTGTACTGTGCCAACGTACCTCTTGTCCAATAGAGACATTAGTTAAGATTTTGTGACACTTTTGATATCCTGTTGCATAAGCCTTGCTCATTTTATCAAAAAACATGAATAATACTACCATCTTCTTTAATTCCTATCAAAAACCTTTAGATAAGTCAAATACATATATAAAATAGAGAAACAACTCTTATTAAAGGTAGCCACCAATTACCTAGCAAATTTTCAAGATGTGTATAGAAAATTCCTCTCTCATCTTTGAGTGTCAAAATATACATGAATACCAACATTATTTTACATTTCTAGCCTAGATGTTTTTGGTTTCTCAACCATTAAAAGAATTGTTAGCCACCTTTAAATGAGAAAAAATGTTGTAAGCACCAGTACATTCTACTCAACCAATAAAACATAATTCAAGATAAGAAAATTCAGGAAACAAAATTCTCATTAACAAGATTGAAAGCTGATAAAATTTAACAAAAGGTAGCCATCCTATTGCCTTATATAAAGTGGGGGTATTTGTTTCTTATCAATGTAGAAGTAAAATTTGATGACGAATTGTAGATTCAAATGGAATAAGCTCAATTAGGACAAGTATTGTAGAGAATAAAAAAGCATGATCTTGTTGCATCCTTTTTGTTTCCCATTTTCAATTACAGGCTTTGTTTTTCCTATCCTATGCCAACTTACTTCTCCTCCAATAGAAACATCACTTAATATTTTCTGACACTTCCAATGTCCTGTTGCATAAGCCTTGCTCATTTTATGGAAAATGTGAATAATACTACCATCTTGTTTAATTCCTATCAAAAACCTTCAGATAAGCCAAATACATATATAAAATAGAGAAAGGATAGTTATTAAAGGTATCCACCAACTACCTAGAAAAAATTTCAGGATGTCTATAGAAAATTCCACTCTCATTTTTTAGGTCAAAATAAATTTGTCTATAAAGGGATGAGGCTAAGTTGAGTAGAATGTACTAGGGATTACAACATTTTGTCTCATTGAAAAGTAGCTAACAATTATTTTAATTGTTGAGAAAACAAAAACATCTAAGCTAGAAATGCAAAAGAATGTTGGTATTCATGTATATTTGACATCAACTGATGCAAGATTATTGATAATGCAAGCATCTTTTGTAAAAAATTGGGATTCTTTAGAATCCAATTTGTAGAAAAAAGTCACAATGCTTTGTACTTGAGAGCTAAATAGTGTACATGTGATAATTTGTTGTTTGCAGGTTTTGCAAGACTAACTTGGGCTACATACAGTTGTGAAATTCGACCCTTTAGATCAAGAAATTTTGAGACATTTAGTAGAAAAATTTGGAATTGGAAATTGAAAGCCTCGTCCCTTTATAAAAGAATTTATTTTGACACTGAAAGATGAGAGAGGAATTTTCTATACATATCCTAAAAAATTTCCCAAATAATTGGTGGCTACCTTTTATAACTATCATTTCCCTATTTTATATATGCATTTGGCTTATCTAAAGGTTTTTTAAAAGAATTAAACAAGATGGTAGTATTATTAGAAAATTCCATTTTAATCTTTCAATGTCAAAATAAATTTGTTTATAAAGGGACGAGGCTTTGTATTACCAATTCAAAAAATTTCTGCTAAATGTGTCAAAAGTTCTTGATCTGAAGGGTTGAATTTCACACCTACAGGTAGCCCAATCCAGTCTTGCAAAACCTAAAAACAATATTTTATCTTATGTACACTATTTAGCTCTTAAGTACGAAGTGTGGTGACTATTTATCTAGAGATTGGATGTTAAAGAATCCTAATTTCTAACAACAGATGCTTAGATTATCAATAATCTTATGTCAACTAATGTCAAATATACATAACTACCAACATTATTTTGAATTACTATCCAAGATGTTTTTGGTTGCTCAACCATTAAAAAATTTGTTAGCTACCTTTCAATGAGATAGAATGTTGTAATCCCCAGTACATACATGCAAGCTTCTTTCTCTTGAAGAAAGATATAGTGTTCAATGCATTATATTTTAACTAGAAGCTTGCATCAAACAAAAGAATAAACAAAGAAAATTAATAGAATACCATATATTTGCTTGCCAAAAACCATGAGCATCAGTGACTCCAATGAATCGGCCAATTTTTCTACTCCTAATTCTCCTACCATGATCATCTATGCTAGCCTTTTTGTTAGATGTGTTTGGGTTAGGTTTAGGGTTTTCCATGCCATTATTACCAACACTTCCTCTAATTGTGTCTTGATCAACCCTTGCTCTAATGAGATTGACTAGCATCTCTACTACATGTCCAATATCATTCAATTCACAAGGATTCTCCTCCCGATTTATTATTTTTCCACCCCTAAGACTCACCTTGAAGTATTAGGATATGCTATCTCAGAAAACACACTAAACAAAGATTAATTTGAGCCTAGGAAACACTTGCATTAATATTTTACATTATTGTAAAGCCTACATAATGCAAGAAATCAAGTTAGCACATCAAATATATCTAAAAGTTAGTATTATCACTTAAGAAAGTTGGGACCATTGATATATAGTGAGTAAAAGAGGTTTCAATATCCTTCATCATATAGAAACAGTCTATGACACTTTATCATATATCAAAGTACTACTGAATTAGTGAAAGATTGATGTAAGACATAACTCTATTCTTTGTCGATTGTTTGCCTAAGTCCAACCATTCTAGTGATGAGAGATCAAATAAAGAGTCATTAAAAAAAATGACGCTTTGAGTTCTCCTTTGTGTTTATGTCTAATTTCTCTTTCCAAGTTGTTTTCCCTTTTGTTCCAAATGGTGGGAAAATAGGGAAGACCATATAAAGCAATTATGACTGTTCTTGATTTTCCCAAGTCTTATGACTATTAAAAACTAGTTGTAGTTTCAACAAAATGAATAAAGGAGGAATTAAATATTGTAGACACAAAATTAATAAAACTGTTTAGGAGGAATCAAATTCTAGTTTAAGTTAAGCTTTGCAACAAAGTTGAAGAACTCACTAAAATATCATTTATTTATATCAATAAAGAAATTGAATGAAATTTGATTGACATAGAGAGACTCTCCAACCTCAGCTCAAACACAATTTGTTCACAAAAATGGGCAACACTATGCCCCAAGGATAACAATTATGGTAACAATCAAGAATTCACAATTTTCACTCACAATCAAATTGGAGTTAATGATCATGCAATATCAAACAATTTTAGTTACACAATATGACAAAAATTTGAATTACATTAATCAAATTCAGATTACATACATCCAGCCATTACAAATTCTATCGAGCAAGCTTTCAGACATTATGTCCTCTTATTCGCAGCATCTCAAGCTACCCATCACTGATGAATTTGTCTCTACATACCTTTCACAACCTCTTCCTTTTTAATCTGCATGTTGTAGTGGGTAGAATCATTGGAAAAGGAATGAATCTATTGGTGGTTGATATTATTGATTAATTCCTTTTCTCATGATTCTACCCTATTCTACAGCATGAAGATTAAAAAAGGAAGAGGTTATGACATGTATATAGAGACAAATTAGTCAGTGATGGGTAGCTTGAGAAGTTCCAAAGAAGAGGGCATAATGTCTAAAACCTTGCTTAGTAGAATTTGTAATGGTTGGTTGTATGTAATCTGAATTCGATTAATTTAATTCAAATTGTTGCCAGATTGTGTAACTAAAATTATTTGATATTGCATGATCATTAAATTCAATTTGATTGTGAGATAAAATTGTGAATTCTTGATTGTTACCATAATAGTCTATTGTTATCCTTGGGGCACAATGTTGCCCATTTTTGTGAAAAAATAATGTTTGAGCAGAGACCTTCTACGTCAATGACCTTTCATTCAATTTTTTTATTGATATAAATAAATGAAATTTTAGTGAGTTCTTCAACTTTGTTTTTGATAAAGGAAAAAATGGGTTTTACAGGGATCCGAAACCACAAATTTTACAAGCAAAAGAAAGATAAAGCATTACAATACCTTTATTGCTCTCACTAGTGCTACCTCTAAGATAACATATCGTAATACTGAGGTGAGTCTTACGGGTAGAAAAAGAATAAATCAAGAGAATCCTTGTGAATTGAAACATATTGAGACATGCATCAGAGATGTTAATGAATCTTAGTAGAGTGAGGGTTGATCAAGACATAGTTGCAGGAAGTGGCGATAATAATGGCATGGGAAACAGTAACCCTAACCCAAACACATCTAATGAAAAGGCTAATATAGAAGATCATGGTAAGAGAGTTAGGGGAAGAAAAAGTGGCTGGTTCATTGGAGTCACTAATGCCCATGGCCATTGGAAAGCCAATATATATGGTGGGTATGTGCGGGATCATCCACGGAAAAATAGGCCCTTAAGTGGCAAAAAATTGAGAAAAATCAGAGTTAGGAAACTTGATGTAAAATTTGAATAAGTTATCTATATTATTTCAAAAATATGTAAGAATAAAATTTGTATAAAATTGAATGTAGTTTCTAAATTACTAGGTATATTTTTTAAAAGGATAAATCTATTTGGTGAAAATTTGAAATTTCAATGCAGTAGTACTTAAATTTCAGGGGAAAAATAAAAAGTAGGTGTCTATTTGACCACCTAACTACAATAAAATAATAATATTTTTTATAATATTTTAGACATAAGTAGAGGACACATGTCTGGATGTGATGCATATTTTTTGTAATTTTTTTCTAAGTAAATAATTAATTATGAATTTTTTATTACAACTTTTTAAAAATATAAAAACTTGTATGTCTGACCACCTTAACTTGGTCAAAACTTCATGAAATTAAGTTTTTCTTTTTTTAATCCTATAGTATGTGAAGCATAGAATGTGATTCATATTTTGGATTCCAAAAATGTAATTCTGTTTGAAAACTATAGATGTTTTTTAATTAGCCTATCACTTAAGACTTTAGTCGTAATTCAAATAGAAAATAAATAATAATTATTTATTAAATTCAAAGTAAAGCATAATTTATATTGGTGGAAAGCCTAGATTATCCTTTAAAAACTCTTTTCATTTCATCAATTTTTGGTAAAAAAAAAGTTGTTAGCCACATACCAGGCTACAAATACCCATCATATTGCCACTTTATCATGATCCTGCACATCTGGTATTCTACTAATTTTCTTCATTTATTCTTTTGTTTGATGCTAGCTTCTAATTAAAATACAAGAGCTGCGAGGCAGCGAAGTCCTACCTAAGACTTGCATAACAGTTTTGGCCTAGGAAAAAATGTGAGATTAATCTTGACTACCAGTTCAAGGGAATGTAACTACATATGTTTAATGGCATGAGGATTGCATAATTCAATGTTGTACCTCCTATATTAGAAGTTTCTTTTCTTGTGTGTGCAAGTAACAAGCTTGTTGTGCCTTTAGCACACACGCCCCGTTCGGAATGGGGACCCTCTTTTCTTTCTCCTTGTCGGGTCATTTTTGTCACTGCCTCATTTTGCGTGCCCCACTTTTTGATGTCTCGAATGGTCAATGTTGCTTTAGAGACCCACCATAAGTTTACCGTGCCTTCCCCTTTTTTATTTTTTCATGTTGCAATGCCTTGTGGAGTCTCTTTGGCAGATTGCCCCTGCCGGCGGTCTCGGCCCCCCTTCAAGCCCGACCGTCTGGGTTTCCCTGTCACTCCCGCCATTCCCAACGGCATTCAGCTCACATCCTACCAGCCCCCGGGGCCCGAACCTCCATTAGTCATTTCCTTCAAACTGCGAAAATCTTGACAACCATCCAACCTCTCGAGCTCGGGACCCCGGAGTTCCGCTCCCGGGGTTCCAAGAGTGTTTTGCCATTTCTCACGGTGAACCTCTCACAGCGTCCCGCCTCCCGGGTCCTAACCTCCCCTTTTCTGCTAAGTGAATTTACCAAGTCGAATCTTCTAGTGGCCGTCGTCCTACGCCCTCCCGGCCACCGGACCCCGGGTCTCCCACCACTGTTTCTGATTTTCAAATCCACCAACCTTGGTCTCACCATACCTGCATTCAATAGGATCATTAATGGCGATTAAAGGTATAAAGGGCCGGCTCAGGTCTGTCATTTTCGCTTGACAGTGTTGCAAAAGAATAATCAGAGCTTGTTGTAGGAGTCTGCTACCTTTTGAAGCTTCAAGTTGATCTTCATCTATTGCCTTCGCTTGTGATCGAGAGTGAGCCCCATGCCTCCCTACATCGAGTGTTCAAGGTTGGTCTTCTGTTCACCCTCTCGAGTGTTATTTTTGTGATTTCTAGGGCTTAAAATGCATAACGAGCATCAAAATGACATGTGAACGATAGAATACGACATCATGAACAAAACTAGCATAGCATCCCCATAACGAGCATCATAAACTAGTGTAGCATCCCCATGATCGATTCAGAGCTTTACCATCACATGGTCGTTCTTCATAGAGGCATTCATAGCCTTCGGGCCCAGATCATTTGTTAGCCGTTGGGGACTTGATAGGAGATCAAAAATGTCAAAGCATCCTTTGGATCTCTCGGCCCTGAGACTCTAGACCTCTGTCCCCTGGATTCTACCCATCGTTCTCTATCGGCATAACTCGGCCTTTCAGCATAACCTTCCGCCGACACCCCAATCCCCTTATTCCTCAGCGAGCACCGTGCGAGTCGCTAAAACTTGGCGAGGTCACCAAGACCTCTCCCCTATTTAAAATCTTTCTCCGAGAGCTCTCTCCCTGTTGGCATAGCTTGCCCCAGTCGCCAAAACATTCCCCTGCTTAAAGGTTGTCCTATCAATATCCTCATTCAGCATAACTTTCGAGTGTCAGGGAGACCCTTTGCTGATCATATATTGTTTCACCGAAGGCACCCACTCATTCGTGTGTCGCTATAACGGCATTATTTTCATACCGACAGGGAGACTTCATCATTCCATTCGGTGAGACCTCAGGCATCTCACCGGGACTATATACTGAAACAAGGGGTCTCACCGACGAATCCTTTAGCTTGGCCAATGGATACCCACGTGCTGTTATTTAACTCACAATCACCAAGACCATCTTATCTCTCTCCCCGACGGAGCCCATATGCCTTAAGAAATGTCACTATAACCTCGAGCCCTCGGCAAGACGCTATATAGAATTTGCTAAGTCACAACGAAAGCCACTCTGACACCGCAGGTCACCAAGAGAAAATAGGACATATACTGATAAAGACTCATGTAGATGTTGGTGTGACCAGAATGAGGTCATGCTAAAAAGGAACCCAAATGCAAAGTCGGCGGGACATGTTCACGTCGCTGAGACCATACGCCAAGAGATATAACCTTTTACCAAAAGCCGATTGTAGAAAACTCATTGAAGTCCATCGATGTAGCACGTAAGTGTCGCCATGACCCTATACCGAAAGCACCCCATCTATATCGATGAACCACCAAAGTGAAGGTCGGGGTAACAAAGGGTTATCGGTATGACACTATCCCGATAGCTATAGCCTATGCCGATATGGACCCAAGTGCGAAATGCATAACTCAATTGATTTAGTGGGGCCATCCGCAGTCCTTTGGTCCTCCTCCGTCCTAAGGGGAAAACATCGCTTGCCCCTCTAAGCTTCAGACTCCACCCTTCTAACCACCGTAGGACTAAAACAAAATCGAATGGCGGACCCCGTTGCTAGATCTGGTATTGCTCCCGGATTTCAGCAAGAATTTCGTCTTCGCCAGGACCCTTTCCCGACCCGAGGACTTACGCCGAGGGCCTCCTTTGTCACCATAACATTGTGTGGTCGGTGTAACCTCTCGCCAACTAGGAAACCTACACCGAGGGCTTGCTTTGTGTTGCCTTGAGATCCATCATCTTCAACATAACACATAGATATCAGTGAGACTTCTCATTGAAGATACAAATCTTAAGCCAAAGTCCCTTGTCAGTGAAACACGTGACTTTCACCGAGACCTTTGTCCGAGGCAGATTTTCACACTGATTGAAACTAAAACGAAGTGATGGCATTCGCCCCTGCTAGGCCCGAAGCTCTGGGCTTTCGCCTGACGTTTGCCATCCCAAACGCTAAAGTGCACCATGGCCCCCGGGCTTCCTGAGCCCGGTAATGTGAAACTACTGACCACCTTTTGACCCACCGGACCCTGGATCTGGGAGTTCCATCTTTGAAATTCTGTCTTCAATTTGTTGTTCCAAACTGCCATCTCTAGACAGCTCTCCGGCCTGAGACCTCTGGATTCTCCTAAACCGATCCAAATGAGCCCAACTCTGAAATTGAACTTTGACCCACGTGCTTAATTTCGGTCCTCTTTTTTGCAAGACTTCTGAGTTATCAAAATTCGATCGAAAAGAGTCTCCAGGAGCTCTCTGCCCAATTTTCCCTTCCAAATAGCATTTATGCTAGGGAAGTCCGACCCTCCAGACCTGAACTGACCAAATGCCCCCAATCAAAAGATCAATGATGTCAAGAGATAAAGTCGTGTTATGCTTAATAGATCATTTAAAATGGATGTCATCTTTAGAATCTTGGCTAACATGAATGCTTTTAAGATCGACTACATTGACTATGCCTTTGCTTGCAAAATATATGGAATCGGACACAGGACCTTCAGCGATGCCTGTCAAGAAATACAAAGGGAAGAAGACAAGGACCAAATGAAATATCAGTTTCAGGGCGAGCCTTTGCACTCTAAAGTCACCATGGATTGGAAGGAGATTACTGACACAAACATAGGCCAAGTTGATATTGACGAATTCACACAGAGGGTCAGAATCAATCCAACAACGAAGAATGCTAGATTGATAAGACAAAGTGGAATCGCAAAGGCTGCAGGATTCCCTCCATCCCTTGTGGCCCCCGAGTTGGTCATGGCTTGCCGAGAGGCCTATCAATCTGACACAAGAACCATCGTTGATAGAGAAGGCAACGTCCTCACTAACATGTCACCTGAGGGGATTATGAAGACCTTCCACATCCCAACCTTCCAAGAGATGGAAGTCCCCACCATAGAAGAATGTCAAGCATTGTGGGATGATAACTAGGCAGGATGTAAAAAATTGATAAATCAGCATTGGCTCAAGGAAAGACGGGCCAGTGCTGTGAAGGTTCCTCAAGAACTCTTCCATAGTGACTTCCACAAAGATTACCATGACTTGGTCACCATGTTAAGCTAAGTTATGGGTCTTCCTGTAGCCGCCTACTTCCAGGAGTGGATGGTCTACTTCATTGAGCAGATTCTTCGAGGGGATGAGGATGTCACAACAAAGACCTCATTCTATTGGGGGGCATAATAAGCAACTGCTTCCATGAGCAGTTCGTTAATGTGAAGAAGAGCTCCAAGTTCTATATGACTTCCTACCTTGTCTACTCCTTGGCAGACCAGAGGCAATACAATGGGTTATTTGTGGCACCCGATCAGGAGCAAGGCCAAAAACTCAAAGCCTATGACAGATACCCTCAGCGCCAGTACAAAAACTTCAAAAGGGAATATTGTAGAGTGAATGATGCCTTTGTCTGCCACATTATCAGAATGATTGTCGGAGACTTCGAGAGAAGGGTCTCCCACAGTGCCAGGGCATTTTTGAAGCAATATGCCTTTCTCTTCATCTAGTACTCAAAGTTCACATACATCCGCGCCCAGGGCTTCACTGAAAGACCGAACAAGTTGCCTTGATACCCTAATGACTGGATCATCCTTCTAGAGCTTTCTTGGCAACTCCAACACATACAAGAAATCTTCAACAGCAAACACATATCAAGAATTTCTTATCACATGACTCTAGGCTAGGGAATGTACAGACTGCAAACTTCCCAGTGTGTTGGTAACTCCGAGAAGGAGCTAAAGGATTACCACTTTCACCTGCACACTGCTCACCCATAGATTGACCCGTATGGGCATGTAAGGAAGGCACTGGGATCAGGGTATGCGCACCTTCACCATATTGAAGAATTCTGGGTAGACTGCCAAGATGATAAAGAGGTGCATGCAAGGCCCTATATGCGAATGACTGTGCAGTTTGTAAGAAAGGTGCAGCCATTCCCCATACCGAACTAAGTCCAAGAGGATGAAAGCACCATAATGGATCCCAAGTACCCTACGATGGCTAATTTACCAATACCAACAATAGACTGGGGCAAGTAGGAGGTTGATGACCTTGATACCATAACCCAACTAGTCTTGGCTCGTACTAAGGAGTGGGTCGATGGGAAAGTAGCCCAATTGAAGCAGCAAGGAGTAATCTTGACTTATGAAGGGCTCAAAAGTGAGCCAAGTACCACAGAGGATGTTGCTGCCACTACATCAACTGGCGGGATCTCCAAGTCTCCTCCACTTACCAGATCCAAGAAGAGAAAGGGGATAGAAACATAACTGTCTCCGGACCCCAAGGTCTATGTCAGGAAAGAAACGAGAGGCTCACCTTCCAAAAGACTCAAACAGGCAGGGAAAACCAAGGAACAACCCTCAACCCAAGAGTAGGAGACAAAGAGTATGAGCCAACTGGAGCCCCTATTGGGTCTCCCTACCCCTACTGTTGCACCATCTACCTCTTTAGCCATGGTTGCCACATCCCCACCAGCGGTGGATATCTCTATCCACCTCGCTTCATCCCCTCCGACTGAGTCCATAATAGTTGTTGACTCTTCTTCGGCCATGACCACTCCCCCTTCCTCCGCTGCCATGTCACCAACCACATCGCTCCCTCTAGCTATAGTAATGGCACCTATTCCCATTTCCACCATGCCTGAGGCTCTCTCGAAGCATATGCAGAATCTCCCTCCCAAACTCTTCTAGATCCTAATGGACCCCACTCTCCAAGCAGCCCTTGCGCAAGCTCTCGCTACTATGCAACCTTCACAACCACCGACAGGGCCACTGGCTATGGAAGCCACCATGCTAATCTCCAAGGAGTGGGAGGAACAAGAGCAGGAAGCCTCGAGGTCCTTTGAGGAGGAAGTCGATGAATATCATGAGCACCTAGAGTATGAACACCGAACCATTGACAAGGTGGCTTATAAGGAAGAAGAAACAGGCTCTTTTGATAGTGGGTATGAGGAGGGTAGCCCTGGTGGTGGGGCCATCGTGCGGGCCTTTGACGATGACATTGAAGAAGAGCTAGCCTGGCAGTCAAAGGACACCAAATTAGAGGAAGAAAGGCCGCCCCTTGAAGAAGAAGAGCAGCAACCAAAAGACAAAACTGAGGGTAGGACCTAGATTGTTTGAAGAAGAAGAGCAGCAACCAAAAGACAAAACTGAGGGTAGGACCTAGATTGTTGAGAGCCTTGAGGTCATGCAATCAATAGAACATGTGCACGAGATTGAACATGATGAAGAAAAGAAAGAAGAAGAGATAGCAAGAAAAGAGAGCCCCGCGTGGTAGATGTCCTCTATGCTTCCTATCAAATGCCTCGTGTTCGTCCAAGATTCTGACAAGGAAGATGCAGATGCTGCCAACCAGAAAAGAAAGTCCCCAGAAGAAAAGAGAGCAGAAACCTTGACCTTGACTGAGAAGGGTGAGGGTGATCGTGGATCACCAAAAGGAAAGTCTACCTTGCCAGAATGGTTGGAGGAGCAACTTGAGAGAAGAGCTCCTGTGTTGAGGGATCCACGAGAAAAACTAGAGGCTATCCTCGCTTAGGCTCAAATTACGATGAAGAAGAAGGAACCAAGGGTTAGATCCAAAGTAACAATGGATGCCTCTGGGTCTCGAACCGTGCAGATAGCCATGCCCGTAGTAGGTCAAAAGGGGGTAACTTACAATATTTCCACCATGGATCTAGGGACTACCACTAGAGAACAGAAGGCAGGGCACCTTGAGGAGTCAATGGCCAAAGTGGTACATCTGATAAAGCAGGATAAGATTTCCAAGGATGAACTCAAGGCACAGGTGGCAGCACTGATAGAATATATACAGCAATGGTCTTCAGTGGAAGATCTGCCCACCACATCCACAACCCCACCCCAGCTGCTATCCAAAGAGAAAATTGACAAGATGGAGAGAAGGAATAACTTGGAAAAGACCACAAAATGCTAGTTTCGACAGGTCTTGGACATCGAAAACATAGGAATTAGCTGGGCTGTACGAATAGCCAACAAGTTCTTGGACCTCCTATAGTCTCTGGAGGGCACAAGGAAGCTTTACACCGACTTCCCTGCATTTTATGACTCCACCTTTCCAAGGATTGAGGATATCCTTCAGATGCCAGAAGCCATGTGGGAAAAGGAGCTTGCATTTGAGAAAGATGATCACTAGCTAATGGATGTATGGCGACGAGACTTTGACAACTAGAGGGAAAGATTGGAACAAATCATAAGCAAGGTAGATCCTGATATGGAATGGATAAAGGAAATAAGGGTAGAGTGCACTCATTACCTCAAGCTGATGATGGAGTACGATGTGCCCACAGTGCAAATGGATCCAAAGAAGATAAGGCCCTACTTCCAGAAAAAGATGGAGGACAGGATGTCAAATGAAATCACAGTGGAGTTCTTCAGTTTTGCTGCCCGCGCCTTCGATCAATCAGAGCTATTCTGGGACCAGGGTGCAAAGTATGATGAGGATTGGAAAAAGCTAGAAGATAACGTGAAAGAGTGGAGCTACCAAGTGCTGCGATATGAAATCGTTGAAATGGACAAGCTCCAGGTGGTCATCCTCAGGTTCATTGAATACATAGCTTCTAAGAGACAGGAGGATAGCCTCGCCAAAGATAAAGAACTCCTTGAAAAGTAGCTATAGTGAAAACAACAATTTGCTAAATGATAAAAGAGCTACAGTGTTGTCACTAGGTGACAAAACAGGGAAAATGACAAAATGTAATTTTAAATTGTAATGTATTGGGGGTAGGTGAAACCCTATTTTGTAATGAATTGTGGCCACACAATAAGAATTGATTTTGGCTATTCATTTGATTTTTGGGAAACTATAAATGGGGCTCTCCTCTCATTTGCAAAGAGAGTTGAGTTGTTGTAAAGGCATGCTACTGAAATTTATAAAGAAAAGACATTGACTTGGTGTATTTTCTGAGTTTCTCACATGTTGCTTGATTCAATCTCCGTAGTTAGATGTTTAACTTAGGTTTCATTGCTATTCTAGTTAGCTATTATCTTACTTGGGTAGATTTTAGGAATGTTGTTATGTGATCATGAAAATTCCTGTTGTGTTGATGACTTCTCAGTCCATACTTTTTGTTGTTTGCTGACGGTAGATAGCTATGTAAAGTTAGCCTGGACTTGAACTCGAAGCTGCCCCAAAACTTTTCATCTTTGTTGATGCATGCATATGGTGAATGACAGACAAAACATTTGCAGACCTTAGAAGATAGCACAAGTTCCATGATACTGTGAGACCTCTGGTTAAGTGGAAGATTGTTTTGAGAAGTTGTCCATTGCAGGAACTCCATTGTCACTGTTCACAGTTAGTTGCAGATTTAGGAACTCTCCCTCTTCCTTGCCCCTTTTCCTTTTTTTAATGACTGACCTATGCTAAGGTTCATTGCACATTGTAAAGACAAATCCAATGACACAATGGAGTCCAAGACTGTTGTTCGAACCTACAGCTAATGCATAACAACTCTCCCATCCTAGGAACTCCATTCCAAGATACAACTTCCTACACTTTGTATTTCCTGCGTAAGCTCGCCTTGTGATTCTAGCAAATCACATCAAAATACTGAGGTATCTAAGCACTGTCAAGACCTGACATTTGAGAGACCTTGGGATAATGTTCTGCAATTGATTGTGGAAGATTGTCTTTCAAGAGAGGTAGTGCACCTACGCACTGCCTATGTTGAGAAGTGCATAAAAACACCATCAACAAAGCCCTTTATTTTGTCATGGAAAAAATGACAAATCACAATTGCACAAAAAACATAAACTATTTCATTTAAGGAACAAATAAATAATAAGCCCTTTATCTTGTCTTGGAAAAAAGGAAGAATCACAATTAAAAATAAATAAAACTAAACTATTGCATTTAAAGAATAAATAATTATATTTTGATCGTCAATTTGTTAGCATTCAAATATTACATGTGTCATATTTTCTTTCTAATAACTTGCAAAATGGGTGATGTTTCTTTGTAACTTTAAACAACAAATGATTGATGCAAACACAAAGTTCAATGTTCAAGAGTATCCAAGTGATTCTATAACATGCAAGCAAATAAACAAGCTTCATTTTGAACTAGCAATGCGAAATTCCAAAACACTCTTTTCAACAAACTAGAAAACAATAAAGCTTCAATGCCGAAAAGTTGTAAAAGCCATCATCAAGAATTTGAAAACATGCCAAAAAAGTAATGCCTATGCTCACTTCAATCACATCAAGTGTAATGAAAGAGGATTGATATAACTTTAGGAAGACTAAAAACAGTGATATCATAGACTGATGTGACTATAGAAATGAATGAAAACAACAAAAAAGTAAGCAAAAACATAAGGGTGACAATTTGTAAGGCTATTTGGAAACTTTAGGAAATTTGCAAAACTTGTAAATCAACAAAGAAATGAGGAAAGCAATAATGGGGGAAGCCAAAATGGCCCACAGATGACTATCAACCAGTCAAGAAAGATGAAGCTGGGATTATATAGATGCCTATGAAAATTTGGAAAATATTGAAATGATGATGGAACATCATGGTTGAGGGAGAGATAAAATTGAATGTTGACAAATCACTCAAGTAAACCTGCAATTAGAGTGGAAACAAAAATAAGGAAGAATGGTAATCAACAAATAGAGATGCCTGGTGATGTAGAACACAACAATGAGGATGTCTACTCTATGAATTCATCATTTAGAATTAGCTTTGGGTCTCAATTTTGGGTATAAATTTAATTCATTGTTCAAGTTTTATCTTTCATCAATGCTGTCGTAGTTTGTGCTATTGTGCTTTTTAGGGTGGCCGTGCTCTGTTTTTCATTCACTCAGAGAGATTAGCTGAGTGTATCATTTCATTTCGACAATAGTGATGATCTATATTTTAGCTACCTCTATTTTGTTAATTGGTGCGTATGTACAGGATCATCATGGAAAATATAGGCCCTTAAGTGGCAAAATTAGAAAAATGAGTGTTAGGCAAGTAAAAATTTGAATAAGTTATTTATATTATTTCAAAAATATGTAAGAATAGAATCTATAGAAAATTGAATGCAATTTCTAAACTACTAGGTTTATTTAAAAATAAATAAAATCTATTTGGTGAAAATTTGAAATTTCAATGTAGTAGTACTTAAATTAAAAAAATAAGAAGATTTGTCTGACCACCCTAACCATAATAAAATGATAATATTTTTTAATAATATTTTTTATATAAGTAGAGGACTCATATCCAGATGTGATATATATTTTTGTAATTTTCTTCCAATTAAATAATTAATTATGAATTTTTTTATTACAACTTTTGAAAAATATAAAAGTCGTATGTCGACCACCTTAACTTGGTCAAAACTTCATGAAATTTATTTTATTTTTTTTAATCCTATAGTATGTATAGCATAGAATGTATATTTTGGATTCAAAAATGTGATACCGTTTGAAAGTTATGGATGTTTTTCAATTATGATAAGGACTTTAGTCATAATTCTAATAGAAAATTATTAATAATAATTTATTAAATTCAAATTAAAGCATAATTTTTATTGGTGGAAAGCTAAGAATCTCCTCTAAAATCATTTTCGTTTCATCAATTTTGGGTAAAAAAAAAGTCATCAGCCACATACCCTACAAATACTGACAATATTGCCACTTTTTGGCCCATCATGATCCTGCACATACCATGGTGTTTGATTTTAACTAGTACTATGTTAGGCCTATTTGGTTAAAACATTTAAAGCAATTGATCATCTCTACTATCTAGGTATTACAAAAAAAATAAAAAATTCTAACAAAACCAAAATAGTGAGGGCCAGAGGCAGGGGAGAATAAATAAACTAAAACAAAAACAACAAAAGAACAACCTAGATTTGCATATATATTTAACCCAAAAAAATTAAACACCAGTTCTGCTGCACATAAAACTTAAAAAATATTCTCGAAAATATTCACTTCCACTTCTTCTTCTATTCCTTCTATGTAAAAATATCATACAAAACTATAAGCTACAGCTTGTACATTAATTACAATTAATTTCACTGTATAAGCCAGCTAAGAGAAATTAAGACAAGAGTTAAGAGAAAGCTTTTACAACAAGAAAAAGGGTAAAATAATAAATATTATTAATTACACCTTTATGATAACTTAATATTCACCTTAAGTGAAAAAACCTTTTTCAACAAAATTAAATGACATAAGCAACTTGCAATCATATCCAGGGAAAAAGCATATCAAAAGCTCGTGTGAAAAATGCCACCATAAAAGTCACCGTACAGCCGCCACTGCCAGGAGAATAACCCCGGGACCGGGATACCCGTATGTCCGTAAAAAAGTGAAGTGTAAAACAACGATACTACAGGTATGAAGAGGAGGCTCTTTTAGGAGCTGTTAGGAGCTGAAAACACAACGTCAGGAGCCGACTATAGTTGGAATTACCCATCAGGAGCAGACTGATTTCTAACAAATAGATGTAAAACAGATGATTCAGGAATCACAAATTGAGCAAGGAATCAGAACCAAATAGACACAATCAATAGACCTAAATGGCCATGATTCGCACTAGAAGATGGTAGTAGCATCTATGTAGGTCTATTTTATGCATAATGGTTTGGCATAAAAAGAGGGAAGCATCTGCATAAGGAAAATACATATTAATGTCAAATATCACTTTGCTAAGATACTAAGCAAATGGAGGCTTTCAGTTTCTTTGGGTTTTTAAAATCTAACCTAACATGCAATGTACAGTTTCATTATTATAAGTAAGAATTTGATAAATTTTAGCAAAACCTTGTTGTTGAGTTCACTACAGATCTGGTAAGAGGCATTAAATGTCTGCATCTCTTCATGGTTCATGCTTAAGTGATATATAGCACAAATTTGATGATGTCAACCATAAAGACTATCACTACTATATGAAAAATCTACAGTAGAAGCATAGTTAGTTGACTTGAAAATCATAAAATATTTACCTTCTAGTAGATAATGTGTTATCATACGTTTTTAAGATCATTTTTGTATGCCAGTTGAATGAGAACCTAGAGCAGCGGCCTCATTTAAATGAATTGGTGCAATGCTAGAAGGGTGACTCGATGAAAGATGGAAACAAATATGGGCACCATGAAAGTATTCCATCTATATCATTTCAAAGTCAAATTTTTGAGGGGCCAGATACAAACATAGAAACAGGTAAAATAACGAAGAATTACTTATCATATGTGGAACTTCTATGTGAAATATTATTGGATATTTGCTAAGCAAAAGATTGTTGTTTTCACTTATGCATTTCTTGAGAAATCTTTGTGCATGCTTGGCTATTCATGAACTTCTTTATTATCAGAGCTACGGCTAGCCAATATAAAGCAAGGGAGAAATGAAGATGCTATTGATGATGATGATCCCTGTACATTAGGGAGGCATTCATCAGACACAAGTTCATCCGGAGGAGCATTTACAAGGACCTTTCGAAAGGTATGTTTTTGCTAAGAGTTTTTTACTGTTTGTTGTAGGAAATTTAGATTACTGTCAAGTACATTGTTATAGAAATTAACGTTTTCATCAAATGGAACTGCAAAACAAAGCTTGGTCATAGATAGAAAGAGATACAATTCTTTGTATCCCTAAAAATGTTAGGAGCATAATTTTAAAAGATTGTAGTAACTGCATTACCACCTAGACTAAAGCACAAATAATAAACCTTGAATAAACTATCCAACAGATTCTACATATGGTTGGGGGTAGTTAGAGCATGGTGACAGTTTTAAGATTGTGACAAAAAAAACTAGAGTCTGTGCATAAAGGATAATGGCCTTGTCATGAAATAAAGAGGATAGTGAACAATATAGGTTATTGTACCGATGAGAAAGAGGTGAGAGTTTCTGTGACTCTTGAAAAATATGTATTGAAAATCCTAACAGACCCATGAGTGCATTGAGATTATGGTTTTAAATGAAAATCCATGGCATAACTATGAAAGACATGTATTGACATAGTAGATAATCAACATAACTTGTAGGTTCTTCAAAGATCATGGCAACTTATATGGAAAAGGTAAATGACTCTGTTGAAGAGTAAAATCAGAAGGAACCCTCTTGATAGACAATTGTCAATGATAGTGGCATAATGAGGATACTGTGCCATGAACCTTGAGGACAGTACATAAAGCATCTTTGTGTAGGCATTCATGTAATGATGATTAGAAGACCTCACAATTGTCGGGAAAAAACAATATTTATACTTTCTCTTAGTAAGATTGTTTTAATAGCAATCCTTCACGGTTTTGAATTCTAATAGTTCCTATTCACTGCTTTGTATAAAGGAACTAACTCAAGACCACCGACCAGATAGAGATGAAGAGAAAGCATGGATGAAACTATGGTTCTGTTATGAAATAGGGTGATGTGCCCAGAGTTAATGGTGAACTAGCAATATCTCGACCATTGGAAATGTATTATTTAAGAAATAGAATTTTTGAGAAGATGAACGCACCAGATATATGTGGTCTGCTACCAGAAGCACAAGGAAAAAATTATCATTCAACAGAAATTGTACCTGATGTACACTCATTAGCCTGGGTTATAGTAAATATTGCATTCAAAAGGGGAAGCACAGATAGTCTGGTAGTAGTTGTGCTTCCTCTAGATTCTGCTACTCATTCTGCTCGAGGATGCTTTCAGGATGGTTTGTACCTAGAGAGGGAACCAAATTTCAAAATTGACAAAGAAGAGAATGTGGTTAATTCACATTTAGATGCCATGAATTATCCTGAGGTGCCTAGGAGGAACAAACATATGATTTTAGCTGATATGCCAAACATGTTGATTCAAGGAAGAAAATAATGTTGTCATACCAGAATGGCTAAAAAATCACATCTAAAATTGACAGAGAGGCTTCAAGCACTTTTGGAGAACAACATCATGAAGCAGTTGAAAGAAAATGACAAGGCATACTATGAAGAGAGGTACAAGTTTGTATTTTCATCTTAATAACCAAAGGGTTGATTGGAGTGTTGAAGGCAAGAAACCCTTGCCAAGTTCGTTCCAACAGACCTTTTTCTCATCAATATTGATGGACAATGATAAACTATGTTATCTTGGTCATAAATAAGCTAGGCGATAGTGAGAAAGTATGACAATCATAACAGAGATATGATTTAAAAATAAATGATCACAAAAGCTAAAGGTTCATAAGACATAGAAGGCAGTCTTATGGATGACAAGAGTCAAAGATGCAGTGAAGCCTCATAGACCTGCTAGGGATAGCCATTGCAAATACAATCTACAGAAATGGCAAGCTTGCTAATGCTACAGATCAAAGGAGTGAAAGGAGAATACAAGGATTAAACATGGTCATGAATAAGGAAACACTGTATACTTCAAAATGATAGTCAACACATCAACAGAAACAAGTGAACATGTAAAAGAATGGAAATAGCATAGTAATAACATCACTAGAACTAAACTGATGTACTATAATTTAGATGATAAATTATATATCAATTAAATATGTTTAAAATATTTCAATTTAAATATCATATTAATTCACATAATATTATTAATTGAAAAATAAAATAAAAATTATAAATAATAATAATCTAAAAAATTGTTTTTAAACTAAAATTTGTAAATTTGGAGATTGATTAAAACATTTGCACTCTTTTGTATTTTATGAATAATTAAAAAATTATTTGATTGATCTTGACTTAACAATAAATCACAAATAATATGATCCAAAGATTAGATTAACTCTTTTAAATTTTATATTTTTAAAACAATTAATAATATATTACACTCAAAATAATGTAACTCTTTTTATTATTCACTTTTTTGTTAAAAAATCATCCACATTCAAATAAATTAAAAAAAAAAAAACCTTATAAAGTCATCAAGATTTACTTGACATTATGATTCTTAAGTCTACAAGAAATGACATTCAAACATTATTAGTGTTCTTTGTAGTGAAATATATTATTTGTTAGACATTTGAAGAAATCATTATTATTGAACTCAAAACATCTTTTTAAATCACCAAAAAGTTTCCAATTAACCTTTGAGCCATAAAAATTGAACCCATAGAAAAATGGAATCATCCTAAATATGAGCTAGATAGTATGGCCTCAAAGATCGATATAAAAATCTTGGCAGACATTTTTCTTGGAGAAAGATGTAGTGTTCAATGCATTATTAGTTCTTATAGTGGAGGCTTAGTAATTTAAAAGTGATTAAACTTTTTTCATTCAATCAATCAAATCATTAGGATTTTGTTGTATAAATTTATTTTGAACTAGACTATGAAAAAGGTTTGTTAACCAAAATATTTATGCATAATTTATTGGTGGTCTTGATTGGCATGGCCCATGCATTTGTAGCTTCCAATACAAGAGACTACAGGAGGTTTGAGGGATGCACCTACAGATTATCATCACCTGGTTTGGATAGTTGGCCATTAGGGTAGGAGATGTGGCCATTCTAAACATAGATCTTATTTGCCATAAAAAATGAACGCACAAAAATGGAATCATCCTAAATCAATGTGTAGTGATTCATTTTTAATAAGATCTATGTTTTTTCAATAGTTATTATTATAGCAAATAATATTTGAAATTAAAAATTAAAATTATGAGAAAAACTATAATTGTCACATTTAATTGTTTATTTTTTAAATGTATTTAAATAGAAAATATAACATACTCACTAAATCATTGTGTAGTGATTCATTCTTAATAAGATCTATGATGTTTTCACTAGTTATTAAATAATATTTGAAATAAAAAAAAAATTATCAGAAAACTATAATTGTCACATCAAATAAAAAGATAGTAAAGGTTCAAACTTAAAAGAACAAATATAAACATAAATATTATTTTTTAAACATACTTAAATAATAGAGATAACTTACTAGCTAAATCATTATTGTTTCACTTCTAGTTTGATTTATGAAATTCTTATTAGAAACCTTTAAAACATAAATAAAAATAGTAAAAATAAAACACACACAAAACTAGCAGTTTCATTGTCACATCAAATAAAAAGATAGTAAAGGTTCAAACTTAAAAGAACAAATATAAACATAAATATTATTTTTTAAACATACTTAAATAATAGAGATAACTTACTAGCTAAATCATTATCGTTTCACTTCTAGTTTGATTTATGAAATTCTTATTAGAAACCTTTAAAACATAAATAAAAATAGTTAAAATAAAACACACACAAAACTAGCAGTTCTGTGTAGAAAGATGCAATGATGACCTGATAGGTAGTGATGTACAGTGGAGGGATGGGAGATGTGGGCAATGAGTATGGGAGGCTTGATAGTTGTTGTTGGGAGTTTTAGAGAATTGGAAGAATGTAGGATGCAATAATGCACAAAGCAAAAGTGAATAATACCTAATGTAACGAAACATGAAATAAATAGCATAAAGTATTTTATTATGTTGCAACCATAACCAGAAAATGGAAGCCATAAATCAAACAAGATTGGTTTCCAGAGGCAGTCGGATGGGGAAGGACACAATAGAGGCCGAGATACACAGTAAAAATTGACAAAAACTCCATAATCTGCATGATTTTATTCTTATACCTTTTGTAGAATACAACAATATAAACGAATGCAGGCTAAAATAGAGAACAATAACAAGTAAATTTTATGATCTTTTTTCAACAATATGGCTTTGAAGAAAACCCCATCGAAAGCAATATCCAATGGAGCCTAAGAGAAACTGAAATAGCATTAACTATTTTATTCCATAACAAGCATAGGCTGAAACATATGAATTCTATTTGTATTTTACGTCAAAAATATACAAATGTCTACATTAAATATATAGAATAAAACACAACAAGATAAGTTGTCATTTCTAGCCTCTGATATGGGGTGATGGAGAGCCATGGACTATCACAAAACTACTGAACATACATATACAGTCTTGAAAAGTATGATCAAGGCTAGTATGAACTTTGATTATCACAATGAACATTGAGTATAGTGGGATATAGTTGCCATTTGACTATTGCAACTAATTTTGCAATAAGTTAATCACCATCACCATCATAGCTGGAGTATGGGATTGGAAAATAACAAAAAAATGTAAATCTTAATCTGGTAAAGGTGTAAATCAACAAATTTAAACAATTGTATAATGTACATACTACAAAATATACAATAGACATATAATGCAACATATGATATAATTAGAATTTAACCATACTTGTGCATGTGTTATATTGCAACAGGTGGGGAAAAAATGAGGAGTGGTCTACACTCTACCCCTTTGATGAATTATAGAAGGAATGTTTTGGCTAGTTACGAGTAAAAATGATATCATTGGAATCCACATTACATCTCCAGTATGATCTACAAAAACAAGGGAAAAGTGCATATATTAGTGCAATGGCCATCTACAATCCATAGATAAAATGTAAAGCAATAGTTGTGAAAGTTGACTATTTTATAAGATAAAAGTTACTTGGTGTATGTTGCTAAATGGACTGTCAACATAAGAAAGGAGCACCCGATTTCCACCCTACCATATTGGGCCATGAACCGTCATGCGCTCTCACCAAACCCCCAAGCAATGGAAAATAAAATACCGACCATTGGTATCAATGGTGGAAGCAATATCTAGGCTGATGCATACTTAACACAAGCTCTAAATTGAAATAACATAGCATGCACAAGAGAACCCTACGGAAAATAAATGAATCTAGGCTAAGATAGGGAACAACAACCAATAAATTTTATGATCCTATATGAATAGTATGGCTTTGAAAAGCGAAAGTACACACCGTTTTGAAGAGCAGCCCATTGAAAGCAATGTCCAGTGGACTGGAAGACAAAGTGGATTAACATTAACTATTTCACTCCATTCACAACCATATGCTATAACATATGAATTCCAATTGAATCTTAAGTCAGAAATAAATAGATGTGTACATAAAATAAATAAAGTAAAACACAAAAAAAAATGTAATATGGTAAACATCTGTATTGGAGACGAAATATGTAAACCAACAGATTTTAAGACTTCTATAATGTACATTATAAGGTATACAACACACATGTGATGCAAGCTTTGAAATGAGTTAAATTTAAGCATACTTGGGCATGCGACACATTCCTACAGCCACAAAAGGAAACAACAACTGGTGTGCACCCTGCCACTTTGATCAATAGTAGAAGGAAAAATTTGGCTAGTAATGAGTATAAATTAAATAATTGGAATCCACATTATGGCTTGAGTATCATCAGGAAGAATAAGAGAAAAGTGTAAATATTAGTGCAGTGGTCATCTTTAATTGATAGACAACATGTAAAGCAACAGATATGAAAGTTGATTATTTTATAACATACAATTTGCTATGAAATTGTAATGCAAGGAATGAAGTAAACAAAACTTAGACATACCTGTTGTATGTCACAGAATGGATAGTCAATATAAGAAATCAACATCCGATGTCCACCCTACCATATTGGGTCATGGAGCATCATGCGATCTCACCAAACCCCCAAGCAAAGAAAAATAAATTTCCTACCATTCAAATATATGGTGAAAGCAATGTCTAGGCCACTGCTTACTTAATGCAAGCTCCGAAGGCATCGAAAGCTACACATATAATGATTGTTTCTATAGAGTATGGTTGCAAACATGAAAGAATAATTGAAAATTTAGCATAGTAAAGACATATGATTGGTAGGCAACAAACCAATCAGAAAATGTGAAGACTTATAGAATCCATAACAAATTGTATGCAATGAAGGTGGAGTAGAAGAGTAGGAGCAAATAAAATGTAGGCATACCTTATGCAGGGAATGAAATGGAAGATTGAGAGAGTAAGGCAAGCCTTGTTTGCACCCTTCAAGATTATGGCATCAAGCGTCATGGATTATGACCAAGCCTCTAAGCAGAGTAGTTTTTATCTCTAGGAATTTAAACTATATGTCAATGCATGTATTTGGAATGTAAAATGTTGTCAAGGGAATATCATTTGGAACAAGGGATATTAGAATTTTATCACAACAAAGATGTATCATCACTACATGTTATAAATAGGATGGAGGTATACCTTTTGCAAAGTGTGGCACAAAATATGTGGACAATTGAAAATAATTCTCTTTTACAACCTGCCAATGTTATTAACCTGAGATCACTATTATCTTGTTAGAAGAATATATAGACTTGCAACATTTCTCACAAAGAATTTTGAGTGTAATTAGAAGAGAATAGATGGAAAGAATGTGATACAACCTTACCTTGTATAGAAGTACAATATAGTTTCAACTTGAACAACATGGGGCACTTGCAAGCATAAATTTATTAACAATTATAAACCTCTACAGGGACACCTGGAAATGTTCCCAATCTAAATTTTTTAGAATCTGAAAGTGATAGAAATAAATAATTCAAGTGCCATAGCTATGGAGGCAGGACGAATCCAGAAAAGTGCAAGAAGGCATTGAGAGAAAGTTGAAATTTAGATAATGGATGTTTCTTGCTAGGAAGAAGGGGAAAGGGGAAGCAACTGTTGAATAGGAACATCTTGTAATAATGTCAGTATAAGTTAATCTTTCAAAATGTTGGGGAAGCTATACTTGGATTGGAATGAACGGTCTTGTAAAAGAATTGAGACAAAGAGGAAAAGCAGAAGTGGCCTAGGTACCATGGAGATCAAAAATATTTCATGATGGTGGCTGTGCAGAAAATTATTGGAGACATTCCTCTTCTTTGATTCGAAGTGCATTGTATTTGTTGGAGTGCAACCTAGAATATCTGTCAAAAGAGAAAGGTGGATCTATGCGTATGCCCTGTACTGATTTAACATGATCTAGAAAGTTGTGAATGTTAATCCTTTCCTTTCTTTAGTTCCAATATCTATTTTAGCTTTCTCTAGTGTTAAGTCTTGAGAATTATGGATTGTGATAGCCTAGGCCATTGTCAATAGTAGTTGTCTTCAGCTGCCTCGTGTGATTGGGATAATGGGGATGAATTTTGGATTGTCCTCATCTCATGTTGGTCCAATGTAGTTCTGGAAGTCAACAACAACATATTCAGGCAGTTGAGGTAGTTTAGCACTGATGGCATATGTACAATAGCCTTCACCAAACCCAAGGATCCATTCACCAAGCCAACTGCCACCCAAAGATTTGTTGTCAACATTACCTGTTGGCTAATTGCAAGCAATAGTTCAACTTGAAGTTGTTCATCATTGAAATAACCAAGTGTATTTTGTTGGGAACATTTAGCAGCACTAATTGTAATAGGAACATTTAATTGTTGTAGAATTTTACTATTGTTCAAAGCAACCAAGGTATTAGTTGGGAATAAGTGGATAGCTTGATCAAAGTCTTGGTTTTGCTTAGATGCAAGCATGGATTTTGTTTGACTCATAAGAAGTTTCCAATCAGGTAGGTTTTCTTGGTAGTTTCTAATATTCATAAGGAGCTATGATTTAGATTGCCCATGCTGGCAGAAGATAGTGTCAAGCGTAACAAAAATATTGAAAGTGTGCCAAAGTGCCAATGCTATGGACCAAGAACTATAGGTAGGGTTGTCCATAATAGGGGGCAGTTGTGCCAAGTCTCTGACAAGTATAATAGAGACACCACCGAATGGCTGCAAATGTCTAGAAGGGAATGCTTGCTACAATCGCCTCTTTTTTTTAGTAGCAACTTGGGACCCAAGCAATTCATCTCATCAATTAGTATGTACTTAATATTTTTGAAGTCCTCTTGAAATACGGTCAATGGTTGTCCTTTCAATGGATTCATATCTTTTGTTAGTATGCGAAGAGTAGTATGTACTGTGGAGGCATGAACATTGTAAGCAGCAACACCCATTGGTGCCAAAACAAGCAAAGGGTTCATTTTTTGACTGGATGATCGGTTTAGTACCCTTCGTATCCTGTCAATCAATAATGAATTACCTGTGCTAGCAGTTCCTTGGATGATCATATGAAGCGGAGGATGAGGGCAACCCAAGGTGATGTTGTTGAATGATTCTCAAAGCAAGCTCCTATCTAGGAGATAGTTGATGAGAAAGGGATTGCGTTGCAAAGGAGGGGAGTGTGTCTTCAAGTGTATGTAATTTAGTTGTTGCAACAAATTTTTTAGCAATACTATGAAGATTCTCTGGAACATTGTGGCTGTCCTACCTATAATGCAGGTCAAAGTCTTGCTGACCCAAGAGCTATAGCTAGTCAAAGCAAAAATTGTTTGTCACACCAAGTTGAGAGAGAAACTCCCATTCATATTGTTTTGTATGTGGCGGGGACTGTCCACTATCAATATCACTAGCACTGCCCTTGTCAGTTGCAGGCTGGTCAACAAGTCTATTTACATGCCAAGCAACATAGCCGGTAGCATGGAGTAGCCTCCAATTTTTTGTAATGCTTTCTCTTGTAAGCCCTATGTCAGCCTCCACATTTTAAAAAGGATTGTAAAGCAATAATTCTGACCAACAAAATGTTTCATACGCATCACTTTGTTCGGGGGGGATGGTCTTGAAAAGCGAGTAAACAATGATGATAGTAGGTTGTGAGAGAGCATTCTAGGATAGGCCTTTGCGGTTTTTGCAATATGTATAGAGTCGCACAGAATGAATAAGGGATATTGCATCTATTTCAGGTGGTCTGTGCATGTAGGAATGAATATAAGCACTAGCAAGGCCATCACCATTGTCAACCATTTTCAACCGATGGAACATCTACCTACTAACATTCAAACACAAGAAATGTCGACTTGAGATGACAAGGGGCAACTTTTGCAACATATGGCATGGTTCTTGTGCACCAATGTCACGATCAACAACCAAATTCATCATGAAATTTTGGTATGCAAGTAATGCTTTATCCCCAAATGAATTTGTATTTGTAAACCTTTCCAAGATATTAATGTGGCTTTCAAATTTTCTCTTGGATTTTGATGCATACTTGGAAATGTAGTTTAGGACAATTTGTCTAGAAAATACTAGCTGGAAATCAACATTTTCTCGCCAAATTGCAAGCATCTCAAGGTTGCGGATATTAACACTGTCATCATTTCTTACTAGTTTGTATGATTTGTTTAATTGACTATCAATTGTCAATGTCGAAGATGGATGTGTATTTCATGGAGCTTTGTAGCGACATTGCAATTGTTGGCCTTTTTTCCTCAAGCAAGTGTATTGAGTGCACTTGGTATGCCTTTGAACCGTGTTTAACAACTGTTCATAGTCCACCATTAGATCCAATGAAGAAATTTGTGTAGTATTAAGCAAGCATGGGTCATCCAAGGTTGACTGATGGATCCCTAATATTACCTGCTCTAGGGCACGAGGGTTCCATGTTGAAACATAGTGATCAAAGAAATTTTTTTTCTTGTTCAAGTTCATGAGGATTGGACCAATCGAGCATGTCCATATTTGGGCCACCAGGGAGCCACAAGAAACCATGCACATGTGCTAACCCGCAATGTTGCCACTCATACCTATACCAATAGTCCTCTTTGTTGAAAGGTATCTCAATAACCTCTTCATGAAAAATAGTGAATCGTAGATGCATGTACAAGGCTATTATGTGTGGGTTTTGCACAATGTTCTATGTGAAGTGTGCTCAGGATTATGGTGAATCAAATTATGTTCTAGGTTTAATGACCTTATGCAAATCAAGCCATTTTGTATCTATAGAGCTCAAAGTGAATAAAAGGGTCGATGTACCAAGCTGGTGGATCATTCTTGCAAGCTCTTGTCAGTTCTTGGCCCAAAATGAGCGAGTTCCACTTAAGGATGCATGAAAGAAAACAAGTTGGTTTTCTATTTGCGTATTTGGTGTGTTTCAAAGCAATTACCGCAGAGCTAGAACTGACATTGGGATTCTTTCCTCCAAGTTTGTTTTCATAAAAATAGAAGCTGGTTGTTGGCTATGATGTCTCATTATTAAATTATAAATGTCATACCTGAATATGACATGCCCCCAAAATCTATTAGCACAATATCTCATCAAGTGCAAGGAATACTCATGTAAGTGAACTTGTACTATTCTTAATTGTAGCAGCATTGCCATGCCAGTTGGGAACAATGTTGGAAAAGCCATACTTAATAACCCTTCTGTATTATATTCATTGATAGGGCTAGAATCTATTTCAGGCCAAGGCAAGGTATTTTGAGTAGTTTCTTTAATTTTTAAGGCATCTCTAATTGCTTGCAATTCTCGAGGAGGTCTGGGCATCAATGGAATAAATGATGAGAAGTCTTGAAGGTTAGCCTCTTCATCAAGAACACTTTCTACAACTGCCATTGGTTCATTTGGGTCATGTGTTGGTTCTTCCATTATGTGCAAGAGATCAGAGATGTCAGTACTTCTAGGAGGCAACAAATTTAAAGCATCACAATCTATTGCAACATCACTAGAATATGGGTCATTCTCAATTTTATAAATTAAAGCAGCCATGACATTATGTTTGTCAACATAACAATCATAGTTTGTACCTTGCATGCCAATTCTTCACACAATGAAAACTTCAAGATCATGCAGCTAGTGCGGAAACAAAGGTGCAATGCAAGTAATGTCTTGTGGGAAGCTTATAGTGTGCCCACTATATTTGTATTGGCCTCCTCTGGCATGGGTTACTTGCAAAATGGGAGCAACTCTAGCTATAAGCATTTCTTCAACTTGAGTAAGCTTTGTAAGGACGGTTGTTTGTGGCCCTGGATCCATTTTATTTTCTAGGTTATACCTATGGACACCCTTTTTAGAAGCACAATGCAAGCAAACAATGGTAAAAGAAGATGGCCGAACTCTCATGCCAGCATAACTCTCATTGCAAGTAGAACAATTTTTCAAGTTAGAAAAAGCATCAATGCATTGGCCAAAGGATTGCATTGCTATGCGGAAGGGTTCACCAAACATGTTTCTTGAGCATGGGGTTGCTGAGGATGTGGTTGGGAAGGAATTCCTAGGAAGGGGTTCCAGCGGTGTACAACCAAGTATAGTGGGAGAAGTTTGATAAGGATGGGTGCGGCTCATTGGAAAACAAGAGGATGTTGAGGTGGAGTGATAGTCTGCAAATGCTACTAGTGAGCTTTCCTGTAATGGTGGGGTCCTTTGTTCAGTATGGGCCGCTAAGCCAACTGGGTTCATGGCAGTTCGCTTTTGGATGTACTTCATTTGTCGGTCTGCATAGATGCGGTCTTTGTGGCGTGCATGATAAAGTTGGTTTCTCTTGCACTTTTTTTCCTTTCTACGGTCTACACTTGATGTGGTGTTGAAACCTGAAGGACGTTGTAATTCCTATAGCAACAATATGCAACACAATAACATGGTTGCAAAAACCAAGTTACAAGGCAATGGCATAACTGTAGCAGTCAACCTATTTGAATATGTAAGAAAGTAGCAAAAGGAACAATAAAACCAGCATGCATACATAATTGTATGTATTCATATGCATTGTATTTAAAAGTGCTTACAAACTGGAAATAAAAAAACAAGAATGCAAGGACTTAATCTAATTGGGCTAGTGGCTAACTAAAAAGGGAATGCATCGATTGCATTACTAAATTTCTGTAGGTAGATGAATTACTAGCAACACCATGCATTGAGAAGAATTATTTTCAAGACAACATTTTTAGTGTTAAACCATGTTGCATATACGAGTAGTTTGTGAAGTATAATATGATACATAGTTTAATACTTAAATACTATTATGAAAAAGAAGTCTCCTCAATGCTATTAGGTCAAGCATCTCCATAGATTTGTGTCATGCCATCAAATACATGGAACAAATGTTGCTTATTATTGGAAATATACCACCTTTTATTCTAATGGTTACTTTTAAAGCCTAGAATGAATCATAACCAAGGAATTAGTATTGACATTATGCATTAGATGAAGAAATGCAAATTTTCTGATTGCAAATGCAAAACTATCATGGAAGGGAAGGGGAATTTAGAAAATTAAAAATCCACATGCAAAGAAAAAGTTTTTACTATGTCACTTATTGAAAATAACCAAAATAAACATATATGGTAATGTGTCTACAAATGTATATATGCATATCCAATCTTTGTTCAATGCAAAGTGTCATGAATGGAAAGTATGATGCACTATTGAAGCAAGATTGTAGTGGTGTTTCTGCCTATTGTTCTGCATCATCCCTTCCTTCATGACACTATCCATTGAAAATAAGTTGATATTTTTCATTGAACATGCATATGCACATATAAATATATATATATACATATAGTAAAACAAAGCCAAGCAATAATGCAATTAATCAATAGCTAGGCAATGCAAAATGAAATAGACCAAAGAAATACTCACTGTCCACTGCACAATTTTTACTAAGACATCACAATCAGCAATATAAATCGGATGCATATCAAGCGATCTATTAGCTGTAAAATATTGATTATTGTAGATGAGTAAAAAAAATTGGAAATTACAAAACTGCACATTCACAAATACTTTTTCCAATAGTTATCCATCAACAAGAACCCAAGCATGTGCATATGTAAATGCATTTGCAAATGTACCTATACATATGAAACATTTTCAATGGAGAGTGAAACCAATGGAAAGTGCAATCAACACTTTAAGGAGGACTATAACACATTTTCTTCCAGGATTATGCATTATAGCTTCATTCATTCACAAGGCCATCCATAAAAGCTCAATGTTTTATATTGCACATGCATATATACATACAAATGTACATATAGAAATATTGCAATGAACATAAAACATGCTTGTAAGCACCAAAGAAAAAGAAAAGAAGATCTACTATCCATCCTACCATATTGGTAATACAATCTTATCAGTGAACATTTCTATGTAGAAATAGATATACATGTGGATTGCAAAATAAGAGAACAAGGCCTGCTCTCCACCCTACCATATTGGGTCATGAAGCCCCATGGGCTCTCACCAAACCCCAGAGAAAGAATATAGATTTTCGATTACATTCATCAATGGTGAAATAAATCCTTCTATTCACACATACCATACATCTAATAGTTGCAATAATTCCATTTGAGAGCATTCAAGAATTAATCAACAATGAATAGAAAATTTGAAATGGAAAAGAAGAAAAGAAGGCATGTTCTCCACCCTCCCATATTTGGTCATGAAGCTCCATCGGCTCTAACGGAACCCCTGAGCAAGAGTATAGATTTTCCATCAGTTCTATCTATGGTGGAAGCTATCTTTGTCATGACACTATGAACAGCTCCTTTTGTGGGCCTTTAACAAAAAAAAACCTAAAAGTTATGCTTGACAACAATGCAGACAAATGAAATTCAACGTCATTGATTGGATGCATATAGAGGGACTTGTTGTTTGGAAACATTGTTTCCTTGATGTCTTTTGTTTTATGGCCATGGTTGGAATCTAGTAAAATAGTTAATGTTATTCACTCCATGTATTTTTTCCACCTAAAGTTAGAGAAGAACACCCAACAATTCCTTAGTGAAATTTGCAAATAATTTCAGTATCTCTACTCACTTCATGACGGTCCATGACCCAATATAGCAGGGTGGAGAGCAGGCATTATTGAGTTTTATTTTATAGTTTACATGTACAGATTGCTATCCGTCTCAGATAGCATTTACAAAAATAATCAAATGTTTTAGGTTGTGGTTAGAATCTACTAAAATAGTTTAGCTTATATACTTTATCTTAGCTTGCATCAAACATTGTTGCTAGTACACATAGACCATACAATAGTAAATGTTCATGCGAAGAGGACAAGCTTTTGTTACGGTGCAAGTCCAACCACCTACTGTTAAATTTTTTTGTGAAGTTGACATCAACATATTTTATTTTTTTACATGGGGAAATGAATTGAAGAGGAATAGAAAAGTATTGGCAATGGCACTAATAATAAGATTGATGCACAATGTATGTGCCATATGTACACAAATATCTATCTATGCAAAGGAAGTACACACCTGTGGATTCAACCAGAACTCTTTTGAATATTACTTCACTTGTGCTTCGTAGGTTGTTGTAAGTTGTATTGCTTCACCTCTTATAACAAACTGTTGATTATCACAAAGTATGATAGGTTCCTATTGACAAAAGACTATTTTTTTTTTGAAGAACAAATATTATTTTATCTATTGTCAACATCTTATGCCTATGTTTTTGCAAGGATATGTTATTGTACTTTTCTTTGGTGTTTCTCTCTGCCTTGCTTTGTGCTAAAACAAATATTGTTTGATTTATTCCATCCATTTTGTTGATATACTTGCGATGCAGCAAAATAATTAATTTTATACAGGTTACATCTCATTGCATTAGGTATTGTTGATTGTTGTTCTTTGCATTGGAACAAAATACTCAATCTTATACGCTTTTTGTTACCTCGCATTGGGGATTTTTTATTATAGTTTTGTTGCTTATGCTATATTATTTCATTTTGCAGAAGGTGTTGTTCTACAGGCTATATTCTTTCAATTTTTGAGTAGCTTGTGTCCAGAAAGGAGTGTCTTTTGTACAGGTTTGTTACTGTCAACTTTTAATGAGTTTCTCTTCAATATTTTTGTTTTTGTGGGTACGTTTCCAAGAGAATAATATATACATCTATATATATATACATGAATATATATACATACATACATATATATACACATAAATGTATACGTGCACACACACATACACATGTATACACACACACACACACACATATATACATTATTTCAATTTCCATGAATACTTTGTATGCAAAAGGCTTCACTGTTTGCTTTAAACAATATTATTTCACTAATTTTTACCATCTTCTGGCTATTCTAATTTTCAAAACATGTTGTAAAGAACAAAATATATTGTCAATGAGAACGACTATTATTTGGTTTAAGGTTCACACTTTGTGTCTATGGTTTTGCATGCATTTTTCTTGCTATCATCTTTCTTGTGTTCCATGGCTTTCTCCATTTTAGGTGGTCTCACAACTTAAAAATAACTACTTTCTCTATATACTGGTTTATGAACAAAAGCTCATCCGAAGTAAATAGTGACAAACACATAAAAAAATATGCTTGTTTCTGTTCGAAGGCTTTTAGTAGATTGGAACAATATAGTCGTATGAACAACAATTTATGGAAAATAAAACAATCTAGCAAGGATAGTCACAAAAATTTCACAGCCGATGAATGCACTTGAACCTTCACACAATCTTTCCCTCTTCACTGACAGCCACATTGAAGAACAATATAAAGGTAGACAATGACACCTAACAATGCATTTTTTGGAAACTACACACTCGTGCATGTAGCATAGAATATCTTCATAGAGATATGTGTACATATATATGTGTATTATGTATTTTTGTATCTAAGTATCTATGTCTAGGGATCAAAGATACTTTCCAAGTCTTTTTTGCTACTACTTTGCAATCTCTAATGTTATTTCCATGTTGGATATGGATGTCATATGGTACCTCACTATAATGTTTGTTATGCATGCCATACAACTAAATCCAGAAACAACCACTCAAGAATACTTTATTAAGAATACCCTAAACTGTTCTAGTAGTTTTGTGAGTTTTAAATGCAAAGTATTATTGTAGTGATTGCCAATGTTTGCAGCAGATATAGGAGACCTCTGTGAGATTGTTTCATTTATGGTGACCAGTGTGTGGCACACTAATCTGCATAGCAGGTGGCTACTGCATTATAACTCGAGCTAGCATATTTTTTCAACATCACATACATACACTCATAAATTTTCAGCAAGGCATCCTTTCTTGTTATTCTATTGCTATACCTGAAATGAGAGCCATGAGTGATGAGGGTAAGCTTATGTGAAAATGCAAGGTGGATCAAGCCTTGTGCAACTTGTGCAAGGGAATTGCAAGTAATTTTGTGTTTTTTCAATGGAAAGATGGATGCAAATGCAAAAGGAAAGTGTCACCTCTGATAATATTTTTCCCATTTTTGTTCAGGAAACTTAGCAAGAAGATGTGTTTGAACCAAATGGGAAGAGATGCATGTCAAAAGAACCCTTCAAGAGTGTTCTTGATTTGCAGTTCACGCACTGTACCACACCAAATTACTTGATTTTCCACAATCTACTGTTCATTGTTTCAAATATCTTGCCTAATCAATCATTTTTTGTTTTGCCTACATCATTTTGCATGGATCTAATATTGTGATTTTTTGTTGGGTTTCATATATATATATACATGTTTGTATATATATATATGCATGTATATATATGTGTGTATATATACATTCATAAGCTCAATAATTTTTTTCCAATGCACCAATACTCACGAAACACAAAGAGGCAAGTGGGATATACACTGCTCGGAATCTCCACCTAGCCCATCGGTCTAGGCTAGTAGGCCTAGGCATGCGTTGTTGTGCAAAAGGTGGCAGGCATTTTTCACAATGATACAGGGGTCTGGCCAAATGACAGAAGAATACAAGAGGCCAATGAGATTTCATTAGCATTGATTATTGTATGGTTTCCATGTAGTGGTGATGGTGCAAGCAACATCTATTTTAATGTACATATATATATATATATATATATATACATATATATATATATGTATATATATATATATATATATATATATGTATATATATGTGTGTGTGTGTATATATATGCACATATACATATATGTGTATATATATGCACATATACATATATGTGTATATATATGCACATATACATATATGTATGTATATATATGCACATATATGTGTCACCGCTACATGGATATCATAAATAAATGACTTGTGTGAATGGCTGGAAAATAGTTAATGTGTTGTGTTTTTTGGTGAATACAAGATGCCAGTGAGATGTCATTAGCATTGATTGTTGTATGGTTTCTATGTAGTGGTGATGGTGCAAGCAATATCTATTTTAATGTACATATATATATGTATGTATATATATATGCACATATACATATATCTGCGTATATATATGCACATATACATGTTGCCGCTACATGGATATCATAAATCAATGACTTGTGTGAAATGTTGGAAAATAGTTAATGTGTTATGTTTTTGGTGAATCACCCAATCTAGGTTATGGTTGAAACGAATATTGATTCATTTAGGGTTGGCATTTTCCGTGGTGAAGGTTTTGAGTGAGTATGTTACTGGGAGCTTTCTACGTTTTGTGGGTTTTGTATGCGAGGCACTATTGGAAGCCATTTTTTTGTTTAGGTGCAAGTGTGTTAACCGGCGTAGGGATTTCTGTGAATTTGGTACTCTACGTTACATTGCATTGACCATTGTTTATAATTGATCTCTTGCTTAATCTATATCATTCCATAGAGGACGCTAGGAAAATAGAGTGGTTTTATGGGAGGCTAGCGAAATGTAATCAACATTGATTGTTGTATGTTTTTCGTGTAGTGGAGAGCATGCAAGTATCATCTATTTTTTAAGTCTACAGGGAACAAAATGAATGTTTGTGCAGCTATCGATAACATATTTTATAGTCTCATTTCCTAGGTTTATGGTCTCGATGTTTTGGCTATGTTTCCAAGATTCGAGGAAGAATGCATACTAGAAACAACCAGTAAGCATCGGTCTATTTGAAACAAGCAGGAGAAGCTTCTTGCCAGTAAGACCATTTTTCACATTCTTTCATTTGTGGTTTGCAGTTCTTTGAACCCTATCTTGTCTAATTTGCAACAAGGCACTATTAATTACCTCAAATTTTGATAAGCTAAATAAACAAGTATAGTTTTTCGGTATGATTGGCCTTATTAACTTTACACAAGCTGTTGTTGAGAACCCTACATTGTATGAATTTTTTGATAGGGTTTTGTTGAGGCACAAGTAAATTTCAACTCCGGTTTATTTCCATGACTCTTTGTTGGTTTGGATTTATGACTTCTGTTTGGTGGTTACGTTTCAAATCCAATATAATTGCCCATGTTATGCAGTTTTTTTTCATTGCTCTTTTGTATCTTGTGGCATACAGTCTCATCCTAAAAAGAGTTGTTGTTGACAAGTCTTTCAATTTCACTTAAGGTGCTATATTTGCTAGCTTTTTTTTTGTGGTTATAGTTGCAATGGAATAAAATAGTTAATCCTATACACCCATTACGAATTCTTGATTGTTGTTCACTTGCTTTAGCTACATGGTTTAATTCTCAAGAAGCTACTGTTTAGAAGGCTCTATTGTCTTAATCTTCAATGACATTCCATTGAGAGAACATTCTAAAGTTAGTAAAGCAAATAAACAATCTATGCCATTTACAAAAAGGAATTGTTTACTGCAGGTCTATAATCCCATATTATAACCAAAGAGAGAGGATGATAGCCAAAAACACCTTGCAAAGTACAATAAGGACAACATCCTCTTGGCCAACCATTAGCCCTCTAAATAACAACTTTTCCAGTGTCGTAGGGGAAGGCCGCAAAGATGTGCAGAGCACGCTAGGAAGCTATAGAATAGCTGTCAACAATTCCTTGTAGAAAAAAACATAAACATTATAGCAGTACAAGGATGAACAAAAAGTGGGACACTCCAACCAAACAACCATGATTTCAACAAATACACATAAGCTAAATTTTCAACCCATCACCATTCAATACATACGACAACAATCAATAAGTTTATAATTACCACTGGACAGTGCGTGGGAAATAATGCAACAAAAAAAAATCTATATGCAACTCCAGTAAAAAGAAAGACACATAAATAGGTAAACAATGGATTCTCCCAAACACCGAGGAAAGAAATACATTAAATCCACATAATTATATGTCAAATATAAACAAGCCACACTATACACTAGCAAGGCTCCAAGTGTAAGTAAAGGATGTTTGTAGTTTACTCCATGCACATGGAAAAGAAGCAATGTACATGATAGGAACAAAGAATAAACAAGGAACAAACTTACAAGATTTGGGCCTAACAATTGTTGGGAAGCCTTAGGAGAGCTAGAGTCAACAACCATTACTGGAGCTGCTATTTGTAAAAGACAGAGCTCCAACAACAATGGTTGGCCACAAGTTCTATTGCGAAAAGAATACAATAGGAAAATATTCAATTAAACCATCAAAAGCTAATTTAACGCCCTTTTAACACCCTGGGGAATGAAACAAATGTTTGGCTAATTTTTAATAAGGAATTTTTTGGTGTCGTTATATTTCCATACCTAGTATGAGGGCCAAGACGGATGACAAAAAGCTTCTGTGGGGCTGCAAGCTAGATCAAGCTTTGTGCAGCTTTTGCGTAGGTGGGTAGAGGGTATTTTGTCTTCTTTTGCAAAGGCAGATGGTTCAAAATGCAAAAGAAAAGTGTCCTCTATGATAATATTGTGCCCCCTTTTTTTGTTTGTAGGAAAGTTAGTGAGAAAATGGGCTATAATTCCAGAGGGAATTTTTGTTAGCCTCCCAATTTTTTTTTGTCTCCCAATGGCTATGGGAAGTTGGCGTCCATAGTTGTTGGTTGATTTCGGATATAGCATTGCACAGTTCAAAATTAACTTTTATGTGCTTTGTATCTAGCACCAATCATGATAATAAAAGCAACCGTTCAACAGCTAATGAAACTTTAAATTTTTTTCCCAATGCATTCTTTCATTTTTTGACAAAGCTATGTTAAGAAATCAATATATTTTAACTTTTGTTTCCCACTCCCAATCTTTATGGCTTCTTTTTTTATTAATTGATCAATATATATATATGTATCTATATATATATACACATATGCATATATATATATATATATATATATATATATATATATATATATGTATATCTACTATACATATATATATGTATATGTACTATACATATATATATACACATATGTACTACATATATATATATGTAGACACATGAAATTAGCATTATACACTTAGTTCTTATTCATCCACTCATTAAATAAATCAAACGCATCAAATCCATTCACCAGGTAAATCAGGTCTTTATTCCTAAGGTTATCCATTTAAATTAAATAAATCAATTTTGTTTAATTTACCTATCACATCAACTTTTTAATTAAATAAGCCAAACTTTATTTAATTGGAATCCAAATGCATATTCCATCCCTTTTTGATTTAAATAAATCAAGATATCAAGTCAAATAAGTCAAAATCAACTAATCATCACCTAAGCTAATCTAATCCTAATTTACCTAGCCTAACCACCCATCACATCCTCTAGCTTTTCCCACTTGCACCAATAAATCATTTTAATTCATTTATAAAATGAGCATTTTCCATCAACATAGCATCTTTGAGGAATATTCCCTCAAGTTTGAATTCAAAAACAAGTGGACATGTACATCCAACAAAGCATTTATGAGCTCTTACATGTCTCTTACATGTCCCTTGCACAAGTCAAACTCAACATTTACTCTCAAATTCAAATTTGAAATCTCCCTCTCTTTGGCACATTGACCAAAATGTGCTCATTCCTCATCCTATCACAAGTTGACAAGTGGCCTCTTTTCATTAGCTTGTTTTTAGTCACACATTGCTCTCTCATAAGCATTCTTTCAGCTTGAGAATCTTTAAATAGAGACCATCTCCATTGATCAAATCCTCCACAACTCCACAATCTCAAGCACAAATGCACCATTGTCATTTGAATCCATATCATCTTAGCATTCCATATCATTCTTCATATCATATTCATAGCATTTTCATCATGGAGCTTAGCAAAGGATTGGGAAAGGGCTATTTTCCACAATAGCACCAATCCACTATGGGATAGGATTTATTTCATGTTTTACATGCCTTAGTTTGTCTTGTAATTTGTTTGCAATTTAAAGCATGATTTATTATCTCATAGGAGCACTATGGTATTTGCATAGTTTGAACTAACATGTTAATGTGTTTTGAGGTTTGAGCTATTTTGCAGATTTGTGGTGCTCACATATGGCGCTAGAAGGAGCGCCAAGCTTTGTGAAACCTTGCTTTCACATTGTATCATTTGAATTACTATTTTATATCAGCTTGGCTTTGTGCATTAAATAAGATTCAAAATTGTATTGTTTTAGCATAATCTGTTTCATTTGCATAGCGTACATTTAATTGCTAGTTCTCCTAAAAAATAATCTTTTTGAGATCATCTTTGTATTAGAAAATTGTTTTTATATTACATCATTGACTTCTGCTTTTGCAGCAGCTGTGCTTTTTTTGTTCTATGAATATATTATGCTTTACAATGTTTGTTCCAAAAGCAGGATGCATGGCTAGTTTTTCACTCATTTTTTTTTTTGGCGCATTCATTAGAAAAGCACGATGCATAGCTAGTTTTTTAGCAAAGATCTGATGAATTATCTCTGGCGTAAGGTTGAAAATCATTTTTCTAGTACGACTGCTAGTCATTGGTCAGACATTTGAAGGAATTACACTTTCTAATCTAAGTTCTCTACTTTGCTTTCCCATTGAAGATATGAACTTTCCCTTGCCCTTCCAACTGCTAGGAACCACATCATAGAACCCAAAGCGTATAGCATTGGCAAGAAGGAAAACGTATGCATCTAGAACAAAGAACTTATTTTTTTATTTCCTCATCTCTTCGTATTCAGCTTCAGGAGCCTCTCCTTCCCCTTCAGAATTAGATGATGATTACAGTCCACCAGAAGATGACCCACTGGATTGTTGATGCATGTACTGTCCTATTTTCATAGACACTTGATTGGAAGCCTCAGTTTTTTGCTTTAATCTCATTTTAAAATACTCACTCCAACCTATTGTGTCTTATTATTTGTTGCAATTGAGGATACCTGAATTTCCTTAGTTGGAATCATTGAGTTTTTGTTTATAAGTCAAATGAGAAGTCCACCCACTGTGTCTAATCCAAGTGGCAGGGGCATCAAATCCAACTTTCTCTCAACAAGTTAAGAGAGTCATACCCACCTGCAAGATATAATGAATTCAAGGATGTCGCTACCGGCTCAACTTGAAGCACTTGCGTATTATCTGGACTAGTCCCTTGTATCCTAAAAAGTGTTCTAAGGCTGCTGCACGTAGGTTGTGGAATACGGCTGGGCACCTGCCAAATACATTTGCTTGAAAGTTTCTAAATCCTTTTAAATCTTCGTACACATCCTGCAACCAATGCATTCTGGAAAAGAACAATAGAAACCAGTTTTACACCTGCCAATTGCATCAGATTAGAATTTTTTTTTTTAATCATGATAAATGCGTACCATTTCTTACATTATTTACAACTTGATTGCAAATTTATGGACAACAGGAATATTATATGATAACTTTTGGTATTTAAAAGTAGAGCGTGCAAGGCACACGGTCCACGGAGGTTGCATGATCCACGAAGCTGGTAGCTGATTTTAAGTTATTAAATGTGCCTTCCTTCAAGTAGATTTGAATTTTATAGGAGCCGTGTATGAGAAGAGCTATGAGTTTGCGCCTGTGATGTGAGATTCCAATAATGTTAGTGAAGAGCATAAAAGGGGGAGGACATCAACAACCTGAAGTGACAAGTTTGACTTATCACTCAATGCATCTCACAACTTGACTTTGAATAATTTGCTAAAAGTAGAATGGTTAAGACTTTGATAAGTTTCAAACTTTGTTTACTTAAAGCATTTCATTGAAATTCATTATCTTTATTTAGTGGGTGAGACAAATATGAAGAGCTTTTTTGTAGACCATTGGTAGTTGGGTACATAAATAGTGTTGGGAATTTCTATACGTAAGTTGGACGTTTATGGAGTAGATCCAAAATGTAGGCCCATGCTTCCCAAATATAGGCATTATTATCTCATTAATGTGGCATTAAAAATCAAAACCTTAGATTGTAAGTAGCCCATGTTCTATTTATTATGACAACTGGAATGCATGGAAGTTTTGTAGCTCAGCTATCGAGGTTATAAGATTTAATATGGAGTGTGACTATGTATAAAAATGATTTGAGTATGAGTATTGTAGGTTTCCTTTAGAAAACAATATTTTTTGAAACAAGAAAATCATAAAAGCAGCCTTGAGTTTGTTTAGAACAATTCTATTCATAAGCTGAAAGTGGATTTAGAAGGAAAATGCTTTATAAGTTATTTTTAATAACTAAGTGAACTATTCTCCTTTTTATCTCTCAAACACTTGTTTCTAAGAATAGTTTTCTTCTTTGACAAAATTTGGAAATTCATTATACTTGAAACTATATTCATCATATGAAGTTATTATTGATGAATCTTATTTGTCATGATGATGTTTGTAGGTGAAGGTTGATGTCGAAATCAAGCATTGGAGTCAAGGAAAGACAAAAGCAAGATTGGAGTAAGAGAATTAAGCATGAAATTTTGAAATTGACAAAAGCATTTTTTAATGCTTGTTACGATAATCTAGAGCTTCCATTTTGTGCTTTATTTTTCTATTTCAAATCAACTCACACCTCTTTTTGGGCTCTTAAAAGGAACATTTCAATTTTCGTGACAAAGGGGCTTAAAATGAATCTGAGAACAAATCCACTAGATTTTATTTAAGGATAAACAAATTGAACAAGCAAACTTCACATTTGATTTTTGGTGCTTAAAACGAACTCATCATTGCTTTGTGGATTTAAAGCAAACATGTTTTTTTTATGCTTTGTAATCTTTTATGCAAAATAATCTCATCCAAAAAGGTGTATGCGCTTCACAGTGAACTTGAGAATCAAAAGTCTTTTTGGTGACATTAAGTTGCATAAAATATTGCCTCCACACTTCATTTTTGGGAACTAAAATTGGACAAAATCTTGTGCGAGTGTGAGTGAGCTTATTGCATGTGTTTTCCCTTTGTTTCTAAACAAGGGTCAATCGAACTATGAATAAGTTTATTCGCTTTTGTTTATCTTAGAGGGCCTACCTTGGGGAAAAATTACTCACCCAAGGGAACGACTCAATTGGTAACACTCTAAATCCAAGAGTATTTCTAGCCGGGATATAAATGTGGGTATTGGAGTAAACGCCAATATCACGCGGTTGATTCCGATGAGATGTATTTGAAAGGGGACTCTCACCATATGGCTCAATCTCCACGAACGGAAAGTCTGAACTAAAGCCTTTGTTTGTAGTGACCAACTGATCCATTCAACAAGTTTATCAAAGTGGTGCATTGGAACTTAGATTCCAAGAAGTTACTTGCCATGTCCGATCTTGGTTAAAGTATAGAGGTTAAGACTTCATTCTTAACATACCTTTATATTTTCTCTTTGGTTGCAGGTAAAATCATCTCTTCTACTATGAAGGGCATGAAGCAAGCCCACCAAGAAAAATGTACCAATTGAGCTAGGATGTTATATTGCTTGTGAGTCAGTTTGAAAGTATAGTGCTTGTATCCAAAACATCGAAACCAACATTCAACGAATCATGAAAATTGCAAACCCTTTAGGAGAGGCAAATATCTTTGAACAAATTCACATGTTATTGCTTTCCCTTCGGATTCGTATCCTTAGAGGCTTCTAAACATTTGGATTTCATCTCAATTTGCTCCTACTAAGGTCAACAATAGGTAACTCTTGCATCAAATTTCCTTGGTCTCCGCATAATACACTTTGCGGGATAAGGGGAAAGTTAAGACATTAGACATCTAGATTAAAAATATAATCAAGAGTGTGTTTGTGGTAAAAAGAATCCATTAAGCAAAGATTAAATCAATTGGACCCCACATATGTGCTTGGCATCTTTTGGTCATATGGTTTTCATGCAAACATTGGTCTTTTAATTTTGAATTACACTTAGAGAAAGGCATGTTCTTCACTATCTTGGTCTAGTAAACAAGTCCTTCCTAGGTTCTTTTAGGATCATATCAAACATTTGACCCATCCCAAACACTTATCAAAGTCCATCCCACCAAACAACTTTATGGCTTTGGAAACATCACTATCTAGACTTGGGTACATCCTTAAATCAAATCAAAATCACCTTGTTTAGTTAGGTATATGGGAATGCATCCTTTCTCATACCTCTAATTAAATCAACAATCCTTTGAACAAGTTCATCCTAAGATAACATCTTACATCTTAGGGTTTACAAGTTCATTGCCCAAATTAAACCAATAAAAATCAAGCCCTAAGTCTAGCATTGATTCAAAGTTCCTAAACGTTCAACACACATATCATTTACACCTTTCATCCTTCATCTCGTCATTAGTCCTAAGAACCTTAGAGGTCACTTTTGCAACAAAGTCAAAACACAAGTAGAACATGGAATACAAACTTGATCCATACATCATGAGTAATCCAAATCAATTGAACTTTCGAAGCCTTACAATGCCAATTGATTATCGAAACTCGCACTTATACAATCCATACATGGGATCATTACCTTCTACAAATGTCAATGGCACAACAAGTGTGAGTATGCCCAAATAAAAAATTGGAACACATTTGGGTATGTGCAGGATCATGATGGGCCAAAAAGTGGCAATATTATGGGTATTTGTAGGGTATGTGGCTGATGACTTTTTTTAAACCCAAAATTGATGAAATAAAAAGGGTTTTTAGAGGAGATTCTTAGCTTTCCACCAATATAAATTATTCTTTAATTTTAATTTAATAAATTATTATTATTTATTTTCTATTAGAATTACGACTAAAGTCCTAATCCATAGGCTAATTGAAAAACATCTATAACTTCCAAACGGTATAACATTTTTTGAATCCAAAACATGCATCACATTCTATGCTTCACATACTATAGGATTAAAAAAAGAAAAATTAAATTTCATGAAGTTTTGACCAAGTTAAGGTGGTTAGACATACGAGTTTTTATATTTTTTAAAAGTTGTAATAAAAAATCATAATTAATTATTTACTTGGAAAAAAATTATAAAAAAATATGCATCACATCCGGACATGAGTACTCTACTTATATATAAAATCTTATAAAATAATATTGTCATTTTATTATGGTTAGGGTGGTCAGACAGAGACCTACTTCTTATTTTTTCCCTGAAATTTAAGTACTACTGCATTGAAATTTCAAATTTTCACCAAATAGATTTTATTTATTTTAAAATAAACCTAGTAGTTTAGAAACTACAGTCAATTTTCTACAAATTTTATTCTTACATATTTTTGAAATAATATAGATAACTTATTCAAATTTTTATGTCAAGTTGCCTAACTCTGATTTTTTTGAATTTTTTGCCACTTAAGGGCCTATTTTTTCCATGATGATCCTGCACATACCCATTTCCCAATGGTAGATCTAAGCCCAAACCTACAAATCCACCAACTGAATAATCAATGCATAAGCCTTCAAATGAACAATGTCATCCCACCAAATCCATACATGCCAAATGAGAATGTACCAAGTACAAGTTTTCCAAACATGAATCCAGCAAACTTTGGGATGGATACATTTGCAAATCATACGAATATCCCAAACATCAACAATGGTCAATTTCAACGTATCATGCCAAATCTAAACATCATCCCAAATCAGACCATTTTCCAAAATCAATTTGTCCATGATCCCATTCAAAAACCACAAGTATGCATCCCAAATCTACTTGAACAAAAACCAAATCAACTATATCAAGGGAGTCAAGATCGAAATCAAAATGAAATTTGGCAAGATAAAATTGCTACACTTACCAAAATAGTTGAGTCATTGTGCCAAGAGACATCTCCACCACCATTACCCATATCAACATCATTCCTTGGTTTAGGGCTTCAACATTTACCTAGAACCAATCACTCCATCCAAATCAATCCACCTAACACCAATCAAGCCATCACATTAAATCCTTTGAATATACCATCGACATCGCACCAATAGATGGTATCTAATCAAATGACAACATCAATCCTAATAAATCAAAATATAGTCTCCCAAGGATCTATCACCTTAGTCATTCTGACCATTCCTATCACCTCGATCACTCCAACCACCACTCTCACACCCATCATATCTCAAACCGTCACGATCACTCCAAGCATATCTCAACCACTTGTCACCGAATCCAACAAAATTCTGAAACCACCACCACTACCACCTAAACCAAATGCAACAAGACAATATAACATTGTGCTAGAAGCTCACCATGCCTACCAAAAGGCCATCCAACAATATCTAGCCATGCAACAAACAAGACAAGCTCAACAAGTGCAACAAGCCTCTCAAGCTGCCCAAGCCTCTCCAGCTACCCAAGAAACACAAGCACACACATAAAAAATGATAACTATTGGGGATAACGATGAACATTCAACCACTAGTGATAGCATTGACAATCTCCCCACCACAATTTTTGAAAGCGATGATCAAGATCTATTCATCAAAGGGCACATTGAAGATGTTTCTATCTCTTCTAAAGATCAAATCATCATAGATCAAGAGTCACTTTTCAATCATGATCAAAATCCACCAATAATACTCGACAATGATCCAATTCAAGAAATATCAACATCACTTGACTCTATGGTTGAATACATTCACAATCTCCCCACCACAATTTTTGAAAACAATGTTCAAGATCTCTCAATTAAGGAGCAAATTGAAGATGTTTCTACCCCATCTAATGATCAACTCAACATACATCAAGAGTGACTTTTTAGTGATCTATTTCAAGGAGTGTTAGGATTATTTGATCCTATTGACATAATTCACAATCCGTTCACCTATGATCATGTTGAAAATGTCTCTACATCACCTTATGAGTTAGAGGACATATCTCAAGAATTTATTCCAAAGCATGATCAAAATCCTTCACCAAAGTCTAGCAATAGTCCTTTCCAAGACATATTGACATCTTTCGACCTCATGGTTACAGATACTGAAGGAACCCTAAACTCGACACTTGAGGATATGAACCACTTACCATGTCTAATGACAACATCCAAGAACTCTTTGTAAGCAATTTGTCCTTTGAAACTAACCCATGTCAAGAACTTGATCCAAAGCATGTCAAAAAAAACTCTGAAATAATTCAAGATCAAGAATGTATCTGCAAGGTACTACAATGATCTAATGGACACTCTCCTATCTATACAAAATGTACATATTCCTCCATCTACCCATGAGATGTTTTCTATGGATAGACACGTAGATGATCTTAATTCAGAACATGATCCCTTTACTCCTGACATTGTTACACAAAAAGAGTAGGTTATTGATTCCTACAATCGAAAAGAGTTGTCAAAAATAGTATCAGATATATCACAAATTCAAACTAAGAACATCATCTATGAAGATATCCAACATTATCTACTCAAGGAAACATGTCAGATAGAATAGGATATTCCAGAGTTAGCAGAGCAACAAATTGAAATAACATCATCTACAGTGGTCATTTATCAGAGAACACATTCTAAACAGGAACCCTCATAACAAGCGAAATCAAAGCATGAAGGTACTACTTCCATAATACAGGGGGCAACTTCGTCTCAAGCAAATGTCAACATAGGGAGCATGAAGAATCCTTATGATGAAACTGATGCCAATACTACAACTAGTCACATCATGAATCTTCATCCACCCATCACCCCATCCATGAATTGGGACCAACGTCAAAAGAAAGAATTGAATCAAATTACGAAGAACGTTATCAAAGAAATAGAAGCTGAGAAGCATAATGGAAAAATCAAATACAAATGGATACCAAAGAATACAAAGAAAGATCATCCGGATCAAACTCCATCAGTCAAAGAAACTATGGGGAAAAATAAAAAGGGGAAAATTATCCATCAAAGATGTCCAAAAAATAAAAATCAGGCTTTTCAAGCGACATACAAAGTGTATCAAGCAGTTGGTCCTAATTCCAAGCACACTTTCGTATCCACCCATCATTGCTCATCTTCCCAAGTTTGGAGAGTCAAAGGTTCCAAACTATCAACCAATCCATCTCCTATCCCTAAACACACTCCATCCATGCCTCCACGCATGATATCCAATTCTCACATTGACCATGTCTTGGCAACAACCCTTCATCATAAGGATTTAGAAGGCACTCTATTGCGATGTACGCACAAAGATAGAGTTAACCCTGATATCAATAAAGCAGATCAAGAATCCCAAAAGTTGCATTCAAGTGCAAGTATCTTAGCAAAGCAGCTTCTTCAAGCAGGATATTAATGGCACATTATAACAAGGGAACCTACATCAACAACACCTTGTGATTTAGCATGAGCTTAAAATCTTTCAAAAAAATTAAAAAATATATATATATATGAAAATCCAAAAAAAATAAAATCAAAAAAAGGATTGAAAGCAGTAAAGAAAAAAAATCGTCCTCTATTGAAAACCACGTTGTGGTGCTTTGGGCAAGACCATGATGAAATCCTGGAAAATAGGCGTCATGTGTGGAATCGAGCATCTATGTGCGCCAGTTCAAGTGAACGCGTCTCATCCCATCCATAATAAATCCAACATTCCATCCATCTCATCCATAATAAATCCAATCACCCATGAACCATTATCCAATCCATTTTCATCCATCTGCATCCATCGTCCAAGTTATCTTGATCTTGATGAAAGTTTGGGGCACACTTTATGCTTGCTTATGGTAAACATCTTGACATGGGTCATTTTCATTGATCCTATCCTATACAACATTATCTGAGCTATGAAGCATTATCCAAATCAGCATTATTTTATCTTATCGCAAGATAATCCTTGGCATCCTTGGCATGCTTTCCATATCCATCCATCCATACACCTATCCAAGCATCCATCCATCACATTACGTACATTGCTAGACACTGGGGGCATATATTTACATCTTTATTTGAGAATAAATCTTGATCTATACCCTCCAACTTATGTGGTGATCCAAACATTGGAAAACGTGAAATAAAATTGGTCCACCACTTATGAGAAAAATTCCAAATCACTAGCCCATGGCACATTTTGATGAGAAGATGCTCCTTATCAAGCTTCATCAAACATAGAACATCAATCAAAACAATCGATATCAATCACATCTAATATGCAGGTCAACGTCATATCAAATCATTCAAACAACTTTTGTTCCAAATCAAGCTTCATCAATCATGATCAATCAAATCCAATCAAGAAATCATCAGGATATCCTTGTGTTGCTTAACACTATCCTTGCATTGTTGTGCATCCTCAACAATGTTATCATCATCAATATTGATGAAATCATCATCAATCCATCATCATCTTGGGGATATCTTTCTCAATCCTTGTGTTACTTAACACTATCCTTGCATTGTTTTGCATCCTCAACAATGTTATCATCATCAATCCTAATCAATCCTGATCAATCCAATGCTTACATTGTTGTGTATCCTCAACAATGTTATCATCATCATCAATCCATTGATTCTATCAGTCAACCTTAGCTTGGTTTTCAACAAAAATCCTAAACAAAGCATTGATATCATCACACATGTCCATATCCAAAATGTCAAAATCATGCGAAAAATCCAAAAACAATCAAAAATCATATCAAAATCCAAAAACACTCAAAAAGATACAAAAACATCAAAAACATGGAAATCTGAACTATGCCGTCTCTGAGCTTAAATGTAGGCAAGGCTAATCTTTGATCAGCCCCCGAGACATCAAACTCCAAAAATATTCAAAAAATGCAAAACCCCAAAAACATCGAAAAAACATCAAAATCCAAAAACATTCATAAAATCTCAAAAACACCAAAAATAGCCTTAAAACATTCCAAAAACATCAAAAACATCCAAATATTTGAAAAAATCCACCCATCCCATCTTGCTTGCACCGCAATAATCAATCATCCATAATAAACTCATCGTCACCTTCATCCTTTGACAAAACAAACAGAAACAATCACAACAATCAGCAAAAGCAAACTTCAATCGTAAAATCAAAATCAAACTCTTGATCATTCACAAACATTTCAATCAACTTATATCAATAGCCTATCAATCAACTTATCAAACCATCATCATCCTTTACAATGCATGTCCTAGGATATATCGTTCTGACAATGGGCATCATTCTGGATATCACCTTAGATTCTTATCCTATCAAAACACATCCCTTTGGCTAGAGATATGAAGAACATCGACTTGTTTGCGTACTTGATCTTTTCTTTTGATTTATCTCATTGCGCTCACTCAAAGGACCTCTCAATGATATCTGAATGAAGGATTTAGAGAGATAGGAATGGGGAAAAGATCATTATCCTTTTGTCTGCTATGCTTGTTGGATGTTCTTGTAATATAACTTGGTGAATACTCGCTTTGTTAGGTACATCCTAGCAAGGTTTCTGTATGTCAAGTGTGAACAAGAATACTCCTATTTGTTTGTCAAGTCAAATTCCATTGCACTAGGTACAACGCCATCCTAGTTCTTTATACCTTGATGCATCATATCTATGTGTATTATCAAACATAAGGTAAGTAGCCCTTCTAAAATCCCAATCCTTGATAAGTGAATCATCCATCTATCATCATCATTTCTCATCATCATCTCTCATAAAGTTGGCCTATTGGATCATCTTATCATTGTCTAATGTCTTGTTTTCCGCACTAATATCACGTCATGAATAATTAATCATCATCACCAGTGCATCCATCCTGCATTCATCAATATTCTGCATATCATTTCACATGCATTGCATTTGCATCATCATCATAATATAGATCTGTTAGTCTAAGCATCTGTATAAATCATACATTTGCATAATCATAGAATATCGCACCATCCATCTCATCCATCATCACATCATATCATCATTTAATTTGTTTAGGATAATATAGATTTGTTATTCTAAGCATCTTAAAACTATCTCATTTACATCATCATCCATAACCATCCATTTTGAACCTCTTCATCATGAGATTGATCTTCAAATAGAATCTTTTCGCTCAATCTCTCAAGGGGGCAATATACTAGTGTACTTCTTTCCACTGGGGCATCTGAAAAAATAAGAAATTTTTTCAATTTTGATCGCGAAAAGTTTATTCTTTGAACAAATGCAACAAGTACATTGCTTCAAAGAGGGGAAAAATGTAAACATGTGAAATTAGAATTATGCACTTAGTTCATATTCATCTGCTCATTGAATAAATCAAACGCATCAAATCCATTCACAAGGTAAATCAGGTCTTTATTCCTAAGGTTATCCATTTAAATTAAATAAATCAATTTTGTTTAATTTACCTCTAACATAAACCTTTTAATTAAATAAGACAAACTTTATTTAATTGAAATTCAATTGCATATTCCATCCCTTTTTGATTTAAATAAATCAAGATATCAAGTCAAATAAGTCAAAATCAACTAATCATCACCTAAGCTAATCTAATCCTAATATACCTAACCTAACCACCCATCACATCCTCTAGCTTTTCCCACTTGCACCAATAAATTATTTTAATTCATTTATAAAATCAGCATTTTCCATCAACATGGCATCTTTGAGGAATATTCCCTCAAGTTTGAATTCAAAAACAAGTGCACATGTACATCCAACAAAGCATTTATGAGCTCTTACATGGCTCTTACATGTCCCTTGCACAAGTCAAACTCAACATTTACTCTCAAATTCAAATTTGAAATCTCCTTCTCTTTAACACATTGACCAAAATGTGCTCATTCCTCATCCTATCACAAGTTGACAAGTGGCCTCTTTTCATTAGCTTGTTTTTAGTCCCACGTTGCTCTCTCATAAGCATTCTTTCAGCTTGAGAATCTTTAAATAGAGACCAGAGCTTCCATTGATCAAATCCTCCACAACTTCACAATCTCAAGCACAAATGCACCATTGTCATTTGAATCCATATCATCTTAGCATTCCATATCATTCTTCATATCATATTCATAGCATTTTCATCATGGAGCTTAGCAAAGGATTGGGAAAGGGCTATTTTCCACAATAGCACCAATCCACTATGGGATAGGATTTATTTCATGTTTTATATGCCTTAGTTTGTCTTATAATTTGTTTGCATTTTAAAGCATGATTTATTATCTCATAGGAGCACTATGGTATTTGCATAGTTTGAACTAACATGTTAATGTGTTTTGATGTTTGAGCTATTTTGCAGATTTGTGATGCTCACAATATACATACTTAATATATATATAAATATATGTATACATATATATATACATACATATATACACCACAAGAATGCAAACCCTGAATAAATCAATATTGGTTTCACCAGTGACCCAGATGGGGAAATTCACCAAAAAAACACTGTAGATTAACTATTTTCCAGCGATTCACACAAAACGAAAGCCATAAATGAAACAATATTGCCAACACTCATGCACATGCGAAATCCCACAAAACACAAGAAATCTTGATTTCAAGATTCACCAAAAACACAAGCTAGATTAAGTTTTGTGCACCTTCTGCAAAGGTGGGTGCAGCTTATTTTGTGTTTTTAGCAAGGGAGGGTGGCTGGAAATCCAAAAGAAATGTCTCGCCTATGATAATATTTTGTCTATTTTTGTGCAAGTAAGTTGGTGAGAAGATATCTGATTGAAAAAAGCGGGAAGAGCTGCATGTGGAAGAAACCCTCATCGATATTATTTGATTTGTGGTTGGTGGTTATATTGCTTGATTTTCCATAAGGTACTCTTGTTTGTTCTGAATACCTTATTTGATTTATGGTTCACGTTTTCTATGCATGGTTTTGCATAGATTTCATACTGTCTTGTTTTTGTGGGTTTGTGTTTATGGTTTCTGTTAAAAGAATAACACATAATATCACAAAGCACACCTTTTGAAACCATCGATACATGCAAAAAATCACAAGATAACCTTCAACCACCTTCACAAAAATTGCACAGTGTTCAACACACTTGCACCTTCACAAAATATTTTCCTTCGTTCTCATAGCCACCTTCAACAATAACATAAACCTTAGAATGACACCAAACAATACTGAAGCGATAACTACACAAAAATTTGTTTTGTTTTCCAAGGACTTTAAAATAGATGTTACTTGTACCATCACCACTACACGGGAACCATACAACAATCAATTCTAATGACATTTTGTTGGCCTCCCCTACACTTCTATAATTTCGCTAGACTCCTCTATCGTCGCAACAAATGCTTGTCACCTTTGACACATATCTATATATATACATATATATCTGTAGACATATATATACATATATATATATACATACATACATACATACATATATATATACATGTGTATATATATATATGCATGTATATACATACATGCATACATACATACATACATATATACATAAACACATAATATATATATAGATCGTTTCTCCACCTAGGTTGTTGTTGAAACCAATATTGTTTAATTTATCGCTTCTAGTTTGTGGCTATCATTGGAACAAAAGAAAAAATAGTTAATGCCCTGCCTCACAGTATATAATTTTATTTTTCAAATAGAATAAAAGAATTAATTATGTTCATTCAATGTTTGCTTAACAAATGGCTTCTTCCTTCTGGCTTTGGGTAGAACAAGAGGAAAAATACTTAATTGTATGTCTAAGGTTATATTGTTCATTTTTGGAATAGAATAAAACAATTAATACTTTTGATTCAACATTTGGTTACATTAGGTATTAATGAGGTATTATCAATTATTCTTCTTTGCTTTAGACTATACTGGGTGTATTTCAATATCAACATATATATATATATATATATATATATATATATATATATATATATATATATATATATATGTCTATGTGTACATATATATACATACATTTATATATATTTCACTTCCCATAGGGTTGTCTTTGTGGCCTACATCTATTTGATACGGTGGGAAAAGGAATATATATACATATATACATACACAAAGATATATATGCATACACATATATACATATATATACACATATATATACACACATATATATACTTATATATTTTTGTAGGCTTTGTGTTTGATATTTTCCCTTTGTGGTGTTGTTTGCAATAGAATAAAATTGTAGAGGTTGTGGAGTTTTTGTCAATTTTTATTCTATAGCTTGGGCTATATTGTGACATGCTGCTATATCGGGTATATTTTAATATCAATATATATGTGTGTGTGTGTGTGTGTGTGTGTGTGTGTTTGTGTGTGTAACATTAAAAAATTTAAGTCTATGAAGTTTTGGGTTGATACTTATCATATAGCTCGGGCTATGTTGTGTCTTTCTGAATGTGGGTGGCTGTACAAAGTAATGTTGTTTGATTTATGGCTTTCGTATTCTGGTTATGGTTGGAACAAAATAAAATAATTAATGTTGTTTATTCTAGGTTTGGTTACAGTAGGTATTATTGATTATCGGTCTCTGCCTTTGGCTATATTGCATATATTTGAATATCAATATAAATAGGTAAGATTAAAATTGTTAAGGGTATGAAATTTTGGTTGATGCTTATTGTATAGCGCAAGCTATACTGTTGCTTTCTAGACCTGGGTGGGTGTTGAAACCAAAATTAATGTTGTTGATTCTATGTTTGGTTACATTAGGTATTGTTCATTATTGTTCTTTACCTTAGGGTGTGTAGGGTATATTGTAATATGTATACATATGTGTGTGTGTGTGTGTGTATATATATATATATACGTATATATGTGTAGATATATACATGTATTTATGTGTATATTAATTATCTGTGCATTTGTCTTTATGGGTTGCATTTAGTAGATATGTTGGCAATGGGGAAATATCCTTCACCATAATAAAATTTTATGTCTAAGGCTATATCGTTCATTTTTGGAGTAGAATAAAACAATTAATGTTGTTGATTCAACATTTGGTTACATTAGGTCTCAAACTGTCCTCAAGCAATCTGATTTGTTCTCATCAACAATTTGTTGATGATACCATGCTCTTGGGAAAATCTTTTGTCTCAAAGGGAAAAACTTTGAAATCTCTACTAGATGAGTATGGGAGGGCATCAAGACAGATGATTAATAAATGTAGACATGAAAAATTAGCATCATGCATTTAATTAGGTCCATTCATCAAGTAAACTTAGGTCACCTTCATCCATTCATCAGGTAAATTAAACTTATTAATTTCATTCCTAAGGTTGTTCATTTAAATTAAATAAATCAAACATCAACCTTTTAATTAAATAAACCAAACTTTATTTAATTGAAATCTCAAAATGCATATTCCATCCATTTTTTATTTAAATAAATCCAAATATTCAAGTCAAAGGGGTCAAAATCACCTAATCATCACCTAAGCTAATCTAATCCTAATTAACCTAACCTAACCACCCATCACATCCTCTAGCTTTTCCCACTTGCACAAATAAATCAATTTATTGATTTATTAATATCCTTATTTTCTTTCAACTTGGCATAAAAATAGAATATTCCCTCAAGTTTGAAAATGAAGACAAGTTGACTTGTCCCTTCCAACATTGCAATAAATTCTCTCTTACATGTCCCTTCCAAAGGTCAAAGTTAGCATTTAAACTCGCAAATTCAAATTTGAATCTCCCCCTCTTTGGCACAGTGGCCAAAACTTGTACATTCCTCAACCACTCACAAGTTGACAAGTGGCTTCATCTCATTGGACAAATCTTTATCCCACATTTCTCTCTCATAAGCATTCTTTCAACTTGAGAATCTTTAAATAGAGATCATCTCCATTGATCTACTCCTCCACAATCTCATGCACAAATGCATCATTATCATTTTAATCCATATCATCTTCAAGGAAGTTTTATCATTTAGCTTAGCAAAGGATTGGGAAAGGGATTCTTTCCATAGAAGCACCAATCCACTATGGGATAGGTTTGAGCATGCTTAGTCTTTTTGGTATTTTATCACTTTGTTTATTTAGCATGATTCAATGTCTCATATGGATGCTTGATAATTTGCTATGTTTTAAAGTGCTAATCATGCTAATGTGTGTGTGTTAGTTTTAGCCATTTCATGCATTTTCACCATCTACAATAAACATAAAATCTCTCTTCTCTTCTTCAACACTCTTGTTCACAGACAAAATAAAATTGCTAGAATCCTTGGTTTCAGGGTGGAGTCCTTTCCTACCACCTATCTTGGCTTACCCTTAAGCCTTAAACCCCCAGAATCCTTTTGGATTTCATTGGTTGAGAGGTTCAGTAAGAAGCTTGCTGGCTGGAAAGGAGCTTTGTTAAGCCAAGTAGGTAAAATTCAACTCCTCAAAGCTACTCTTCAGAATTTTCCAATTTATGCTCTGAGCCTCTTCAAAATCCCTGCTAAGTTTGTGGATGCTATTGAAAAGATTCAAAAGAGATTTCTTTGGTCGGGTGTTTAAGAAAAAAAAAGACTGCCTCTAATTGGATGGGACCTGGTGTGCAGACTAAAAAAGGTCAGAGGTTTAGGTCTTAGAAAAATCAGAATGGTGAATAAGATTCTTCTAGCTAAAAAAATTTGGAGAATATTTTCGTCCTCAGGGGAATGGACTAATATCCTAGAGAGAAAAGATTTGGAGAGTAATAGATCCCTTATAATTATGACGGATTCCCATCTTCTTTCCAGAGGCTCAACCTGCTAGAACAATATGCTTAATGGAAGAAAGGTTGTTGAATCTGGAGTGGGTTGGCAGGTTAGAAGTGGAAACCAAACAAGATTATGGGAGGAGAAATGGTTGTTTAATGAGCCCCTTATAAAAATTGATTCTTTTAGTGGGTGGGCTGAGAATTGCAAAGCTCTTTTTGGCTCATATGTGAAAGACTATCGTGTGGATGGAAAATGGGTGGATCTGAGCCTTGTTAGTCAGGCTCTTGCTCCTATTCAGTCTTCTTTGCTTGCTGTCAGACTCAACCCTAATCAGACAAAAGATCATCTTGTTTGGAGTGATGAACCCTCGGGCAATTATTTTGTTTCGTCTACTTTTTCCAGGCTTACTTCTTTCCAAGCTTCTCCCCCCTTCTGGTCGAAGGCTTGGTTCAAACATCTGGTCCCTAAAATCAATATCTTTTTTCTGGATCCTTCTCCAAAATAAGGTTTCCAAGGTTGATAAACTCTGCAAGCATGGTTTTCAAATTCCTAACATATTTTTTCTTTGCAAGATGGAGGCAGAGTTAGTGCATCATCTGTTTCTTCACTGTCCTTTTGCTTCCTCAATTTTGGAAAAAATTATATGTTACTGGCATCTATCTTGGGTTTTTCCCTTGTCTATTGAAGATTTCTTCTCTCAATGGAAAGCCCCAACTCACAATCATGTACTTCGGTACTTGTGGGATTTATCTTTCCCTCATGTTGCTTGGGGTCTTTGGAAAGAATGAAACAATAGAATTTATAGAGATAAAGAAGCTCTGGTGGATATTGTGTTTGATAAAATAATCAGATTTCTAAAAGAAAATGTCAATGCTATTTCCCAGAAGGTAAGAAACTCTGAGAAAGTGGCTCAATCGTCATATGATCTTGAGGTTGCTAAGGAATGGACTATAATTCTTGACTTGTCTTGTGCCCCTAAACAAGTTAAGAAGAATAGAGAGGGTGTTTTCTGGTCTTTTCCACCTAATGGATGGGTCAAAGCCAACTTCGACAGAGCAGCTAAAGGTAATCCTAGGGCAGCGAGTTGCGGTGGAGTCATAAAGGATTCCTTTTCCAACTTTCAAAGTGCGACTGCCACTCCCCTTGGATCTCAAACCAATCACCTGGTTGAGGTTGTTGGAGCTTTTCATATTATAAATTTGGCCCATAGTTTAAATTTTAAAAACCTTTGGCTTGAAGGGGATTCCAAAAATATTATTGATTGTCTTTTAGGTAGGTCCCCCCCCTCATGGACTATTAAGTCATGGATTGATGATGCTATCTTGAATTTATCCAAATTTGATAATATAAAGATTTCACATGCCTATAGAGAAGCTAATGTTGTTGCAGATTTTTTTTGAATGAAGCGGTTAGGAGCAAAAGATAGTGCACTTGGCTAAATGCTAGTGAATTAAGTGTTAATGTTTGGGCCTTATTGAACTATGATGCTTCACATGGGAAAGAGGCAGATCACCTCATCAATGATGATAGGACAGGCTATTAACATCACAATCATTGGATTGTATGGGACCGAGCTTAGTTGCTTAATCTGTAAGTTTTCCTGGCACGCTTCGTGGGCTCTTAGATTTGGCGGGACCATTTCTTGTAAAGATTTCGTTGTTGTCTGTCCCACTGTGCTTGTCAATATGGGTGGAGACAGGAAAAGAGTTGAGTCGAACAGCTTTGAGACGCATACTAGAAATTCTAAAGCATGGAACAAAGTAAAAAGTGGGGGCTTCCTCCCTTTTCTAGAAAAACTCCATGGGTCAAATCAGGAGGCTATTAAGCATTTTGAGAAGAATTGGAATAATGGGGAACTTACCCTTTTTGGTAGGAAATTTGAGCTTGATGAAAACCTTATTGCTGAAGTGAATGGTATGTCCATTGAAGGACATAAATTTTTCAGGGATAGGGTTTTCTCTGATGAAGCTGTTATCAGATTTATGAAGAAAGAGAAGGAAAGAATGAAACTGGTGAAGATTTTTAACAACTACTTTGAATTCGACACCATAAAATCTCTCTAGAGGAAATTTATTTGTGTTATCATGGAGTACATTACTATGGATGGTCGCTTCACCAGGGTCTACGGGTATCACTTTGCTCTACTCAACCATTTCCGCTACAAGGTTAGGGTTTCTTTTCCTTACTATCTTCTTTGTTCTTTGAGAAAAAGTCTGGATGATCACAAGAAAAACCCAAAAAGATACCCTATTTTGCATACTGGTTTGATTAGGATAATTGTGGAACATTACCAAAATATGTCGGTCCCTGCTAATTTGGATGCCCCTCCTGATTCCAAGGAGGATGATACTGAACCCAACTGCTCGAGTAATTTTCCCAACTTGAGCCCGGTTAGGATGGTCCTTAGCCCTTCCTCTGTCCAAATTGATAAGAAAAGCCTAAACCCCCATTCTGTTAAAGCTTGTTATGCACCTAAGCCGGGAAGCTCTACCCTTAAAACCAGAAGTGTTGGTAAGAATCTTCCAGGTAAAAACCTTGTGTCGTACTCTGAAGACTCTCCTGATTCTGAGTATTCTGGTGCGAACAATACTTAGTCATATGTTGCCTTGTCATTGGATAGAGATGCTAGAATTGGTTCCCCTATTACTCTCGACCCTACTAAAACTTGCTTCAACCTAGAAAGGGAACCTACTATGGATGTTTTGGGTCTAACCAGGATTAACGTTGTTGATCATTTTATAATTTTGAAATGGTTCTTTCATGAAATCAATGAGCTAAAAATAAAAAAATTGTGCCCTTCAAAGTAAATTGGAAAAAATGGTAGCCAAGGTTACAATGCTTAGCAATAAAGAGACAGAGCGAAAATATCTTGGTGCCAGTAAAGAAACCCAGAATCAAGCAGCCATGGACAGAAGGGTTGAATTTGAGTTGGATGAAATAAAAAATACTGTTAAAATTATAGCTGAGTAGAACAATAGGATGGCAAGACACAATGCCATCATCATCAATGTCATGACGGAGAAATTGGACAAAGCTCAACAAGGGTCTTGGTGGTTGATCTGGAAGAGGTCAATGATAAAAACCAGGATGAGGAGGTTGATATTTCTAAGAGAACTAGGGCTAATTTGAAGAGGAAGACTCCTCCTACGCCGCAGATGATTCAAACCTTCAAGAAGGGTGTTCAGGACATGCAGAACCTGGAGGCTAAAAACAAGTTTGTTCTGAAGACTCTAGGTTAATTGTGGTTGGTCTTTTTATTGCCTTTTCGACTATTTTTTTTGTCTAACCCTCCTGGTCTTTTGCAGGTGGCTGTTGCTTTTTCCGGTTTTTTTCTTTTGTGCAACTTGTTTTTTCTGTTGGACTTTTTAGTCCTCTTTCTTTTGTTGTAAACTTGGTGGTTTCGGGTCCCTATAAAAACCATTTTACCCTTTATCAAAAACATTTGGTTACATTAGATATTATCAATATCAACATATATATATATTTGTCTGTGTTTACATATATTCATACATTTATATATATTTCAATTTCCCATAGGGAATTCTTTGTGGCCTACATTTAGTTGATATGGTGGGAAAAGGAATATATATACATATATACATACATAGAGCTATATATACATACACATATATACACATATACACATATACATATATATACACATATATATACACATATATTTTTGTAGGCTTTATGTTTGATATTTGCCCTTTGTGGTGTTGTTTGCAACAAAATAAAGTTGTAGAGGTTGTGGAGTTTTTTTTTATTGTTATTCTATAGCTTGGGCTATATTGTGGCTGTTGCTATATCACATATATTTTAATATCAATATATATATGTAACATTAAAAATGTTAAGGCTATCGAGTTTGGGTTGATACTTATCGTATAGCTCGGGCTATGTTGTGGCTTTCTAAATTTGGGTGGCTGTACAAAGTAATGTTGTTTGATTTATGGCTTTTGTATTCTAGTTATGGTTGGAATAGAATAAAATAATTAATGTTGTTGATTCTAGGTTTAGTTACATTAGGTATTATTGATTATTGTTCTCTACCTTTGGCTATATTGTGTATATTTGAATATCAATATATACAGGTAAGATTAAAATTGTTAAGGGTATGGAGTTTTGGTTGATGCTTATTATGTAGCATAGGCTATACTGTTGCTTTCTAGACTTGGGTGGGTGTTGAAACCAAAATTAATGATGTTGATTCTATATTTGGTTACATTAGGTATTGTTCATTATTGTTCTTTTCCTTAGGGTGTGCAGGGTATATTGTAATATGTATACAAATGTGTATATATATACGTATATATGTGTAGATATATACATGTATTTATGTGCATATTAATTGTTTGTGTGTCTATCTTTATGGGTTGCATTTAGTAGATATGTTGGCAATGGGGGAAAATCCTTAACTAGAATAAAATTTGTGGCTTATGTTTTGTGGTTATAGTGTGAACAGAATAAAATAAGTAATGGTGTTGATTATATGTTTGGTTGCATTAGGTATTGTTAATTATTGTTCTGCTCCTTAAGATATGTTGGGTATATTTTAATATATATATATATATATATATTTATGTATATATCCCTGTAATTTAGCCATTGTATCAATCAATTTTTTGCACTTTGTGGCGATGTTTGCAATGAGATAAAATTTTAGAGGCTATGGAGTTCTTGTCGATTGCTATTGCATAGCTCAGGCTATATTGTGACTTAGTCCTTGCAAGTGGTCATTGAAAGTAATGTAATTTCAATTATGCCTTTCATTCACTGCTTATGGGTTGGAACAAAATACAAAAATTAATGTTGTTGATGCTATGTTTGGTTACACTAGGTATTATTGATTATTGTTCTCTCCCTTAGGCTATACATGATATATTTTAATATCAATATATATATATATGTAAGCTTAAAATTTTGAAGGCTATTGACTTTTGGTCGATTCTTATTATGCATCTACGTGGGTGTTGAAACCAACCTAGTTTAATTTATGGCTTTTGTTATCTGCTTATGGTTGGAACACAATAAAATAATTAATGTTGTTCATTCTATGTTTGCTTACAGTAGCTATTATCTATTATTGTTCTCTAGCTTCTAGGATATACTTCTGCCAACTTCGCTAGGGATTTTGTATTATCAATATATATATGTAAGATTAGAAATTTTAAGGCTATGGAGCTTTGGTTGATCCTTATTCTATAACATGCAAGAAAATAGACAAGCTTTATTCTGAACTAGCAATGCAAAATGCCAAAACACTCTTTTCAACAAAATAGAAAACAACAAAGCTCCAATGCTAAAAAGTTGTAAAATCCATCATTAAGAACTTGAAAACATGCCAAAAAAGTAATTCCTATGCTCACTTGAATCACATCAAGTGCAATCAAAGGGGATTGATATGACCTTAGGAAGACTAAAAACAGTGATATCATGGACTGATGTGACTGTAGAAATGAATGAAAATAGCAACAAAGTAAGTGGAAGCATAAGGGTGACAATTTGTTAGGCTATTTGGAAACTTTAGAAAATTTGCAAAACTTGTAAATCAGCAAAGAAATGATGACATCAGTAATGGGGGAAGCCAAAATGGCCCATAGATGACTATCAACCAGTCAAGAAAGATGAAGCTGAGATTAGATAGATGCCTATGCAAATAAAGAAAATACTAAAATGATGATGGAACAACATGGTTGAGGGAGAGATAAAGTTGAATGCTGACAAATCACTCAAGTAAACCTGCAATTAGAGTGGAAATAGAAATAAGAATGGTAATCAACAAATAGAGATGCCTTGTGATACATAAAACAACAATGAGGATGTCTGCTCTATGAATTCATCATTTAGATTTAGCTTTGGGCCTCAGCTTTGGGTAGAAATTGAATTCATTATTTTGGTTTTATCTTTCACTTAATGTTGTCGTAGTTTGTGCTATTGTGCTTTTTAGGGTGGCTATGCTCTATTTTTCATCCACTCAGAGAGATTAGCTGAGTGTATCATTTCATTTGGAAAATAGTGACAATTTACATTTTAGTTGCCTATATTTTTTTAATTGGTGTTTGATTTTAACTAGTACTATGTTAGGCCTATTCAATAAAAACATTCAAAGCAATTGATCATGTCTATTATCTAGGTATTACACACAAAAAAAAAAACTAACAGAACCAAAATAGATATAAAATAGATGATTCGGGAATCACAAATTGAGCAATGAATTAGAACCAAATAGACACAATCAATAGATCTAAATGGCCATGATTGGCACTGGAAGACAGCGGTAGAATCTATGTAGGTCTATTTTTTGAATCATGGTTTGGCATAAAAAGAGGGAATCATCTGCATAAGGAAAATACATATTAATATCAAATATCACTTTTCTAAGATACTAAGCAAATGGACGCTTTCAGTTTCTTTCAATTTTCAGAATCTAACCTAACATGACATGTACAGTTTAGGTACATCGATTTCATTAGATTTGATGGGACCGACATCATTTTATTTTTCAAGAAGAGTCTCTGGCACGCTTTCTGGGTGTTTGATAAAATATGCTTAAACGGGACCCAGAGCAACTGTAGGGTGTGGTATAACAGAGCTTTGAAGATGGGGGAAGAGAGAAAACATGTGGAGCCGAGCAGCTTTCAAGAGCATAGAAAGAATGCTAAAGCCTGGGAAAGAATTGAAAAGGGAGGTTTAGTCTCATTTTTGGAAAAGCTCCATGGTATTGACGAGGGGATGCTGGACTATTTTGCCAAAAATTGGAAAAATGGTGAGATTGTGTTGTTTGGTAGGAATGTTAAGCTGAATGAGAAAAATAATCAGTGAGATTACTGGTCTTTCGACTAAGGGTGTGAAATTTTATCAGGACCATCAATTTTCTGATGAAGCGGTCATAAGATTTCCTAAAAAAGACAAGGAGAAGGCTAAGTTGGTTAAGGTTGCGAATAGCTACTTTGATGTGGAGTCCATTAAATCAATCTGGAGGAAAGTTTTAAGAGTAATAATGGAGTATATCACGGTTGACGGGCGCTTCACTAGGGCGTATGGTTATCACTTTTCCATTCTAAACCATTTATGTCACAAGGTTCGTATCTCTTTGCCTTTTTACTTATTCTCTTCTTTGAAGAATTTCCTTGATGAAGTTGAAAGAAATCCTTGGAGGAATTCTATTATTCACCCTAGTCTTGTCAGGCTCATTTATGAGAATTATCAAAATTTACCTGCTTTGCCTAAAATTGTTGATATTGGGGAATTGGATGATGAGGATAATGAAAGTAGCAGGGAGAATGACCCCCTGGCCCCTCCTGCTTGTGCCCCTATTGGTCCTAATACCATTGCTCCCCAGTCCCTGTCTTGTCGGAATGCCCTTATGGATTATGCTCTGCCTTCATGTCCTAATATGTAGCCTTTGCATGATTGCCCTATCCTGGGTTTTGACTCGCCGCCCTATCTTAATCCCCGGCCATCTCCTAGTTGCCCTACCCCGGGCTTGGTCTCTAGTTTTAAAGGTACATCAGTTACGAAATTAGTCTCGTACTCTAGGAATTCTATGGAAATTATTTCTGATAAACATTTGGTCAGTAAAGAGTCAGCCCCTAGTGCCCCTACGTCTAGAAGATTTGGGAATTCCCCTAATGATTCCCCTAATCAGGAAGAAATTAATTCTGCCCTGAATAAGCTCAAGCCAAAGGACATTGTGAGTGTGGCGAAAAAAAGTACGGATGCCTTTTCACTGCTCTCAAGTGGACCTAGAAGGAAGTCTGTGATTTGAAAGGCCGTAATAGAGATCTTAGCAACAAAGTCATGGATTTGGAGTAGAAGATTAGCTGGATTCATAAAGAGAATGAGGGACAGGAAACCCCCTTACCAAGGAAAAGACAACATTCGCAAGAGGAAAGATTGACCAGGCTCGAGTGCAATATGTCCAAGATAGGCCAAAATATTAGGGCCACTGTGGCGAATAATCACAAAATTGCTAGGCATAACACCATTATCATCAATGCTATGGTGGAAAAGCTCGAAAAAAATCAAAAGGGCTCACTGGTCGTAGATTTGGATGCGAACAGAGGTTGCAGCAGATCTATTGTTGAAGGGATTTTGACTTGCACCCGGGCTAATACGAAGAGGAAGACCCCAATTTCTTCACATACGGTTCAAATCCTCAAGCAGGGGTTATAGGATATGAAGGATGTTGAAAAGGAGGCCGAGGAGTTGATGAACACCTTGGAGTAGTGCAGTGGTGTTTGTTTCTGGCTTTTTGGTGGTCCTTTTTTTGGACCCTGTTGTCTCTTTGTGCTGTCATTTCTTTTCTGGGACAGATGTCTGTTTGTTTGGACTTGTTTTTCTCTATCTTTTGTTGTTTTAACTTTGTGGTTTTAGGTCCCTATAAAACCTATTTTTTCCTTTTCAAAAATATGACATGTACAGTTTCAATATTATAATTAAGAATTTGATAAATTTTAGCAAAACCTTGTTGTTGAGTTCACTACAGATCTGGTAAGAGGCATTCAATGTCTGCATCTCTTCACAGTTCATGCTTAAGTTATATATGTATAAGCACAAATTTGATAATGTCAACCATAAATACTATCAGTACTATATGAAAAACCTATAGTAGAAGCATATTTAGTTGACTTGAAAATCAGAAAATATTTACCTTCAAGTAGATAATGTATTATCATACGTTTTTAATATCATTTTTCTATGCCAATTGAGTGAGAACCTAGAGTAGTGGCCTCATTTAAATGAATTGGTGCACTGCTAGAAGGGTGACTCGGTGAAAGATGAAAAAAAATATGGGCACTATGAAAGTATTCCATCTATATCATTTCAAAGTCAAATTTTTGAGGGGCTAGATACAAACATAGAAACAGGTAAAATAACGAAGAATTACATTATCATATATGGAACTTCTATGTGAAATATTATTGGATGTTTGCTAAACATAAGATTGTTGTTTTCACTGCTGCATTTCTTGAGGAAGCTTTGTGCATGCTTGGCTATTCATGAACTTCTTTGCTATCAGAGCTATGGCTAGCCAATATAAGGCAAGGGGGAAATGAAGATGCTACTGATGATGATGATCCCAGTACATTAGGGAGGCATTCATCAGACACGAGTTCATCAGGAGGAGCATTACAAGGACCTTTCAAAAGGCATGTTTTTGTTGAGATTTTTTACTATTCGTTGTAGGGAATTTAGATTACTATCAAGTACATTGTTATAGATATTAAGGTTTTCATCAAATGTAACTGCAACACAAAGCTTGGTCATAGATAGAAAGAGATACAATTCTTTGTATCCCTAAAAATTTTAGGAACAAAAATTTAAAAAATTGTAGTACCTGCATCACCACCTAGACTAAAGCCTGTAGCTATAAAAATTGTAGATAATTATGGTGCTACAACATCAAATAATAACCTTGAACAAAATATCCAACAGATTCTACATATGGTTGGGGGTAGTTAGAGCATGGTGATAGTTATAAGATTGTAAACAAAAAAAATAGAGTCTGTGCATAAAGGATAATGGCCTTGTCATGAAATAAAGAGGACAGTGAACAATATAGACCTGTTATTGTACCGATGAGAAAGAGGTGAGAGTTTCTTGTGACTCTTGAAAAATATGTATTGAAAATCCTAATAGACCCATGAGTGCATTACGATTATGGTTTTAAATGAAAATCCATGGCATAAATATGAAAGACATGTATTGACATAGTAGATAATCAACATAAAGTGTAGGTTCTTCAAAGATCATGACAACTTATATGGAAAAGGTAAATGACTCTATTGAAGAGTAAAATCAGAAGGAACCCTCTTGATAGACAGTTGTCAATGATAGTGGCATAATGAGGATACTGTGCAATGAACCTTGAGGACAATACATAAAGCGTCTTTGTGTAGGAATTCATGTAATGATGATTAGAAGACCTCACAATTGTTGGGAAAAAACAATATTTATACTTTGTCTTAGTAAGATTGTTTTAATAGCAATCCTTCACAGTTTTGAATTCCAATAGTTCCTATTCACTGCTTTGTATAAAGGAACTAACTCAAGACTACCTACCAGATAGAGATGGATAGAAAGCGTGCACTAAAACTATGGTTCTGTTATGAAATAGGGTGATGTACCCAGAGTTAATGGTGAACTAGCAATATCTCGAGCCATTGGAAATGTGTTATTTAAGAAATAGAATGTTTGAGAAGATGAACGCACCAGATATATGTGGTCTGCTACCAGAAGCACAAGGACAAAGTTATCATTCAATAGAAATTGTACCTAATGCACACTCATTGGTATGGGTTATAGTAAATATTGCATTCAAAAGGGGAAGCATGAATAGTCTGGCAGTAGTTGTGCTTCCTCTAGATTCTGCTACTCATTCTGCTTGAGGTTGCTTTCAGGATGGTTTGTACCCAGAAAGGGAACCAAATTTCAAAATTGACAAAGAAGAGAATGTGGTTAATTCACATTTAAATGCCATGAATTATCTTGAGGTACCTAGGAGGAACAAACATATGATTTTAGCTGATATTCCAAACATGTTGATTCAAGGAAAAGAAATATGTTGTCATACCAGAATGGCTAAAAAATCACATCTAAAATCGACAAAGAAGCTTCAAGCACTTTTGCAGAACAACATCATGAAGCAATTGAAAGACAATGACAAGGTATACTATAAAGAGAGGTACAAGTTTGTATTTTCATCTTAATAACCAAAGGTTTGATTGGAGTGTTGAAGGCAAGAAATCCTTGCCAAATTCATGCCAATAGACCTTATTCTCATCAATATTGATGGACAATGATAAACTATGCTATCTTGGTCATATATAAGCTAGGGGATAGTGAGAAAGTACAATCACAATAGAGATATGATTTAAAAATAAACGATCACAAAAGATAAAGGTTCATAAGACATAGAAGGCAATCTTATGGATGACAAGAGTCAAAGATGCACTGAAGCCTCATAGACCTGCTAGGGACATACATTGCAAATACAATCTACATAATACAATCTACAGAGATGGCAAGCTTGCTAATGCTACAGATCAAAGGAGATGGCAGATGATTGACACATAGGAAGATGATTGACACATAATGTAAACCATTCACGAGCCATGAGAAGGACAACAAAGGATTGTAATCAATGTCCGGAGGAAGCATGGAGGTGACTTTATTATGGGTGAAGGTGGAAAACTAAATAGAATTATGGTAGATGATGGAGCAAATACTAACTACACATGGTACCTGTTTCCCACGTTTTCACCATGTTACTTATCCATAGTGCCATGAAAGTGGTTTTCACTATTGGATGGATCATTTCTCTTTATTATTTTCTCATTTTTTAGATTTTTTTATGGTTACACAAGACTCCTATTTGTCAGGTTTTCATCAAGGTGACAATTTTCAAAATCCAAATCAACCTAGTTCAAATCAAATATTATCTTATGTTAAATCCTCCAATTCTAACTAGCACCTAACTAGTTCCTAGATTTTTCTAATAGATATACAAAAAAAATACAACCTACCAACTAAATAAATGGTTCATTCTTATTCACTACCAATAATTTCTTATTATAATAAGTGTATCACATCTTTTGGTGCACTTATGAATCATAGTCCTAAGCCAAATATTATCTTATGTTAAATCCTCCAAATTTCTAACTAGCATTTAACTAGTTCCTAGATTTTTCTAACAAATATACAAACAACAAATACAACCTACCAACTAAATAAATGGTTCATTCTTATTCACTATCAATAATTTATTGGTGTAGAAATAAAATGTTGAAATTTACATAATATAAATATTTGAACTAGTTCCTTAATATATAATAGTTTTTTTTAATCGTTTGTAATAGGTTTAGATTGAAAATTATGTATAAAATATAGCACAATGAAAAATAAACCTATCTTACCAATTGAATGATGGTCGGTTGATTTAGACACACTTCAAACATGTAAAGGAATCGAAATGTTTCAATCAATTTTCCAATTTATAAATTTTAGTTTAAAAACAATTTTTTAGATTATTAATATTTATAATTTTCATTTTATTTTAATTAATAACATTATGTTAATTAATATAATATTTAAATTGAAATATTTTGAATGGCTCTATGAAAATTCACCGCTAGCAATTTACTACCGGAAAATTAATTCATGGCACTGAATTTTCCATGAGGTGAATTTGTTTATCATCTAAATTTTAGTATATTAGTTCATTTCTAGATTGATTTGTGATGTTATTACTAAATATTATTAAAAATATATATATTTCAATCAAAAATATAAAAAAAATATCACAACAAAACTTTATTGTTTATTTTTTAAATGTATTTGAATAAAAAATATAACATACTGAATAAATCATTGTGTAGTGATTCATTCTTAATAAGATCTATGATGTTTTCACTAGTTACTATTATAGAAAAAAATATTTTAAATAAAAAAATAAAAATTATGAGAAAAACTCTAATTGTCATATTTAATTAATTATTTTTAGCCGATAGGCTATTTGTGTCAACTTTTCTAGAATTTTTCATTGCCATTTTTCAAGATTCTCGCGATTGGGAAAAAGGTGGCAGGTGGGTTATAACTTCAGTCAGAATTTTCATCAACCTCTCGAATATTTGGCATTTTGATGGGCATGAAAAAGGTGGCAGAGGCGGTTGTTGGATGCTTTGGCAATGGGGTGGCATTTGTCGGGCTACGTGGATAGAGAAGGTTGTGGAAATTAAACGTTGGTTTGCATCAACATTAATTATTGTATACTTTGCATATACTGGGGATCGTCATAATAACAACTATCATTTAAAGGTATGTGCAGGATCATCATGGAAAAAATAGGCCCTTAAGTGGCAAAAAAATCAGAAAAATTAGAGTTAGAAAACTTGATGTAAAAATTTGAATAAGCTATAAATCTATATTATTTCAAAAATATGTAAGAATATAATTTATAGAAAATTGAATGTAGTTTCTAAATTACTAAGTTTTTTTTTTTAATTCTATTTGGTGAAAATTTAAAATTTCAATGCAGTAGTACTTAAATTTTAGGGAAAAAATAAGAAGTAGGTGTCTTTTTGACCACCATAACCATAATAAAATGATAATATTTTTTTATAATATTTTAGATATAAGTAGAGGACTCATGTCTCGATGTGATGCATATTTTTTTATAATTTTTTTCCAAGTAAATAATTAATTATGCATTTTTTATTATAGCTTTTAAAAAATATAAAAACTTGTTTGTCTAACCACCTTAACTTGGTCAAAACTTTATGAAATTCATTTTTTTTTTAATCCTTTAGTATGCGAAGCATAGAATGTGACGCATGTTTTGGATTCAAAAATTGTGATACCGCTTGAAATCTATAGATGTTTTTCAATCAGCCTATCAATAGGCACTTTAGTCATAATTCAAATAGAAAATGAATAATAATTATTTATTAAATAGAAAATAAAGCATAATTTATATTGGTGGAAAGTTGAGAATCTCTTTTAAAAACCCTTTTTCATTTCATCAATTTTGGGTAAAAAAAAAGTCATCAGCCACATACCCTACACATACCCATCATATCGCCACTTTTTGGCCCATCAAGATCTTGCACATACCCTTAATGCCTCGAGGAACAAAATGAATATTTGGAAAATTTTCAACAAGGCATTGTTTTGCGTTGTTCTATTGCTATACTTGATATGAGGGCCATGAGCAACGAGGGTAAGCTTATGTGAGGGTGCAAGCTGAATTAAGCTTTGTGCAACTTCTGCGATGGTGGGTGGAGGTTATTTTGTATAAGATGGTTGGAAATGTAAAAGAAAAGTGTCGCATGTGATAATATTTTGCCTATTTTTGTGTAGGAAAGTTGGTGAGAAGATGTGTGTTTGAAGCAAGTGGGAAGATGTGCATGTGGAAGAAACAACCGAAAAGAGGTGCTTATTGAAAAAATCATTTTCCATATTGTTTCATTAGATTTTCCATAAGGTATTGCTGATTGCTTCTAATTTTGATAAGGGGTTGTTGAGAAAAGACTATATTATTTGTGAAAATGAGTATTGTTTGGTTTAAGGTTTGTGTTTTGTGTTTATGGTTTAGCATGGGTTACTATCTATCACTTTTTGTGTTTCGTGGGTTTCTTCATCTGGGTTAGTCTTTAAACCAATATTGTTTGGTTTATGGCTTCCAGTTTGTAGTTATAGTTGTAATGGAATAAAATAGTCAATCCTATCCGCTTTGTGTTAGCTTCCATTAGGTATTATCGATTATAGTTGTGTTGCTTAAGCTATGTTGTTTCATTTTGGAGAAAGTGTTGTTGAAAAGGTTGTATTGTTTCAACTTTCGACGAGGTTGTGTTGAGAAAGGAGTTTTTTTGTATGGGTTTGTGTTTATTGTTTGTGTTTTGTGTATGTTTGCAAAAAAATAAAATTGTAGAGGTTATGGAGTTTTTGTCAGTTGTTATTGTATAGCTTCGGCTATATTGTGGCTTTCTACATGTGGGTGGCTGTTGACAGTAATGTTGTTTGATTTATGGCTTTCATTTCATGGTTATAGTTGGAACAAAATAAAATAAATAATGTTGTTGATTCTTGTTGTGCATTTTTTGCACACACGCCCCACCGTAGGTAAGGACCCCCCTCTTTTTTTCTTTTTTTTTTGCTTCGACAGGATGCTTTACTCCTGTCTTATTTTGCGTGCCCCATTTTCCAAGTCCAAATTGGTCATGTGCCTTCAAACGATCAAATTCCCTACCCAAATTCACCTGCTTGGGGTATTCAAATCTGTGGAGAAATAAAGTCCCCCATCCCCTTTCTACCTTTTGTCTTGCTTTGCCTATTTCAGAAACATCTGTGGACCCCTATCGGTCCAGTTTCCACATTTTTGGCTTTAGGGACAACTTTTTGGTGGATCTGGGATGTGTTTGAAGTGCGTAATTGAACTGCCAAGGTTTCGTCAATGTTCTGTTAAGTTTTGATGGTTTCAGAACTTTGCCTCCATAATTCCCTACCTCCTTGGCTGTTTGGAAACATCTGCGGACCCACGTCACTTCCGTTTCCACATTTTTTGACTTTGGGATCATCCTTTTTTGGATCTGGGATGTGTTTGAAGTGGGTAAATGAACTGTCAAGGTTTCGTCAACGTTCCATTAAGTTTCGATGGTTTCAAAACTTTTCCTCTGGAATTCCCTTCCTCATTGGCTATTTGGAAACATCCGCGGACCCCCGTCGCCCCCATTTCCTCATTTTTGACTTTGGGGTCACCCTTTTTTGGATCTAGGATGTGTTCGATGTGCTTAAATGAACTACCAAGGTTTCGTCAAAGTTTGGTTAAGTTTTAGTGGTTTCGGAGCTTCGTCCCCCTTTTGTTGTTTTGAACATCCAGCCCCTCCGTGGCCATTTCTGGGGCTCCGCCTCTCTGTGGCCGTTTTGGAACATCCTACGGCCACCTCCCTTCTGACCTCCGGAGCCTGGCCCCTCCGTGGCCATTTCCATGGCTTTTCCTCTCCATGGCCATTTCGGAACATCCGGCAGCCACCTCCTTCTCGGCCTCTGGAGCCCGGCCCCTCTGTGGCCGTTTCCGAGGTTCCGCCTCTCCGTGGCCATTATGGAACATCCGGCGGCCACCTCCTTCCCGACTTCCGGAGCCCAGCCCCTCCGTGGCTGTTTCTGGGGTTCCACCTCTCTGTGGCTATTTTGGAACATCCAGAGGCCACCTCCTTCCCGGCTTCTGGAGCCCGGCCCCTCTGTGGCCATTTCCGGGAGTCCGTCCCTCCTTGGCTGTTTTGAACATCCAGGAGCCTACTTCCTTCCTGGCTGTTTTGAATATCTGGGAGCCTGCCTTCTTCATGACTGTTTTGAACATCCGGGAGCCTCCCTTCTTTTTGGCTATTTTGGACATCCAGGAGCCCGCCTCCTTCCTGTCTGTTTTGGCTTCCATCCACTGTCTGCCTCCTGGCTTTGTTCCACCATCTTTCTGCCCTCTCATGCTCGCACCCTTGAAGCACACATTAATGTTTATGGCCCAAATGAGCTTCAAATATGAATATCAAGATATTTTGATGATGCATGGATAGATCTAACAGGGAATTTGTAGGTTTGACTAACATTTTCCTTAACTCATGTATAAATGCACTCACGACACTTCGTGTTTGCAGGAGTCAAGAAACCTTCTATAGGTCTATCGAAGAGGCCCATTGAGGGAGTTGTCCTACTTTTTTCTAGATGATGATGATTTCTAAGGAGCTTTCTGCCCAAATCAGGGGCCACCAATCCATTGATGCAAGTCATCGACCGACTTGTTTGATCCAATAAAAAATGTTGCAAGTCCACCAGATGGAGGGAAGCCTTCAAACAGTCTCTGCTACAGTAAAAAGAGAAATCAACTACATGACGAAATTTCTACAGTGACTGGCACTAGATGACAAAGAATGTATTTTAAAATTTTTGGATAATGAGGGGTAGGTGAAACCCTAATGTAATCAAATCTGGACCATTCATTGCAAATTGATCCTAGCCATTCATTTGGGCTTTGAAAAACTATAAATAGGGGCTTGCCCCTCATTTGTAAGGGTTGGAGAATTGATGTAAAGACATTCTGCAAATAGAAAGCAACATTGCATGATTTATGGGTGTTCCTTTTGAGTTTTCTCTTTATGTATGCATGGTTCACCTTCCATGTTAGTTTTAGTGTTAGTTTCTTGAATGGGAGTGGTGATGGTGTTTGTTGTTTTAGTATTTGATGAAATTCCAACTCATACTTTTTGTGGTTCATTGATGATGAATCACTTTGCAAAGCTAGTTTGAGCCTCTTTCCTTTATTGCTGCAACTTAGTTCAATTGCATGTACATGATGTGTGCATGTGCAATTTGAAAATCTATAGTCCTTAGAAGATTGCACTAGTTTTGTGTAGCTATAGGTTTCTCTTGGTCAAACAAAACTCATTTTAGGAAGCCTATCTACTTTAGCAGCCACCATTGTTACTGTTCATTCGTAGCTTAGGATTAGAATAACTTTCTTAACCCTTCTCCTTTTGCTATTTCTTTTAATCCTTGGTTAGAGTAGGACCCAAAGCATCACCATGAAGTAAAATCAGATGAACTTGATGAGTTTCAACTTGTTGTTTTGAGTCGACAGCCACTGTTCATTCACTTTTAGCACTTTGAAACTGCATTTACAAACCCAACTTCCATGCTTTGTAACTCATCCATAAGACCGCCTTGTGATTCCAGCAAATCACATAAAACAACTGAGATATTCCAAGCACTATCAAGACCTGACATTAGAGACCTTGGAATAGTGTTCTGTAATCTGATTGTGGAAGATTGTCTTTCAAGAGAGGTAGTGCACCTACGCACTGCCTGTGTTGAAAAGTGCATAAAAAACACATGAACAAAACTGGCGCTAGAAGGAGGGCTTGACACATTGGGAATACAAAGCTGAAGGTTGGAAGTGATTCATTCCATGTCTTGCTCCTCCTAACGACATCAATAGAACTGGTGCTAGAAGGAGGGTTGACGCATTGGGAATACAAAGCTAAAGGTTGGAAGTGATTCATTCCATGCCCTCCTCCTCCTAACGCCATCAACAGAACTGGTGCTAGAAGGAGGGCATGACATGTTGAGGCTACAAAGTTGAAAGTTGGAAATCGAAAGGAGCACTTGCAAAGAAGAAATCTGAGATAGGGAGATCTCTTTCAATGCTAAAAATTAAAAAAATTTGAAGGCAAAAGAAGCTGAGTCAAAATGGAACAGCATGCACAAATTGACATCACTCAATTGCATGCACATTTGAATAAGAGACTGAAGAAGCCATTGCAGAAATTTGCGTTGGCGGATAGATGTTGGATCCATTGCACTTGCAGGCATAGTGAATTGGGGTGTCTAACATTCTTGGATAGAATTGAGGTCTTGTAGGGAGAAATTCTCTTTTGGGAAATATATCAGCCTTTAGCCCTTGCAGACTTAGAGGAAGAATTGACAACCATGGCAGCCAAAGAATTCAAGGAGCTGATCCAGGAACATTTGAGTAGCAAGGATGGACCAAGATTGGAAGAAATATTGATGTCAAGTTGGTGCAGATTTCACAATGCACCCCACTCTGAATTCACTTGCTCATCATGCAAAAATGTCATTGCCCAAGTCAAGGATCATGTGAACAAGTTGGAGCAGCCATCTCCTAGTAAAGGGGACTCATGCCATGAGGTAGGAAAGTTGTTGGAAGCTCGAGGACAACACACCATAGATGAATCAAAAAATATAACACAGGCTAGTGCTGGGACAGCAGACATAGAGGATCAGATCCAAAAGGAAGAGGATAATTTCCTGAGGACAACAAGCTGCCTTGATGAACAATCAGCTAGAAACAGTTCAAAAATTTGTTCCTCCGTTGAAGAAAAGTAGTCCCCTACTCTAGAAGATGGATTGGTAGTCGAAGATGAATCAAAAGAGTTTGCAGTAGTGTATGCTGGGGCAATAGATGAAGATGTTGAAAATCAAAAAGAGGAAAAGGTTGACAGCCTTGGGACAATAGAGAATGATGGAAAAGAAATAAGCGAGATTATATTAGAGGACCTCTCCTTCATGAATGAAAATGATCAAGCATCTGAAAATGAATATTTGGAGGAGCAGGAACAACCACTTGCCACAGCTATCTACTATTCACCTTCCTTACCAAATGGTGATGAGGACCCACTGGTGGAAAGATATGACCATCTCGTCTCGAGACTAGCGAGGGATTGGACTGAGCTGAAATACCAGGTGGATTTGGAGATATTGCTGCTCCCAAATTGGTGTAGACTTCATGATTCATCACATTCGGAGCTCACATGTAATCTATGCCAAGAGGCCATTGAGAAAGTCAAAGGACAAGGGGCACAACCAAGCACATCACCTCTTGCAGCCACTTCAAGGATTGAAGAAGAAGACCAAAATACCAAATCAACTAATGACTCGGTTGAAGGTAGTCCTCAAGAGGATGTTGGGGTAACAATAGAAGAAAGACAACAATAAAGTTTCGGACTTCTGAGCGATGAAGTAGATCAAGTGGGAATGATGTCTACCAGTCATCAAGAAGTTCTTACTCTTAAAGAGCAGTTATGTGCCATGGACGGTGGGCTTTTTGATGAGCCTTTGGAGGGAAATTGTGCAGTAGACTTTGGTCCCCTTGATGAGGTTCCATCAATTGATGACTTCTTTCCATTAGGAGCCACACTATGGAGTTATGCTCATGTCGAGGAAGAGCACATCCCAGAAGATGGTAATAACGAATACATACTCCTTGAGCCCCCGAATAGTAATGCAATAGAGTTTCCAGATTGGGAGAGGAGCTCCTTCTCCATTTACAGCGATAGTGACCAAGAGGAAACAAGTGGGAACCATGAGGAGATACATGAACAACAAAAGGAAGAAGATAAAGGTGGAGGTGTTTCGATGGCTGCCAACAAATACGATGAGCTTGGTCAACCGCGGGCTGCAACTGAGGGTCCTTTCGCCTCAATCCTTGTAGATTTTCCTTCACAACCAGAGAGCTACAATGAGACAGATTCATGCATGTCATCATCCCATGACATTGAACATCACAAAAATAAGGCTGACACCTGGGAAAGGAGATGGGACAGCATGCTGCCCCTTGAAGACAACAATCAAGAAGAGGTTTGGGCAATGAAAACCAAAGCAGAGGAGGTGTACTTCCTCGAGGAACAACTAGTGGAGGTTGTTGGTCCCATTGGTAGATTGGAAGAGCTATTTGCTGCCCCGTCATCCCAGCCTTATGCATGCTTAAGGTCCACAGTGTTGTAGCCTCCACCGCACCTGCCCGAGGCTGCCAATGCAATGATCAAGGATGCTATGCTTGCTCTCGACTATCCAACGCTGCCACCTCTGTGTGATGACATCCAGGTTTTATCCTTCCTTGCCCCTATTATTTCTCTTAGCTGTACTTATTATTTTGATTATGGAAATGAGGGAAAATAAACATGTTTATGGATTAATCATGGGTTTGGTGAGCCTCCTCAATTGCTGATTTTTCATGATGACGTGGTTGAACTTGAGTGCTGCAACATTGAATTTCTTTTTTAAGAATATAAAGATAAATTTGCATGGTTAAGAAAGACAACAATTGTCTGTTTGCTTGTGCATACACTATGAAATTCAATGAGTGTTAATGTCAACTCGCCTTGCCTGAACATAGTTCATTGTAAATATCTTTGTACATAGCCCATTTTGAGTAGTATAGGTTTCTTGTAAATACTCTGCTTTCCTGCTTTCCTTAGGTTAGTTGGTTTGATGTAGGTTGTTTGTTTCTTTTTGTTTGCTTTCGCTTTGTTGCTGCTTTGCTCGGGGTCCGTCCGTTTTTATCTGGGCACATTTGTGCGCACAACAACCATACTTATTGCCTGGGGTTGTTCTACATATTTCTTTGTCAAACTCTAATCAAGCCTTCAGAGTGGATGGTGAAGGTCTTCCGTTAGTGTCAAGCGATTTGGCTGTTTAATTCAAAGAGGATAAGTTGTTGGTTTAGTCTGACTTTGACATATTCTAAAATCTTATATTTCTTACACATCTTAAGAATTTGACGGTCACTATAGGGCCTTTTATGAAGTCTAGTTAATTGAAAAATCTAAAATTCTGCTCTAGCACCACTGTGATTCTTAGCCCTGAGCGTGAGCTTCAATGCTTGTGGGTTGAAATAAAAGAGTTGAAAAGAGAAAAGAAAGAAATAAAGAAAATAGTGAAAATTAAAATAAAGAAAAATTCAACTTTTCAGGGGTATCCGAGCAACTCTACCGGGGCTATGGATGCCCAGTCGGCAATAGAGCAATCTTCGAGAGAATCACAGCGATAACCTCGTCGAGGCTATGGACGCCTGACTGGCAGCAAGGCAATGTCCCAGATGCTTTTGGAGTTAGAATAAACTACGTAGCTTAACTGAACGGAGATTGGGTTCCTGTAGCAACCGAAGGATGGGAATTAACGCAATTGCACACACTTGGATTTTCAGTATACTGAAGGTTGGGTTGGCTAATGGTTTTGATCTTTTGGTTGGGCATCTGATTTGTTTGCCCTAACGTGAAAATTAGAACTAGAGATTCTGGGTTCGTGATTCTAGTTTTTCATCAAAATGCTCTAGAGCATTTCCCTAGCAAGTCGCCATTTGTTGTGCATTTATTTGTACACACGCCCCACCGTAGGTAGGGATCCCCCATTTTTATTTTGTTTTGCTCCTACAGGATGCTTTGCTCCTGTCTTGTTTTGTGTGCCCCACTTTCCAAGCCCAAATTGGTCATGTTCCTTCAAACGATCAAATCCCCTATCCAAATTCACCTGCTTGGGGTATTCAAATCTACGGAGAAATAAAGTCCCCCATCCCCTTTCTACCTTTTGTCTTGCTTTGGCTATTTAAGAAACATATGTGGACCCCTATCGGTCTAGTTTCCACATTTTGGCTTTGGGGACAACTTTTTGATGGATCTGGGATGTGTTTGAAGTGCGTAATTGAACTGTCAAGGTTTCGTCAACGTTTCGTTAAGTTTCGATAGTTTTGGAACTTTGCCTTCAAAATTCCCTTCCTCCTTGGCTGTTTAGAAACATCCGCGGACCCACGTCACTCCCGTTTCCACATTTTTTGACTTTGGGGTCACCCTTTTTTGGATCTGGGATGTGTTTGAAGTGCGTAAATGAACTGCCAAGGTTTCCTCAATGTTCCATTAAGTTTTGATGGTTTCAAAACTTTGCCTCTGAATTCTCTTCCTCCTTGGCTGTTTGGAAACATTCGCGGACCCTCGTCGCTCCTGATTCCTCATTTTTGCCTTTGGGGTCACCCTTTTTTGGATCTAGGATGTATTTGATGTGCTTAAATGAACTAACAAGGTTTCGTCAAAGTTTGGTTAAGTTTCGATGGTTTCGGAGCTTCATCCCCCTTTTGTTGTTTTGAATATCTAGCAGCCACCTCCTTCCCGGCTTCTGGAGCATGGCCCCTCCGTGGTCGTTTCTAGGGCTCTGCCTCTCCATGGCCATTTTGGAACATCCGGCGGCCACCTCCCTTCCTGCCTCCGGAGCCCGGCCCCTCCATGGCTATTTCTGGGGCTCCGCCTCTCTGTGGCCGTTTTGGAACATCCAGCGGTCACCTCTTTCCTAACCTCCGGAGCCCGGCCCCTCTGTGGCCGTTTCTGAGGTTCCACCTCTCCGTAGCCGTTTTGGAACATCCGGCAGCCACCTCCTTCCCGGCTTCCAGGGCCCGACCCCTCTGTGGCCATTTCCAGGGTTCTGCCTCTCCGTGGCCATTTTGGAACATCTGGCGGCCACCTCCTTCCTGGCTTCCGGAGCCCAGCCCCTCAGTGGCCGTTTTCGGGAGTTCGTCCCTCCTTGGCTGTTTTGAACATCTGGGAGCCTACTTCCTTCTTGGCTATTTTGAACATCTGGAAGCCTGCCTTCTTCTTGGCTATTTTGAACATCCAGGAGCCTCCCTTCTTCCTGGCTATTTTGGACATCCAGGAGCCCGCCTCCTTCTCGGTTGTTTTGGCTTTTGTCCGCTGTCTGCCTTCTAGCTTTCTTCCATCATCTTTCCACCCTCTGGCACTCGCACCCTTGAAGCACACATTAATGTTTATGGCCCAAATGAGCTCCAAATATGAATATCAAGATATTTTGATGATGCATGGATAGATCTAATAGGGAATTTGTAGGTTTGACTGACATTTTCCTTAACTCATGTATAAATGCACTTATGACACTTCGTGTTTGCAGGAGTCAAGAAGCCTTCCATAGGTCTATCAAAGAGGCCCATTGAGGGAGTTGTCCTACTTTTTTCTAGATGATGATGATTTCTAAGGAGCTTTCCGCCCAAATCAGGGGCCACCAATCCATTGATGCAAGTCATTGACTGACTTGTTTGATCCAATCAAAAATGTTGCAAGTCCACCAGATGGAGGGCAGCGTTCAAACAGTCTCTGCTACAGTAAAAAGAGAAATCAACTACATAACAAAATTGCTACAGTGACTGGCACTAGATGAAAAAATAGAGAAAAGACAAGGAATGTATTTTAAAATTGTTGGATAATGAGGGGTAGGTGAAACCCTAATGTAATCAAATCTGAACCATTCATTACAAATTGATCCTAGCCATTCATTTGGGCTTTGGAAAACTATAAATAGGGGCTTTCCCCTTATTTGTAAGGGTTGGAGAATTGATGTAAAGGCATTCTGCAGCAATAGAAAACAACATTGCATGATTTATGGGTGTTCCTTTTGAGTTTGCTCTTTATGTATGCATGGTTCACCTTCCATGTTAGTTTTAGTGTTAGTTTCTTGAATGAGAGTGGTGATGGTGTTTGTTGTTTTAGTATTTGATGAAATTCTAGCTCATGTTTTTTGTGGTTCATTGATGATGAATCACTTTGCAAAGCTAGTCTGAGCCTCTTTCCTTTATTGTTGTGCAACTTAGTTCGATTGCATGTACATGATGTGTGCATGTGCAATTTGAAAATCTGCAGTCCTTAAAAGATTGCACTGGTTTTTTGTAGCTGTAGGTTTCTCTTGGTCAAGCAAAACTCAGTTTAGGAAGCCTGTCTACTTTAGCAACCACCATTGTTACTATTCATTCGTAGCTTAGGATTAGAATAGATTTCTTAACCCTTCTCCTTTTGATATTTCTTTTAATCCTTGGTTAGAGTAGGACCCAAAGCATCACCATGAAGTGAAATCAGATGAACTTGATGAGTTTCAACTTTCTGTTTTGAGTGGACAACCACTATTCATTCACTTTCAGTACTTTGAAACTGCATTTACAAACCCAACTTCCATGCTTTGTAACTCATCTGTAAGACTGCATTGTGATTCCAGCAAATCACATAAAATAGTTGAAATATTCTAAGCACTGTCAAGACCTAACATTAGAGACCTTGGGATAGTGTTCTGCAATCTGATTGTGGAAGATTGTCTTTCAAGAGAAGTAGTGCACCTTCGCACTGCCTATGTTGAAAAGTGCATAAAAAACACATCAACAATTCTATGTTTGTTTATATTAGGTATTACTGATTATTGTTCTCTACCTTAGGCTATATTGGGTATATTTTAATATCAATATATATATATATGTAAGATTAAAATTGTTAAGGTTATGGAGTTTTGTTCGATTCTTATTGTATAGCTAGAGCTATATTGTGGCTTTTTGTATGTGGGTGGATATTGAAAGTAATATTGTTTTATTTATTGCTTTCATTTTCTGGTTATGGTTGGAACAAAATAAAATAATTAATGTTGTTGATTCTATATTTGGTTACATTAGGTATTATTGATTATTGTTCTCTGCCTTAGGCTATATTGCGTATATTTTAATATCAATATATATAGGTAAGATTAAAAATTGTTAAGGTTATGGAGTTTTGGTTGATTCTTATTGTATAGCCCAGGCTATATTGCTGCTTTCTGCATCTGGGTGGCTATTGAAACCAATGTTGTTTGACTTATGGATTTCATTTTTTGGTTACATGGTTGGAAGAAAATAAAATAATTAATGTTGTTGATTATATGATTTGTTACATTAGGTATTATTGATTATTTTTCTCTGCCTTAGGCTATATTGGGTATATTTTAATATGAATATATATATATATGTGGGTATGTGTAGGATCATGATGGGCCAAAAAGTGGCAATATGTAACTAATATGATGGCCCATGTGGTTGACGACTTTTGTTTACCCAAAATTGATGAAATGAAAAGAGTTTTTAAAGGAGATTCTTAGCTTTCCACCAATATAAATTATGCTTTACTTTGAATTTAATAAATAATTATTATTTATTTTCTATTTGAATTACAACTAAAGTCCTGATTTAGACTAATTGAAAACATCTATAGCTTTCAAACGGTATCACATTTTTTGAATCTAAAACATGCGTCACATTCTATGCTTTGCATGCTATAGGATTAAGAAAAAATTGAATTTTATGAAGTTTTGACCAACTTAATGTGGTCAGACATACGATTTTTTATATTTGTTAAAAAAATTTAATAAAAATTCATAATTAATTATTTACTTGGAAAAAAATACAAAAAAATATGCATCACATTGGGACATGAGTTCTCTACTTATATCTAAAATATTATTAAAAATATTATCATTTTATGTGTGGGTGGTCGAAAGACACCTACTTATTTTCCCTAAAATTTAAGTACTCTTGCATTGAAATTTCAAATTTTCACCAAATATATATATATTTTTTTAAAAACCTAGTAGTTTAGAAACTACATTCAATTTGCTACAGATTCTACTCTTACATATTTTTAAAATAATATAGATAATTTATTCAAATTTTTACGTCAAGTTGCCTAACTCTAAATTTTCTAAATTTTTTGCCACTTAAGGACCTATTTTTTCCATGATGATCCTGCACATACCCATGTGTATATATATGTATATATGTGTACACACACACACACACACACACACACACACACACATATATATATATTTTGTGGGTCTCTCTTTATGGCTTGCATTTAGTGGATATGTTGGCAATGGGGAAAAATCCTTGACCTTCTGCAGTTTTTGTTAATTGTAACTATCTTGATTTTCCATAAGGTACTATTGATTGTTTCAAATATCTTGTCTCATTTATGGTTTGTGTTTTCTGTGTATGTTTGTGGATGGATTTGGTACTATGATTTTTTTTGAGTTATGGCTTCAAGTTTGTGGTTATGGTTGCAATGGAATAAAATAGTCAATCCTATATGCTTTGTGTTAGCTTTCATTGTGTAATGTCGATTATAGTTTTGTTGCTTAAGCTATATTGTTTCATTTTGGAGAAGTTGTTGAAAAGGGTGTATTGTTTCAATTTTTGAGGAGGTTGTGTTCAAAAAGGAGTGTTTTTTCTATGGGTTTGTTACTGTCAATTTTTGAAGGGTTTTTATTTAATTTCTGCATTTTGTGGGTATGTGTGCAACACAATAAATTTTTTGAGGTTATGAAGTGTTTGTCCATTTTTATTGTATACCGAGCGAGCTATATTATCGCTTTTTGCATGTGGGTGACTGTTGAAACCAATGCTGTTTGATTTATGGCTTTCGTTTTCTAGTTATGGTTGGAACAAAATAAAATAAGTAATGTTGTTGATTCTATGTTTGGTTACATTAGGTATTATTGATTATTGTTCTCTGCCTTAGGCTATATTGGGTATACTTTTACATCAATATATATGTGTATATATATAATTATACATATATATCTGTACATATATACATATATATATATAAATTTTGTGGGTCTCTTTATGGCTTGCATTTAGTGGATAAGTTGGCAACGGGGAAAAATTCTTGACCTTATGCATTTTTTGCCAATTGTTACTGTCTAGCTTAGCCTATATTGTCTCATTTTTTATTAGGTTATGTACAAAAGGCTATATTGTTTCAATTTTCAATAAGGTGTTGTTTATAGAAGAGGAAATTATTTGTTAAAACAAATTATGTTTCATTTATGGATGCGTTATATGGGTCAACTTTCAACGAGTTTCTCTTTAATGTTTTTGTTTTGTGGGAATGTTAATAACAGGATAAAATTGTTAAGGTTGTGCATTTCTTGTTGATTGTTATTGTATGGCTCAGGCTATATTGTGGCTTTCTCCATCTAGGTTACTGTTGAAACCAATGTTGTTTGATTTATGCCTTTGGTTTTGTGGTTATGATTGGAATAGAATAAAATAATTACTACTATTGATTCTATGTTTTGTTACATTAAGTATTATTAATTTTTGTTCTCTACCTTAGGCTATATTGGGTGTATTTTAATATTAATGTATATGTGTATATATATACATATATGTGTACATATATACATATGTTTATATATATTTCAATTTCTTGTTGTTGGTTATATTTATGTATATGGTTTGTCATTGTTAGTTTGCGAGAATGTGATGTTGAGAAGGCTATATTGTTTTAATTTTTTCATAGGTTTGTGTTGAGAAATGAGTATATTTTAACTTGGGATATTTTCTATGAATCTTTGTGGGTTTTTGTTTATGGCAGCCATTTTGTGGATATGTTTGGAACAGAATAAGAATGTTGTTTTTATGCACTATCGCCACTAGACAAGAACCATAGATCTAATAGAAATCATCATTAACCTTTGGAAAGAACAAGCATATTAATCAACAAAAAAGAATATTGTCTACATCTGATTTCAAATAGATACATGTCTGGACCTTTTGCAACCATCAACACATGCAAAAAATACAAGATAAGATCCAACCACCTTCACATAGATTCGACAACCAATGAGTGCACTTGCACCTTCATAGAAGCTTTCCATTCTCACTCACAACTACCTTCAACAACAACATAGATCCAAAGAATGACACCAAACAATATGTTTTCGATAACTACATAGACATTGGTTCCACAGACATACGTATGTATACATAGGCTAACTGGAATGAGGAAGAACAAGACAAGGGTTGTGGTAAATGGAAGCCATAAATAAAACAATATAGTGTAAGGCAAACGACAACAGTGAACAATGCCTTATGCAAAGAAACATGAACTACATAACATTAACTATTTTATTGCATTGAAAACAAAAGATAACATCCTGGACCACCTTCACATAGATTCCATAGCTGATGAATGCACTTGCACCTTCACAAAAGCTTGTGATTGTCACTCACAGCTACCTTCAACAACAACATAAACCCATAGAATGACATCCAACAATACATTATTGATAACTACATAGACATTCATTTCAGAAACATACGTATGCATACATATCTTGATTAGAATGAGGAACAAAAAGACAAGGGCTGGTGTGGTAAATGGAAGCCATAAATGAAACAAAATAGCGTAAGGTAGATGGAAACAGTGAACAATGCTTTATGCAAAGCAACATGAACTACATAACATTAACTATTTTATTGCATTGCAACCATCGCCACAAAACAAAACAATATTGTTAGCAACAGTCACCTAGATGGCCAAAGGTGCAAAACAGTTAAAAAAATACAGTGAGAAACCCATACAAAAACATTCGCGCAAAAGTTGAACTATAAATCAAACAATATTGCTTCTAAGAAACTATATACTCTCTTTTCAAGAGAACCCTATCAAAAAGAAAATAATATACCCTAAAACAATGCAACCTATATAACATTGACTATTTCATTAGGTTGCAACTATCGCACACAAAAGCATGGCTTCCAATAGTGGCAAGCATGGAAAACCCACAAAACATAGAAAGCTCCCAGTAATAGATGGACTCAAAACCTTCACTAGGAAAACACAAACCCTAAATGAACCAATATTGGTTTCAATGGTATCCTAGATGTGAAGATTTACCAAAAAACACAGCAAATTAACTATTTTGCAACCATTCACACAGACCGGAAGCCACAAATGAAACAATATTTCCAACAGTCACGCAGATGCCAAAACCCACAAAACACAAGAAATCTTGATTTGAAGATTCACCAAAAACACACTAGATTAACTATTTTGCAACCACTCACATAGAACCAAAGCCATAAATGGAACAATATAGCCAATAGTCACCCACATGCCAAGACGCACAATTTTTGATTGTTGATGGTCAGCCTAAGTTGTTTTTCTTGGCTTAGTTTGTTGTTGTGTAGTTTTTTTGTGCTTTGATATATATTTATATGTATGTGTGTGTATATATATATGTATACATGTATCTATCTATATGTATACATATATGTATATATGTATATGTATATATATATGCATATATGTGTGTATATATATATATATATGTATTTATATGTATATGTATGTGTGTGTGTATATATATATACGTGTGTGTGTGTATATATATGTATGTATATATGTGTATATATATGTTTATGTATCTATATATTTGCATATATATCTATATATAGATATGTGTATATATATGTATGTATATGTATATGTATATATAATGTCTAAAACATTGACTATTTTGTTGTGTTGCAACCATAGACGATAAATGGAAGCCACAAATGAGACAATATAGCCTAAGGTGGACATCAACATAATGAATTGCATAACATTAACTATTTTATTCCATTACAAAAATTTCTATAGAATGCTGAAAATAACAGTTATAGACCTTCCCCGACTACTCTTCCCCCCTTTAAGAATCATGTTCTTAAGGGCTCCCCTACCAACAAGCTAGTCTCCTACTCCATGAACTCCTTGGAAGACAAAGTCGAGAACCCTGAAGCTAGTAGAAATTTTGTGCCCTCCCCTCCTACCTCTTTTAGATTTGAAGGGACTAGATTTACTAGCTCCCCCAACCCGGGTGATGTTAATCTCATTTTAGACCGGTTCAGTCTGGTGACATTTTGGCCTCTACTAGAAATGGCATTAGTGACATATTCAAGGTCTTGAAATGAGCCTACCAAGAAATTAATGAGCTCAATTAAAGAAACATGGCTCTATTTAGCAAATCAGAGGAGCTGGAGCTAAAGCTGGCCACTCTCAGCAATGAAGAACGGAAACAAAATAAGAACAACACTAGTAAGAAAGGTGGAGACAATGAAGAAAAGTACAAGTCTCTGGAAGAGGAAATGGTTAAAATTTAAAATAACTTGAAAACTATAGTGGAACAAAACCATAAAATGGCTAGGCACAATGCCATTATTATTAACGCTATGTCTAAAAAGCTAGAAAAAATGCAACAGGGTTCACCAGTTGTTGAATTGGAAGCAAAAAAGGAAAGCAAGATTGAGGACCAAGGTATTTCTAAAAGGACCTGGGGTATGTGCAGGATCATGATGGGCCAAAAAGTGGCAATATTATGGGTATTTTTAGGGTATGTGGGTAATGTCTTTTTTTTAACCCAAAATTGATGAAATGAAAAGGGTTTTAGAGGAGATTCTCAACTTTCCACCAATATAAATAATGCTTTAATTTGAATTTAATAAATATTATTATTAATTTTCTATTAGAATTGACTAAAGTCCTTATCGAATAGGTTGATTGAAAAACATCTACAACTTTCAAATGGTATCACATTTTTTGAATCGAAACATCGTCATTCTCTGCTTCACATACTATAGGATTAAAAAGAAAAAATTAAATTTCATGAAGTTTTGACCAAGTTAAGGTGGTCAGACATACCATTTTTATATTTTTTAAAAGTTGTAATAAAATTCATAATTAATTATTTACTTAGGGAAAAAATTACAAAAAATATGCATCACATCCGACATGAGTCCTCTACTTATATAAAATATTATAAAAAATATTATCATTTTATTATGGTTAGGGTGGTCAAACAGACACCTACTTCTTATTTTTTCCCTGAAATTTAAGTACTACTGCATTGAAATTTCAAATTTTCACCAAATAGATTTAATTTATTTTTAAATAAACCTAGTAGTTTAGAAACTACATTCAATTTTCTATAGATTCTATTATTACATATTTTTGAAATAATATACATAACTTATTAAAATTTTAATGTCAAGTTTCCTAACACTGATTTTTCCTAAATTTTTTGCCACTTAAGGGCCTATTTTTTCCATGATGATCCTGCACATACCCCCCGGGCCAACCTCAAAAGGAAAGAGCTTCCCACTACATAGATGGTTCAGATCTTAAAGAGGGGGATTCAGGATATGAATGAGCTGGAAGCTAAGATTGTTGATCTTTTAAAGACACAAATTTAGTTGATGTTGGTTTTTCGACTGGTTTTTGGTTTTGTGGCCTTTGCTTGCCTTTTTTATAGTTGTGCTCATTTTTCTATTGTTTTTTTATAGTCTTTATGTCTTTGTTGTCTTTTTTGACTTTCTCTTTATTTTGTAAACTTTGTGGTTTCGGGTCCCTGTAAAACCCATTTTTTCCTCTTTCAAAAATAGTTATAGACCTATGCAAACCTTTTGTGCGAAAGGGTGGTCCATATATAGCTTATGTGTATACATATATATGTATATGTAGATTTGTATGTATATATGTATATATATGCATGTATATTTACATGTATATATAATGTTCATAATATTTGGTATTCTGTAGCATATATATGTGTATATGTATATGTATAGTATGTATAGTATGTACATACACATATGTAGATATATGTATATGCATATATATGTATATGCATATATATGTATATGTATATGGCTATTTGTGTCAACTTTGCTTGGAATTTTGGTCAACCTCCCTGTATTTCAAACTTCTTGCAATCTAGGAAAGGGTGGTAGATGGGCTATAGCTTTGGCTAAAATTTTGGTCATCCTCTCAGATTTTTGCCTTATCATGGCCTAAAAAGGTGGTGGAGGTTGTTGGATGCTTTGGGAAAAGGGTGGCATTTGTCGAGCCACATGGATAGAGAAAGCTGCAAAAATTAAACGTTGATTTGCATCAACATTAATTGTTGTATGTTTTGCATCTACTAGGGATGGTCGTAATAACAGCTATTATTAAACACCTCGAGAAAAAAAAAAAAAAGTGTCTGAGAAATTTTTAATAAGGCATTGTTTGGTGTCGTTCTATTGCTATAGCTAATATTGGAGCTATGAGCAATGAGGGTAAGCTTCTGTGAGGTTCAAGCTAGATTAGGCTTTGTGCAGCTTCTTTGTGAGGCCTACCCCTATGATACACCTAGTATTTATACTATTTTGAGTTGTGGTTATTGATTATGCTTTGAGATACTATTGATGACATGATACTTAGACATTTGAATTTTATGATGATTTGATTATGCTATTTAGACATTTGAGTTCTCATGATGATTTGATTATGACTATGCTACATGCTTGGTTAGATGACTCTAATGGTTGACCTAAGTTCATGCTAGTTATTGTGACTGTTTAATTTGAATTTTGAAATGATGAACAAATGAAATATGTAATTAGTGATTTTTCTAGTTATGATATGAGATATATATGCTATGTGAAATTATGAAACTTGAGTATATGAAATGGTGATTCAATTTTTTTGATATATGATTTAATTGGATGGAAATATGTGTATATGAAATGGTGATTCAATTATTTTGAAATATGATTTATTGGATGGATTAACGTGTGCATTGAGTGTGCAGGTACACTTTCCATGGCCAATGGAAATTTGAGGTAATCTTTGGGAACCCTGAGTTAATTAACTAGTGAAGCCGAGCTATAGTCCATATGGAGGGACTACAATTCCATTATGTAATGTATTTTTTTGTGATGTTATTTTTGAATATTTGTAAATTGGTTTTAATTTCCATGTCAATCCATTTAAGTGGTGAGTTGTCCACCAAAGTGGACAAACTCGGATTTGATCTTGAGGGCACTTTTTGGGGGTTGAAAAGTTAAGTTTTTTAAGTTTTTTTATTGATTTAAGGTCCCTAGGTAAAGTACCTATGGGTTAGGTACCTTTTCAGCTTAAAATTTTGATTTAGTTTCATGCATGAGCACCATTTTTGAGGCCTTAAAGAGGTTTGACAAAAATAAGGTTTTGAGAAGTGGGATGGGGACTAGTCTCTTTCCACTCTCACTTCTCTATGTTGTCTTGGAAGTCCCCCAAGTTCTCGCACATGTGAGAGAACACATGGGTGAATGGGTTAGTGACAAGTGTCACTTCCCATTCAAAAGAAATTTAATTTTGAATTCTATAAGAAAAACTAAGAACAAGGGTTTTGGGGGTTCTCTTTTGCATTCTTGTTTTTTTTGGAGGTTGTATTTTTGGGGCTCTTGGATTTGGTTTGAGATATTGGAGAGCAAGCTTGGAGGGAGAAGATTTGGTCTCATTCTCTTCACATCCTTCCTCATCTTGGGTTAAGGTAGGCTCAACACACACTTTTGCTTCTTGTGTTTTAATTTTGTAAGTTATGTACATGTATTTGTGTGTTTTGAAATGCTCCCCTTAAATTTTTGGTTTTGTGTATGTTGTTGGGATAGGCTCACCCAAATTTGGGAAGAGCATCCCAAGTTGGGGATGGATGGAGTAGGAAACTCCATGGGGACATGTCATTCCTCCTTAGAAAGGAGAGGTTAGTAAAAGGGGTATGTGTACCCATATGTTTTGTGAAATGTGAAGGGTGGTTTGGGTGGATAAGAAATGAGAAGGAAGGTTTGTAATGAAGGGTTGAAAAATACTTGGTGAATCTTATCCATGGTGTTTTATTTTGAGTCCCCAAAATGGAGTGTGTAGTCCACCCTCTATTCCCCATTTTTGGTTCATAATAAACTCTTTGTTATGTGAAAATTCCCTTAGGTGGGTGTGTATAATTTGTGTGTATTTTGTGTGCTAATTGTATTTGGCTTGCATGAATGCACCTAATTCCCAAGGTGCCTCCTAGCTCGGGGGTGGTTGGATTTCCAACCAAAGGTTGGGAGGTGAGCACCCATGGCCTATGGAAAAAAGAAGGAGTTTTTATGTATTGTGTAGTTTGCAGGTTGAAAAACCCACAACTTGAAAACAACAATGTTTTTTGTTGACCAGTATTACTATTATCTTTAAGAAATATGCCTTGTTGGGATTTATGTTATAGTATTGAAAGGCTGATGTAAAAGAGTAAATGTGTCTCTATTTCAGTTATATAGATTTTGTACAAGATATGTACAAACCTCCATGGTAGTGTAGATGTAAAGAAAATATTCCTCCTTATCACACTATTATATTTGGTTTATGTAGTTGTTGTTCAAGAGTTCCAAATGGTATTTTTTTTTATCATTCCGATGAGTGTATTAAGTATAATAAATGTTGTTTGAAACCTATCTATTTATGTGGTTACGTTGTCAAGCAAGAGAAGAAGATATCATATTTATACTCTAGTATTCAATTGTTCTCTATGTTTCCTTGTATACTTGCATTCTGGATTTTAGGCAACAACAAAGAAAATAAAAATAAATAAATAAATAAAACAAAGCTTCTTCATTTTTGTAATGAAAAGAAAATATACAATGTGTGCTTAGAAAATGGGATATATCATTCTGTCGGTGAAAGATCTATATATTAGTTTTTATCATTTGAAATAAAATGAGTAACTCACTGTAAGCATGTATTCTTTAAGAAGGATAATAAACTATAAGTTTGTCACATTGCCTTGAAATAAGAATGTTAAGCTTCAGACAAACTATTTTCCCTTACTAGAAAAATAAATGAAAATGGTTATACCATTTTGTTTTGATAGTTGATGAAAGAAACATGAATGGATATGTGGATAAATGAACAACAGAAACAGGATTGAGTGCACAATAGTCACCATACTCGATGAACCTACAACTCTTGGGTGATGCAGACGATTGTGACTCCCATAGGCAGCGGCCATTTGGCCAATGCTATATGTTGGGTATGGCCAATATGTATTTCATGGTCTCTACAACCGAGATTACATGACCAAACAAAATACAAGTCGCACAAGTACACCTGAGAGTGCCATCGACCTGAGCAAATGAAAGAATAAATGAATGAAGATACCTATAGAGAAGAGACACTCAAACAATGATCTCTAGCCGCCCAAGAAAATCCTGGAAATAAGCTCAGAAAAACAAACCCTAGGGCATTGCTTTGATCCTCTCCCAACTGTAGATCTTCTTATCAACGACAGTTAGAGTGTCCTTGACGGAAGATTAAATGAATTTTGATTATTTATTTATTTATTTATTTATTTTTGACAAACAAGTTAGAATGGTGTAATCTTCCTTTCACAGCGAGAATCTAAAACAGAACAGAAAAAATTTACCTTGCAAAAAGTATAGGACAAATCCTTGAATTAACCATCTGATATGGGGTAATATTGATATTGAGCAATGGTGGCAATGTGTGTTGGAAGAAATAGCCATAAAAATATAATAGTCGGTCCTTTTGATAGACGGAAATAAAAATATAATCCTTGTACATTATAATGACGAAATAAATTAAGTGAAGCAAGGGCGGTAAAATTCAATGAAGGATAATTCGATTTATCAAAGAAAAAAATAACTAGCATACATATATTAAATATTAATATATATAAAATACGTTGAGAGTTATCATTATTGAGGCGTTATTACACTGAGAAAAAATGATGCTCGAGGTATTTTATATGTATTAATATCTAATATATATAGCAATCAGGTGCAACATGTAAGAGATTAATATAATAATATAATAATATAATATTATAATAATGTTAATTATTATAATATAATATTAAATTATATTTCGATATAATATTTAATAAATATTATAAAATATTAATTTTATAAAAATATGGGTTTGGGGCTAGCTTGGTTGGCTAAATCTTTCTGTCACAGTCACAGTCCCCCTTCCCTGTAATTACTTGGGAGGCCGAGTCTAAAATACCATATATATTATAAAATATTAATTTTAATCTAATAGAATTAGAATTAAATTAGAATTTAATTGGAATCATAACCTTAATTAAATGCTAAGCTTAACCTAATCGCAACTCTAATTAAACCTAATAGTAAAATTTTATATTTTTTTAAAATTTAATAATAATAATTAATATAGAATTAAATAATATGATGCTAATATATATTAATATTATAAAATATAATAAATAATATTTGTGTGATTTGTATTTTTTATATTTGTGTAATATAATTAGGTTTAGTATTAGGGGTACAGTTAGATTTAGGGAGAGTTAAGGTTGGGTTTGGTATTAGGGTTAAGGTTACTATTGGAGACACAATTACAATTGGTGTTAAAATTAGCCTTAGGATAAGATATATTATTATTTATAATTTGTGTTATGGTTGGAAGAGGGATGGAATAAGAATATAGGTTTCCTTTACTATTCTATGTACAAGATGGAGAAGACATTAAATAAATTGTATTTAATTATATAATAGTATTTTTTTTTTTATGCGAGAATGAATTATATAATAGTATTTTATTATATATTAGAATTTTTTTTATTTTTTTTGTAATATATAATTATATAATTTTTTATTAATATATAATAATATTATAATTATGTTTTAAAAAATATTATATATTAATATATTTAATTTTAAAATTAAAAAATATAATATTTTTATATAATTGAACCCTAATTGAATCAAAATGCTAACCCTAACCATAATTGAAACTTAATTTCCCCCTATATCTAGTTCTAATTCTAAAACCTTTTATAAAAGCCATTTTAATGTAGTGTAGAAGCTATTTGGACATGTTTACTTTTATAATATTTTAGCTTCTCTGTTTGTTTTCCTTTTTTTAATATCCTATGCTTCCAATTTTGACTAGTGGTATTAGAGCATGGAAGATGGAGATGATTAATAAGAATTATTTCCGCACTTTTTTAAGTTATGGAAGATCTGTACTCATCTAAATATTGAAGAATTATTTGTTTAAAAAATATATGTTTTGATTCCATCTTCACCTATAACACAAAGATTATACAAATATGTACAAACAGTGCATTTCTTTTCTAAGAGTTGTGTTTCTTAAGTTCTGCAAATTTCAAATCAATATAAAAAACAAAAGATTTAATTTTTTCATTATATTTCTTGAATGAATGTGAAGCCAATCTAAAAAATAAAAGAATTAACTTTATTATAATTATAGAAACAATTTTAAAATGCATAACTTTTTACATATTGAATTTTAAAATATATACTTCTATAAAACTTTAAAAGAAAATAAAAGATCCATCAATTAAATTTAAAACATATCCTAATAATATTGGGTTAAAGTAAAAGCTAAACTATTTCACAATACCCTTGTGCGCTAAAGAAACTAAAACATATCACAGTTGTCTTGGGCAGATAAAGGGTAAAACATATCACAATAATTGGGATTCTTATGTCACTCCAATTAGTTCAGCAACCATCGGCTAACAGCGAAACCGATCGATCCTGAAACTACATGTTCACTAATAATTTTTTAGAAAAATATTGTACTCCAGCAAACGAGTCCTTTTCTGTTCTGACTGCTGCCCGAGATTCCAACAGGCTGAACATCTGCTGCTCATGCTTTAGCGCACTTTTATGATCACTACTTCCTACCATCCACTGGTAGACATGAAAGCACGACCGTAGACACGCAAGAGTGCTGTTAGACATGCATGCAAAATGTTCAAGCATATTATTATTATTATTTGTTTTCTACTGTATCGATCGTACCGATCTGCAATGCATGGCTCAAGGAAAATTGAATGATAATCATCAATAATAATAACTATTCAAAACATAGTAAATCTTATGCACAACTTTTATCACACATTTTGTTTCATGCAATATTTTCGATTCTAATATCAACATACATTCTGTTTCATGCAATATTTCTGATTGTGAAATGATACATGCAATGAAAACGTAAGATAACATTCCTAATGCAACCCTTGCTGCTGCTGAGAAGTTTTCCGGTCTCCGCTATTCTTTTCGTTTCATGGAAGCTACTTGATAGAATATTCAACCCTTCACAAATAAACAAATCTTGAATCATTTCGATGGAAAACGTTATTCAAAACAAATCTTAAAAACTTAATCCATAACTCATAACTCTTCCAATGTAAAAAACGAAGCAATGGTTCAAAGCTATTAAATTACAGTCTCTTGTTTGTAGATATCGATATAACCACTCGCAAAAACAAAGTTTTCACCAAGCTAAAATGGAACAAAAGACGAGAGGATGCCATAGATCATACCACTTATGGAGAAATAAGTGATGCAACAAAAACTACAATACTGGAAACGGAAAGAACTGAATGCTATAAATCTGACATCTATCTCTTGATAACCTTAGATTACTCTCTATAACCCTATAAAAATTCAATTTCACAAATCCTAAAAGGGGTGAAATTAAATTAGGTTTTGATAATCTACTTAGATAATTTGAAAAAGGAATCTTTGACATTCTTGTGAGTCTGTCAATATACGCCATTTGTCTTTCTCCTTTAACGTGACTATAATTTTCTTTTTCACCCATTCTTATTGTTTCTTCCATTGTCAAATTCTGGAACCCCTCAAGTTGAAATTTAGGAAGCCTTGTGGAATAGGCTGCATACTGTTGCGTCCTTTTCAGCCTAGGAATTATCAAATCCTCAAACCTGTTAAACTTTCATGGTCAAAAGCTGCTAATAGTATTTTAATATGCATCTGTATTGAATCTAAGGAATTCATTAACACCAAATATATGAAATATTATCAACTGTTTCTGATTACAATATAATCTGCTCTAATGTATGTAATTATAAACAGCAGGAAAGAAACGAAACCTACGTAAAAACCAGAAGATGAGGAAACCTGCCTAGAAACCAGAAGATGAGTAAACCTACGTAGAAACCAGAAGATGAGGAATTCAATGCACACTGCATCTAATTTCTTTATGGCACTCTTGCACTCCACTATAAACTGTAATGACTTCCACTCTCATCGTGAGACTCTTCAGCTTCTGTCGATTATGAGCTGATGCCAGCTAGCCGTTGCCTGCCAAACATCTGAGCTGCCATCGGTGAAACTTTTCAGCTTCTTCTTGTTCGTAACCACCATCATGACAGCCAGCAAGCACGTAAATTTTTTTGAAAAAGGGTTAATGTTTCTGGAGAAACATTCTTCCCTTTACAACTGAATACGCCTCTAACTCACCTTGTTGACTCCGTTCTATCATGCGACTAGTCTGCACGTTTTAGTGATATTTTTGCGTTGAATGCACCCTTGGGAGCGGTGCGTATTAAATACTTCTAAAGACTTTTCCTAAAATTATCCTCAATATTTAGAGCTACTGTTCTCCTCCTTCCTTTTATGTGAGTGACGTCCTCCTTAGGATGCTTTTCATTACCTTGCATAATTTTGTTGACCCCTTTTAAAATCAAGGCATGCCACACGTTAGAAATGTTTAGGTTTACATGTCCCTAGATTGATGAGTGGAACTTTATAATATATTTACATATATGGTAAAAGAAAAGAGAAGAGACGAATATATTTCCCACATTCCCAGGCAGGATTCTTTTAACCTTAAATATGAATATAGGTTTTAAAAAAAGAGTCCACGTAATACTAGGGAGTCTTTTAAAAAGATAGTTTCCCCTTATTTATTATCCTCCTCCCTCTCTTATTTAAAGGAAAATAATAATATCTAATATGTAGAAGAATTAATGTATATTTATTTGTATATTTATTTGTATATGCTATTCCTCATTCTTATAATTATTAAGTTTATTTCTTAGAGTATATAATTAATATATATTTAGGAATTGTTTATCTATATTTATTTATTTAAGGAAAAGTAAATAATTTAATATATAATAATTAAATAAATAAATTTTAAAATTTTAAAAGTAGAATAAATTAAAATATATATATATCTGAAATTCAATTTTGATGTTAATGTAAATTTTATAAATCTTGTATCTGTCAATTTTGAATTTGTGTGTGATGGTCTCTTCCTTCACCCACTCGTTTAAATACTCTCCCATCCTCAAGCTTCATGCCAATGATGTCATTCTTGGACCACGCCATTCGACCATTTGATGCATGTAGCTCTAGTTAACAAGCGCAACACATCATTTAACAGGTGGTTAATGTCTTCTTTTCAAAAAAAAAAAATTGTTAGTAGTGTTTTTTTTCCCTAGTGTAAATTATGGGCACTACATTCTTCAAAGGTGGGTGGAGCTTATTTTATGTTTTTTGCATGGGCGGATGGTTGGAAATGCAAAAGAAAAGTGTCGCCTCTGATAATATTTTTCCCATTTTTGTGTAGGGGAGGTGTGTTTGAAGCAAGTGGGAAGAGGTGCTATAAGATTTTTTCTTTTTGCATGGATTTTTAACTTTGAAACCAATATTGTTTGATTTATGGTTTTTGTTTAGTCATTATGGTTGCAATCCAATGAAACAGTCATTGTTATACAGTCTATGTTGAATGTTGTCCTTTATATTGTTAGTCATTGGTTTTATTGTGTGTACTTTGGTTGGAATGCTTGCAAGCCTTTTTGTTTTTTGAGCTTCCCGCCAAGTGAGGCAAAGGTGCAAATGGCCTTCCCTTTAAAAAAATCTAGGCCGAAATTCCCACCAGCTCCTCTGTTTTAATCCTTGTGGTGGTTGCAGGAAGGGTGCCAAACGCGGTTGTTGGCTTCCTTAGAGATATGTCATGTGTTCCCCTCTGTGTTGATAGAGAAGGCAACTAATATGGCTTATGTTGTTTCCATAGGGCATTGTTAGTGTCCCTTGTCTAGTGTTGGCTACGTTGTTTCGTTTTTAGTTCTGCAATCTTGGAAAAAGTATTTGGATTGTCCCTTCAATAGGTTTAAAAAGGTGTTGAACACATGTATGTGGTAGCTAATGTTCTTTGGTATATTCAATACAAAACCTATTGTTATAGGAATTCCTTCTTGAGAATGAAAGAAATAAAAAATTTATTTCAAACTAAATAACTATCTTGTCAAAAACAATAAATTTGAATGCTTTGTCTCCCTTTTCAAATAATATCTTCTTTAATATATAATTCTTATTAAAATAAGTTCCAGTGATGCTTCATATGGTGCTTGACTAGGATAACAAGGTGTTGAGAGGGAAAATTTTTCCCATCAAATCTTCGAATAAACACCTTAAGGATCAATCAAGAGGACACACATATAAGTAGATATATAAATATCTATATGTAAAGATGTAAATATTTATTTATGCAGAGAGTGCTATATCTAAATAGATGTTTATACCATATTTTTTCCTTGATATACAACTGGCTTGATCATAATTATAAAGAGAACAAACATCTAGACTGAATTTTCCCTCATTTTCCTGAACGAGAAGGCTAGGAATTCAAACCTTTTGTTGGCTGTAATATGTTATGTAGCCTGAAGCAAGGAATTATTATAGGCAACAAAAGCTTTGAATTTGTAGCCTCCTTAACTAGTCAACTAAGGGAAAATGTTGTGTGGATGTTTGGTCTCTTGAATGCTGGCTAGTTTCGAGATTAGTTGTTGTATGGTTTGTGTGTTCTTGCACTACTTGTGATCGTAGTTGTTGTTTATCCAATTGTATATAAAGTGTGAGATGAAAGATTGGTCTTGATTTATACTATACTTAATGTAGGAACTAATGTGCATATAAATGAAACCATAAATGAAACAATATTGCTAACAGTTACCCGCATACCATAACCCACATAATAGAATAAATCTTGATATCAAGATTCACAAAAAAAATACTAGATTCACTATTTTGGAACCATTAATAGAAAATGGAAGCCATAAATGAAACAATAGACAACACTCGCCCACCTGCCAAAACCCATGAAACTATATAGTCTTTTGAACAACAATTGACACAATGAAACAATATTGGTTTCAAGAGTCAACTAGATGAAAAAACCTGCATAAACATGTGAATTCAACATAGGAAACATAGAAAACAAAAAAATTGTTTTTGGCAAACCCAAATTGTTTCAATTTTCAATCAAGTTTTGTCGAGGAAAAAACAGTTTGTCTTCACATGGCCTTCACACACAAATTTTTTGGGTATGGGATTTTGTTTACTCCTTCAACTTTGTAGCTATGTCTACAAGGAAATTACATTGCTACACTATTCAGGCTTTACATATATACATACACACACACACACACACACACATATATACAGAGACAAAAATCTACATATATACACACATATAATTTGTTGAGAAATGAGTATACTTCTACTTTTATTCCTAATTGAATCTTTGTTGGTTCCTTTCAATATATATGTGTGTGTGTGTGTGTGTGTATGTACGTCAACCATTACTGCTACATGCACTTGCACCTTCATATAGGCTTGCCCTCCATCATTACAGCTACTATATATATCTACATATATACATGTTTGTATATGTATATCTATATGCTTTGCGTGTACTGGTGATGGTCATAATAATAGCTATTGTTTAACACCTCAGGGAACAAAACAAATGTCTCAGAGATTTTCAACAAGGAATTGTTTAGTCTCATTCTATTGATATACATGATATGGGAGTCGTGACCAATGAGGGTAAGCTTTTGTGAGGGTGCAACCTGTATTAAGCTTTGTGCATCTTTTGTGAGGGTGGGTGGAGGTTACTAAACACATCAAATGCAATAAAGAAAGAGTATTTTCTTCCACCAATGGCAGCTACAGAGAACCCATAAACCAAGCAATTTACAGTAAGCTACAGAGCAACAATCAACAATCCCCTTTCAAAAATAACATAAACTATATTAGAAATACTCCACAAATGGTTTTTTCAATATGCACCTCTTCCGAATTCCTTCAATTACACCTCTTCCCACTTGGTTTCTCTTCCCTTTGTCCTTTCTCCATGGCCTGCTAAAAATGAACATATAGCTATCACAACCCACCACAGCTGTGGAAATTTTGTGAAGGTGGTTGGAGGTTATCTTGTGTTCTTTACATGTGTTGATGGTTGCAAAAGGTGTGGGTTGTGATAATTCTTATATAGCTATCTATATATATGTGTGTGTATATATGTATATATTTATGTTTATATATGTATATATATATATATATATATATGTTTGTGTATATGTATGTGTGTGTGTATATATATATGTATGTATATATATGTGTGTGTGTATATGTATCTATATATACATATATATGTATATGTACATATATATGTGTATATATATACGTATATATATATATGTATATATATATACGTATATATATATATACGTATATATATGTATCTATACTTATATATATGTATATATATGTATATATATGTATGCACAATACGTTATTGAAAATTGTATAGACATTCGCTTTTTTGTTTGAGGACTTTACACATAGATGTTACTTGCACCATCAACACTACACAAAAACCATACAATGATTAATACTGATACCATTTCATTGGCCTCCTCTATCACTGTACAAAACGTTTTTTAAAATTTAATAAAAAAATAAAACAACACCTACTACATGGTGTCAGAGAGCTAGAACCATGAAGGCCGATACAAATTCCAACCAATGTTTCCCATAGCCCAATGCTATTTTTTTTGTCTAGCTATGGCTATATAATTTCATTTACAATGGATAATAAAATAGCTGATATTGTAGAGTTAATGTTGTTTTCCAAAAGGCATTCTTTTTGATAGGGTGGAGCTCAAGAGGCTATATTGTTTCAATTTTTGATAGGGTGTTGGTGAATAAATTTATTTAAGTATATCTGTATAATTAATGTTGATACCATTTCTCTAGCCTCCTTTATCGCCGTGCCAAATGTTTTTTTAAATTTAAAAAAAAAAAACAACACCTACTACATGGTGTCAGAGAGCTAGAAACGCGAAGGCCGATGCAAATTCCAACCAATGTTTCCCATATCCCAATGCTAATTGTTGTTGTCTAGCTTTGGCTATATACTTTCATTTACAATGCATAATAAAATAGTTGATATTGTAGAGTTAATGATGTTTTCCAAAAGGAATTCTTTTCGATATGGTGGAGCTCAAGAGGCTGTATTGTTTCAATTTTTGATAGGGTGCTTGAATACATTTATGTAAGTATATATATATATATACACATTGTCCATCACACAAAGGACAAAAAAATTGTGCATGGAAAACCAATGGATAGAAATAACCCAAGCTAGTGAGCAACAAACTATAAAAGAAAATTGGAATATGTTAAGAATTTTATTCCATTGCAACCATAGCCAGAAAATGGAGGTCATAGAAAGAAGCTGACAAACAAATTGACATTCACAGACCCATGGAAACCACTGCCTTGTTATCCCAAAAAAGGGTTGGAAAAAATTATCACAAGTGACACTTTCGATTTGCATTTGCAAACATCGTTTCCTGCAAACACAAAGAATAGCCTCTATACAAAAGTGCCTATTAAGTTTTCCTTATGACACTTAGTATACAGTCCATCACTCTGACAACTTCTTTTCTGAGGTTGAAGAAATAACAACTAGGAATGTGTATTTAATGCATGGGTATGTGTAGGATCATGATGGACCAAAAAGTGGCGATATGATGGGTATGTGTAGGGTATGTGGCTAACGACCTTCTTTTAACCCAAAATTGATGAAACAAAAAGGGTTTTTAAGGAGATTCTCAACTTTCCACCAATATAAATTATGTTATACTTTGAATTTAATAAATAATTATTATTCATTTTCTATTTGAATTATGACTAAAGTCTTGATTGATAGGCCGATTGAAAAACATCTATAACTTTCAAACGGTATCAGATTTTTTAAATCTGAAACATGCTTTGCATACTATAGGATTAAAAAAAGAAAAATTGAATTTCATGAAGTTTTGACCAAGTTAAGGTGGCTAGACATACGATTTTTTATATTTTTTAAAATTTGTAAAAAAAATTTCATAATTAACTATTTACTTAGAAAAAAATTACAAAAAAATATGCATCACATCCAGACACGAGTCCTCTACTTATATCTAAAATATTATAAAAAAATATTATCATTTTATTGTGGTTAGGGTGGTCAGACAGACACCTACTTCTTATTTTTTCCCCGAAATTTAAGTACTATTGCATTGAAATTTCAAATTTTCACCAAATAGATCTTTTCTTTTTTTAAATAAACCTAGTAGTTTAGAAACTACATTCAATTTTCTACAGATTCTATTCTTACATATTTCTGAAATAATATAGATAACTTATTCAATTTTTTATGTCAATTTTCCTTACTCTGAATTTTTTGAATTTTTTGCCACTTAAGGGCCTATTTTTCCCATGATGATCCTGGACATATACACATGCTTGTCCCATTTCTGATAGATATCTTGAAGAACAAGCTAAACCTAGAGGCTGACACCCAACAATGTGTTGTTGAAAATGGAAACAATATAGCTTTTTTCTTAGCGTGACCCTTCGAGAAACAAATCAATATGGCTATAGGGAAATGCCCTTTCAAACATTGTTCAAGAATTTGTTATCTTTATGACTACTTGAAAAGGCAGCTACTGCTTATACCTATTGTCACTACATGGAAACTATACAACAATTAATGTTGATTCCATTTCACTGGCCTTCTCTATTGATGCAAGAAATGCTTTTAATATAAAAATCAAAACAGAATTTTCCAACTTCCTTTTCTGGCCACACTGATTGGAGGTTAGAAATGAAACAATATAGCCTTGTCTAGACAACAATAGTGAACAATTCCTTGTGTAAAACAATATCAATTGCATAACATTTACTATTTTATTCCATTCCATCCATTGCCACAAAAATATTTCCTGCAATAGCAACCCATATGGAACACCCTCAAAACACAAAAAACTTGTAGTAGCAAAGTGAATCAAGCCTTCGCCACAAAACGTGAATGATTAATATTTCAATATATATATATATATATATCTGATAGCGAAGAATGCATTTTGGATAACAATATAAACTGTATAATATTAAGTATTTGATTATGCATTGCAAAACTTGTGGAATATAGCTAAAGCTAGTGAACAACAATTAGATTGTGTCTCAAGGAGAACAACGCAGACTATTTTAATATATTGCAACCATTTACATAGAACAAAAGCCATAAATGAGGCAATATTAAATTTTGTTGTGTAGATTTGTATGTATGTCAAAGTAGACGTGAGCAATGTACATGTGTACTCTTCCCAATGTTTATTGTTTTCTCAAAATAGTTATACTTCATACTTCAAATGTTATACTTCATATTAACTATTATTTACAACATTGAAGCCTTTTTCCTAATTGTTTCTTTTCCTTCGTACTCTTGGTGTTTCTAGGGAAAAAAGGATGGATTTTAAAATTGAAACAATGAACTTGGAATAACAAATTGTATGTTAAGTTTATTTGAATCATTGAATCCCTTATTATTATTAATCATTTCCTGTCATATTGTTAATGCCTGTGTAAAAAAATTGAGTGCCCATGTTGTGTTTTGTAATCATAGACCTTCTAGCTAGCCGCCAACGTTGCAGTTCTTTGATTCTAAAAGAGAAGACGCAAAAATGTCAGTGGCCTCTAGCTCTTTCAAGGCTGGTGAACAATCCTCAAGCAACACTCCTGTAAGTGTGTTTGTTGTTTAGTTTATTGTTGCTGCCAGTTATCTTGATAGTTTCTCAGGTGCACCAAACAAACCAAGAATATACTTCATTTGAATTAACAATTTTACTATGATATATGTTCTAACTTATTTATATTTGAACTATCTATCTTGTTTCCCCTTCAATTTATTGGCCATTTTGGAGTAACTCATATGTTAGAGGGGGAAATGTCTTAGTTTCCAAATGTGTCAATATTACTATTTTCTTTTAGAGTTGAGTCATAGTTATAAATATCTCATTGCTACCACTATACTGAGTTTAATTTCCTTTTAGGCTACAAATGTGAATCCATCCTTAACAAGAGATGTGCTACAATTTATAGATGTTGGAGATGTTGTCCCATCTCCAGTCCTCCAACTAATGTCTTACCAAAAAATAGGAGGTGATCAAAACCCAGTTGACCGGTACAAAGTCATCCTATCTGATGGAACCCACATGTAAATGGGAACTTTTCCTACAAAATACAATAACCTTTTGTTTACAGGAAAGTTGAAAATAGGTTCAATTGTGTGCTTGAAAAACTATTTATCTAGAAAGCTATGGGAATCGAGGTTGATATAGTTCTTCCTTGGTTGTACTTGTAGTTTCCTACTTCCTTGTTTGTGGGGGCTTCCTTTTAAAGTATTTAATATTCATTTCATTCTAGAGAAATTTTCATATTGTCCCTAGATGTGAAGATGATAGATTTCTAGCTAATTGGAAAACCTAAATATTTGCTTAGAGATCAAGAAGCATAAAATGCTGGTTGTGAGTCATCCTCCCCATCCAAATGAGCTTCCACCTTTGGAATTAATACAACCCCAAGGAAACAAGATGCTCCTGCAAAAATCAACCCTTTTAAAGGGTTGAATGTCTACCAAACCAAATGGACAATAAAAGGTCATGTAACAACAAAGAGGGATATGCACCATTATAGCAAGCAAGGGCGCGAGGGGCAGGTATTCAACTTTGATATCATTGACAATGAGGGCACAAAAATATGGATTATGTGCTTTAATGACATTGTAGATGTGCATTATGATAGGGTTGAGGTGGGATGTACTTATTATGTGTCAAAGGGATTGGTGAGACAAGCAGACAAAAAATTTAATAAGTTAAACAACTAGATGGAAATCATTCTAGATCAAAGTTCAATGTTAAAATGTTGTGATGATGAGGCCTTTGTGCTAGAGAAATTATTTATGTTCACCCCACTAAAATAAATTCCAAATTGCACTAATAATAGTTTAATTGATGTTATTAGCACTATGGTGCATGAGGGAATGGTTTCAACTATACAAAGAAAGGATCAATCCCAAACAATTCGGATGACTGTTAAACGTAATGATTTGTCATCCTTTTCAATTGATGTTAATTGTGGGGCTCAAACTGGGAAGCAAAGGGTCATGAGTTGGAGAGGTTGTACACCCCTAGTTTAGCTCTCATCCTTGCTATTAAAAATGCATGTGTTGGGTAATTCAATGGAGTTGTTATGAACATAGCCACATGGACTCTTCTATATATAAATCCTGGCATACCAGAAGCACAACCATTGATTGAAAGATGATATATTGATCCACCTACTATTGAGGCCCCTCAGGAAGTCCCTCAAAAGGTTGCTTTTCGAAATGGGAGAGTCACAATTGCATGTATGTTCAACCACTACCTTGGCTTGCCAGAGACTTTGCAAGCTACTCTCAAGGCAACAGTAAAATTTATAAAAAACAAATGCATTTTGTTATGATACATGCCCGTTGGAGGTGAATGGTAGGAAATGCAAGAAAAAGTGTGCACAATTTGAGCAAAATACATGGTTTTGACCAAAATGCCAAAGAATAATAGCTGACTGTGACTTTTGATATTTATTGCAAAAAAAGATCGAAGACCACATAGGTGAGCTTTGGGCAACTGCTTTTGATGAGGCTGCAACAAGCCTATTATAAATGGCAGAAAAATAGCTTTACATGTTGCAATATGAGTCTACCATTGAAATGAGTGTTGAGTCTGTTATCAATGTTGTCACCTACATGTCGCTTTTTTTCACTGTTCTAATCAAAACTCAAACTTATAATACAAAAACAAGATTGAAAACAACAATAGTGAAGGTTGCAAAGCTTAAATTTGAAGCTAAGTGCAAGCTCTTACTATGAAATTTGTCTGCTATTTCTCCTACCATGCAACAGTCTCTGGAGATAGTTGTCGTACCACCTTGAACACCAAAACAACCATGGCTAATTATGACTTTGCATATTTTTTATAGTTCATTTTGGTTGGGCATTTAGTTTGTTTTGTTCCCTCTCACTGCTTGTCACATCAAAAACACCTTTCCTTTCTACTACTATTGCTTTGTTGTTTATTTGAGTGGTTACATATTAAGACAATGAAGTATAACTTATAATGTTTAAGTAAAAAAGATTCAATTGTTTTATTTTCTATTATTCATGTTGCTTATAATTTCGTTACATTTTAAGTGTATATTTTTTATTTAATTTTATATTGTTTATTTATATAGATTTCTTGTCCTTTTTAGGAGATGTATCATTGTCTACACCTGCTCATATATCTACTTGTGGACATAGTTGTATGTATGTGTACATTTACGTATGCATATAGATAAATATACATGCATGCAATTGAGATTTCCTTGTGTTATACAACTTCCTGGTACAGATGTGTGTAGATATTTGTTCGTGTGTTGGATATCTATGCATATATGCACACACAATTCAATATTTACAACTATCTATGAGTTGTTTTTAAAGAGAATGTTGTTTTCATCTTGTTTACAATGTTCTTAGTGCATAGAGTATCTTGATAGAGTTTCGTATAGACATATGTGTCTATGATGTATTTGTCTATGTAACTATCATGTTTGGGTATCCATTTAATGCTTACCAAGTGTTCTTGCTACTGCTTTGCGATCCCTAATGATAGTGTCATGCTATATGTGGATGTCATATGGTTCTTGGTTATAATGTCTATTATGTATGTTATGCAGCTCAATCCACAACCCAATGTTGAACAATGCGTCATTGAAACTACCGCAAACTTCTCAATTAGTTTGGTGAGTCTTAAATGCAAAGTACTATTGCAACCTTTGACAATATATGTAGTGCATACATGAGATAATGTTCACATGGTAAGTTGTGCAAAGTGACGCTTGTTTCCTCTACACATGCAAATCAAATAGCTCAAGTTATACAGGTTGCCTTGTTTTCTATAAGGGAGAGTTGATTGTTTTTGATAAAGGAAAAAATGGGTGTTACAGGGACCCGAAACCATAGAGTCTACAAACAAAGGAAAATAAAACCATCAGAGTACCCTACAAAAGGAAGGCTATGACAAAGAAAAAAAAAGGACAACAACTGTAAACCAAGAACCAACAAAAACCGTAAGAATGCAACACCCAGCACAGCCTAAACTAACCTAAATACTTTAAAGTTTTAGAAACCTCAACTTCAAGGTTGCACATCTCCTGTGTTACCTTCTTTAGGTCCTGGATCTCCTAAGGTGAAGAATCTACTTTTCTTTCAAGGTTGGCTCTAGTCCTTTTCGAAGGGCCAGAATCCTCCTTCTTACCTTTTTCTTTTTCGGCTTCCAAGTCCACAAAAAATGACCCCTGATGAGTATTTTCCATCTTCTCCACCATTGCGCTCAAGATAGTACCATTTTGTTTTACAACTCTGTGGCTATGCTCCATAACAGTTTTCATAGTATCCCTAATTTTTCCAATTACCCCTTCTAGATGCTTGACCTTATTCTCATTATCCTTCTTCATCTTGTCTATAAGCTCAACATTTCTTTGAAGTCACTCAGCCAAATCCCTCTTCTCTTCCATAGTCCACAAAGCACTAGCTATATTTGGGGAAATTCCTTTAGCTTCCAATTCATCCATCTTGCTAGTGACAACCCTATTTTTTAAATTGAGATCCTTCTCATGAAATACCCACTTTATGATTTTGAAGTAGTGAACAACCTATTTCTAGCAATTTCCATAATATCATCAGGAAATTCCTGGTTCGACTTGAAGTAGTGGTCATCTACATTGAGGTCTCTAGGGAATTTGAGTATGTTATCTTTGTCACTGGTAGGGTAAGAGGTATAAGAGTCTTCAGTAGCAATGTGATCATCAGTGTTATCCTCCAGAGAGTCCTTAGAATAAGAAACCAGCTTATCCACAAGGTGTCCTTAATTTTTTCCTCCTGAGAAGTGCCCTTGGGTGTTTTTGCACTGAAAATTTTTTTGTTCAAGGGCTTTCTCTAAGGGGTCTTCTTATTTTTCTTTTTGGGAGAGGGAGGGTCTTCCTCTTCCCACTCTGTATCAGAATCTTCTTTATCCTCTGACGAGTTGATCTCAGTATCATCACCATCCGAGGTTGAAGCCGTTAAGGGGTTAGACAGGGCTGGCATGTTTTTATAATGCTCATGAATAAGCCTAATAAGGCTAGTATGTAGGACCAGATTCCTCCTAGGACTCTTTCTATGTTCCTCAATACTATTATTCAAGGAGCGGAGAAAATAGTGAGGGAAGGAAACCCTTACCTTATGCTGAAAATGATTGAGGAGGGAAAAGTGGTACCCATAAACTCTAGTAAATATATCGTCTAGGGTAATGTATTCCATGAGAATTCTTAGCACCTCCCTCCACACCTTCTTGACCCTCCTAGCATCAAAATAATTGGTAGAAACTTTGGTCAATTCCTTCCACTCCTTATCAGTATTGGGGAATGTGAGAACAACTTCATCTGAAAACTTTTTGTCACAAAAAAACTTCACCCCCTTGGTTGAAAGACCAGTGATTTCCCTAATGAGCTCCTCATCCACCTTAACCTTCATTCCTAAGAGATTAATTTCCCATTTCTTCCAATGTTTAGCAAAATATGCAATGACCAAAGTACCCACAAAATGCATCAACCCTTACAACCCATAGAATTAATTATAGCACCACCATCGTATCTAATGAAGTCGCAGTACTCGACATTATTCTTCTTAATCATCATTAAAAGCGACAATTTTCCCATGAATGATATCATAGTCTATTAAGGATCTTACATCAGCTCCTAGATCATTATAGTCCTACCATGTATGTTACCCATTTTGTTTACCCCCCTCATTCGCAATATAGTTAGCCACGCTATTTGCTTCCCTAAGAATATGGGATATTCTAACCTTTTCAAAGTTGGATAAAATAGGTAAATGGCTTCTTGTATCCAACATTTAATGGTCCTAAGGGTGGGGACTTACCAAGGGGACAGTCAATAATATTTTTGGAGTCACCCTCAATCCATATATTTTTAAAGTTCAATCTATTAGCAAGGTCGATAATGATAGGATGGGGTTGGATGAGGCACTCACTGCCCCATGCTCTGAGTCCTTGCTATTAAGAACTCCTAGGTGTCTCTTCCACCTTGTCCTAGTGGTCTTGCCTTAGTTCTAGGTGCCACTGCTTCTATTGACCAACCCCCCTATCAAAATGCTTTCCTTCTACCAAGCCAACCTTGGTGCTTCGCCATATACTCTCCATTGGCCCTTACTCTTCTTTAAAGGCCAAGTTTCCTCAACCTTTTGCTATATTCTTGTAGGGGTGTGAAGGTGTTGTGAAAGCTTCAAAATATTCTATCTAGGGTCCTTATGCAATCACATGTTTCCAACTTTCCATCGGTTTCACAAAATCACTTCCTAGGGTTTGAAAAGGGCTACAAGCCTAGAGCCCCAATTAGGCCTTTGAACAGAGATAAATTGCTATTTTCTCCTAAACCCACCAAAAGATCCATGTTCTTTTCTTAGGGTTTTAGTTTCTCATGCCCACACCTCAAATATTTTTAGGGTTTCAAGCCTGCATAGCCTGTACACTTCCCACACACAAAAATGGTCAAAAACCCTAGAGTTTCTAAGCTTTTCAAAGTTGTTTCAAACTGTTAGAAAGTTCTCCAGCCAAATGAATTGATAAAACCTCCTCCTGACTACCATGCATTGCCAAGACCCTCAACAAAATTCACCAAAAGGAATTTCTCAAAAATCTCAATTCCCCTGCAAGATGTGAGTCTTTTTCTCACTGCCTTCCCTAGCCAGACCCTGCTTGGCTCACCTAGGGAAAAGCGTTGCTAGCACCTCCTGAACTCCCATAAGTCCTAAAAACTATCATATTTACACTAATGGATCCTAGACACTATTCCCAAAGGGCCATACAATTTGTACAGTGGAAAAGTGCTCTAGGGCTCCATTTTCTCAAAACTATCTGATACAGGCCAGAAAAAGACAGGAAATAGACTATTTACAAATACAAGATGAAAATGATTTAAAAAGAAAAAAATATTGTCACACTAAGCTTGCACAATTTTCACACTACATTCTACAAACAAAATAACAGTAAATTTACTCCATTAAAGCACAATTTGAATGCAAAACTCAGAAAATTATCTCTTAGAACGTTGTTTCCTTCAACTTCTCAAAATGTCACTCCAACAATAATGCCTCAACCCTATTTCATGGTTGAGCCATGTCTTAAATAGGCAAACAAAACAATTAAGCTCTTCTTGTCACACCCATAGATGACCTAATGATGCAAATTATAAAACCCATTGTGTTTTCTAACCTTTGACACGGTTGGCAACCTAGACAAGTTAGAGCTTCAAAACCATCCATGCTTTCCACCTCCCAATCCATTGATCTTAACAGATCAAGTTTTATTCCTACTCCACAAAATGCTAACAAAATGGTCAACATGACCTAAAAACAACACAACCAAAATATAACTTCAAACAAAACTTCTAGGAAACCTAGTATTTTCCTAGGTGCTCCTACACCATTCTCCCCCTCTCAGCTCAAACACTAAGGATTGGAAGGAGAGACCAATGACAAGTCAATTCCAATCTTCTTAAACTGATCTTTTGGTACCCATGTAGCTTCTGATTCATGCTTGTTCTTCCACTTGATAAGGTGCTCCATGTACACCTTGTTCCTTAAAGACTTTTGCACTCTTGAGTCCAAGATCTGTTCTGACTAAGGCTTCTCTTGATTAGTTAGGGGTACATTACTGATTTCCTTGAAGATCTCCTTACTATCTTGATCCAAATCCTTGACTATCCCCTTATACTTGATCAAATCAGCAACATTGAACACTGGTGAGATTCCTAGATCAGTAGGTAACTCCACCTTGTATGCATTCTTGCCATACTTGGGAAATATCTTATAGGGACCCACTCTCTTCATCTGCAACTTGGTTTGCATTCCCTTCTGCAACCTTCATTTGTTAAGGTGGACCATAACATAGTCCCCTACTTGAAATTGCACATCTTTCCTTGACATATCTGCCTTCTCCTTCACTTTTTGTGTAGCCTTAGTAACTGTCCTCTTGACCTACTCCTGGATCTCTTGCATGGTCTAACTGAAGTCTTCTACATGTCCACTCCTATTCTCCATAGATACAATGTCTTTGAGCTCACAAATGCCTCTTGGGTGCATTCCATACACAACTTCAAAAGGACTCTTCCCTATAGTTCTATTCACACTATCATTGTAAGCATACTCAGCTTGTGAGATAACCATATCCCATGTCTGTCCATACTCCTTGGTTAGAAACCTTAAAAGATTACCTAACACTCTGTTAACCACCTCTATTTGACCATCGGTCTGAGGATGGTAAGCTGATCCAAAAGAAAAATTTGTACCCAATCTGCTCCATAGAGTCTTCCAAAAATGACTCATGAACTTCACATCTTTGTCAGAAACAATGCTTAAAGGTAGCCCATGGATCCTAAGAACTTCCTTGAAGAAAAGATGAGCTATGTAGCTGGCATCATAAGTAGTTTTGCAGGGAATAAAATGACTCATCTTGTTAAATATGTCTACCACAACATAAACACTGTCAAAACCAGTCTTGGTCTTAGGAAGACCTACCAAAAAATCCATGCTCACACACTCCCATGGTCTGTTAGGAATGAAGTAGGGGGTTGATATAAACCCGGCATTACTAGCTCCTCCCTTGGCTTTCCTTACACACAACACATTTGTTCCACATACCTTCTATGATCTGTAATATCATGATCACTTAAAGGGAGGTATACTTTCGAGAATATTGGCTATGGAAATGGTTCTCAAAGTTAGAACATACCTTATAGGCCTCTGAAAAGTCTTCATCCTCTCCATATAGATCCTTGAAACTCTCTATGCCAATGCTCTTGAGCTGTATCTCTTGCACTCTCAACAATCTCCTACTCAATGCATCTACCACCTTATTCATTTGTCCTTTCTTGTGCTTGATGGTAAAAGTAAAATCTTGGATGTATTCCATCCATTTCAAATGCCTATTACTCAACTTCTCTTGGGTGTTGACAAAACTGAGTGTCTGATTGTTAGTAAAAACCATAAACTCCTTGGGTAGAAGGTAATGCCTCCATTTCCTAAGTGACTGAACCAAAGCATAAAGTTCTAAGTCATAGGTTGAATATTTCTTCTTAGCTTCATTGAGCTTCTCACTAAAGAAGGCTATAGGCCTGCCCTCTTGACTTAGCACTCCTCCTACTACCACTCCACTTGCATCACACTCAACAGTGAACAACTTATCAAAGCTAGGTAATAAGAGAATTGGTTGAGTTTCCACTTCTTCTTTCAGTTTCTCAAACCCTTTCTCAGCTTCTTTTGTCCACACAAACTTAGTTTTCAAACCACCCTTGATTGTGTCTAGAACCGGTGCACATATACCACTAAAGTTCCTTATGAATTTTCTATAAAATTGGGCCAATCCATGAAAATTCTTACCTTTGTCCATGTGGTTGGTGTAGGCAGGTTTAGGATGGCTTCCACCTTGCTTGGATCCATCTTTAATGAGCCATTGGACACTACAAAAACCCAAATGGGCAAGCTCTTGCTTGAAGAACTCACATTTCTCTAGGTTGATTGCCAACTTCTCATCTTGCAACCTTTTAAGAACCATCTCCACATGCTTGAAGTGTTCTTCTGCTGTCTTACTGAAAATTAGTATGTCATCAAGATATACTACCTAAATGTCCTATAAATCCTTAAGCACTTCATTCATGAATTAGCATGGGAATTCTGAGAACATCAGAAGACAAATGGCATCACCCTCCGCTCATATAACCCATCATTTGTCTTAAAAAGTTGTCTTCCCTCATCACCATCCTTAGAATTACGATCGTGGTATTAGCTCTTGAGATCAACTTTGTGAAGAGGCCCAGGCACCTCCAAGACCAATCCATCAAGTCTTCAATTCTAGGAATGAGCCTATGCCTAATGGTGATCCTATTTAATACTCTAGAATCGATACATAACCTCCACTTACCTCATTTCTTGGATTTGCTAAAACCCATTAGCCTTTGCACATGGGCTGATGCTCTTTTGAATCAAGCCTTGATCCAATAATTCTTACACTTGCCTAGCTACCTCCAAATTCTGATCTGGTGTGAGTTTGTATGCTGCTTTGTTAGGTAATGAAGCTCCAAGTATGAAGTCAATTTGATGACTTATGGCTCTCTTTGGTGGTAGAGTTGCAGGTGTACCATCACTAACTATACTCTTGTACTTATCAAGTAATCTTTGGACTGCTTCTAGTAAGACTGTCTTTTCAGTCTTTTCTTCCTCTTTGGATTGCATCATGATCACATATCCTTCATCCCCTTGATGTAGGTTGCTAAGAAACTCCTTACCACTGCTCAACATGATGTTTGGTGTATTTGACTGTCCATCTTCTTCTTCGGCGGTGACCTCACGGCTTGAAGGTCCAGCACCCATCCTTTTTGAATGAAATGGTATTCTCTTTCCCATCATAAATAGCACTCCTGTCATATTGCCATGGTCTGCATAGTAGTAGATGGCATGCATCCATGGGTAATACATCACAAATTAACTTGTCTTTATATCCTCCAATTGAAAATTCCACTATTACTTGCTCATTAACTAAAACACTCTGCCCTCTATTCAGCCATGTGACCTTGTAGGGGTTAGTGTGAGGTACCTTCTCCAATTTTAGCTTTGTTACTACCTCCTCTGAGATTATATTGTCTATTGAGCCTGAGTCCACTATAACCTTGCATACTTTACCAAGTATCTTGCACCTTACTCTGAAAAGAGCTCTTCTTTGCTTAGGTTCCTCTTTGACTGGCTACCTGATTAGAACTCTATTAAACATTAGATTCTCTCCTACCTCAGACTCTATATGACTGATTTCAGATGCCTTAGGACTCATGGTGTCCTCTTGTGCATAGGCCACTCTCTTTTCATTGCTTGATGAAGATGGTTACAATGATAACACTTCATGTTTGCAAAATAGAGGATTTGCCTCCTGCTTTGCTTTCGTCTTCCTCTATTTGAACCTCCTTGAGGTCCTCTTCCTCTAATAAATCCACCTAGAGATGTTTTACTCCTCCATGCTTTCGATTGAGTTTATATTCTCCATGATTTCTTTGAGTCCCCTTTGCCTCTGCATGGTAGCCTGTGCTGTCCTCTTTGATCTCTTTGATCCCTACCTTTGCCTCTGCCCTTAGAAGCCTGATCTTGCTTCCTCTTGTTCCTTTCCTCAATCTTGTTAGCCAACTGATAACATTGGTGTACTTTCTTGGGACTTAGTAGAGCCATCTCCTCTTGAATGTTCCATTTCAAGCCATTAAGGTACCTAGCCACCTTGAGACTCTCATCCTCTATCACATTAGATCTCATGCAAAATTTTTGAAACTCCTCAGTATAAGTGTTTGCATCTTGGTCTTTCTACCTCAGACTTTGCCTCTTCTTGTGCAATTGAATCTCATAGTCATCTGGCATGTAGGCTTCCTTCACCTTAGCAACCATTCCTTTCCAAGTTGATATGGGCTGCTTGCCTTCTTTTTCCCTCTCTGTCTGAATGAACTTCCACCATGTCAAGGCTGATCCTCTCAATCTTGACTTAGCAACCTTCACCTTTTGTGCTTCAATGACCCCATCACACTCAAAATGATTTTCCACATGCCTTCTATCCAATCCATGACTAGATCAGCTTCCATCTTCCCACTAAAAAGTGGTATGCCTTCAAGTGCTTTCCCACTCAAAGCTTTCAGTGCCTTCAAGAAAGGCTCCTCCTTCAAAACAGGGTCAGGTTTAGGGGTCTTATCTTCCTCTGCAACCTCTTCCTCTTTTGGTATCCTTCCCTCAAACTGTGCACTCCTCACTGCTTGCTCAAGTTGGGCTATTCTTTCCCTCAATTGTTTATTGTCTTCTTCTTGCTCTTCAACCATCTTAGCCAGTTCTGCATTGGTCACCATGATGGAAGAATCACTAGACTCAACCTCTGACATATAAAATGCTTCCCAAATCTTTCACTACTCTAATACCAATCTGATAGGATGGGGTTGGATGAGGCACTCACTGCCCCATGCTCTGAGTCCTTGCTCCTAAGAACTCCTAGGTGTCTCTTCCACCTTGTCCTAGTGGTCCTACCTCAGGTCTAGGTGTCACTATTTCTATTGACAAACCCCACTATCAACATGCTTTCCTTCTACCAAGCCAACCTTGGTGCTTCGCCATATACTCTTCATTGGCCCTTACTCTTCTTTAAAGGCTAGGTTTCCTCAACCTTCTGCTAGATTCTTGTAGGGGTGTGAAGGTGTTGCAAAAGCTTCAAAATAGCCTATCTAGGGTCCTTATGCAATCAAAAGTTTCCAACTTTCCATCACTTTCACAAAATCCCTTCCTAGGGTTTGAAAAGGGCTACAAGCCTAGAGCCCCAATTAGGCCTATGAATAGAGATAAATTGCTATTTTCTCCTAAACCCACCAAAAGATCTAGTTTCTTTGCTTAGGGTTTGAGTTTCTCATGCCCACACCTCAAAGATTTTTAGGGTTTCAAGCCTGCACAGCCCGTACACTGTCCACACACAAAAATGGTCAAAAACCCTAGAGTTTCTAAGCTTTTCAAAGCTGTTTCAGACTGTCAGAAATTTCTCCCACCAAATGAATTGATAAAACCTCCTCCTGACTACCATGCATTTCCAGGACCCTCGACAAAATTCACCAAAAGGAATTTCTCAAAAATCTCAATTCCCCTGCAAGATGTGAGTCTTTTTCTCACTGCCTTCCTTAGCCAGACCCTGCTTGGCTCGCCTAGGGAAAAGCATTGCTAGCACCTCTTGAACTCCCACTTGAGTCCTACAAACTATCATATTTACAGTAAGGGAGACTAGACACTATTCCCAAAGGGCCGTACAATTTGTACAGTGGAAAAGTGCTCTAGGGCTCCATTTTCTCAAAATTGCCCGATACAGGCCAAAAAAAGATAGGAAACAGACTATTTACAAATACAAGATGAAAATTATTTACAAAGACAAAAATATTGGCACACTAAGATTGCACAATGTTCACACTACATTCTACAAACAAATTAACAGCAAATTTACTCCATTAAAGCACAATTTGAATGCAAAACTCAGAAAACTCTCTCAGAATGTTGTTTCCTTCAACTTCTCAAAATGTCACTCCAACAATAATGCCTCAACCCTATTTCATGGTCGATCCATGTCTTAAATAGGCCCACAAAACAATTAAGTTCTTCTTGTCGCACCCACAAATGACCTAATGATGCAAATTATAAAACCCATTGTGTTTTCTAACCTTTGACAAGGTTGGCAACCTAGACAAGTTAGAGCTTCAAAACCCATCAATGCTTTCCACCTCCCAATCCATTGATCTTAACAGATAAAGTTTTATTCCTACTCCACCAAATGCTAACAAAATGGTCAACATGACCTAAAAACAACACAACCAAAATATAACTTCAAACAAAACTTCTAGGAAACCTAGTATTTTCCCATGTGCTCCTGCACCAGATAACCTAGAAAGATCCAATAGCCTCAGCTAAATGATTGGATTGTGTGCCCAAGGAGATAGCCAACACCACCACAAACTTTCCATTATAATATCTAATCACACCTCCACTCCCTGTCGGCCTCAGATTTCCCTTAGTCACCCCATCAAAATTAGCCTAAGTTATCGATTCCCTAGGCAGGTGACTCCAATTGACCCCTTCTCGATTCTTTTTCACTGGTATTGAAGCCTTAGAAATATCACTTTTAATGTTCCAATATTTCGCCATCTTGAGGTCGTAGTTAGAGCAAACCACAACCTCCATCTTAGTCTCTTGATTTGGGATATTATTAATATTTTCCACAATTAACTTGTATGTTTTCTCATACACAATATTCTTTGGAGCCTCCTTGTCCCTAATGATCCTATTATTACGCTCCTTCCACACACCCTAGGCTATAAAAGGGAAAGTAAAAGACCAAAGTCTATGAATAGTAGGATTCAAGGAGGGGGCGTTCCACTAAATAAAAAGGTATTCAATAGAGCCAGGAAAAACCCAAGAGAGATTCCAGAGAGAGAAATCTTCCCCATTTAGAAGCCACATACGAACAGTGGAGGAACAGATGGTTAGCAGATTCTACTTCTTCCTTACACAGGTAACATCGATTTGGGATCTGGATTCCATGCTTATAGAGGTTATCAACTGTGAGCACTTTATTTTGAAGAAGAATCCAAAATAATATGTTAACCTTAGGAGTCATGTGTTTAATCCAAGCTTTAGCCCAAAAGGGATGGGGGTAGGAGAAAGGGACAACAAAGAGACAGCCGAAGAGATCGAGTAGCTACCCAAAGGGTTACCCGTCCAAACCAAAAGATCATCCTACTGGCTTGACCCATTCTGATAGCCAATATAGAGGATTGAATCGGAACAAGATCCACACTGATTTGGCACAGATTCACCCAACCCCCATTTCTCCAATAGTCCTTGACACGAGTCCCAAAATCGGCCTTGCAGATATCAGCCCATCCATTAAAGCTTTGGAATGAAATTGAAGGCTCCTTCATTAATCATATGTCTTCCCAGAACCTAGCTTGTTTCCCATTTCTTATGCTCCATCCAACTCCCATATCAATAATGTTTCTCCCCTTGATCATATCATTCCATTGAGCTGAACCACGGGGCAGATTTAGAGAATCAAGCAAATTCTTGAGAGAACCAATATTTGCCATATATTTTCTCTTTAAAATGTCATTCCACTCTCCATTAGATGAGAAAACTCTCCAGATTTTCTTAGCGAGAAGATCCCTATTCATCATTCTAATCCTTCTAAGACCCAGACCACCCAAATTTTTGGGTCTACAAACAAAGTCCCAACCAATAAGAGGCATTCTTTTTCTTTCTTCAAAACCTAACCAAAGAAATCTTTTTTGGATTTTTTCAATAGCATATGCATATTTTGAAGGTATTTTAAAAAGACTTAAAGCATAGATTGGAAGGTTTTGAAGATTAGCTTTGATAAGCTAAATTTTACCTGCTTGACTGAGAAGAGCTCCTTTCCATCTAGCAAGATTTTTGCTAAACCTATCAACCACAGAGTTCCAGAAGGATTCAGGAGGCTTAAGATCCAAGGGCAAGCCAAGATAAATATAAGGTAAAGATTCCACTTTAGATTCGAGAATTCTAGAAATCTTATTTTTTCTAGGCTTCAAAGTGTTGAAGAAGAATAAGGAACTTTTCTATCTGTTAACCATTTGACCAGATGCCCTCTCATAATCATCCAGGACTTTTTAAAGATTCCTAGCTTCAGCCACTATTGATCTCCCCATCAAAATGGTATCAACCACGAACTGTTGGTGAGAGTAGACCAAATTACTAGAGGAAGGCCTCAATCCCACTAATGATCCCTGATCGACCATTCTTTTCAGGTTCCTCCAAAGGAATTCTGCCATAATGGTAAATAAAATAGGGGAATGGGATATCCCTACCTTAAGCCTCTAGAATTCTTAAAGAAATGTGAGGGAGACCCATTCAACATGATAGCTATGGAAGCAATAGAAATGAGTTGACCAACCATCTAGAGGACTCTATTACTGAAACCAAACCCCTTCATGATTCTGAGTAAGAAATCCCAGTCAACACAATCATAAGCTTTCAAAATGTCCAATTTGAGAAGGAAACCTTCAATCTTAGATTCCATTAGAGAATGAACATTTTCATGGACAGTAATAATTGAATCAAGGATTTTCCTTCTAGGAATGAATCCATTTTGTTGAGGAGAAATTAGGGAAGGAAAAATAATCAGAAGCCTCAGAGTCATCACCTTAGAGATAATTTTAAAGGAGTTGCAAAGGCTTATAGATTTGAAAGCTTCAAATTCAGCAACTCCAGGGTGTTTAGGGATGAGGACCAGGAAAGTAGCATTTAGTTCTTTTAGGAGACTCCTTTAGCCAAAAAAATCCTTTAAAACATTCACCACATCCTCTTCAACAATCTCCCAGAACCACTGAAAAAAGAACATAGGAAACCCATCCGGTCCTGGAGCCTTATTTCCTTCAAAAGAGAAGACACCTTTCTTAATTTCTTCCCTAGACGGAATAGCAAATAGTATATTGTTATCTTCATCCTTGACAAGTTTAGGGATAGCCTCTGAAAGATAATCTTGCATTGCATGATTAACTCCATCACTCGATGAAAGAAGATTACTAAAGAGAAGGACAACTTGTCTTCTTATGTCATCATCCTTCTCAAAACAGACTCCATTAGACTCTATGTGAGTGATCCTATTAGCAGCCCTATGTTTCAGCGTAGACATGTGAAAATATCTAGTGTTTTTATCTCCCGCTGAAAGCCACAAATCCCTAGATCTCTATCTCTAAAACTCCTCCTCTTTGGTTATTATATCATGCAACTTCACAAGCAGCTCATTTTCTTTCATCCTGTTATCAGCAATGTATCCCTCAAGTTGGATTTTTTATTGAATATCCTTTAGTTCAAGCTGTAATTCAGACTTGATACCAAAGATATTACCAAAAGTCTCTTTATTCCATCTTTTAATCTTAATTTTGACTTCCTTCAGCTTCTTAGCAACCCTAAACATAGCAGTCCCAGGTATGTGCAAGATCATCATGGAAAAAAGAGGCCCTTAAGTGGCAAAAAATTCAGAAAAATCAAAGTTAGCCAACTTGACGTAAAAAATTGAATAAGTTATCTATATTATTTCAAAAATATGTAACAATATAATTTGTAGCAAATTGTATTTAGTTTCTAAACTGCTAGGTTTATTTAAAAGAAAAAAAATCTATTTGGTGAAAATTTGAAATTTCAATGCAGTAGTACTTAAATTTTAGGAAAAATAAGAGGTGTTGTCTGACCACCCTAACCACAATAAAATGATAATATTTTTTTATAATATTTTAGAAATAAGTATAGGACTCATGTACGGATGTGATGCATATTTTTTGTATTTTTTTCCAAGTAAATAATTAATTATGATTTTTTTATTACAAATTTTAAAAAATATAAAAACTTGTATGTCTAACCACCTTAACTTGGTCAAAACTTCATGAAATTCAATTTTTCTTTTTTTAATCCTATAGTATGCGAAGTATAGAATGTGATGCATGTTTTGGATTCAAAAAATGTGATAATTTTTCAAAGTTGTAGATGTTTTTCAATCAGCCTATCAATTAGCACTTTAGTTGTAATTCAAATAGAAAATGAATAATAATTAATTATTAAATTCAAAGTAAAGCATAATTTATATTGGTGGAAAGCTGAGAATCTCCTTTAAAAACCCTTTTCATTTCGTCAATTTTTGGTAAAACAAAGGTCGTCAACCACATACCCTACAAATACCCATCATATTGCCACTTTTTGGCCCATCATGATCCTGCACATACCTTCCCATCAATAGAGATGTTCCACCACCTCTTCACCTCCTCAAGGAGCTAAGGGTGGGAAAGCCACATACGTTCAAATCTAAAGGGGAAATTGCTCTTGGCCAAGATAGGATCCACCACAAAACTAATCGGATAGTGATCAAAGCCCACCCTTGAGAGAGCTTTTAAGGAACATAAATAATTTAAAAACCATTGATCAGAAATTAAAGTTTTGTCTAACCTAACTTGAATCAAATCCTTACCACTTCTTCAATTTTATCAAGTATAAGAGGCCCCTTACAGCTCAAGGTCAATCAACGCCTAATTATTAATGAAGTCCAAAAGGTCTATTCTACTTTCTAAATTCACCTGGGATCCCCCGAACTTATCATTTTCCTGAAGAGGGGTATTGTAGTCTCCCATAGCAACCCAGATTTCATTATTGAAATTCCTATAGAAATTTGCCAGTTGCTCTTGCCAAAAAGTCTTTTTGGCTCCTTTCCCATTTGGGGCATAGATGTTGGACTGAATCTAGCAAAAAAATTCTTTGATATGGGTAAATATGGTAGCCACATGATTCGTGCTCTCTAACAGAGGTTCCCCTTTGATAAAGTTCAAATTCCAAAATGTAACAATTCCCCCTGAGGCACCTTCAGAACTATTACCATGCACCCCACAAAAGATAAACATTTTAATCTTTTCCAATTTATCTTTAAGCATTTTGGATTCCTGGACAAGTAAAATATGAGGTTTATGATCCCGAACAAAATTGTGCAACACATCCTGCTTATGGAGGCTATTCAACCCCCTTATATTCCATGACATAATCTTCATGTCTTACCTAGGGATTGAAGTTTCCAAATCTTGGGAATGGTTTTCTGAACCCCATCCGCTATATCATGAAAGCTCACCAAAAGAATTAGCCAAACCACTGAAGAAATCCTCATTCCAATATTCCAATGGGAGACCAAGAAGTCTACCCCACACTGGGACATTCTCAAAGATGGAATCTGAAAGGTCCAGATTCATAGTCCATTTCTTGAGAGGCAAGAATGACTTGCCAATAACCCAGGGACCACCACTCCTCAGCCAAAATATCTTCCTTACAGGTAAACTCAAAAGCAAAGTATCCCTTAGGAAGAGAAGAAACAGTAACTTGGCCATTGGTTCTCCACTTCTTTTTAACAAAATCCCTAACAATTTCAATATTTGGTCTAGGGCCCATAAATTTTCCAACCAGCACTCTATCCATTAGAGAAATATTGTGATCAATGACCGAGTCAGGGACAGTAATGGAAAACTTACCCTTTTTCGGATCAAAAATGTTGCCGACTAGAGGGAACATTGATTTACCATTAGGATTAACTCCAAATAGAGACGGCCATGGTTTTAGTTTAGCTCCTTCCCCTTCTAGTGGCCCCCACCACGTTTTTGGTTTTTTCAACCCCATGTCCTTTAGTGCTCCCAACAGAGTTATTAGTTGGGTCAGCCTTCCCCCCTGGGTCCACCTGAATATTTTATTTGGGGTCATTCTCTTTTGATTCCTCCTTACCTTGCTTACCACTCAAAACTTGTGCCAATTCCGCCTACAAATCCTTAGAGCCTGCTCTGCGATGATTTGCTCCATTGCTCAAAGATTCCAAATTCTGCTTCTCCCGCCCGTTCTCCCACTTCTCCAGCCCATCCATGTTTCCTATTGGTATCATTTTAAAAGCCTTAGTTTGTTCATATGAAATTTGACGAGGAGAGTTGATTGTTGTTCTCTAACTTAGGGTATATTTTTCTCTTTTTGGTAAGGTTGTATTGGGAGAGTCTATATATTTTATTCAAACCAATATTTTTTCATTCATGGATCGGCTTTTGCAGCACGTCCCCTGTGATAATTTTTTGCCAGTGCTTCTCTTCGAAAACAAGCCAGCGGTTTGCATGGGATTATCAACATGAATTTCTTTCTATGCTTCTTTATATGGCCTCGATTTTCTCGCTATGTTTGCAACAAAATAAAATTCTTAACATAATCTAGTTTTCTTTTTGCGGTCTATTGCTCGCTACCCTAGGTTTTTTTTACCCATTGGTTTGCCAGTCCCAATTTTTTTGTGCTTTGTGCAATCAACAATGTGTATATATGTGCCTCTTTAGAAAGGCTTAGATTTTTCTTGGAGGTTAGACATATAGAAACATTTCACCAAATAGCAAGCAACTAAATTGCTCACTTGAACTATGTAGACTTGCCTTTGTATTTTGCTAGAAACTGTAGGTTACATACCAACAATTATAGTGCATTATAAATCAGACAAGATGATCTTCTCCAACAAAACTATTCATTATCATCATCATCAAAAATTTCTCTTCTTTATGGTAAGTGAATTGCTTCTCCTTCCCTCTTCATCTCTATGCATATAGAATCGACACCCTCTCTAAATTCACTTCATTATCATTTTTTATATGTGACATGTAATTGTCCTATTACATATATTTTGCTTATAAATTATATAGCCACTTAAATTTCATGTTTTAGATATTGCTTTCCAATAAAACATGTTCACAGTACCAAAGTTCACAGTTTACTTTTGTGTAGGTTTATCCCACTAAAACAATTGTAGATTACAGGTACATTGTATTCGTATACAAGATGTAGGGCTCCATATAAATACTAAATGGCTTTACAATTCCACATTCGCATGTTGTACGAATCTCACCTGTATTCCATCTATATACAGTGTAAACCTACATATCTTTTTTTCCATTTCTCATTTCACAACTCCATGTCAAATTATAAAAAATGTATAACGTTGATTTCCACTGAACATATTTCCTCAAGTTCCAAAGTATTTCCTTCAACATTCACCAAAGTGGTGGAAAATTAATGTTACTGCTCAAGGGTTTGGTCATAGCCAATGATGCTTCATGACCTAATATGGTAGGGTGGAGAGCAGGATTCCTTTTCTATGTCCAGACTCCAATCAATTCCTTGCAGAAGGCATTTCTAGATTTTATTTACTTTGTTGTACTGCAACTCCATTGCATCTTATTTGTAATTAATTCTATAAGCATTTATATTTTGTCATTTTTTTATTGTCTACCAACCAAAACAATTGTCCTTCGCAGGCCTTTTCATGCAATTAGATCTTGTATTGAGTCATTGGTAGCTGAAACATTGTTCTCACCATTGATCATAGTGGTGGATAGTTTATTTTCTCGCTCGGGGTTTTTATGAGAGCACACGATGCTCCATGAGCCAATATGGTAGGGTGGAAATTGGGCCTTGTTTTGTTTTGTGCATACTATATTCTACCACACACACCAAGTATGGCTAAATTATAATCACTCCATTCATCCCATAGCAAGTAGAGAGCAAATAATGTATTATAAAATATACAACTTTGATATATTTTGATTTACCTATTGTCTATCAATAAAGCGTAATCATTGGACTAGAATTCACACTTTGTATATACTTAGGCTATATATGGTTTAACCTTTGCACTAAAAGTTTTGCATAGAACTGTAGCTGTGAGTTTTAGCTTTCCACCGCGATGGATGTAATGGAATAAAATAGTTAATGTTATGTGGTTCATTATATTTTTACATAATCACCACACTAAACTTTATAATTTTTTGTTATTCTTGAAAACCATATTCTAGGCAAGATGCGGTGTTTGATGAACTAATTTTTTACAAACAACCTTTTAGAATAATGATAGTGACTGGAAAACTAGTGACAATGGTCAAATAGACAATCATATCCTCATGTACCCTATATTGATTGTAATAAGCAATATTCATTTCACCACTGATCAAAGTTGTGGGAAATGTATATTCTTGCTCGAGGGTTTGGTGAGACCCCATGAGGCTCCATGACCCAAAATGGTAGGGTGGAGAGAAGGCCTTATTGTACTGATTTTTATTTTATAGGTTTGATGTACACATTACTATCTTTCTCACATAGGATTCACAAAAAAATTCAAATTTTTTTGGTTGTGGTTACAATGTACTACAATAGTTTCATCTTATACACTTTATATTAGCTTGCATTGGCCATTGTTGATAATTGATCTCTTGCTTAAGCTATATCGTTCCATAGAGGAGGCCAGAAAAATAGTGCAGTTGTACAAGAGGCCAACAAAATGTCATCAACATTGATTGTTGTATGGTTTCCATGTAGTGGTGATCGTGCAAGTAACATCTGTTTTAAAATCCTCGGAAAACAAAACAAATGTCTATGCAGTTATCGATAGTGTATTTTTGGGTGTCATTCTCTAGGTTTGTGTTGTTAAAGGTAGTTGTGGAGGCCAGCGAAACACCATCAGCATTAATTGTTTTATGGTTTCCGCATAGTGGTGATGGTGCAAGTAACATCTATTTTAAAGTCCTTGACAAAAAATTGAATGTCTATGTAGTTATCGATGGTGTATTGTTGGGTTTAATTCTTTGGGTTTCTCGTGTTGTTGAAGGTAGTTGTGAGTGAGGATGGCAAGCTTCTGTGGAGGTGCAAGTGTGTTCATTGGCTATGGAATCTTTGTGAAGGTGGTTGGATGTTATCTTTTTTTCTTTTCATGCATTCATGGTTGAAAAAGTTGTGGGTTCTGATAAAATTGTCTTCATTTTTTGCAAGTGGTGGAGAAAGAACAGAGGGAAGAGAAAGCAAGCGGATAGAGATGTAATTGAAGGAAGCAGGAAGAGGTGTATAATTTTTATTTTTCCACCCCCATCATCTGGTTGCTCTTAGTCAGTTCTATAATCTCTTCATATTCGTAGTTGCTCTAGAAACCATGCTTGTCCCTTAGGAGAGAGATTCCAAGAAGTGGGATGTTGATATTCTAGTATACATGCTAAACATATGAATGATCTTTCAAACAACTATGAAGATGAAGTGATTGGCTAAGAGAATGTGAACATTGATTTCACTATTCATCACGGTAGTGGCCACCCAATATTAGAGAGCATGCCTTATTTTTTTCTCTTCCATTTTATATTTGCTACATGTGCAACTGAATTGCTCACTTGAACAATACTGTTCATTGCCATCATCATGAAAATTTGTTGTAGTTTATGGTAAGTAATTTTAGGGGTCTGGTGATAACCAATGCTACTCCATGATCCAAAATGGTAGGTTGGAGAGCATGACACCTTTTGTGTGTCCAAACTTCAATGCGTTACGTCCAGAAGGTCTAGCTTTTGCAGTAAAAGTTTTGCATAGGAACGTGGGTATTAGTTTTTAGTTTTATGTTGTGATGGTTATAATGGAATAAATAGTTAATTTTATGCAGTTCATTCTATCTTTTGCATAATCAGCATACTAAACTTCACACCTTTTTGTTATTCTTGCAGACCATATTCCAGCCATAATGCAGTATTTGATGTACTAATGTCTTACAAACAACCTTTCACAATAATGATAGTGGCTGAAAAATTAGTAACAATGGTCAATTACACAATTAGATCCTAATGTACTCTATATTGATTGTAATAAGCAATATTCATTTCCCCACTGATCAGAGTGGTGGGAAATGTATATTCTTGCTTGGGGGTTTGGTGAGAGTCCATGAGGCTCCATGACCCAATATGGTAGGGTGGAGAGTAGGCCTTATTGTGTTGAGTTTTATTTTTTATTTTTTATGTAGAAATTGCTATCTTTCTAACATAGGATTCATTAAAAAAACATATTCTTTAGGTTATGCTTACAACATAGTGAACTAGTTGATCTTATACACTTTATGTTAGATTCCATTGGGCATTGTTGATTATTGTTCTCTTGCCTAAGCTATAGTGTTCGATTATTGAGAAGGTGCTATCAAAAAGGCTATGTTGTTTCAATTTTTGATAGGGTTGTGTTGAGTTGTTGTCAATTCCATCTTGCTCTCCCTTTATGCTTTTCATTTTGTGCTTGAATTTTTAAATTATCTCGCTGATCATCTGATTGCTATTCTCCCTTGGGAGAGATAGTTCAAGAACTTGGGTGTTGATATTCCAGTTTATATGGTAAACAAATGGATGAACTTTGTGAATCAAGTTCAACCAACTGTGAAGATGAATTGATTGTAATTGTGGTTATGAATCAACATCCTAGTTCTTGATCTCTCTTTCCCAAGGGAGAATAGCCAATGACGCTATATGAGCCAATATGGTAGGGTGGAGAGCAGGCCTACTTTTGTATGTCCAGACTTCAATCCATTCCCTATAGAAGGTATGCCTAGATTTTATTTACTTACTATGTTCTACTACAATTGTATAAGTCTTTATATTTTCTGATTTATTTATTGTGTACCAATGGTGTGTGTTTATCACACTAAATTTTTTTTGTTATTCTTGTAGACCATGCTCCAACAATAATATGGTGTTTCATGAACTAATGTGTTACAAACAACCTTCCCGAATAATGATAGTGACTATAAAATCAACAACAATGGTCAAACAGACAATCATATCCTAATGTTATATTGATTGTAATACACAATATTCATTTCACCACTAATCACAGTGGTGGCAAATCTATATTCTTGCTCAGGGGTTTGGTGAGTGTCCATGAGGGTCCATGACCCTATATGGTAGGGTGCAGAGAAGGCCTCATTGTGTTGACTTTTACTTTATATTTTGTATGTACAGATCGCTATGTTTTTGACGTAGGAATCAGAAAAAAAAAAATCATATGTTTAATCTTATGGTTACAATGGAGTAAAATAGTTGATCTTATACACTTTATGTTAGATTCCATTGGGAATTGTTGATTATTCTTCTCTTGCTTATACTCTACATCACACAAATAATTATTTTGTTTTAACCAAAATTGGTCTATGGTATTTTGTTGCTAGCTATGAAAATATCCTTAGTTTGTATCATTAAGAATTGATGTAGTTGTCAAACTATGGGGTGTCCCCATATAATCATGAATTCAACTAATAGTATGCCATGATTATTATTTCCCATCTAAATACACAATAGTAATGTAATCAATTATTTAGACATTCAACCTTATCCATAATAATATTATATTTTAATTAACTAATGAAACTTAATGATATTGGTATTATTTTTAGATTGTTTTAACTATAATTGATGTAGGGTTCTTTGTTACTAGCTACGAAAAGATCCTCAGTTTGTATCAGAAAGAATTGATGTAGTGGCGAAATTATGGGGTGGGCTTATATAATGATGAATTCAACTAATTTTATGCCAACATTATTATTTCCCAACTAATTGCACATTGGTAATGTCATCAATTTAGACATTGAACCCTATCCATAATTTAATATTATATTTTGATTAACTAATAAAACTTAATGATATTGTTAATGAAATCATTTCAAATTTAATAATAATACTTTTCTTTAATTAACAACTTAACTACATAATATTATTATTTACCCTGCCAAACCAATTACCAAATAATTAATTGAATGTTAATACAATTGTTCTTAAACCAAACCTCTATGTAATACCCTCCTCTTACTGTTTGGTTTATATTTTTTTTCAATGCGGTTGTTTGCTTCTTGTGACGATGATGATATTGTTTGAGTTGGATAGTTAGACATTTGATGATGTTGTATTCCATTGGTAGACTGTTGGTGATTATGCTTATACACTTGAGGATTTGATTATTTCATATGACATTGTGGTTAGTTAGGTTAGTTGATTTTCAGAATTATATTATGATGCAATGATTTGATGAATTATGTCATGAGATGATTGTTAGTTAGAAATGTGAATTTAATTGGTTATATTATAATTGTTAGAATAGGCGTGATGAAGGACAATATGGCATCACTCATTCGCGAGTGCCCTGCGATGTTGCGATTCCTTCTCACAATGCAGTACTTTGATTTAATGCTTTGATGATTATATATATATGTATGCACATGTACACAACTTCGTTTGTATGCAGGATTTGCAGGTATAAGTCTCGATTCCACCTGCTTCGGCAGGACAGGGCGAGCACCAATAACCCAACGGTTAAATGTTGAACAGAGGTGATGATGAAGTCCTCCCGTCCATGATGTCAGGTCGTCTCGTTGATTTGGTATTGTTTTTTGTAATTGTCATCATTTGTGGTTTTGTGTTTTGTATTTTGTCGTCTTTTGATTAATGTAGGTACTTTTATGTTGTGATGTATTTGATTTAAATAATGGAAATAATTAGTTGTTTTAATGTTAGATTTAAATTATATTCGAATATTTAAATGATTTAATTATTTATAAAATCATATATTTCAATTAAATAATAATTAAATATTAAATGTGACTTAATTATTTTTAATCAATTATTTGGTGGTGGATAATTATGAGAATAATTTATTTAAAATAAATATGTAATGTGATGTGCAAGAAAAGTTGCAAAAATAGAAATTAAAGCAATAAAACAAATAAAAGAATAAAAGATTGTGTGAGCCAATAGGAATAGAGATCTGGGAAAAAGCTAGCTTTTAAAGAATTGATTTTCTTTTAATTTTGATTTTTAGAGTTTTTGAAGAGATGGACAATATAATTTTATTTAATTAAGAATTTTAAAGGAGTTTTCAGACAGACAGAGAGATTGGTTACAGAAGTTGTGCAAGAGATTGACTTGGTATTCTGAAATTTTAGAAAGGGGTATTGAAATCTTTTGTTGCATTTGGAGGAGAATTTTAGAGAGAGATTGTCAATCTGTTTCTGGTGAATGTTTTGGAGAGTCTTCTGAATAGCAAAATAGGATTCAAGATCGAAGGTGAAATTTTGTAGAGGAGATTTGGAGGCACAATCAAGGAACTCTTCGAGGTCATCAGAATCAAGCAGGCATCTTCAGACTATCGAATAAGCGTTGGACACCAGGTTCCTCTTATAATTTTCTTCTAGTACTTCTCTTTTATCTTCCTACTTCAGAGAAAACAAAACAAACTTAGTAAATATGATTTGTGAGAATAAGGGAAAACAGTTGTTGGATTGAAAATTGGTGAAATATATTAGATTAGACTTTTAAAAAATATATATATATATAGAAAAGAACTATTCCTTTTTTGTCAAAACAAAAACTTTTATCTCTGAATAAATAATCAATTTATTAATAAGAAGATTTTGTAAAAGATAATCTTCTGTAGGGAATAATGGATTTGAAGTTTTGTTAATTTATATATATATATATATATATATATGTGAGGTTATTTTTAATTTTGTCCTTCTGTTGCTTCTGTACCTGTGATTGAAATATTATTTTATTTGGGCTTCTATATATTATCTATCTATCCATATATATATATATATACAAATTTTGTATATATATATATATATATAATTAGATACATACATACTTATATTCTTGCATTGAAATCTATTTAAAAAAAAAATGGTCTAAATTCGATTTCATGGCCGACCCCTGTCGGCGTCCGTACCCGGACGTTTTTACTTAACAGAGTAATGTTTCATTTTTTTTTAGGGAAAAATAAAATATATCAAGGTTAAAAATAAATAAAAAGTAAATAAAAATAAAAGCATGAAATTATGTAGAGTGGATAGATTTTTGACATTTTGCGTCCGCCACAATGTATGACTGAGTACCATGAATTTCTTGAGTCCACCCTGCACTGAGACAGATCCTATGAATTAGCGCCGATATAAAGACCCGTTACTTTTGTTAAATTAAGTTTTTTTTTTTATATATTAGATTTAATATATATTTTAAATATGTTTGTTAAATTTAGTAATATTAATATATATATATATGGTATTATTTTAATTATTTAATGAGTATTTAATTTAATAAATGTAATAGTATAATTGGTTTATTTGTTATTGAATATGTAGTAATTATAATTTATTTTTACTATTAAAATAAAAATATAATAATTACAATTTATCTAAAATGGAAATTTTGATTATTTTTATTTTAACATTTTTATTTTAAAGTGAATTAGGATTATGTAATTTTAATGTTAATGGTTATATTTTTAATGGTGTAATTTTTATGTTGGTTTTAAATATCAATTTTGTTATTGAAATGACAATTTTTTTATATATTGTAAAATGAGCACTGTTTAATCATTGTTTTGATTAAACAAATATGTTAATCAAAATTTAGCATGTAGTTGTGATTGGGGGACAACCGTATTGAGTTAGTTATTAGGGAATGGGATCAACCTTATTGGTGCGACCTTGCAAATTGTAATGTGAGTTTTCCTATTATGTTACATTTCTCTTTATCGCTTTGTGTTGTCTATGTGGGAACTCTGTTGCGTTTTGAACCTCAGTTGGTTAGTGTAAATCTTGGTCTTCTCCAGACGCATGTTTTATAGCTTTTGATGTTTACTCTTGTATCTTTGTGATTGGAATATTACGTGATTTTGAGTTTTATTATTTGGAATGGTTGTACGTGGTTGTAGTCATGATTATGATTTATCGCGAGATGGTTTTGCCTCGTATGTCTTGTTCAGAGTTTTATGCTTTAAATGTTATCCTCGTTTTGGTTATAATTTTGGAGTTGAAACTTATTGGCATTCTGTTTGGAAGGGTTGAACGGCGTTATAAGATCTTTTGGTTATGAGTGATGCGAGAGGGTTAATGCCTCACATGGTTCTTGTTTTGGTATTTCGTTCTTTATGTTATAGTTCAACCCTTGCCTGTTTTGAGATATGTTAAGGGTCATAGGGAGAGTGGCTCTTCGTGGGCGCCGGTGCCTCAGTTGGAGGAAGTGCCAGGGGAACCCACGTAAGAGTAGTTAAACAAGTGATAACCTAAAAATAGAATTTAGGGGGGATGGGTAGTAAAACACACAAGATAAATAAAATTGGATTCCTCGTCTATGCATTAGGGCTACCGTAGACTAGTGATAGACTGAGTAGGTCGTGGTTGGCAAAGTCGTAGTCTCGTCTTCATGAGAGATTATCGGCTCCGCATTAGCTACCCTGTGGTGCCGGCGCCTCAGTTAGGAGGAAGGGCCAGGGGATCCATAGATGGGTGCCGGCGCCTCAGTTGGAGGAAGTGCCAGGGGATCCCATGAGAGCTATGCGATGACACTCTCCACTGAACGCATCCCTTGTCCCTTATTTCTTCATCGCTTCCTAGATATTGTTATATTGTTTTACACGAGTTTAGGGCTAGGGGATCCACATAGATGGGTGCAGGATTGGAGGAAGAGCCAGGGGATCCCATGAGAGCTATCGATGACCCTCTCCACTGACACCCGTGTGCTTTGCTTATAGTTGCTTCTGGATATTGTAATCTCTTTGTTGTTTCTAATTTTAGAGCTAGGGGATCCATAGTTGGGTGCCGGCGCCTCGGTTGGAGGAAGTGCCAGGGGATCCCATGAGAGCTATGCGATGACCCTCCCCACTTGACACCTGTCTGACTTGTTTCTTGTTGCCTATGGAATGGTTTATTGAATGGTTGATTTAGAGTTATTATGGAATTGTATTCTTTTATTGGTTCTGATGTATTTGGAAATGTATATTTTGGGTGTTGGTTCGGTTCTTCTGGCTATTGTATCTTTATGATGCTTTTGATTCTTGTGAATTGTTTCATGATTGTTAATTGGTGGTACTTCATGTTATTGTGATGAGGTTCTTAGTTGTAACTTGTTATGTGATTTGTGAACGTTGTTGGTTGTTCATCGTATGCTTTGAGTTGTACTTGTTTTATATCTTGTTGTTGTTGAGTCGGTTTGACATTCATGGTCGGGTTCACTTCCTCGTCACCTCTGAGCACGGGGGGTGAGTTACTTGTAATTCACATGGTTGGGTGGAACGTGCTCCGCACCCGTTGGGTTCCCCATCAGTGTCTTGGCTTCTCAGCATTCCCACAGTTGGAGTTGTACCAGTATTCATGTTGTATTTTTGAGTTCATTGTATTGTAACAATCCCACATGTTGGGAATTCAATGTAATTCATTATGTCCAAAAATTGTAATGTAATATTATAGACAATGATGTAATAGTTAGGATCATTTGTAACTCTATTAAGAGATGTATCATGGATGTAATTATGCGATGTTTATTATTCTCGCATCATGGTTATTGGATGTATCCTTATCCTTGGTTATCATTATAAATGATATTGTTGTAATCTTTATTTTTATTTCATTTAGTTGTTGCGATGTAACCTCGCGTGCCCCAGAGAACTAAGTGTGTTAAAGCTATGTAATATGCTATGTGATTATGGTTAATGTTATTGCATGTTTAATGTAATTGTTTAAAAAAAAAAAATTATTTGCATTGTGTGTGTTCTCCGGGGTTTTAACGACCGCTCTCTATATATGTGTATATATATATTCTACAAAGTTACTTTTTCACCAACAATTGCTTACACACTTTATCCTTTATATACATATCCTTCTTTCAACCCATTAGGTTTTAAAATAAAATAATGATGTTGATTGTAAGGTAAAATGGGATACAATATTGTTCTCACTCAATCACTTTAATATATCTAGTGATCCATTGTATTGTTCATTGGATTCCCTAATGTGTAACTATATTATCTACCTCTGCATATAGCTACTATGCCCACTCATGCCATTCACATTCTAATCTTTTTCCATAGACACTGCATGCACATCACTTTCCTTTCATGTTGCTCTTTGCATATAGCTCATTGTTGCGTGTTACTGTTAGTTTTAAATGTATTTAAATAATTATTTTTTAAAATGTATTTAATTATGTAGTGATTCATTCTTAATAATATCTACGATGTGTTCACTAGTTATTATTATAGAAAATAATATTTTAAATAAAAAAATAAAAATTATGAGAAAATATAATTGTCACATTAAATAAAAAGATAGTAAATGTTCAAACTTAAAAGAATAAATATAGACAGAAATATTATTTTTTAAACATACTTAAATAATAGATAAAAATTACTAGCTAAATCATTATTGTTTCACTTCTAATTTGATTAATGAAATTCTCATTAGAAATCTTTAAAACATAAATAAAAATAGTTAGAATAAAAGAAAAATAAAAAAATATGGAAAAATATAATCATCACAATAACAATAAAAATTAAAAAATCTTGGCATCTGGATTGACTAAAGCATTTTGTTGTAGAAAAAAGTTATAGAATAGTTATGTTTTAATATGTTGTGTTTGATAAGTTTTAGCAACAATGTTGATAGAACAAATAAATAATCAATTAATTAATGAAACTGCATCTGAAAGAGGTGAGGCTTGAGCCCACAAAGTGGAGAACAAAAAGCCCTAGAAGGAACCCAATAGGGCCGAAATTATACAATAAAAGCATCATTTTGTGATTAAAGACATTTCAATCAAACATCTTTTAACATAAATACAAGTCCCTGATGTATATGGGAATGTGCTAGCTCTATAAATGAGATAGTTCATCTGATTGCTATAGATGTTTCTCAACTTTATAGGTTAAAAGCAATATTCGGGTGCTTGTCTAGTATGCCATCAAAGAGCTTGAACTAAAAGGGGAAAATTCATCAAGCATGCTCTCAGCGTTCCTCATGCGTCACAATCAGATCATGATGAATAGAAGCATAGGCTTGTCCAAAGAGAACCCTCAATCATTCAATGAGGAGAAAACTCACATGGCGAAAAAAAAAATCAATATATTGTTTTAGCAACACTTCTGACTATAGGATTGTTGGATCAGACCAATTGATGAATATGTAATTGATAATTTTGTTTGATATTCGTATAGTGTGTAACTGATTGCTAATACTAGAGCATGACCATGCCAACGAAATGGTTCAAGTCTCTCCCCTGAATCATTGGGATTGCTATAGAAGTGTGACTATAATAAAGCAGGTCAAAAATTCAAGGGATTTGATGTAAAAACTTTCTTTGACTATTGTTTCTAAGGAAAGATTTTTCAACTTCATGAACTGTATAGATTGATGGAACTCCTAGTTCTGTAGGTGATTCATGTGCATCCCCAACCATCTGTTGTACTTGTAAATGTTCTATAGATGTCACTGTAATTGTATTTGCCTGGTCTTCAACCTCAGGTGTTACAAGTTGTGTGGCATCTTGGTTGCCTGTCATAGGACTAAGTTCAGGTGTGAGAGTTTCCTTTTTCAACATATATTCATGAATCTATAATGCAAGAAAATAGTTAAGCCATTAGAACAAAGTAGAGGCTGTGCTAAATTATATGCAAAACCATATACATGAATTGCAAAAACATGTAATTAAGCTCAAATGTTAAATTCAAAATAACATGAATGCAATAAGAGCCACCAATGCAGATCGAACTGCAAAGATTTCATAACATTAGGAGAAGATGTATAGTATAACATGAAACATGATATAACACTCAAAACAGTGACTACATTCTGGAAAAACTAAAATTATAGTTATAAATCAATAAAAATTCAATTATATCAAGTAGGACAAGAGAAAACGTTTATTACAAGTAGGCAAAATATACACATTATAAATGAATAAAAATTCAAGCAAAACAGGGTGTTTGTTCTTTATTACCTTGAATAAATAATTAATCTTCATGCATTTTTTATAAATAGTGATAATACACCTGTCGCTTGAATTATATTTCTGTGATTTATGGACCTTCATCTTCAAATTCCTTTGAATTGGTCAATAATAATTTTAATGCACAGCCAGAAAATATTTTGCATACTCGCGATATATCTTACCATACCCCTAAGCTTAAAGCTTCATGTCTAGTGTAGATGATAATTTTATGAAGCCTGTGGTTATTCGTGGCTACAATATTCAAGATACACAATAAGGTATAAAGCAATTGAAAATAATATCAACGTGCATCTACAAGTAGAGATACACAGATATGATAGACTTCAACATAGAGCATCTTTAATAAACCTAAAAGTGGTTGTTTCAGCATTTACAATTAGGAAGCACGCCATAAAGCTATAAAACCAATCCTAGGTGCATGGCACATAACTTTTATGTGATGACATCTAGCCATTTACAAGTTTTTGTTGACCACAATATCCCCTTAAATAGTAAGGGTTGTGTTATATCTTCAATCTAAAATTAAAACAGAGGGATCACCAAATGCCAAGGAAGAGACCATATTGAGACAGGAATAAATTTTTCATTTCATTTCAAGAAACCCAAAGTCCAGGAAGCCCTTCCTACACAGGTTGTAAGTACAAAATGATTAGAAACCAAGGCCAGGTTAGAAATATGGAACCAACCTACTTGAACTTCTAATCAAAATTATCGAGGCTAGCCCCCTCCCTCCAACAGGTTTACCACCTTTAGTTGTATCAAGAATGTTTTCTTACATTGGATGGACTCACAAAAGTTCAAGTATATTTAACCACTGATGTGCAATAGGTTGAACACTATCTTCCAACATACACACAGTCTTAACTGAAATTCCTTTTATGGTCAACTTTCTCCAATACTATTTGAGGATTCAACTTTGCAACCTTTCAAAGGAAGAAATTAAAAAATCTAGACGAGTAAACAAACAAGATAGCCAGTTTGCTACCATGGATGAACAATACATCTATTTTACACTAAGTTTCAGCCTTTTGTGATTAAAAACAAACCTGATCTGCTGTGAGATTGAATTTTTTACTTCCAATCTGTAACAGTTGGCATGCTTGATATTTGATCACAGTCAACAATTGATTCTCCATTTGGGCTTGGTAATCGTTCAAAAAGCTGAACAAGACAAATTCAGTAGTCTTGAGCATCACCTCAAAATATTTGAACTAAAAAATTCTCACTATCCATGTTATATTAACTATCAACACCTGGTAGTAATTGCATCCAAAATGACTAAATCAAGAGAAAAGGAAATCTTATAATCTGATTACGAGGATAAAAGAAAACTTATAACCCGCTGCCACTATTGCATCAAAAAATGACTAAATAGAATACAGAGGAAGTTTTATAACCTGATTCATGTAGCTGAGAATCTGTTCCTTGGTCTGGTTTTGGGAGAGTTGGTTCTGCATCCACACAACCACCATCTGACAAGCAGTGCACATTGCATCATTTGAACCAGAAGATGCCTCTGTTTCATGAGCTTCTTTGTCTAGTACGCTAGCTATACCCATGCTGCAAAGATAATAACCCATCTTAAAAGGGAAGGATCATGAATGCCAACAAAGCGTAAAAATGCATATTTTCCATAATCGAATGTGAAAAGCAAGTTCACTAAATGTTTTTTACAGAGTTTACTGAATACAAAGTTGCCCCTAGGATTATAGCAATTGCTGAAAGGTACAGTTTGATATATCATGGAAAGTAGACTTGGTAAATATGATAGAAAACAATTCCTATCAAATACAAATAAAGGGAATCTGACCTGACATCCCTTTGGCCATCATAAGAGCACAATCCAATTTGAGAACAAACCTTCTGAGGACTCGTCTGCAAACAAGTCACTCATTTTAGAACAAGTCAACAGCAAACCATATATCCACTAAACACACAAGGAATGGTTTTCAACAATCAATTCTGCTAGTAGCAACAAGTGACTAACTACTTCACTTGGTAAGTATGCTATGCCACAACTATATGTTACTAATTGCATCATACATGCACTAGTCCTAAGAGCATGTTCTTAGAAATAAAGAACGAATTTTCACATGTTTTTCTGTCAAGCATTGGTCACAAGCCATTACTCATAACATACTAAATCAAAAAACAAACCTGTGCCATCAGGAGTTCAAATATCGTATCACGATACTGTGATATTACAGTTTTGCATTCTTGGCTGACAATACCGGATGAACCAATTGCATGGTTGACTTGCGTAACAATACCCTATATCACAAACATCAGAAACATGCTTCTCAGACTCAGACAGTTTTCTTTCAAATTTATAAAAGGCAGAATCCACAACAATTACAAGATACATCTATGTCAGCTTCCATAACATATTGGTGGCAAAATTATATCTATAATTATAAACAATTCACCATCCAACTATTTGATATTATCCATCCATATTGGTTATAGCCATTGTACAAACTAATAATCTAATTACAACTCCTTCAACATCCATGTTGAGTGAAATAATATTCTTTTAAGTTTTTATTAAGACGTAAATGCTTTTGACCCCGAATACAACCATTCAACAATACCACCCTAATGGGGTTTGAACCTTGGTGGCAAGAACAACAATGCCACCTATAAACCATTACACCATGTCAATACCGACAAAATAATATTCTTTTAAGTTATGATTGAAATAATATTCAAGTTTTTTTATGATCCATAGAGAGGCAGAAGTCCAACATTTTTTATCAAAGCCATTATTAATATCCACTCGATGAGGACTATTGTATTCCTATCAAAGCTTCAATTTCTAATAAGCTATTGTTTAATTTCTCTTGAAAAAATCCTAAGCTCTAATTACAATCTTTCTAACAACTCTGCCTGCATTATATTCGTAGAAAAAGGTTTTTCTATGAAATGATCCATTTCTCCTACACCAGCTAAATACTTTATGCTGCAGTGTTCAACTTCAAACCATTTTCTACCACACTGAAGAACTTTTTGTTTTTATATCTAAAATCAAATATTTCTATGAGTGCTATTATATGTTTAAATCTTTCCATATGAGAAATGTTGTTGTCCTCTAGATTAGAGGGTATAAAAAGAATTAAATTGATTAATAAGTAATTTTTTTCAGTATTACATTTACACAAAAAAATTGCACACTTTAGAAATGAACATAAGCTAAATATTAATTTGGTGGATAGTATGACAATAACAATTTAAGGTGATCCAGAATTAACGTTGGACCAGCTAGCAGGGAAGTTCCAGAATCTGCAATGGCAGCACAGCCTCCAGCGCAGAAGCCTGTAATAAAATGTCATTCATTATTTGAATTCTAAAGTGTCATTACACTAATATTGAACTATTATAACAAAACAAAAGGTCTAGAAAGCATATTGTCACCTGTTGATTCACCACCAATAGGAAAGTATCCCATATCGAAGTGAAACAATTTACATTGTACAATAATAAGTTAGGAAAGTGGAAGGGTGAACATCTCTCCACCCAAAGAATGGTCTACTAAAAGAATACGTGAACACTTGCATAAAATATCAAAATCATTCTACACCCTACCTGCCAATATCCCTTTTATGTAACAGGCACATATGTATGGTTTCCCTTGAAGTGTTCAGAATCAACACCTCCAAATACAATTTCCCCACCTTCCTCTTCATCTGCATTTCTGTTCATCCAAAAAGAAAAGACTGGCTCTTGGACAAGGCCCTGTTCAATCATGTTATACCTGTCGAGAAACGGGAAAAAAATCAGTTAAGAAGACTGAAAAAATGCACAAACCTATGCAGTGATGAAAGGCTGACACTTACTATCAAAGTGTAAGAGCGTCATAAAAATTTAGCTTGTTAGAGAAGCCAAAACAACTAGGATAGCATTTTCTGTGTGCTTGCACTACAGGAACAGAATAAGAGATTCGCACAATCAAAAAGTTCATTATAGAGAAGAGACAAACAGCACTAACCAAACTGGAACAACCTTGTCAACAGAAATCTCCTGAAATCCAAGCCCTAGAATGCCATCAAACTTGGCCACCAAGAATGTTAACCCCGCTTCCTTTGTTGTCTCAGTAAAAACCTGCACCGCAGAAATTGAACTTCCATACACTTGTCTGTACTGCTCAAAAATGCAATTCAAAAGATTTTAATAAAAATACAAACCTGGTTTTACACAACAAAGTCACCAACAATTACATGATCTTTACTCAAGAAGCCAGATATGGATCCACTGCCATACTGAATATCACAAGATTTGCCTTCAAGATCAACAGATAAAAATACATGAATTGTGGAGCAGGTTTCCAAACATGCCTTCTCAAAGTAAATAATCTTAAGGAAAATGCACCATTAAAAAACCATAAAACATGTAAAGTAATTACATTGTCAAAAAACTGCATCAGGGTTCAACTGCATAGTTTTGAGGCCTTTTTCAATGACAATTCATTAGAATCCATATTTTGCAAGAATGAATGGTCCATTTTGCTCTCATTTCATCTAGGTGATGCTTACAAGGATGGGGTGGAGCACTAGGGCTTTCTAGGAGGTTCACCCATCCCAATATTACTCCAGCTCAAACACACTTTTTCATAGAGTTTCATTGTTAGTCATAGAGTCTCACCTCCAATGAAGCCCATCTAGCTTACTACAATATTTGCAAAACCTTCAGCAAGTGTTATGCCTTATCAACCATTCAAAATAGAGCTCCCTAGTTCCTCCATTTTCATGGAAATGGGGTTTTTCTTGGTGTGTCGAATTGTGTGATGATTTATCGGGATTCATCCTTCATCAACACATTTTTCATGAACAATTGTTTACAAGAGGTTCACCCATCCCAATACCACTCCAGCTCAAATGCGTAGCCATGGACTTTCACCTACGATCTAGACTACCTAGCTTACTACCACATATGCAAAACCTTCAGCAACTGTTATGCCTTATCAACCATTCAAAATAGAGCTCCCTAACTCCTATTTTTACATAAGTGGGGTTTTTCTTGTCGAATCAAATTGTATGATGATTTATCAGGATTAAACCATGTAGTTTGAGTCAATCTTCAACAACACATTTTTCATGAGCAATTGTTTACAAGAATGCACCTTCCATGACCATGAATAAACCACTTAACAATCATTACATCTAGGTGACGCCCACGAGATTTCCCAAGTCACCCATCCCAATGCTACACTTTGACTCAAGGCTTGATTTAGGTAGACAACAAAATTTCCATCAAAATCAAACCCACTAAAAGTCTGCAAACCCACTAAAAGTCTGCTACCCCGTTTGTAAAACCATCAGCAAATATTGTCTTATGAATCATTCATTGTAATGTTTCCTGACTCACTCATTTCATTCAATTTGCATTTTTCAGTATTCAATTGTAAAGTTTCAACTCTATCTTCATTGACACATATTTGACAAGAATTACTTCACAGGAATACAGTCACTATAAACCTTTTGATTTAGAAACATGCAAAACATTCTTGCAAATTTGAAAATTCATGTTCATATATATTCAATTGTCCAGTTTCAATTCCATCTTCATTGACACATATTTAACAAAAATTACTTCACAGAAATACAGGATCACTAGAAACCTTTTGATTTAGAAACATGAAATTCCCAATATGTATATTTCCACTGGGTTAAAGTACAGCTCAGCAACCAGCATATGTCCTAATAGTGCATACCCGTGTAAGTGCCAAAGACATGTCCAGATTCTAAAAAGATAAATGTTTTAGAAAATGAGAATAACCATTCAAGAAGCCAAAAAACTATGCAATGCCAAAAAAAAGTATTATAGCCTGGAAGAAAAGCGAGGAAGGTTTTTAGAACATAAAATGGAAAAACAAGAGTGCACAGGAAATTCCATCAAAAGGTAACATAATGCTTAAAAAAATATTTTGATGGTTTTTTGAGGTAAATAGAAAGCTAGGAAATAATTTAATACTAGACATAGCAAAATCACCAGACAAATTGAACAAAGAGCAACCAAATATTCTAGACATACAATTTTTAAATAAAGATACAAGACTGACTCAACACATTAAAGTGTATAGAAGGCCAACAAGGTGTTCCTGCATGACACAAGGAAATGATTTCAAATCATACAAGCAAATATCACCCACAGTTTTCAGAAGAACAGAACCAGTCATCTTTAATGAGACAGAAGGAAGACATAAAAGATAATTAAAGCTGGATATATACAAATCAAAGTTCTATTCAAATGGTTAAAAATAACAACAAATTGCCAATAGAAACTAGAAACAATCTTTCTTACAACAATTCAAAATTAGAAAACAGACTACATGAATCGCAGATAGGATTCAACAAAATTCTACCAACTGCTAAACACCCGTGGATTTGAAAAATCAACTCTGATATATAATATAAAAAAGCCACAAAAGAACAATCCTTCAAACCTTCTTGAGGTTGAACTTATAACATCAAATATACAAATAGTGTAAAACAGAAGTTCTCATCACTGGTAACCTTAAGTCTCCAGGGAAAACAAAATCATGAAGCATCGGCAACGAAAGTACAGGTTATGCCCATGCACATTACATCAGAGGAGAATTAAAAAACTTAAGTCAATCAAAAACTCCTGTGAAGAAAATCTGGTGCAAATGTTTTCATCATTAATATAAACTGCTTTTATAATTCGAAACTTTTGGGGTTAAACTCGGCAAAATCTCACTTGCCCAATACACCTGTTATTAATTACATGAACTTTTCACCCAAAACCAACTTAGGGGAGATCATTTTCGAAGAATTCACTATCCAGAAAATGAAGCGAAAAAACCACAACCCTTAATATTACAAAAGGAAAAAACCAACTTATTTTTCTGGATGTTTCTATTGCAATCTGTACTATTATGCTCCACCATCTTAACTCGTGAGTTCTTTTTTCTTATGCCATTATCCTTCCACCATCTGGGCTACGTTAAGTTTTTTGGGGTCGAATAATCTGAACCTGTATTTCTTTTATTCGTTGGGGTTTTATTTTTCCGTGTGTTAAGAAAAATATTTGAGGGCACAAATGGCCGATCAACAAGCATAGGCGACGCCTATAGGAGGTGGAGGAGCGGATAGTCTAATACCCAATGCTAATTAAAATTATTTAATTAGGTAGGGAAGAAGGGGATTTGACATGGAAAATGGTGCGCGCAGGTCTAGGACATTTTTCAGTGTTTACATTTTGGCCCTCTTTGATACAATGTGAAGCCACCTGAATGTTGTATTAAAGAAATTCAGATCAGAATATGCCCTATTGTGTCGTGATGAAGATGAGATAGATCTATGCCCCTATAGAAAATTTTGTAAATTTTGAAAAAGTTTAAATTTGACAGTGAATATTAAATTTACAGCAAAAAGATTTTAGTTTCAAGACCTTCAGGATATTCACATTAGGGTTTAGGACTCAACATTGGATCCATCTAGTAAAAACCCTATACTAGGTGGGCATAAATAGGATTTTGGGGGTAAAATTTGTCATTTGTGCATTTTTACTGGAGTGAATGGTGAGTTCGGAGAATAAATTTGCTAAGAGCTATTGCTAAGATGTCACTGTACCGCACTCCTCACATTGTGAATTCAAAGTTCACGCCTACAGATGGCTAGAGGGCTCCGGGGATGCAGTATGTACCCTTTCGAAAAAAACGAGCAAGGATTATGCAACAGGACATCGGAAGTGTCGAAAAATCTTAAGTGATGTTTCTATTGGAGGAGAGGTACATTGACACGGGATAGGTAAAACAAAGACTATGATTGAAAATGGGAAACAAAAACGATACAAGAAGATCATGGTTTTGTATAAGCCAAATACATATATAAAATAGAGAAATGACAGTTATCAACGGTAGCCACCAATTACCTGGAATTTTTTTTAGGATGTGTATAGCAAATTTGACTCTCATCTTTTAGTGTCAAAATAAATTCATCTATAAAGGGATGAGGTTGGGTTGAGTAGAATGTAGTGGGGCTTACAACATTTTGTCTCATTGAAAGGTAGGTAAAAATTGTTTTAATGGTTGAATAACCAAAAACATCTAGGCTAGAAATGCAAAAGAATGTTGGTATTCATGTATATTTGACACCAGCTACCACAAGATTATTGATAATGTAAGCATCTATTGTCAAAAATTGGAATTCTCTAGAATCCAATTTGTAGATAAATAGTCACAAGGGTTTGTACTTGAGAGCTAAATGGTGTACATAAGATAATCTGTTGTTTGTAGCTTTTGCAAGACTAGCTTGGGCTACCTACATGTGTGAAATTCAACCCTTCAGATCAAGAACTTTTGAGACATTTAGCAGAAAAAGTTGGAATTGGTAATGCAAAGCCCGATCCCTCTATAAATGAATTTATTTTGACATTGAAAGATGAGAGTGGAATTCTCTATACACATCCTAAACAATTTCCTAGTAATTGGTGGCTACCTTTGATATCTGTCATTATGCTTTTTTATATATGTATTTTTCTTATTGAAAGTTTTTGAAAAGAATTAAACAAGATGGTAGTATTATTCATGTTTTCCATAAAATGAGCAAGGCTTATGCAATAGGACATCAACAATGTTGAAAAATATTAAGTGATGTTTCTATTGGAGGAGAAGTATGTTGGCATAGGACAGGTAAAACAAAGCCTTTAATTCCTTTCAAAAACCTTTAGATAAGCCAAATACATATATAAAACAAGGAAACAATGGTTATGTTGAAAAATATTAAGTGATGTTTCTATTGGAGGAGAAGTATGTTGGCATAGGACAGGTAAAACAAAGCCTGTAATTGAAAATGGAAAACAAAAAGGATGCAAGAAGATCATGGTTTTGTATACTATACAGAGCCATGATCTTCTTGTATCCTTTTTGTAAAACTTTTATTTTTCAACGTACTTCTATAAAAAATCATGATCTTCTTGCATCCTTTTTTTTTACAATTTTCAATTATAGGCTTTCTTTTGGATGTCCTGTGCCAACATACCTCTCCTCCAATAGAAACATCACTTAAGATTTTTCGACACTTTTGATGTCATGTTGCATAAGCCTTGGTCGTTTTATTGAAAACGTGAATAATACTACCATCTTGTTTAATTCCTTTCAAAAACCTTTAGATAAGCCAAATACATATATAAAACAGGGAAACAACGGTTATCAAAGGCAACCACCAATTACCTAGAAAATTTTCAAGAAGATGTGTATAGCAAAATCATCTCTCATCTTTCAGTGTCAAAATAAATTGTCTATAAAGGGATGAGGCTTTACATTACCAATTCCAACTTTTTTTGCTAAATATCTCAAAAGTTCCTGATCTAAATGGTTGAATTTCACACATGTAGGTATCCCAAGCTAGTCTTGCAAAACTTGCAAACAACCTGGATTATCTTATGTACACAGTTTAGCTCTCAAGTACAAAGCATTGTGACTATTTTTCTACAAATTGGATTCTAAAGAATCTCAATTTTTGACAATCGATTCTTACATTATCAATAATCTTGTGTCAGTTGATGTCAAATATACACGAATGCCAACATTCCTTTTCATTTCTAGCCTAGATGTATTTGTTTTCTCAACCCTTAAAATAATTGTTAGCTACTTTTCAATGAGACAAAATGTTGTAAGCTCCAATACATTCTACTCAACCTAGCCGAAGCTCCAATACATTCTACTCAACCTAGCCGCATCCCTTTAAAGTGTCACAAAATCTTAATTGATTTCTCTATTGGACGATTCTTGAGAGAGCCAGGTGCATGCTCTCCAATGCCGGACTGGGAAAAGAGTTTTGGGCAGAGGCATGTAATACTGCCATGTATTTAATTAATCGAGCTCCATCGTCCAGGCTGGATTTCGACATTCCAGAGGAGAGATGGCTTGGAAAACGGATTTCTTATCATTATTTACGAGTGTTCGGTTGTGAAGCATTTGTACACATTCCGAAAGAGCAGAGAACTAAGTTAGATTTCAAGTCTAAGAGGTGTATATTTGTCGGCTATGGTGCAGATCAATTTGGCTTTCGTCTTTGGGATCCAATTGCAAAGACCATAATCCGTAGTCGCGATGTTGTGTTTAATGAAATAAATTTTCCAGGTACACAACCTCCGAGTTATTCACAGAAGGAATTTGTTGTTGTGGACTTGTATGATAATGGTAAGACAAAAAAAACACTCTGTTTCTTTTTCACAGCCTCTAGTCACATCTATACAGTCTTACACTATTGGTACCCCTGTTTCTACTGGCGCCATACCTTCTGTCATTTGTTCCATACCCCAAACTGGCTCAACCCAGTCTTCTGGCTCTGTGTTATTTCCAAATGTGGGTGCCTCTCCTCATATTGGAGTGCAACCATTCTCAACTCCATCGCTGCCAGCTCCACTTGAAACGCAGCCTCTAGATACTAGGCCGCAGCCTCTCAATGTTGAGATATTTCCTTCAATTGGCTCAACCCAGCCACTCACCATTTTTCCGTTGACTCTACAAAGTCAATTACAAGGAAATGACCGATCGCTGCCTCCTCAAATCCAAACACAGCCTCCCTCTACTCATTCGCTGCCCTTCCAATGTCACACGCGGCCTTCTATTGGTGATACGCTGCCAATTTCAAGTTCAACGCAGCACATACAAGGTATGCAGCCTTTGATAGGCTCACACTCTCCAGCATCAGCTCACAATTATTCGCAGCCACTTGATATTGCACCGAATTTGTCAAAAATGCAACAGGGAAGCAAGGGCACTATCAATGCACAAGGCAGTATGCAGAGACAGGGGAGTTTGCAACAGGCTCATCTACAATCTGAAATTGATGATGTTCAAAACTTATTACAGCGATTAAATCTGGACACAAATTCACAGCAACATCAAGGTCCTCATTTGCGGAGATCTACCCGTGAGAAGAGGAGACCAAAAAAATACGAGGACTATGAGCTATTGCTCTCTGATTATGCAGAGCCAACAACATATAAACAAGCATGTAAGGATGAAAACTCAGTTAAATGGATGGCAGCCATGAACGAAGAAATGGAGTCATTGAAAGTAAACAACACTTGGGATTTGGTTTCTCTTCCACCAAATCAAAAACCTCTTAAGAACAAATGGGTTTATCATTTGAAAGATGAAGATGGAGGGGGTAAAAGATACAGGGCCCGATTAGTGGTCAAGGGGTTTGATCAGCAAAAATGTATCGATTTTAGTGGTCATGAAAATGAATACAATTCGTGTTGTGTTGGGTTTGGTAGCTGTTTGGGACCTCGAACTTGAGCAACTAGATGTTAAAACAGCATTTCTACATGGGGATATTGATGCGGAGCTATACATGGAGCAGCCTGAAGGTTTTATCAAATCGGGTCAAGAGCATCTATATTGCAAATTGAAGCGGAGTTTGTATGGGTTGAAGCAAGCTCCAAGACAGTGGTACCTTAAGTTTGACCGCTTCATAAATGATAACAATTTTATTCGTTGTGAATCAGACCCTTGTGTTTACTACAAGCGGCTTCATATCGGTGAGTTTGTCATTCTTTTGCTCTATGTTGATGATATGCTAGTTGCTGGTACTAGTCTTAAGATTATAGCTCAGCTGAAGCAACAATTGGCTCTTCGTTTTGCCATGAAAGACCTAGGACCAGCCAAAAGAATTCTTGGGATGCAAATATTTAGAAACAGAAATAAAAGAGAACTCCAATTGTCCCAAGCAAACTATATTACCAAAGTGATGGATAGGTTTAACATGTCTCATGCAAAATCAGTTTCTACTCCTTTAGCGGATCATTTTCGATTATCTTCAGCTATGTCTCCAAAAAATCAAGAAGAGGAAGAGCTTATGAGGTCTATTCCATATACATCTGCAGTTGGCAGTCTAATGTATGCAATGGTGTGTACTCGTCCAGACATAGCTCATGCAGTGGCAGTTGTGAGCAGATTCATGAGTCATCCGGGAAAATTACATTGGCAGGTAGTTCAGTGGATTCTATGATACTTGAAAGGTACCTCACATTATTGTTTATGTTTTGGAGGTACTGACCTTCAGCTTCGTGGTTATGTTGATTCAGATATGGCCAGGGATTTAGATAAATGTCGGTCTACTACTGGTTATGCATTCACATTTGGTGGGGCTGCGATTAGTTGGGTTTCTCGGTTGCAATAAGTTGTAGCTTTGTCCTCCACAGAAGCGGAATACATTGCACTTACAGAAGGAGCAAAAGAAATGATATGGCTTGAGCGTTTGTTGACCGAGTTGGGCTTTCCCAAATCAGTTTTTCCATTATATTGTGATAGCAATAGTGCTATACATTTAGCTAAGAATTCAGCTTTTCACAATCGCACCAAGCACATTGACCTCAGATATCACTTTATTCGCCATGTTCTAGATGAAGGCAAGTTGTAGGTCACAAAGATTGATACAAAGGTAAATCCGGCGGATGCATTAACCAAGGTTGTTCCACGAGAGAAGTTCGAATTTTGTAGAGCTTCTCTCAGTCTTGTTTCATTGTGACACTGAATTTAAAGAAGGGGATCTCTCTCGGAGCAGCTTGTTTGCCATTCCCATTGGTCTTCAAGTGGGAGATTGTTGGGCATGTGGTGAAGCCCAAATGTAATGGCTCTACGGTTTGATTCTTCATAACCGTTCATTTGCTGAAGGCTTTTCTTGTTTAGTAACCACTCCTCTCATGGGTTGATGATGGAGATTCTTAGACGATGGTTAGTATTTTTCTTAGTAGAGTCTTTCAGAAGATGGATTGATAGCTGTTGAGAATACAGAGACAGATATATGTAATATACTGTAAGAGAGAGATGTATCGACTGATATAATAAATGAATCCCCTTTCTTGTGGACGTAGCCATTTGTAATGGTGAACCACGTTAATCTTTTGGTGTTCTTTGTGTGTTATGACTTTATACTCTGTGTTTTATTTTTCATTAGTGCTGCTACTCTGTTTTTGTTCTATTTTATTCATTGAAGCAACAAAAGGTAGCCACCAATTACCTAAAAAAAAATTCAGGATGTGTATAGCAAATTCAAGTCTCATCTTTGAGTGTCAAAATAATTTTTTCTTTAAGGGGACAATGCTAGGTTGAGTAGAATGTACTGGGGATTACAACATTTTGTCTTGTTGAAAGGTAGCTAACAATTCTTTTAATGCTTAAGCAACCAAAAACATCTAGGCTAGAAAAGCAAAAGAATGTTGGTATTCATGTATATTTGACATCAACTCACATAAGATTATTGATAATGTAAGCATTTGTTGTCAAAAATTGGCATTCTATAGTCACAATGCTTTGTGCTTGAGAGCTAAACAGTGTACATAAGATAATCTTTTGCTTGTAGGTTTCACAAGTCTTGCTTGGGCTACCTACAGGTGTGAAATTCGACCCTTCAAATCAAGAACTTTTGAGACATTTAGCAAAATAAGTTGGAAATGGTATCCGAAAGCCTCATCCATTTATAGACGAATTTATTTTGACATTGAAAGATGAGAGTGGAAATTTCTAAACACATCCTGAAAATTTACCAAGTAATTGGTGGGTACCTTTGATATATGTTGTTTCTCTTTTTATATATGTATTTGGATTATTTGAAGGTTTTCGACAATAATTAAACAAGATGGTAGTATTGTTCACGTTTCCCATAAAATGAGCAAGGCTTATGCAATACGACATCGGAAGTGTCAAAATATCTTAAGTAATGTTTCTATTGGAGGAGAAGTATGTTGGCACAGGACAGGAAAAACAAAGCCTGTAATTGAAGATGTAAAAAAAAAAGGATACTAGAAGATCATGGTTCTATATAGTATACAAAACCAACGTACCTCTCGTCCAATAGAGAAATCAATTAAGATTTTGTGACACTTTTGATGTCCTGTTGCATAAGCCTTGCTCATTTTATCGAAAAACATGAATAATACTACCATCTTGTTTAATTCTTGTCAAAAACCTTCAAATAAGCCAAATACATATATAAAATAGAGAAACAACTCTTATCAAAGGTAGCCACCAATTACCAGGCAAATTTTCAAGATGTGTATAGAAAATTCCTCTCTCATCTTTGAGTGTCAAAATAAATTCGTCTATAAATGGATGAGGCTTTGCATTACCAATTCCAACTTTTTCTACTAAAAGTCTCAAAAGTTCTTTATCTAAAGGGTCGAATTTCACACCTATAGGTAGCCCAGGCCAGTCTTGCGAAACCTGCAAACAACACATTATCTTATATACACCATTTAGCTCTCAAGCACAAAGCGTTGTGCCTGTTTATCTATAGATTGGATTCTAAGGAATCCCAAATTTTGACAACAAATGCTTACATTATCAATAATCTTGTGTTAGCTAATGTCAAATATACATGAATACCAACATTCTTTTGCATTTCTAGCCTAGATGTTTTTGGTTGCTCAACCATTGAAAGAATTGTTAGCTACCTTTAAATGAGACAAAATGTTGTAAGCCCCAATACATTCTACTCAACCAATAAAATGGAATTTGAGATAAGAAAAATTCAGAAACAAAATTCTCATTTACAAGATTGAAAGCCGATAAAATTTAACAAAAGGTAGCCAGATCCTATCACCTTATATAAAATGGGGGTATTTGTTTCTTATCAATGTAGAAGTAAAATTTGATGACGAATTGTAGAATCAAATGGAATAAGCTCAATTAGGACAAGTATTGTAGAGCATACAAAAGCATGATCTTATTGCATCCTTTTTGTTTCTCATTTTCAATTACAGGCTTTGTTTTTCCTATCCTATGCGAACGTACTTCTCCTCCAATAGAAACATCACTTAATATTTTCTGACACTTCCAATGTCCTATTGCATAAGCCTTGCTTGTTTTATAGAAAATGTGAATAATACTACCATCTTGCTTAATTCCTATCAAAAACCTTCAGATAAGCTAGAAATACATATATAAAACAGAGAAACGACAGTTATCAAAGGTAGCCACCAATTACCTAGAAATTTTTTTAGGATGTGTATAGCAAATTCCACTCTCATCTTTCAGGTCAAAATAATTTTTTCTATAAATGGATGAGGCTAGGTTGAGTAGAATGTACTAGTGCTTGAAACATTTTTTCTCATTAAAAAGTAGCTAACAATTATTTTAATGGTTGAGCAAACAAAAACATCTAGGCTAGAAATGCAAAAGAATGTTGGTATTCATGTATATTGACATCAATTGACGCAAGATTATTGATAATGTAAACATCTGTTGAAAAAAAAATGGGATTCTTTAGAATCCAATTTGTAGAAATAAGTCACAATGCTTTGTACTTGAGAGCTAAAAAGTGTACATACGATAATTTGTTGTTTGCGGGTTTTGCAAGACTGGCTTGGGCTACATACAACTATGAAATTCGACCCTTTAGATCAGGAAATTTTTAGACATTTAGTAGAAAAAGTTAGAATTGGTAATTGAAAGCCTCATCCCTTTATAAAAGAATTTATTTTGACATTAAAAGATGAGAGAGGAATTTGCTATACACATCTTGAAAATTTTCCTAGGTAATTGGTGGCTACCTTTGATAACTATCATTTCCCTATTTTATAGATGTATTTGGCTTATCTAAATATTTTTTATAAGAATTAAACAAGATGGTAGTATTATTAGAAAATTCCATTTTAATCTTTCAATGTCAAAATAAATTTGTTTATAAAGGGATGAGGCTTTGTATTACCAATTCCAACCTTTTTTGATAAAATGTCTCAAAAGCTCTTGATCTAAAGGGTTGAATTTCACACCTTCAGGTAGCCCAGGCCAGTCTTACGAAACCTACAAACAATATTTTATCTTAAGTACACCATTTAGCTCTCAAATACAAAGTGTTGTGACTATTTATCTATAGATTGGATTCTAAATATTCCCAATTTCTAACAACAGATGCTTACATTATCAATAATCTTGCATCAACTGATGTCAAATATACATAACTACCAACATTATTTTGAATTTCTATCTAAGTTGCTTTTGGTTGCTCAACCATTAAAAAAATTGTTAGCTACCTTTCAATGAGATAGAATGTTGTAAGCCCCAACACATACATCCAAGCTGCTTTTTCTTGAAGAAAGTTATAGTGTTCAATGCATTATATTTTAATTAGAAGCTTGCATCAAACAAAATAATAAACAAAGAAAATTAATAAAATACCATATATTTGCTTGCCAACAACCACGAGCATCAATGACTCCAATGAATCGGCCACTTTTTCTACTCCTAATTCTCCTACAATGATCGTCTATGCTAGCCTTTTTGTGAGATGTGTTTGGGTTAGGTTTAGTGTTTTCCATGCCATTATTACCACCACTTCCTCTAATTGTGTCTTGATCAACCCTTTCTCTACTGAGATTGATTAGCATCTCTACTGCATGTGCAATATCATTCAATTCACAAGGATTCTCCTCCCGATTTATTCTTTTTCCACCCCTAAGACTCACCTCAGTATTAGGATATGCTATCTCAAAAAACACACTAAACAGAGATTAATTTGAGCCTTAAGATTTTCCATTATTGTAAATCCTGCCCAATGCAAGAAAGCAAGTTAGCACATCAAATATATCTAAAAGTTAGTATTATCACTTAAGAAAGTTGGGGCCATTGATATATAATGAGTAAAAGAGGTTTCAATATCCTTCATCATATAGAAACAGTCTATGAGACTTTATCATATATCAAAGTACTACTGAATTAGTGAAAGATTGCTCTCAGTCATAACTCTATTCTTTGTTGCTTTTTTTCCTAAGTCCAGTCATTCTAGTGATGAGAGATCAAATAAAAAATCATTAAAACAATTGATGCTTTGAGTTCTCCTTTGTGTTTATGTCTAATTTATCTTTCCTTGTTTTCCTTTTTGTTCCAAATGAAAATGGTGGGAAAATAGGGAAGACCATATAAAGCAATTATGACTGTTCTTGATTTGCCCAAGTCTTATGACTATTAAAAACTGGTTGTAGTTTCAACGAAATGAATAAAGGAGGAATTAAATATTGTAGACACAAAATGAATAAAACTATTTAGGAGGAATCAAATTCTAGTTTAGGTTAAGCTTTGTAACAAAGTTGAAGAACTCACTAAAATATCATTTATTTATATCAATAAAAAAATTGAATGAAATGTCATTGACGTAGATGGACTCTCCACCTTAGCTCAAACACAATTTGTTCACAAAAATGGGCAACACTGTGCCCCAAGGATAACAATTATGGTAACAATCAAGAATTCTTAATTTTATCTCACAATCAAATTGGAGTTAATGATCATGCACTATCAAACAACTTTAGTTACACAATCTAACAACAATTTGAATTAGATTAATCAAATTCAGATTACATACATCCAGCCATTACAAATTCTACTGAGCAAGCTTTCAGACATTATGTCCTCTTCTTCACAGCTTCTCAAGCTACCACCCAACACTAATGAATTTGTCTCTACATACCTGTCACAACCTCTTTCTTTTTAATCTTCATGTTTAAGTGGGTAGAATCATTGGAAAAGGCATGAATCTATTGGTGGTTGATATTTAAGTATTTGGTGGTTGATACTATTGATTAATTCCTTTTCTCATGATTCTATCCAATTCTACAACATGAAGATTAAAAAAGGAAGAGGTTGTGACATGTATGTAGAGACAAATCAGTTAGTGATGGGTAGCTTGAGAAGCTGCAAAGAAGAGGGCATAATATCTGAAACCTTGCTCAATAGAATTTGTAATGGTTGGTTGTATGTAATTTGAATTGGATTAATTTAATTTAAATTGTTCTCAGATTGTGTAACTAAAATTGTTTGATATTGCATGATCATTAAATCCACTTTGATTGTGAGATAAAATTGTGAATTCTTGATTGTTACCATAATAGTCTATTGTTATCCTTGGGGCACAGTGTTGCTCGTTTTTGTGAAAAAATAATGTTTGAGCAGAAGTTGCAGAGACCGTCTACATCAATGACCTTTCATTCGATTTTTTTATTGATACAAATAAATGATATTTCAGTGAGTTCTTCAACTTTGTTACAAAGCTTAACCTAAACTAGAATTTGATTCCTCCTAAACAATTTTATTCATTTTCTGTCTACAATATTTGATTCCTCCTTGATAACTTTATTCATTTCATTGAAACTACAAGCATTCTTTAATAGTCATAAGAATTGGGCAAATCAATAACAGTCATAATTGCTTTATAAGGTCTTCCCTATTTTCCCACCATTTTCATTTGGAACAAAAATGAAAACAAGCAAAGAAAAAATTAGACATAAGCACAAAGGAGAACTTAAAGCATCAATTGTTTTAATGACTCTTTATTTTATCTATCATCACTACGATGGTTGGACTTAATCAAACAAGCACAACAAAGAATAAAGGTATTTCGGACAACAATCTTTTAGTAATTCAACAGTACTTTGTAATATGATAAATTCTCATTGACTGTTTTAGTATGATGAAGGATATTGAAACCTCTTTTCACTCTTTATGAATGGCCACAAATTTCTTCAGTGATATACTAACTTTAGATATATTTGATGTGCTAATTTGCTCTCTTACACTACGCGGGCTTTACAATAATAGAAAATCTTAATGCAAATATTTCCCAGGCTCAAATTAAATCTTTGTGTAGTGCTGCCTCCGAGATAACAAATCCTAATACTTAGGTGAGTCTTAGGGGTAGAAAAAGAATAAATCAAGAGAATCCTTGTGAATAGAGATGTAATCGATCTTAGTAGAGCGAGGGTTGATCAAGACACAGTTGCAGGAAGTGGCGGTAATAAAGGCATGGAAAACACTAACCCTAACCCAAACACATCTAACGAAAAGGCTAATATAGAAGATCATGGTAGGAGAGTTAGGGGTAGAAAAAGTGGCCGATTCATTAGAGTCACTGATGCCCGTGGCCATTGGCAAGCCAATATATATGGTATTCTATTAACTTTCTTCATTTATTATTTTTTTTGGTGCAAGCTTCTAATTAAAACATCTGGGAGGCAGCGAAGTTCCTACCTAAAACTGGCATAACAGTTTTGGTCTAGGAAAAATGTGAGATTAATCTTGACTACCAGCTCAAGGGAATGTAAGTACATATGTTTAATGGCATGAGGAGTGCAGAGTTCAATGTTGTATCTCCTATATCAGAAGCTTCTTTTCCTGTGCGTGCAAGTAACAAGCCCTTTATTTTGTCTTGGCAAAAACGACGAATCACAATTACACCAAAAAAACATAAACTATTTCATTTAAAGAACAGATAAACAACAAGCCCTTTATCTTGTTTTGCCAAAAAGGAAGAATCACAATTAAAAAAAAAAAAAAAACTATTGCATTTAAAGAACAAATAATTCTATTCTGATCATCAATTTTTTAGTATTCAAATATTACATGTGTCATATTTTATTTCTAATTACTTGCAAAATGAGTGATGTTTCCTTGTAACTTTAAATAGAAAATGATTGATGCAAACACAAAGTTCAATGTTCAAGAGTATCCAAGTGATTCTATAACATGCAAGCAAATAGACAAGCTTCATTCTGAACTAGCAATGCGAAATGCTAAAACACTCTTTTCAACAAACTAGAAAACAACAAAGCTCCAATGCTGAAAAGTTGTAAAAGCCATCATCAAGAACTTGAAAACATGCCAAAAAAGTAATGCCTATGCTCACTTGAATCACATCAAGTGCATGAAAGAGGACTGATATGCCCTTAGGAAGACTAAAAACAGTGATATCATGGACTGATGTGACTGTAGAAATGAATGAAAACAGCAACAAAGTAAGCGGAAACATAAGGGTGACAATTTGTAAGGCTATTTGGAAACTTTAGAAAATCTGCAAAATTGTAAATCAGCAAAGAAATGACGAAGCTGAGATTATATAGATGCCTATGCAAATCTGGAAAATAGTGAAATGATGATGGAACAACATGGTTGAGAGAGAGATAAAATTGAATGCTGACAAATCACTCAAGTAAACCTGCAATTAGAGTGGAAACAGAAATAAGGAAGAATGGTAATGAACAAATAGAGATGCCTTGTGATGCAGAAAACAACAATGAGGATGTCTGGTCTATGAATTCATCATTTAGATTTAGCTTTGGGTAGAAATTTAATTCATTGTTTTTGTTTTATCTTTCACTTAATGCTGTCGTAGTTTGTGCTATTGTGCTTTTTAGGGTGGCTGTGCTCTGTTTTTCATTCACTCAGAGAGATTAGCTGAGTGTATCATTTCATTTGGACAATAGCGACAATCTATATTTTAGTTGCCTGTATATTGTTAATTGGTGTTTGATTTTAACTAGTACTATGTTAGGCCTATTCGGTTAAAACATTCAAAGCAATTGATAATCTCTAATATTTAGGTATTACCAAAAAAAAAAAAAAATTCTAACAAAACCAAAATAGATGTAAAACAGATGATTCGGGAATCACAATTGAGCAAGGAATCAGAACCAAATAGACACAATCAGTAGACCTAAATGGCCATGATTCGCACTAGAAGATGGTAGTAGCATCTATGTAGGTCTATTTTATGCATAATGGGTTGGCATAAAAAGAGGGACGCAACTGCATAAGGAAAATACATATTAATATCAAATATGACTTTGCTAAGATACTAAGCAAATGGAGGCTTTCAGTTTCTTTGGGTTTTCAGAATCTAACCTAACATGCCATGTACAGTTTCATTATTATAAGTAAGAATTTGATAAATTTTAGCAAAACCTTGTTGTTGAGTTCACTACAGATCTGGTAAGAGGCATTCAATGTCTGCATCTCTTCATGGTTCATGCTTAAGTGATATATAGCACAAATTTGATGATGTCAACCATAAAGACTATCACTACTATATGAAAAATCTACAGTAGAAGCATAGTTAGTTGACTTGAAAATCATAAAATATTTACCTTCAAGTAGATAATGTGTTATCATACGTTTTTAATATCATTTTTGTATGCCAGTTGAGTGAGGACCTAGAGCAGTGGCCTCATTTAAATGAATTGGTGCAATGCTAGAAGGGTGACTCGGTGAAAGATGAAAACAAATATGGGCACTATGAAAGTATTCCATCTATATCATTTCAAAGTCAAATTTTTGAGGGGCCAGATACAAACATAGAAACAGGTAAAATAACGAAGAATTACATTATCATATGTGGAACTTCTATGTGAAATATTGTTGGATGTTTGCTAAACAAAAGATTGTTGTTTTCACTGCTGCATTTCTTGAGAAAGCTTTGTGCATGCTTGGCTATTCATGAACTTCTTTGCTATCAGAGCTAAGGCTAGCCAAAATAAGGCAAGGGAGAAATGAAGATGCTACTGATGATGATGATCCCAGTACATCAGGGAGGCATTCTTCACACACGTGCTCATCAAATGGAGCTGAACTTCTTTGCTCTTCATGAACTTCTTTGCTGAGAGTTTTTTACTGTTCGTTGTAGGGAATTAAGATTACTGTCAAGTACATTGTTATAGAAATTAAGGTTTTCATCAAATGGAGCTGCAACACAAAGCTTGGTCATAGATAGAAAGAGATACAATTCTTTGTATCCCTAAAAATGTTAGGAACAGAAATTTAAAAAAATTGTAGTACCTGCATCACCACCTAGACTAAAGCCTGTAACTGTAAAAATTGCAGATATTTATGGTGATACAACATCAAATAATAACCTTGAACAAACTATGCAACAGATTCTACATATGGTTGGGGGTAGTTAGAGCATGGTGACAGTTATAAGATTGTGAACAAAAAAAATAGAGTCTGTGCATAAAGGATAATGGCCTTGTCATGAAATAAAGAGGACAGTGAACAATATAGGTTATTGTACCGATGAGAAAGAGGTGAGAGTTTCCTGTGACTCTTGAAAAATATATATTGAAAATCCTAACAGACCCATGAGTGCATTGAGATTATGGTTTTAAATGAAAATCCATGGCATAACTATGAAAGACATGTATTGACATAGTAGATAATCAACATAACTTGTAGGTTCTTCAAAGATCATGGCAACTTATATGGAAAAGGTAAATGACTCTGTTGAAGAGTAAAATCAGAAGGAACCCTCTTGATAGACAATTGTCAATGATAGTGGCATAATGAGGATACTGTGCCATGAACCTTGAGGACTGTACATAAAGCATCTTTGTGTAGGCATTCATGTAATGATGATTAGAAGACCTCACAATTGTTGGGAAAAAACAATATTTATACTTTCTCTTAGTAAGATTGTTTTAATAGCAATCCTTCACGGTTTTGAATTCTAATAGTTCCTATTCACTGCTTTGTATAAAGGAACTAACTCAAGACCACCGACCAGATAGAGATGAAGAGAAAGCATGCACTGAAACTATGGTTCTGTTATGAAATAGGGTGATGTGCCCAGAGTTAATGGTGAACTAGCAATATCTCGAGCCATTGGAAATGTATTATTTAAGAAATAGAATTTTTGAGAAGATGAACGCACCAGATATATGTGGTCTGCTACCAGAAGCACAAGGACAAAATTATCATTCAACAGAAATTGTACCTGATGTACACTCATTGGCCTGGGTTATAGTAAATATTGCATTCAAAAGGGGAAGCACAGATAGTCTGGCAGTAGTTGTGCTTCCTCTAGATTCTGCTACTCATTCTACTCGAGGTTGCTTTCAGGATGCTTTGTACCCAGAGAGGGAACCAAATTTCAAAATTGACAGAGAAGAGAATGTGGTTAATTCACATTTAGATGCCATGGATTATCCTGAGGTGCCTAGGAGGAACAAACATATGATTTTAGCTGATATGCCAAACATGTTGATTCAAGGAAGAAAATAATGTTGTCATACCAGAATGGCTAAAAAATCACATCTAAAATTGACAGAGAGGCTTCAAGCACTTTTGGAGAACAACATCATGAAGCAGTTGAAAGAAAATGAAAAAGTATACTATGAAGAGAGGTAAAAGTTTGTATTTTCATCTTAATAACCAAAGGGTTGATTGGAGTCTTGAAGGCAAGAAACCCTTGCCAAATTCGTGCCAACAGACCTTATTCTCATCAATATTGATGGACAATGATAAACTATGTTATCTTGGTCATAAATAAGCTAGGGGATAGTGAGAAAGTATGACAATCACAACAGAGATATGATTTAAAAATAAATGATCACAAAAGATAAAGGTTCATAAGACATAGAAGGCAGTCTTATAGATGACAAGAGTCAAAGATGCAGTGAAGTATCATAGACCTGCTAGGGACATCATTGCAAATACAATATACAGAAATGGCAAGCTTTCTAATGCTACAGATCAAAGGAGTGAAAGGAGAATACAAGGATTAAACATGGTCATGAATAAGGAAACACTGTATACTTCAAAATGATAGTCAACACATCAACGGAAACAAGTGAACATGTAAAAGAATGGCAATAGCATAGTAATAACATCACTAGAACTAAACTAATGTACTATAATTTAGATGACAAATTATATATCAATTAAATATGTTTAAAATATTTCAATTTAAATATCATATTAATTCACATAATATTATTAATTGAAAAATAAAATAAAAATTATAAATAATAATAATCTAATTTTTTTTTTTTTAAACTAAAATTTGTAAATTTAGAGATTGATTAAAATATTTGCATTCTTTTGTATTTTATGTATAATTAAAATATTACTTGATTGATCTTGACTTAACAATAAATCACAATAATATTATCCAAAGATTACATTAACTCTTTTAATTTTTAAATTTTTAAAACAATTAATAATATATTACACTCAAAATAATGTAACTCTTTCTATTATTCACTTTTTTATTAAAAAATCATCCACTTTTAAATAAATTAAAAAAAAAAAACCTTATAAACTCACCAAAATTTACTTGACATTATGATTCTTAAGTCTACAAGAAATGACATTCAAACATTATTAGTGTTCTTTGTAGTGAAATATATTATTTGTTAGACACTTGAAGAAATCATTATTATTGAACTGAAAACATCTTTTCAAATCACTAAAAAGTCTCCAATTAACCTTTGAGCCATAAAAATTGAACCCATAGAAAAATGGAATCATCCTAAATATGAGCTAGACAGTATGGCCTCAAAGATTGATATAAAAATCTTGGCAGACATTTTTCTTGAAGAAAGATGTAGTGTTCAATGCATTATTAGTTCTTATAGCCGTGGCTTCATAATTTAAATAGTGATTAAACTTTTTTGATTCAATCAATCAAATCATTAGGATTTTGTTGTATAAATTTATTTTGAACTAGACTATGAACAAGTTGCAGGTTTTTTAACCAAAATCTTTATGAATAATTTATTGGTGGTCTTGATTGGCATGTCAGGGGCATTTGTAGCTTCCAATACAAGAGACTGTAGGAGGTTTGAGGGATGCACCTGCACATTATCATCAGCTGGTTTGGATAGTTGGCCATTAGGGTAGGAGATGAGGCCATTCTAAACATAGATCTTATTTGCCATAAAAAATGAACCCACAAAAATGGAATCATCCTAAATCAATGTGTAGTGATTCATTATTAATAAGATCTATATTTTTTTAGTAGTTATTATTATAACAAATAATATTTCAAATAAAAAATTAAAATTATGAGAAAAACTATAATTGTCACATTTAATTGTTTATTTTTTAAATGTATTTAAATAAATAAAAAATAACATACTCACTAAATCATTGTTTAGTGATTCATTCTTAATAAGATCTATGATGTTTTCACTAGTTATTAAATAATATTTTAAATAAAAAAAATAAAAATTATCAGAAAACTATAATTGTCACATTAAATAAAAAGATGGTAAAGGTTCAAACTTAAGAGAATAAATATAAAAATAAATATTATTTTTTAAACATACTTAAATAATAGAGATAACTTACTAGCTAAATAACATTATTTAATGGTAACCATGGACGGGCGGGAGAAGCGAGAGCATGGGTGAGAAAAGTAGGATTTTGAATCTTCACCCTTTGGAGCAAGTCATGGAGGTGCAGGCTTTGAAGATTTGCAGGAGGAATCGAGGCACGTTTTGAGCAGGAAACAAGGTAAGGAGGACTCAGAAGAGAATGACCCTGGAAGAAACATTCTGGTGGACCCGAGGGGAAGGATGTCCTGGCTGCTAATCCTGGTGGGAATAACAAAGGACAAGAGGTTGAAAATACCAAAGAAGTGGTGGGGGCCACTGGTGGGGAAGGCGCTAAACTCAAACCATGGTATTCTCTATTTGGGGTTAAACCTAATGGAAAATTGGTGTTTCCCCTAGTTGGCAACATTTCTAACTCAGCAAGAGGTAAGTTTGCCATCTTTGTCCCTGATCTAATCATTGATCATAATATTACCTTAATGGACAATACGCTGGTTGGAAAGTTTATGGGCCCTAGACCAAATATTGAAGTTGTTAGGGCGTATGTTAAAAACAAGTGGAGAACCAATGGAAAAGTCTTTGTTGTAGCGCTTCCTAAAGGCTATTTTTCTTTTGAGTTTACCAGCAAGGAGGACAAATTGGTTGTGAGGAGTGGTGGTCCCTGGATTATTGGGAAATCTTCCCTGGCTCTCAAGAAAGGAACTCTAATATAGATCTTTCAGACTCCATTTTTGAGAATGTTCTAGCTTGGTCTAGACTTCTTGGGCTTCCTCTGGAATACTAGAATGAGGATGTCTTCAGCGACATCACAAACTCTTTTGGGGAGATTTTTTCAATAGATCCAATGACAACGACAAGGAAAAGGCTTGTGTTTGCTAAAATCTATGTGGGGGTGTCCCAAAATGCTGACCTCCGTTCTTCTATCGATATTCAATCAAAGCTAGGTACTTGGACTCAAACTATTGAGTGTGAATCGATCCCTTTTGCTTGCTTTAAGTGTAGGAAAACTGGGCACTGGGCGAAGAAATGTCTGCTCAATGCTAGCAAGGATAAAGAGAAACCCCAGCCCAAACCGAAGACTTTCTGGAAAAAAAAAGCCTGAAGCTGACAAAAAAGAGGTCAAAGAGACAACCAATGGAGAGTTGAACAGTAAGAAATTTTAAGATCTTGTGATAGCCCTAGAAATTCAAGTTGATTTGGACCTCCAGGAGCCTCAAAGGAATAAGCCAGAGAACGAATATGGAGGGAAGGATGACGGCGAGAATATTATGGATGTTAGTGGGACTGGCGTGGTAAATCAGGATCCTCTCATTAATAACCCAGAGAACGAATCTATTGGAAATGAGGTTGGAGAGTTAGGCCTAGATGACATCCCTATTCAGGGCTTGTCTCTAGATATCGGGATTCCTTTCTTATCTTCTACTTCTGGAGGAAGTTTTCCTTCAAGCCGGGAGTCTTTTTAGATCCCAGAAACTATTAATTCTCAGGAAGCTATCAAGGATATCTTTGCGGACTTGAGTCAGACTCAGGGGTTCTCAAGTGATAATTCAACCCAATATAATAATGGGCTAATGGACACCCTCCCCCTGGATCAAAGGGGTATATCAGATAAGGAATGGGAATCAGGAAAAGAGTTGGATAGTCAAGAAGAAACAAATAGAGATGATGTCAATTCCCATTCTAGGAAAAAGAAGATGAAAAAAAAACAGAAGAATACTCCAAGTGGAGTCTCTACTAGAACTAGAGCTAAGGTGGACTGTGGAGCTACAAAGTGCAAGCAAGGAAGAAAATCAGAAAAATGGTTGAGAGAGCATGGTAGTTTTAAAGATATTGCAAATGGTGTTCAGAAGACCATTCCTAAGATTTGCAAACTCCATTCTCCTGATAAGATTTGAAGATTATGTCATGGAATATAAGGGGGTTAAATAGCCTCCATAAGTAGGATGTGATGCATAATTTTGTGAGGGACCATAAACCTGACATTTTACTTGTCCAAGAAGCCAAAATGCCTAAAGATAAAGTAGAAAAGATTAAGATGTATAAGTTTTGTGGAGTTAATGAAAACAGTTCTGAGGGTGCTTCAGGGGGAATTACTGCCTTCTAGAATCAAAATCTTATCAGAGTGGAACATTTGATTGTGAGCACAAACCATGTTGCTACCAGATTTACTCATATCAGAGATAATTTTTGCTGGATACATTCAAATATCTATGTTCCTAATGGAAAAGGGGCCAAAAAATTGTTTTGGCTTGAGCTGGCTGCCTTCCATAGGATATGCACTAATGAACCCTAGGTTGTTATGGGAGATTGTAACACCCCTCTTCAGGAAAGTGAGAAGTTTGGAGGATCCCAAGTTAATCTGGAAAGAAGAATGGACCTTTTGGAATTCATTAATAATCAAGTGTTGATTGATCTGGATCTGCAAGGAGCTTCCTATACTTGGTCAAATCGAAGATTTGGTAAGGACCTGATTCAAGTTAGATTAGATAGAACATTAATTATTGATCAATGGTTTTTAAATTACTTCAGTTCTTTAAAGGCTCTCTCTAGGGTGGGTTCGGATCATTATCCGATTAGTTTTGTGGTGGACCCTATAATGGTCAAGAGGAACTTTCCTTTTAGATTTGAATGCATGTGGCTTTCCCATCCTATGCTTCTTGATGAGGTGAGGAAATGGTGGAACATCATGGTCTTTGGGACTACTATGTTCAAGGTGGCAAAGAAACTGAGGGAAGTTAAATTCAAAATTAGAAGGTGGAATAAACAAACTTTTGGTAATATTTTTGGCATCAAGTTTGAGCTTCAACTTGAATTGATGGAAATTCAAGAAAAAATCTAGGAGGAAGGATATATTGCTGATAATAAAGTGAAATAAAATGAACTACTTGTGAAGATGCATGATATAATAGCCAAAGAGGAGGATTTTTGGAGAGAGAGATCTAGGGCTCTGTGGCTCTCTGCTAGAAATAAAAACACTAGATATTTTCACTTGTCTGCTTGTAAACATAGGGTTGCTAATAGGATCTCCCACATTGTTTACAATGGAAGCCATTTTGAGGAGGATGAAGACATTATAAGACAAGCTATCCTTTTCTTCAATAATCTCCTTTCGACGAATGATGGAGTTATTTAGGAAGAGCAAGATTACCTTTTAGAGGCCATCCCTAAACTTGTTAGGGAAGAAGATAACATAATGCTTGTTGCTATACCTTCCAGGGAAGAAATTAAGAAAGCGGTCTTTTCTTTTGAAGGGAACAAGGCCTCAGGCCCTGATGGGTTTCCTATGTTCTTCTTTCAATGGTTCTGGGAGATTGTTGAAGACGATGTGGTGAATGTGGTTAAAGAGTTTTGTGGCTCAAGGAGTCTCCTCAAGGAACTTAATGCTATTTTTCTGGTCCTAATTCCCAAACGACCAAGAGCTGCAGAGTTTGAAGCTTTCAAGCCTATAACCCTCTGTAACTCTTTCTATAAAATTATCTCAAAGCTCTTGAGTTCAAGGTTACTTATTATTCTACCCTCTCTGATCTCCCCTCAACAGAATGGCTTCGTTCCTGGAAGGAAGATCCTTGATTCAATAATTATTGTCCATGAGAATATCCACTCTTTGGTGGAATCTAAAACTGAAGGCTTTCTCCTAAAATTGGATATTTCGAAAGCTTATGATCAAGTGGATTGGGAATTTTTACTCAAAATCATGAGGAAGCTTGGCTTCAGTATTAGCATCCTTCATTTGGTTGGTCAACTCATTTCTACAACGTCTATCTCTATCATGGTTAACGAGTCTCCCTTGCATTTCTTTAAGAGTTCAAGAGGTTTAAGATAGGGAGATCCAATCTCCCCTATTTTATTTACTATAATGGCAAAATGTCTTGGGAGAAACTTGAAAAAATTTGTTGATCAGGGTTCTTTAGTGGGGCTAAGGCCCTCCTCCAGTAACTTGATCTGTTCTCACCAACATTTTTTTGATGACACTAGGTTGATGGGGAGATCTATAGTGGCTGAAGCTAGGAGTTTGAAAAAAAGCTTGGATGAGTATGAGAGGGCTTCTAGCCAAATGGTTAACAGACAGAAAAACTCTATCTTATTCTTCAACACCCCTGAACCCAGACAAAACAAGATTGCTAGAATTTTTGGGTGCAGAGTGGAGTCTGTACCTTCTATTTATCTTGGCTTGCCTTTGTGCCTTAAACCTCCTAATTCCTTTTGGAGTTTGTTGGTGGATAGGTTCAACAAAAAGCTCGCTGGTTGGAAAGGTGCTCTTCTCAATCAAGCAGGTAAAATCCAACTCCTCAAAGCTACTCTTTAGAACCTTCCAACATATGGTTTAAGTCTTTTTAATATCCCTACCAAATATGCGGAAGCTATTGAGAAAATTCAAAAATGGTTTCTCTGGTCAAGTATTGAAGAAAGAAAAAGAATGCCTCTCATAGGTTGGGACTCGGTTTGTAGACCTAAAAATCTAGGAGGTATGGGTCTAAGAAAGATTAGAATGATGAATAGAATGCTCCTTTCTAAGCAAATTTGGAGAGCTTTCTCATCTAATGGAGAATGGAAAAATATTTTAAGAAACAAATATATGGCTAATATTGGATCTCTTAAAACTTTATTAGACTAGATCCTAATTTTCCTCATGGATCGGCTTGTTGGAATGATATGATTAGAGGGAGAAAGATTATGGATTTAGGAGTTGAGTGGAGTATAAGAAGTGGGAATCAAACTAGGTTCTAGAAGGATAGATGGTTATTAAAGGTGCCCCTTAGTTTAGATGAAAGTTTTAATAGGTGGGATGATACCTGCAAAGATACTTTTGGTACTCTTGTTAAGGACTATTGGAGAAATGGGGGTTGGGTGAAACTGCTCAAGATTAGCATAGATCTAGGTCTGATTCAATCCTCTTTGATGGTTGTTAGGATGAGGTCAAGTCACAGGATGATCTCTTAATTTGGATAGCTAACCCTTCGGGAAGCTACTCTGTTTCTTTGGTTGTCTCTTTGTTGTCCCTTTCTCAGGCCCCCTCTCCCTTTTGGGCCAAAGCCTAGATAAAACATCTGACTCCCAAAGTAAATATATTATTTTGGATCCTTCTTCAGAATAAAGTGCTCATGGTAGACAATCTTTGCAAGCGTGGTTTTCAGATCCCTAACCGATGCTACCTGTGTAAGGAAAATATGGAAACTACCAACCATTTATTTCTTCATTGTCTGTATGTGGCAGCTATTTGGGGAAAGTTTCTGGCTCTCTGGAATTTTACATGGGTTTTTCCTAATTCTATTGAAGACTTTTTCATCCAGTCAAACTCTCCTTCTCTGAATCCTTCTATCTGAAGATTATGGGATTTTAATTTCCCTTATATAGCTTGGGGTGTGTGGAAGGAATGAAATAATAGAATCTTCAGGGAAAAGGAAACTGTAGAGAATATTGTGTATGAGAAAACTTTCATATTAATTGTGGAAAATTTCAATATCATTCCCCATCAGGAGAATATGAGGGAAGTTGTGGTTTGTTCTTCCTATGACCTTAAGATGGCTAAGAATTGGAACATCAAATGTGATTTTTCAAAGGCCACAAAACTAGCTAAAAAGGACTGTGAAGGAGTGTGTTGGAATCATTCGCCTAGAGGTTGGACTAAAGCTAACTTTGATGGGGCAGCTAAGGGAACCCAGGTTTAGCTGGAAGTGGGGGAGTTATAAGGGATTATAATGGTAAGTTTGTTGTTGTGGTGGTCATCTCCTTAGGTAAATAGTCTAATCATGTGGCTGAATCCATAGGAGATTTTTAGGTTATCGACCTTGCAAGTAGAATGAATGTTAAAAATATTTGGTTAGAGGGTGACTCTAAATATACTTGATTGTATCCTTGGTAAATCCCCTCCCTCGTGGACCATTAAATGTTGGATCAAAGATGCAAATTCTCTTTTATCCAAATTTGATAAAGTTAAAATTACTCATGCCTTTAGGGAAGCCAATAGTGTTGCCAACCTTTTTGCTAATGAGGGGGCTAAACAAAAAGGGTATAATACATGGCAGAACCTTAATGAGTTGGGAACTGACATAAGAGCCTTGATTGAGTATGATATTATTCATTTGAAAGTTGCCACTTTTTTTGATGATGAAGGAGAATAAGGCCAAGTCCAGAGTTATCATAAGATTTGGTGGGGCCACAATTATTAACTCTATAGTTTGTAAGAACTGGCACATTTTATGGGTGCTTTGGTTCAGCTACTGCACTTTGATATAGGGTTTTAGTTCTGCTAGCAATGCTAGTGAGGTGAATGCAAAAAAGGGGGGAAGTAAGAAAAGAGTGGAGCCGACTAGCTGTGAAATGCACAAGCAATATCCAAAGGTTTGGAGGTAAATTGTGCGTGGTGGGATTCTCCCATTCATCAAAAAGCTTCATGGTCCTGACCCAACAACTACTGCGTATTTTTCTAAACATTGGAGGAATGGAGAAATTGTTCTATTTGGCAAGAAGTTCAATGTGGACGAAAATCTCATTAGGGAGGTCACTGGTCTTTCGACTGAAGGGATGAAGTTCTTCCATGACAGTAAATTTTCTCACGAGGATGTTATTAAGTTTCCTAAAAAAGACAAGGAAAAGAAAGAGCTTATCAAAATTTATAGTAGCTACTTTGACACTGATTCAATCAAGGCGTTATGGAGGAAAGTGCTTAGAATTATAATGGAATACATCATTCTGGATGGTAGATTTACCAAAGTTTATGGATACCATTTCACCCTCCTTAATCATTTTTGTCATAAGGTAAGGGTTTCTTTCCCTCACTATCTATACTGCTCCTTGAGTAATAGCATGGAAGATCATAAGAAGAACCCTAGGAAGTATCCTATCTTGCATACTAGCCTCATTTGGCTTATTTATGAGCATTTTAAAAATATGCTGGCTTTGACTAACCCTATCTTAGCTTTGGCCTCTGAAGACTATGATACTGATAATAGCTTGTCTGAGGAAAAATGATATCCAAGACCCTGATTGGAAAGAGGAAGACTCTCCCTCCCCCAAAAAATCATGCAAGAAAACCCTGCTAAGAAAGCCCTTGACCAAAAAAGTGTGCCCTGTTAAAACCCCCATTGGCTCTGCTCAGAAAGATAACTTAAAGACTAAGGACCCCCTGCCAATAAACTGGTCTCCTATTCTAAGGACTCCCCGGAGGATAAAAGTGAAGCCCCCAAATCTAGTGAGGAGTCCTATACCTCTTACCCTACCATAGATAGAGAAAATAGATCGAAATTCCCTACTACTCTTAACCCTGAAGACCACTACTTTAAGCTCAACCGAGAGTTTCCTTAAGATATTTTAGCTATAGCTAGAAATGGGGCTGTTGATTACTTCAAGATTGTGAAGTTGTTTTTTCATGAGATAAAGGACCTTGGCTTAAAAATAGGGCTCTCACTAGTAAGTTGGAAGAGATGATAGCTAAAGGGGTTACCCAAAATACTGTTGAGGTTGTGTGTACTGAGGAGAAAATGAGGTTGATGGCCAAGAGCCTTCAACAAAATTTTAAGCTTATGGATAGGATGAAAAAGGATTACAAGCTTAAGATTAAGGTTCTGGAGGGAGAATTGAGCAAAATCAAGGACACTATGAAAACTATCATGGAGCAAAATCACAAAATTGCTAAACATAACACCACTTTCATGAGCACTATGGTTGAGAAAACAAATAATTTATAAAAGGGTTCTCTGGTGGTGGATCTGGACGTTGATAAGGAGAAAAGAAAGATAGAGGAAGCTGGCATCTCAAAGAGAACGAGAGCTCACTTGAAGAGAAAGGTTGATTCGATGCCACAGGAGATTTAGGCTCTGGAAAAGGGTACCCAGGATATGTCACTAGTTAAATCTTGTTGTATGTGTTCATTTATATTTTGATCTATTCTAGTCTCCTTAGCCTTGTCAAAATGAAAAGAAATGAAAAAGTTCAAAAAAAAATTAATAATAAAAAGAAGCTTTCAAATTTTAAGAAAGTATAAAAAATTTATATTTTTCTCAAAATGAATCCAAATAGAAAATATATGTCACTAGTTAAATCTTGTTATATCTGTTCATTTATATTTTGATCTATCTTAGTCTCCTTAGCCTTGTTAGAAAGAAAAATTCACTCCAAGCAATTCACCGCTATGACAAATTCACCTCCATGAAAAATTCACCTCATGGAAAATTCACCGCCATGACAAATTCACCTCATGGAAAATTTGCCACCAACAATTCATGGTTGTGCATTTTATCACGGTGAATTGTTGACATTGAATTGAATTTTCCTATTGCTGCCGTTTGTAGTATTTCTTAAATATATTTTAATGGTATGTGCATTTATATATTGATCTACCATTTTCTTGTGACCACTATTGAAAATAAATAAATTATAAGACAAAATATAATTATTTAAAAAGAAAACCTCAATAGAATAAAAATATCTAAATGTGTAACTTACAAGACGAGTCTTCAAGTTCAACATCTATATGTGCACAATCCACCAATTGAATTGAAGGCTTAGAAGGGTACTTGAATTTCAACTTTACCTCCCTCTTCAAATAGGTTGCCAATTTTTTCAAGCTCTTCTATTGTACCCAAGTTGTCTTCAAAATTGTTGATTCATCCACCCTCCAAAGTTCTAAAATTGAAGGAATCATTTAGTCTCCTTAACCATCTACCTAGAAATATTGTAAAATTGATGGAGAATATTATCAATTTTACATATAATGCATGATTTATATGTGTAGAATCAAGTAAAATCAAGGTAAAAGGCATGAATCAATAATATCAACCACCAAATACATAAAACTCAAACCCTAAAGACCTTAATCCAGCAATGAAGCATAAATGAACATAGAAATATAAACAATAATAAAGTAATATTACCATAATTCATATGTCGTGGTTGAATCACCTTCATTTCTCTTCTCCATTTTTCATTATATGCTTGCATAATAAAGCAATATTACCATAATTCATATGCCATGGTTGAATCACCTTCATTTCTCTTCTCCATTTTGTTTTCTATGCTTGTCCCCAGATTTATAGTATGCAGGAATAAGTCGAAGATAGTGGTTGTCTAGGGTTTGAAATGAAAGGGATAGGTCTCTTTTATAGAAACTCAAATTTTAATGAAGGGTTAAGATTGAATGATGAAGATCAATGGATGAGATTGCTTTGAGAAGCAAGGAAATAGGGTTAGGGCAAAACTAGGGTTTAGTTAAGGATGGACAATGGAGATTAAAAGATAATAAAACATTATCAAGGGTGAAATTAATAGAGATAAGAGATAAGATTTGACACAAAAAAAGGTGGCTCGAGTAAATTAAATAATTTTATAAATTATAAAATTATTTAATTTAGGAGGGAATGGGAATAATTAAATAATTAAAACAATTATTTAATTATAGAAGGAGAGGGAAAGTTGAATTTTAATTAAAATAATATTACTAGTGGAGGGAAAAAGGTGGGAATTAAATTGTGGAAGAAAAGGGTAATGAATAATTAAATAATTAAAATAATTGTTTAATTATAATAGGAAGATACAAATAAATAATTAAATAAATAAAAATTATTTAATTATACAGTGAAAGGATTAATTAGTGATGTAATTAAATAAATATTAATTAGTGAAGGAAGAATACAGGAAACTGAATTAATTAAAAATTAAAATTATTTAATTAGGTAGGGAAGAAGGAGATTTGATATGGTTGAATCACCTTCATTTATCTTCTCCATTTTGTTTTCTATGCTTGTCCCCAGATTTATAGTATGGAAGAATAAGCCGAAGATAGGGTTGTCTAGGGTTTGAAATGAAAGGGATAGGTCTCTTTTATAGAAAACCAAATTTTAATGAAGGGTTAAGATTGAATGATGAAGCTCAATTGATGAGATTGCTTTAAGAAGCAAGGAAATAGGGTTAGGACAAAAATAGGGTTTAGTTAAGGATGGACGGTGGAGATTAAAAGGTAGTAAAATATTATCAAGGGTGAAATTAATAGAGATAAGAGATAAGATTTGATACAAAAAAAGAGGTGGCTTGAGTAAATTAAATAATTTTATAAATTATAAAATTATTTAATTTAGGAGGGGATGGGAATAATTAAATAATTAAAACAATTATTTAACTATAGAATAAGAGGGAAAGTTGACTTTTAATTAAAATAATTGGAAACAATTATTCAATTAGAAAGTGGATAAAAAGACAAATTAGTGAATAATAATTAAATAAATATTAATTAGTCAAGGAAGAATATAAGGGGAAATTGAATTAATTAAAAATTAAAATTATTTAATTAGGTAAGGAAGAAGGAGATTTGATATGGAAAATGGAAAATGGTGTTTGCAGGTCTAGGACATATTTGAGTGTCTAAATTTATTCTTTGATTGAATCATGATCAACTCCACTTGAAAAATCCTAAAGGATTGACCTAGTACCTTGGTGGATCATTAATTATGTCCTTTCCTACGTAACATGCGCAAGATTTTTGAAGTTTATTTGGATATTTTTGGATTTTCATGATGATGACCTCCAATACCAAGTCTAGGATTTGATTAAGATGTAAGTCAAGTACATGCTCCCAATTAGGTATAGGATTGATTATTAGGAGTTGGATAAGGATGAGTGTGGCAGGCCATTGACACATAATGTAAACCCTTCATAGGCCATGAGAAGGATAAAAACATGTGGAGCATTTTTGAGTTTATTTGGATGTTTTTGGATTTTCATGATGATGACGTCCAATATCAAGTCTAGGATTTGATGAAGATGTAAGTCAAGTACCCAATTAGGTACAGGATTGATTATTAGGAGTTGGATAAGGATGAGTGTGGCAGGCGATTGGCACATAATGTAAACCCTACACAAGCCATGAGAAGGATAAAAAAGGATTATAATGAATGTCCTAAGGTAGCATGGAGGTGATTTTATTATGGTGAAGCTGGAAAACTAAATATAATTATGGTAGATGATGGAGCAAAGACTGACTACACATGGTACCTGTTTGCCACATTTTCACCATGTTACTTATCCATAGTGCCATGGTTTGCACTATTGGATGAATCATTTCTCTATATTATTTGCTCATTTTTTAGATTTTTTTATGGTCACACAAGACACCTGTTTGTGGTTTTCATCAAGGCGACAATTTTTTTATTTTTCAATTTATTTTGTATTTTTGATTTTTTGATGAGGCTCTTTCAAAGCTAGGTGTAGAATTTACAAAGGTGCAAGCTATTGATAGGCTCTGATAATGATTCACCCTCGGGAATAGAAAGTTGATAAACACCAAATCCATATAATTTTGTTATGATGTATGGACCTAACCAATTAGGTTCAAACTTTCTAGGCTTATCTCTTTCTGCTTAACTCTTAGGGTTTTCCTTTAGAGAAGCAAAAATAACTAGGATAGCATTTGCTTTGTGCTTGCACTATAGGAGCAGAATAAGAGATTCAAACAATCAAAAAGTTGATTATAGAGAAGATTCAAATAACACTAACCAAACTAGAACAACCTTGTCAACAAAAATCTCCTAAAATCCAAGCCCTAGAATGCCATCAAACTTGGCCACCAAGAATGTTAACCCCAGTTCCTTTGTTGTCTCAGTAAAAACCTGCACCACAGAAATTGAACTTCCATACACTTGTCTATACTGCTCAAAAATGAAATTCAAAAGTTTTGAATAAAAATACAGACCTGGTTTTTCACAACAAGGTCACCAACAATTACATGGTCTTTACTCAAGAAGTCAGATATGGATCCACTGCCGTACTGAATATCACAAGACTTTCCTTCAAGATCAATAGACAAAAATACATGAATTGTGGAGTAGGTCTCCAAACATTCCTTCTCAAACTAAATAATCTTAAGGAAAATGCGTCATTAAAAAACCATAAAACATGCACAGTAAAATTACATTGTCAAAAAACTGCATCAGGGTTCAACTGCGTAGTTTTGAGGCTTTATTCAATGACAATTCATTAGAATCCATATTTTGCAAGAATAAATGGTCCACTTTTCTCTCATCATATCTAGGTGATGCTTAAAAGGATGACGTGGAGCGCTAGGGCTTTCTAGGAGGTTCACCCATCCCAATATTACTCCAGCTCAAACACACTTTGTCATAGAGTTTCATTGTTAGTCATAGAGTCTCACCTCCAATGAAGCCCACCTAGCTTACTACAATATTTGCAAAACCTTTATCAAGTGTTATGCCTCAACCATTCAAAATAGAGCTCCCTAGTTCCTCCATTTTCATGGAAATGGGGTTTTTCTTGGTGTGTCGAATTGTGTGATGATTTATTGGGATTCAACATCCATCAACACATTTTTCATGAGCAATTGTTTACAAGAGGTTCACCCATCCCAATACCACTCCAGCTCAAATGCGTAGCCATGGACTTTCACCTACGATCTAGACCACCTAGCTTACTACCACATATGCAAAACCTTTAGCAACTGTTATGCCTTATCAACCATTCAAAATAGAGCTCCCTAACTCCTCCATTTTCACATGAGTGGGGTTTTTCTTGTTGAATCAAATTGTGTGATGATTTATCAGGATTAAACCATGTAGTTTGAGTCAATGTTCACCAACACATTTTTTCATGAGCAATTGTTTACAAGAACGCACCTTCCATGACCATGAATAGACCACTTAACAATCATTACATCTAGGTGATGCCCACGAGATTTCCCAAGAAGTCACCCATCCCAATTCCACAGTTTTCAGAAGAACAGAACCAGTCATCTTTACTGAGACAGGAGGAAGACATAAAAGATAATTAAAGCTGGATATATAAAAATCAAAGTTCTATTCAAATGGTTATAAATAACAACAAATTGCCAATAGAAACTAGAAACAATCTTTCTTCCAACAATTCAAAATAAGAAAACAGACTACATGAATCGCAGATAGGATTCAATAAAATTCTACCAACTGCTAAACACCCGTGGATTTGAAAAATTAATTCTGATATATAATATAAAAAAGCCAGAAAAGAACAATCCTTCAAACCTGCTTGAGGTTGAACTTATAACATCAAATATACAAATAGTGTAAAACAGAAGTTCTCATCACTGGTAACCTTAAGTCTCCCGGGAAAACAAAATCGTGAAGCATCGGCAAGAAAAGTACAAGTTATGCCCATGCACATTACATCAGAGGCGAATTAAAAAACTTAAGTCAATCAAAAACTCCTGGAAGAAAATCTGGTGCAAATGTTTTCATCATTAATATAAACTGCTTTTATAATTCAAAACTTTTGGGGTTAAACTCGGCAAAATCTCACTTGCCCAATACACCTGTTATTAATTACATGAACTTTTCAACCAAAACCAACTTAGGGAAGATCATTTTCGAAGAAATCACTATCCAGAAAATGAAGCGAAAAAACCACAACCCTTAATATTACAAAAGTAAAAAAAAACTTATTTTTCTGGATGTTTCTATTGCAATCTGTACTATTATGCTCCACAATCTTAACTCGTGAGTTATTTTTTCTTATACTATTATCCTTCTACCATCTGGGCTACGTTAAGTTTTTTGGGGTCGAATAATCTGAACCTGTATTTCTTTTATTCGTTGGGGTTTTATTTTTCGGTTTGTTAAGAAAAATATTTGAGGGCATAAATGGTCGATCAGCAAGCACAGGCGATGCCTATAGGAGGTGGAGGAACGGATAGTCTAATACAATGCTAATTAAAATTATTTAATTAGGTAGCGAAGAAAGCATTGAAATTATTTAAATAGGTAGGGAAGAAGGGGATTTGACATGGAAAATGGTGCTCACAGGCCTAGGACATTTTTTAGTTTTTACATTTTGGCCCTCTTTGATATAATGTGAAGTCACTTAAATGTTATACGAAAAAAATTCAGATTAGATTATGTCCTATTGTGTCGTAAAAAAGTCAGATAGACCTATGCCCGTATAGAAAATTTTGCAAATTTTGAAAAAGTTTAAATTTGACAGTGGATAAGAAATTTACAGTAAAAAGATTTTAGTTGCAAGACCTTCAGGATATTCACATTAGAGTTTGGGAATCAACATTGGATCCATCTAGTAAAAACCCTATGCTAGGGGGGCATAAATAGGATTTTGGGGGTAAAATTGGTCATTTGTGCATTTTTACTGGAGTGAATAGTGAGTTCGGAGAATAAATTTGCTACAGAGCTATTGCGAAGATGTCACCTGTACCATACTCCTCACATCGTGAATTCAAAGTTCGTGCCTAAAATGCAGTATGTACCCTTTCGAAAAAATGAGCAAGGATCATGCAACAGGACATCGGAAGTGTTGAAAAATCTTAAGTGATGTTTCTATTGGACGAGAGGTACATTGGCACGGGATAGGTAAAACAAAGCCTATGATTGAAAATGGGAAACAAAAATGATACAAGAAGATCATGGTTTTGTATAAGCCAAATACATATATAAAATAGAGAAACTACAGTTATCAACTGTAGCCACCAATTACTTGGAGACTTTTTTAGAATGTGTATAGCAAATTCCTCAGCACTAAAAGACCAAGGTTTTGAAAGGCAGATTCCTGGACCATCTATATCTATTGCTCTGAAGCTTGGTTGAGCTATGTATGTAATTATGTACATTCTTGTAATATTGTAATTTGTGAAATTACTTTCAGTGTCAAAATAAATTCATCTATAAAATGATGAGGCTGGGTTGAGTAGTATGTACTGGGGCTTACAACATTTTGTCTCATTGAAAGGTAGCTAAAAATTCTTTTAATGGTTGAGTAACCAAAACCATCTAGGCTAGAAATGCAATAGAATGTTGGTATTCATGTATATTTGACACCAGCTAATGCAAGATTATTGATAATGTAAGTAATTATTGTCAAAAATTGGAATTCTCTAGTATCCAATCTGTAGATAAATAGTCACAAGGGTTTGTACTTGAGAGCTAAATGGTCTACATAAGATAATATGATTTTTGCAGGTTTTGCAAGACTGGCTTGGGCTACCTACAGGTGTGAAATTTGACCCTTGAGATCAAGAACTTTTGATACATTTAACAGAAAAAGTTGGAATTGGTAATGTAAAGTCTGATCCCTCTATAGATGAATTTATTTTGACATTGAAAGATAAGAGTGGAATTTTCTATACACATCCTAAAAAATTTCCTAGTAATTGGTGGCTACCTTTGATAGTTGTTGTTATGCTTTTTTATATATGGATTTTGCTTATCTGAAAGTTTTTGATAAGAATTAAAAGAGATGGTAATATTATTCTCGTTTTCCATAAAATGAGCAAGGCTTATGCAATAGGACATTGACAATGTTGAAAAATATTAAGTGATGTTTCTATTGGAGGAGAAGTATGTTGGCATAAGACAGGAAAACCAAAGCCTGTAATTGAAAATGGCAAACAAAAAGGATGCAAGAAGATCATGGTTGTGTATACTATACAGAGCCATGATCTTCTTGCATCTCTTTTGTAAAACTAATTACAGGCTTTTTTTTTTCCCATCCTATGTCAACGTACTTCTATAAAAAACCACGATCTTCTTGCATCCTTTTTTTTTACAATTTTCAATTACAGGCTTTGTTTTGTTTGTCTTGTCCCAACATACCTCTCCTCTAATAGAAACATCATTTAATATTTTTTGACACTTTCAATGTCCTATTGTATAAGTCTTGGTTGTTTTATTGAAAACATGAATAATACTACCATCTTGTTTAATTCCTTTGAAAAACCTTTAGATAAGGCAAATACATATATAAAACAGGGAAAAAACGGTTATCAAAGGCAACCACCAATTACCAATTCCAACTTTTTATGTTAAATGTCTCAAAAGATCTTGATCTGAATTGTTGAATTTCACACCTGCAGCCCAGGCCAGTCTTGCGAAACCTACAAACAATAGTTTATCTTATGTACACCATTTAGCTCTCAGGTACAAAGTGTTGTGACTATTTATCTATAGATTGGAATCTAAAGAATCCCAATTTCTAACAACAGATGCTTACATTATCAATAATCTTGCGTCAGCTGATTATTTCCATACCATATATTTTCTTTCCAACAACCACGAGCATCAGTGACTCCAATGAATCGGCCACTTTTTCTACTCCTAATTCTCCTACCATGATCGTCTATGCTAGCCTTTTTGTTAGATGTGTTTGGGTTAGGTTTAGTGTTTTCCATGCCATTATTACCACCACTTCCTCTAATTGTGTCTTGATCAACCCTTGCTCTACTGAGATTGATTAGCATCTCTACTGCATGTCCAATATCATTCAATTCACAAGGATTCTCCTCCCGATTTATTCATTTTTCCACCCCTAAGACTCACCTTGAAGTATTAGGATATGCTATCTCAGAAAACACACTAAACAGAGATTAATTTGAGCCTAGGAAACACTTGCATTAAGATTTTCCATTATTGTAAAGCCTGCACAATGCAAGAAAGCAAGTTAGCACATCAAATATATCTAAAAGTTAGTATTATCACTTAAGAAAGTTGGGACCATTGATATATAGCGAGTAAAAGAGGTTTCAATATCCTTCATCATATAAAACAATCTATGAGACTTTATCATATATCAAAGTACTATTGAATTAGTGAAAGATTGCTCTCAGACATAACTCTATTCTTTGTTGCTTGTTTGCCTAAGTCCAACCATTCTAGTGATGAGAGATCAAATAAAGACTCATTAAAACAATTGACGCTTTGAGTTCTCCTTTGTGTTTATGTCTAATTTATCTTTCCTTGTTTTCCTTTTTGTTCCAAATGAAAATGGTGGGAAAATAGGGAAGACCATATAAAGCAATTATGACTGTTCTTGATTTTCCCAAGTCTTATGACTATTAAAAACTGGTTGTAGTTTCAACGAAATGAATAAAGGAGGAATTAAATATTGTAGACACAAAATGAATAAAACTGCTTAGGAGGAATCAAATTCTAGTTTAGGTTAAGCTTTGTAACAAAGTTGAAGAACTCACTAAAATATCATTTATTTATATCAATAAAAAAATTGAATGAAATGTCATTGACGTAGATGGACTCTCCAACCTCTGCTCAAACACAATTTGTTCACAAAAATGGGCAACACTGTGCCCCAAGGATAACAATTATGGTAACAATCAAGAATTCACAATTTTATCTCACAATCAAATTGGAGTTAATGATCATGCAATATCAAACAATTTTAGTTACACAATCTGACAACAATTTGAATTACATTAATCAAATTCAGATTACATACATCCAGCCATTACAAATTCTACTGAGCAAGCTTTCAGACATTATGTCCTCTTCTTCGCAGCATCTCAAGCTACCCATCACTGATGAATTTGTCTTTACATACCTTTCACAACCTCTTACTTTTTAATCTTCATGTTGTAGTGGGTAGAATCATTGGAAAAGGCATGAATCTATTGGTGGTTGAGATTTAAGTATTTGGTGGTTGATACTATTGATTAATGCCTTTTCTCATGATTCTACCCTATTCTACAACATGAAGATTAAAAAAGGAAGAGGTTGTGACATGTATGTAGAGACAAATAGTTAGTGATGGGTAGCTTGAGAAGCTGCAAAGAAGAGGACATAATGTCTGAAACCTTGCTTAGTAGAATTTGTAATGGTTGGTTGTATGTAATTTGAATTCGATTAATTTAATTCAAATTGTTGTCAATTGTGTAACTAAAATTGTTTGATATTGCATGATCATTAAATCCAATTTGATTGTGAGATAAAATTGTGAATTCTTGATTGTTACCATAATAGTCTATTGTTATCCTTGGGGCACAGTGTTGCTCGTTTTTGTGAAAAAATAATGTTTAAGAGTTGCAGAGACCGTCTACGTCAATGACCTTTCATTCGATTTTTTTATTGATATAAATAAATGATATTTCAGTGAGTTCTTCAACTTTGTTACAAAGCTTAACCTAAACTAGAATTTGATTCCTCCTAAACAATTTTATTCATTTTCTGTCTACAATATTTAATTCCTCCTTGATAACTTTATTCATTTCATTGAAACTACAAGCATTCTTTAATAGTCATAAGAATTGGGCAAATCAAGAACAGTCATAATTGCTTTATAAGGTCTTCCCTATTTTCCCACCATTTTCATTTGGAACAAAAATGAAAACAAGCAAAGAGAAATTAGACATAAGCACAAAGGAGAATTCAAAGCATCACTTGTTTTAATGACTCGTTATTTTATCTATCATCACTACAATGGTTGCACTTAGGAAAACAAGCACAACAAAGAATAAAGGTATTTCAGACAACAATCTTTCACTAATTCAACAGTACTTTGTAATATGATAAATTCTCATTGACTGTTTTAGTACGATGAAGGATATTGAAACCTCTTTTACTCACTCTATATCAATGGCCGCAAATTTCTTCAGTGATATACTAACTTTAGATATATTCGATGTGCTAACTTGCTCTCTTACACTACGCGGGCTTTACAATAATAGAAAATCTTAATGCAAATGTTTTCGAGGCTCAAATTAAATCTTTGTTTAGTGCTGCCTCCGAGATAACAAATCCTAATACTTAGGTGAGTCTTAGGGGTAGAAAAAGAATAAATCAAGAGAATCCTTGTGAATTGAAACATATTGGACATGCATCAAAGATGTAATCAATCTTAGTAGAGCGAGGGTTGATCAAGACACAGTTGCAGGAAGTGGCGGTATTAAAGGCATGGAAAACACTAACCCTAACCCAAACACATCTAACGAAAAGGCTAATATAGAAGATCATGGTAAGAGAGTTAGGGGTAGGAAAAGTGGCCGATTCATTGGAGTCACTGATGGCCGTGGCCATTGGCAAGCCAATATATATGGTATTCTTTTCTTCATTTATTCTTTTGTTTGATGCCTAAGACTGGCATAACAATTTTGGCCTAGGAAAAATGTGAAATTAATTTTGACTACCAGCTCAAGGGAATGTAAGTACATATGTTTAATGGCATGAGGAGTGCAGAGTTCAATGTTGTACCTCCTACATTAGAAGCTGCTTTTCCTGTGTGTGCAAGTAACAAGCCCTTTATTTTGTCTTTGCAATAACGACGAATCACAATTACACAAAAAAACATAAAATATTTCAGTTAAAGAACAGATAAATAACAAGCCCTTTATCTTGTCTTGGCAAAAAGGAAGAATCACAATTAAAAAAAAGAAAAAACTATTGCATTTATAGAACAAATAATTCTATTCTGATCATCAATTTGTTAGTATTCAAATATTACATGTGTCATATTTTCTTTCTAATTACTTGCAAAATGAGTGATGTTTCCTTGTAACTTTAAACAGCAAAAAGTTCAATGTTCAAGTGTATCCAAGTGATTCTATAACATGCAAGCAAATAGACAAGCTTCATTCTGAACTAGCAATGCGAAATGCCAAAACACTCTTTTCAACGAACTAGAAAACAACAAAACTCCAATGCTGAAAAGTTGTAAAAGCCATCATCAAGAACTTCAAAACATGCCAAAAAAGTAATGCCTATGCTCACTTGAATCACATCAAGTGCAATGAAAGAGGATTGATATGACCTTAGGAAGACTAAAAACAGTGATATCATGGACTGATGTGACTGTAGAAATGAATGAAAACAGGAACAAAGTAAGCGGATACATAAGGGTGACAATTTGTAAGGCTATTTGGAAACTTTAGAAAATCTGCAAAACTTGTAAATCAGCAAAGAAATGACGTAAGCAATAATGGGGGAAGCCAAAATGGCCCACAGATGACTATCAACCGGTCAAGAAAGATGAAGCTGAGATTATATAGATGCCTATGCAAATCTGGAAAATACTGAAATGATGATGAAACAGCATGGTTGAGGGAGAGATAAAATTGAATGCTCACAAATCACTAAAGTAAACCTGAAATTAGAGTGGAAACAGAAATAAGGAAGAATGGTAATCAACAAATAGAGATGCCTTGTGATGCGAAAAACAACAATGAGGATGTCTGCTCTATGAATTCATCATTTAGATTTAGCTTTGGGTAGAAATTTAATTCATTGTTCTGGTTTTATCTTTCTCTTAATGCTGTCGTAGTTTGTGCTATTGTGCTTTTTAGGGTGGCTGTGCTCTGATTTTCATTCACTCGGAGAGATTAGCTGAGTGTATCATTTCATTTGGACAATAGCGACAATCTATATTTAAGTTGCCTGTATTTTGTTAATTGGTGTTTTATTTTAAATAGCACTATGTTAGGCCTATTCGGTTAAAACATTCAAAGCAATTGATCATCTCTACTATCTAGGTATTACAAAAAAATATAAAAATAAAATTCTAACAAAACCAAAATATATGTAAAACAGATGATTCAGGAATCACAAATTGAGCAAGGAATCAGAACCAAATAGACACAATCAATAGACCTGAATGGCCATGATTCGCCCTGGAAGATGGCGGTAGCATCTATGTAGGTCTATTTTATGCATAATGGGTTGGCAGAAAAAGAGGGAAGCATCTGCATAAGGAAAATACATATTAATATCAAATATGACTTTGCTAAGATACTAAGCAAATGGAGGCTTTCAGTTTCTTTGGGTTTTCAGAATCTAACCTAACATGCCATGTACAGTTTCATTATTATAAGTAAGAATTTGATAAATTTTAGCAAAACCTTGTTGTTGAGTTCACTACAGATCTGGTAAGAGGCATTCAATGTCTGCATCTCTTCATGGTTCATGCTTAAGTGATATATAGCACAAATTTGATGATGTCAACCATAAAGACTATCACTACTATATGAAAAATCTACAGTAGAAGCATAGTTAGTTGACTTGAAAATCATAAAATATTTACCTTCAAGTAGATAATGTGTTATCATACGTTTTTAATATCATTTTTGTATGCCAGTTGAGTGAGGACCTAGAGCAGTGGCCTCATTTAAATGAATTGGTGCAATGCTAGAAGGGTGACTCGGTGAAAGATGAAAACAAATATGGGCACTATGAAAGTATTCCATCTATATCATTTCAAAGTCAAATTTTTGAGGGGCCAGATACAAACATAGAAACAGGTAAAATAACGAAGAATTACATTATCATATGTGGAACTTCTATGTGAAATATTGTTGGATGTTTGCTAAACAAAAGATTGTTGTTTTCACTGCTGCATTTCTTGAGAAAGCTTTGTGCATGCTTGGCTATTCATGAACTTCTTTGCTATCAGAGCTAAGGCTAGCCAAAATAAGGCAAGGGAGAAATGAAGATGCTACTGATGATGATGATCCCAGTACATCAGGGAGGCATTCTTCACACACGTGCTCATCAAATGGAGCTGAACTTCTTTGCTCTTCATGAACTTCTTTGCTGAGAGTTTTTTACTGTTCGTTGTAGGGAATTAAGATTACTGTCAAGTACATTGTTATAGAAATTAAGGTTTTCATCAAATGGAGCTGCAACACAAAGCTTGGTCATAGATAGAAAGAGATACAATTCTTTGTATCCCTAAAAATGTTAGGAACAGAAATTTAAAAAAATTGTAGTACCTGCATCACCACCTAGACTAAAGCCTGTAACTGTAAAAATTGCAGATATTTATGGTGATACAACATCAAATAATAACCTTGAACAAACTATGCAACAGATTCTACATATGGTTGGGGGTAGTTAGAGCATGGTGACAGTTATAAGATTGTGAACAAAAAAAATAGAGTCTGTGCATAAAGGATAATGGCCTTGTCATGAAATAAAGAGGACAGTGAACAATATAGGTTATTGTACCGATGAGAAAGAGGTGAGAGTTTCCTGTGACTCTTGAAAAATATATATTGAAAATCCTAACAGACCCATGAGTGCATTGAGATTATGGTTTTAAATGAAAATCCATGGCATAACTATGAAAGACATGTATTGACATAGTAGATAATCAACATAACTTGTAGGTTCTTCAAAGATCATGGCAACTTATATGGAAAAGGTAAATGACTCTGTTGAAGAGTAAAATCAGAAGGAACCCTCTTGATAGACAATTGTCAATGATAGTGGCATAATGAGGATACTGTGCCATGAACCTTGAGGACTGTACATAAAGCATCTTTGTGTAGGCATTCATGTAATGATGATTAGAAGACCTCACAATTGTTGGGAAAAAACAATATTTATACTTTCTCTTAGTAAGTTTGTTTTAATAGCAATCCTTCACGGTTTTGAATTGTAATAGTTCCTATTCACTGCTTTGTATAAAGGAACTAACTCAAGACCACCGACCAGATAGAGATGAAGAGAAAGCATGCACTGAAACTATGGTTCTGTTATGAAATAGGGTGATGTGCCCAGAGTTAATGGTTAACTAGCAATATCTCGAGCCATTGGAAATGCATTATTTAAGAAATAGAATTTTTGAGAAGATGAACGCACCAGATATATGTGGTCTGCTACCAGAAGCACAAGGACAAAATTATCATTCAACAGAAATTGTACCTGATGTACACTCATTACCCTGGGTTATAGTAAATATTGCATTCAAAAGGGGAAGCACAGATAGTCTGGCAGTAGTTGTGCTTCCTCTAGATTCTGCTACTCATTCTGCTCGAGGATGCTTTCAGGATGGGTTGTACCCAGAGAGGGAACCAAATTTCAAAATTGACAAAGAAGAGAATGTCGTTAATTCACATTTAGATGCCATGAATTATCCTGAGGTGCCTAGGAGGAACAAACATATGAGTTTAGCTGATATGCCAAACATGTTGATTCAAGGAAGAAAATAATGTTGTCATACCAGAATTGCTAAAAAATCACATCTAAAATTGACAGAGAGGCTTCAAGCACTTTTGGAGAATATCATGAAGCAGTTGAAAGAAAATGACAAGGTATACTATGAAGAGAGGTACAAGTTTTCGTTTTCATCTTAATAACCAAAGGGTTGATTGCAATCTTGAAGGCAAGAAACCCTTGCCAAATTCGTTCCAACAAACCTTATTCTCATCAATATTGATGGACAATGATAAACTATGTTATCTTGGTCATAAATAAGCTAGGGGATAGTGAGAAATTATGACAATCAGAACAGAGATATGATTTAAAAATAAATGATCACAAAAGATAAAGGTTCAGAAGACATAGAAGGCAGTCTTATGGATGACAAGAGTCAAAGATGCAGTGAAGCCTCATAGACCTGCTAGGGACCGCCATTGCAAATACAATCTACAGATATGGCAAGCTTGCTAATGCTACAGATCAAAGGAGTGAAAGGAGAATACAAGGATTAAACATGGTCATGAATACGGAAACACTGTATACTTCAAAATGATAGTCAACACATCAACAGAAACAAGTGAACATGTAAAAGAATGGCAATAGCATAGTAATAACATCACTAGAACTAAACTCTAAACTAATGTACTATAATTTAGATGATAAATTATATATCAATTAAATATGTTTAAAATATTTCAATTTAAATATCATATTAATTCACATAATATTATTAATTGAAAAATAAAATTAAAATTAAAAATAATAATAACCTAAAAAATTGTTTTTAAACAAAAATTTGTAAATTTGGAGATTGATTAAAACATTTGCATTCTTTTGTATTTTATGAATAATTAAAATATTACTTGATTGATCTTGACTTAACAATAAATCACAAATAATATGATCCAAAGATTAGATTAACTCTTTTAAATTTTTTATTTTTTTAAAAAATTAATAATATATTACACTCAAAATAATGTAACTCTTTCTATTATTCACTTTTTTATTAAAAAATCATCCACATTCAAATAAATTAAAAAAAAAAAAAAAATCTTTATAAACTCACCAAGATTTACTTGACATTATGATTCTATGTCTACAAGAAATGACATTCAAACATTATTAGTGTTCTTTGTAGTGAAATATATTATTTGTTAGACATTTGAAGAAATCATTATTATTGAACTCAAAACATCTTTTAAAATCACCAAAAAGTTTCCAATTAACCTTTGAGCCATAAAAATTGAACCCATAGAAAAATGGAATCATCCTAAGTATGAGCTAGAAGTATGGCCTCAAAGATTGATATAAAAATCTTGGCAGAGATTTTTCTTGAAGAAAGATGTAGTGTTCAATGCATTATTAGTTCTTATAGTGGAGTCTTCATAATTTAAACAGTGATTAAACTTTTTTGATTCAATCAATCAAATCGTTAGGATTTTGTTGTATAAATTTATTTTGAACTAGACTATGAACAAGTTGCAGGTTTTTTAACCAAAATTTTTATGCATAATTTATTGGTGGTCTTGATTGGCATCGCATGTGCATTTGTAGCTTCCAATACAAGAGACTACAGGAGGTTTGAGGGATGCACCTGTAGATTATCATCAGTTGGTTTGGATAGTTGGCCATTAGGGTAGGAGACGTGGCCATTCTAAACATAGATCTTATTTGCCATAAAAAATGAACCCACAAAAATGGAATTATCCTAAATCAATGTGTAGTGATTAATTCTTAATAAGATCTATGTTTTTTCAATAGTTATTATTATAGCAAATAATATTTCAATTAAAAAATTAAAATTATGAGAAAAACTATAATTGTCACATTTAATTGTTTATTTTTTAAATGTATTTAAATAAAAAATATAACATACTCACTAAATCATTGTTTAGTGATTCATTCTTAATAAGATCTATGATGTTTTCACTAGTTATTAAATAATATTTTAAAAAAATAAAAATTATGAAAACTATAATTGTCACATTAAATAAAAAGATAGTAAAGGTTCAAACTTAAAAGAATAAATATAAACATAAATATTATTTTTTAAACATACTTAAATAATAGAGATAAGTTACTAGCTAAATCATTATTGTTTGACTTCTAGTTTGATTAATGAAATTCTCATTAGAAACCTTTAAAACATAAATAAAAATAGTTAAAATAAAAAACACATAAAAAAATATGGAAAAATATAATTATCACAATAACAATAAAAATTTAAAAATCTTGGCATAGGGTCTTGACTCATTGACTAAAGCATTTTGTTATAGAAAAAAGTCATGAGGTTCAGTCTCTCCCTAATTGGCTAAAGCATCCTCTTGTAGGCAAGAAGTCATAGGTGTAGTCTCCCTCTTCCCATATGAGAGGGTTACAAGGGCATAAATATTATAACTATTTTATTTAACATGTACTAATGTAATGGATATTTTCAGTAGTTAAATAATGATGCATTAGTTCATTCATATTTTGATCCATCATATTTTTAGTGACCACTGTTGCAGATAAAAAAAATTCAAACTTAAAAAATAAGAATTATGAGAAAAATATATAATTATCACAATGAAAAGTGAATCTTTTAATTTATATAGATTAAATTTTAAATAAATTAAATAAAATTTTAATAATATAGCTTTTTTACAGCTATTCAAATATATTAGCTCATTTGTATAATAATCTATATTCCCACTAAAAATTATAACCAAAATAAATCATATTATACATAAATAAAAATTATGATAAAAAGAAATAATTATTAGAAAAATTAATAATAAAAAGAAGCTTTCAAATTTTAAGAAAGTATAAACATTTATATTTTTTTGAAAATGAATTCAAATAGTAAATATAAGTCACTAGATAAATCTTGTTGTATATGTTCATTTATATTTTGATCTATCATAGTCTCCTTAGCCTTGTCAAAAAGAAAAGAAACAAAAAAGTCCAATAAAAATTAATAATAAAAAGAATCTTTCAAATTTTAAGAAAGTATAAAAATTTATATTTTTCTCAAAATGAATCCAAATAGAAAATATATGGCACTAGTTAAATCTTGTTATATTTGTTTATTTATATTTTGATCTATCTTAGTCTCCTTAGCCTCGTTAGAAAGAAAAATTCACTACGAGCAATTCACTATGGAAAAATTCACTACCAACAATTCACGGCAGGAAAATTCACCGCCATGACAAATTCACCTAATGGAAAATTTGCCACCAACAATTCATGGCCATGAATTTTTCTCACAGTGAATTGTCGACATTGAATTGAATTTTCTTGTTGTTTCCATTGTACTATTTCTTAAATTTATTTTAATGGTATGTGCATTTATATATTGATCCACCATTTTCTCTGTGACCACTATTGAAAATAAATAAATTATAAGACAAAATATAATTATTTAAAAAGAAAACCTCAATAGAATAAAACTCTAAATGTATAACTTACAAGATGAGTCTTCAAGTTCAACATCTATATGTGCACAATCCACCAATTGAATTGAAGGCTTAGAAGGGTACCTGAATTTCAACTTTACCTCCCTCTTCAAATAGGTTTCCAATTTTTTCAAGCTCTTCTATTGTACCCAAGTTTCCTTCAAAATGTTGATTCATCCACCCTCCAAAGTTCTAAAATTGAAGGAATCATTTAGTCTCCTTAACCATCTACCTGCAAATATCATAAAGTTGATGGAGAATATTATCAATTTTACATATAATACATGATTTATATGTGTGGAATCCAGTAAAATAAAGGTAAAAGGCATGAATCAATAATATCAACCACCAAATACATAAAACTCAAACCCTAAAGACCTTAATCCAACAATGAAGCATAAATGAAGACAAAAATATAAACAATAATAAAGTAATATTACCATAATTCATATGTCGTGGTTGAATCACCTTCATTTCTCTTCTCCATTTTGTGTTATATGCTTGCATAATAAAACAATATTACCATAATTCATATCCCATGGTTGAATCACCTTCATTTCTCTTCTCCATTTTGTTTTCTATGCTTGTCCCAAGATTTATAGTATGCAAGAATAAGCCCAAGATAGTGGTTGTCTAGGGTTTGAAATGAAAGGGATAGGTCTCTTTTATAGAAACCCAAATTTTAATAAAGGGTTAAGATTGAATGATGAAGATCAATGGATGAGATTGCTTTGAGAAGCAAGGAAATAGGGTTAGGTCAAAAATAGGGTTTAGTTAAGGATGGACGATGGAGATTAAAAGGTAATAAAACATTATCAAGGGTGAAATTAATAGAGATAAGAGATAAGATTTGACACAAAAAAAGAGGTGGCTCGAGTAAATTAAATAATTTTATAAATTATAAAATTATTTAATTTAGGAGGGAATGGGAATAATTAAATAATTAAAACAATTATTTAATTATAGAAGGAGAGGGAAAGTTGACTTTTAATTAAAATAATTGGAAACAATTATTCAATTAGAAAGTGGATGAAAAGACAAATTAGTGAATAATAATTAAAAAAAATATTACTAGTGGAGGGAAAAGGGTGGGAATTGAATTGTGGAAGAAAAGGGTAATGAATAATTAAATAATTAAAATTATTGTTTAATTATAATAGGAAAATAAAAATAAATAATTAAATAAATGAGAATTATTTAATTATAGATTGAAAGGATTAATTAGTGACGTAATTAAATAAATATTAATTATTCAAGGAAGAATATAAGGGGAAACTGGATTAATTAAAAATTAAAATTATTTAATTAGGTAGGGAAGAAGGAGATTTGATATGGAAAATGGTGTTCGCAGGTCTGGGACATATTTTAGTGTCTACATTTTACCCCTCTTTGATACAATATGAAGTCACCTGAATGTTGTATCAAAGAAATTCAGCTCAGAATATGCCCTGCTATGTCATGATGAAGATGAGATAGACCTATGTCCCCTCAGAAAATTTTGCAAATTTTGAGAAAGTTTAAAAAAAATTGCAAAATTTATTCTAATAAGGAAATCTGATAGTGGATAAGATATTTACAGCAAAAATATTTTAGTTTCAGGACCTTCAAGATATTCACATTAGGGTTTGGGATTCAACATTGGATGCATCTAGTAAAAACCCACCCCTAGTGGGAGTACACATAGGATTTTGGGGGTAAAATTGGTCATTTGTGCATTTTTACTAGAGTGAATAGTGAGTTTTGAGAGTAACTTTGCTATGGAGTTGGTGCTAAGATATTGCCGATACCACACTCCTCACACTATGAATTCAGAGTTTGCACCTATAGACGACTAGAGGGCTCTAGGGGATGTGGTATGTACCCCTTTCCTTCTTCATCATTTTATCATTTTTTGCTAAAATTTAGGGATCCAATGAGGGAAAGCAGATGTGATGCATGTCATGCACTACATTTGTTATCACATTCACCACAAGTGGGGTTGTTCACCACATCTGCTCAGTGTGCCACATTTGCTAGTTAGGGTTTGTCAAATGCATTGTGATGCAACTATTAAGTGTGACAGATGTGATTCATGCAACACAAATATGGTTTGGAATGACGCAAGTGACATTGTGAGTCACATGTGAGGGATTGTGCAATGCATGTGTATTGATGTGATGCAAGCACTGGTTTGTATACTGCAAGTGATTTTTGCAACGCATGTGTTAGACCATACGATGCATTTGAACTTGTTAGTCGTATATACAAATGTGTGGCACATTTTCCTGGTGATTCGTATTTGTTAGACAGTGTGACACATTTGACTAGTGAGTCACATTTGTTAGACAATGTGACATATTTTCTTGATTAGGTTTTTCCCTAGTTTTGGATAAATTTCTTCTATGATAGAGGTTATATAGGGTTGGCTAGAGTTTTCAATTGATGCAATGCACTTTCTTGTGATCATTTGTGAGATATGACCCCATTTACACCCAAGAGAGTTGGTTGTCTACTTTTAGACTACGAGATCAACTACTTGATGAGGAGAGATAGTAGATGCATACCCTTGGCTTATACTATGTTACTTTCATTCCCATGATTAGGGATAGTAAGGGATTACTAACTTTGCTAGCCGAGAGGTGGCAATCAAAGACCAACTCCTTCTACTTACTAACTAGAGAGGCCATAGTGACATTGGAGGATGTATGGAGGTTTATGTGGCTTTGATTCATAGGGAGTGGGTTTTGTATAATCTTGATCATGGGTTTGGTGCCATCCATAGGTCCTTTGAGTTTAAGGACATTGTGAAGCTTGACATAGAGGAGTACAAGATCCAGTGGGATGTGCTAGCTAATAGATGTGAGAGTTTCATCATGGTTCTATGCACTGTGATTGGGAAGATCATCATTCCTAATCAACGAGGACACATATTACATGTTGAATGGGGAGAGATGTTGATTGGCATGGTTACCCGTGGGATGGTGTATGTGTGGGAGTCATGCCTTTTGGCCATGTTATACTTTCAGTTGAATGATGTTGGTTGTAGAGGGATACAATCCATCAACTGTGGGACGATATTGCTTATGATCTGGGCTTGGGAGCACATCATTATGTTTGGACCTCCTATTTAGAGACAACTAAGAGCAAGGATGCCATATGTATTCTTGTATGGATGAGTGGTCACACAAACAATGTCGGTGATGTCGAGTATTGGCATCATTCCATTGATTTCCTTGCTTCCTTTATTTGGACCCTATTGGGACTTTCAACCATGGGAGGTTCATGAATAGCATTTACCCTATTGTCGACAAGCACATTATATGATTGGGAGGACCGTGCAGTCACAACACATTATTGAGCAATACCTTCTAGAGTGGGTGCTTAGACACATTATCGAGCGATACCTTTGAGCAATACCTTCTTAGAGTGAAGAACGTGTGCTGAAAACCTGCTCCACTAGTTTTGGTGATTTCTTGGCCTATATGGGACCGTTTCGTGCCTCAAACTAGACTTAGAAGATTTTTCAGGGCAAAAAATAGAAATTGAAACTTGAATAACTTTCAAACTGGGAATAATTTTGACCTAATTATTTTTCCAAAGTGCTTATTTTTCTGTCTTGAAGCTTCCCATAAATTTTTGCATCCTCACGCCTTCAAATTCAAAACTGCTAAAATAACAGTTTAGCAAAAAAAGTAGAAAAGTAGTTCTAAAAGTTGGGAATTCTTATTCAATGAAAAGGGTATCTAGAAATGCAAAAAAATCTACAAAATCTAACAAAAAGAAACATAAATGGAGAGCATATTATTGGGTGATGCAAGATTTCCCTTACACCATTGGATGCTCCTACATCAAACACCCAGGGTAATTTGAGAAGTGACCCCATCACGTCTTAGATGGTTGAGGAAAACCCAAACTATCAACCTTTTCCTTAGACAACTAGGATGAATCTTCCATAGGCCTTCCTCTCTAGTTCACTAGATATTCTTCATACTACCTATTTCTGGTACTCCTTCCCACATGACTATCTAGGATTGCTTCAATCTCCTCCTTCTTTAAAGTAGGTGTTGGAATGCCACAATGTTCCATTGCTGGTATTTCCTCTACGCCACCTTCATGATACTCTGTCAAATTTAAAATGTTGAACATAGGGGAAATGTTGACTCCATCTAACAACTCTACCTCATATGCATTCCCTGAATCATGCCTCTTCAGAATCTTACAGGGATCAAACTTCTTCATCTTCAATTTATTATAGGTTCCCACTAAAAACCTTTCTTTTCTCAAGTGGACCATCACTTCATCACCAACCTAGAACTCCTTATTCCTCCTCTTCTGATTTTCCTTAGCCTTATGCTGCATATTCATCTTTTTAATATGTTCTCTTACCTTCTCATTTACATTCTTGATGTGCTCTACAAAGTCTTTGGCTTTGGCACTAATCTTCTTCTCTTGGTCCATCTTCCTCAGTTCTAGAGCAGTTCTGGGACTGCCTCCATACACAATTTGGAATGGTGATCTATCAGTACTTCTGTTGATAGAATTGTTGTAAGTGAATTCTACCTAGGGTAAGATCAAGTCCCATCCCTTGCGTTTATCTCCTACCAAGCATCTTAGTAGGTTACCCAGACTTCTGTTCACAACCTCAGTCTACCCATCAGTCTATGGATGGTGTGTAGAATTGAACTTCAACTCTGTCCTCAATTTCTTCCACAAGGTCCTCCAAAAGTACCCAAAAAATTGTATCACGATCTGAGACTATACTCTTTGGCAGACCATGTAGCCTCACCACCTCTCTGAAGAACAAGTCAACAATGTGGACTGCATCATGGGTCTTCTGGCATGGGATGAAATGTGCCATCTTTGAAAACCTGTCAACCACCACAAACACTGAATCATTCCCTCTATTTGTCCTTGGAAAACCAAGAACAAATTCCATACTTATATCCTCCCATGGCCTCTCTAGTATAGGTAAGGGCTAATACAACCCTATATTCTGGCTCACTCCTTTAGCCATCTGACATACCCTACAACTCTGTACAAACTTCTTCACATCCTATGATAATTGAGGCCAATAATAATGCTCACTGATAATGGCAATGGTCTAATCCTAACCAAAATTTCCTACCATTCCTCCACTATGCTTCTCCTTTATCAGGTTCTCCCTCATGGAACTCCTAGGAATACACAATTGACTTCCCTTAAACAACATGCCATCCTGAATTATGTAATCCAGCCACTTCGTCCTGTCAACTGTAACAGGATCCTTGCAAGCTTTCCAAGCCTCTGCAAAATTAGGATCTTTAGGGTACAATTTCTTGAGTTCATTGAAGCCAACCACTTCAATTTGCATCTCTTTCAACAACATTTTCCTCCTACTTAAGGCATCAAAAACCCTATTCAACCTCCCACTCCTATGCTTTAAGACAAAGGTATAGCTCTACAAAAATTCTACCTATTTCATATACCTCTGATTTAATTTTCCTTAACTATTCAGATACTATAATGATTGATGATCAGTAAACAAAACAAATTCCTTTGACAACAAATAATTCCTCCATTTCCTTAATGCTTGAACTATTGCATAAAATTCCCGATCATATACAAAGTATTTTCTCTTTGCATCATTTAAATTTTCACTAAAATAGGCAATGGGCTTACCTTCTTGTCTCAACACTACTCCAATGGCACAACCACTTGCATCGCAATCCACTTGAAACACCTCATTGAAATATGGGAGGGATAAAACTGGTTGCTTTGTCACCTCCTACTTCAACAAATCAAAACTTTTTGCTGCCCCTATGCTCCATGTGAACTCCTTTCTGTCCCCTCTCATTGTTTCAGTCAGGGGTGCACAAATACTACTGAAGTTTCTAATGAACTTTCTGTAAAAGTTGGCCAAACCATGGAAAGACCTCACCTCAGTAGCAATTCTTGGGGTAGGCCATTCCAAAATAACCTCACCTTCTCTGGGTCCATCTTGAGACCATCTACTGAGACAAAAAACCCCAAGTACACTAACTCCTTCACAAAACTACACTTCTTCATATTAATCAACAATTTCTCTTCTCCAACTTCTCAAAGGCTCTATAAATATGCATTAAACGCTCATCCAAAGTCTTACTAAAAATCAAAATATCATCTAAGTAAACAATAACGAAACTTCCCAGAAACTCTTTCAGTACCTCATTCATGAGCCCCATGAATGTGCTCAGTGCGTTGGTTAGCCTAAAAGGCATGGATAACCACTCGTATAGTCCCTCCTTGGTCTTGAAGGTGGTATTTCATTCATCTCCCTCTCGAATCTAGATCTGATGATATCCACTTCACATCAATCTTTGTGAAGTACTACCATCAAGTCATCCATCCTTGGCAGGGGAAATTTGTACTTGATTGTTATCTTATTTATGGCCTGGGAGTCTGTACACGTCCTCCACTCCCCATCCTTCTTTGGTCCTAGTACTGTAGGTATTGCACATGGACTCAAACTATCTCGAATCAAACCCTTTCTCAACAACTCCTAAACTTGTCTGTTCAACTCCTCATTTTCTGCAGGAGTCATTTTGTGAGTTGCCTTATTTGGCAAGTTGGCTCTAGGGATCAAGTCAATCTAATGACTGATCTTCCTCACTGGTGGTAAACCCTCATGTACATTATCAGAAAAAAAACAATATCCTTAAACTCATCCAATAATACATAAACTTCTATTGGAACATTCTCACTATCCTCTTTATCCATTCTAGTAATTAATGCATAACACATACGCTCATGCTTCATGCCTTCTAAAATTTTTCTTCCATCAACATAACAAACTCTAGCACTACTACATACTTTTCCTTCAGCCTCCTTTAGGGGTTTCAACTTATGGCGGACTCTATCCTTTGTCAGGGAATATGTGTTTGCATGGCCATTATGTATAGCTCGCCTGTCAAACTGCCATGACCTCCCCAACATGTGACATGCATCCATGGGGATGATATCATAGAGTACCTCATCACGGTAGCTCCCAATCTTGAACTTCACCAGGCACTACTCATTGACCAGAACTTTGTGGTCTTTCTACAACCAGACAATCCGATATGGATGTGGATGCCTTTCCCTCTTCAACTTCAACTTCGTAACTATCTCTTTGGCACTAGATTATCAATGCTCCCACTATCAATAATGACATCACAACATTTTCCTTCACATTTGCACCTTGTGTGAAATAGATTCTTCCTCTATTTTGGATCCTTCTCTTCAATTACTAGGGCTCTTCTAACCACTAGGGCTTCTCCCCTTTCAGCATCATTCAAATGCTTAGATTGAGCCTCCTCATTTGCATGCGCAACCCTTCCATGACCTTCTGGTCTTCTGTCTATCCTTCCTTGGTGTTGTGGACATTCATAGGCTCGATGCCCTTCTTCGCCACACTGGAAGCAAGTTCCTTTGAAACCACCTCTTTTGTATCCTTGCCCAGATCTTCCTCTTCCTCTGCATCTTTGATTGCCATTGTTTTGGTCACAAGGATGGTAGAAGTTATCATTCCTCTGGCCTCAGCTGGTACCCACATCTCCATTTTTCTTCTCATCCTCATTTTGGCTTCTAGAAGATCTTCCACTACCTCTTCCACTTTGACCTCTTCATCATTTTTGCTTGCTGTCAAATCTTTTGTTCAACTTTTCTTCAACTTTTAGAGCAAATTAATATGCATCCTCAATGGTGGTTATTCTGACTAGGCTTAGCTCCTCTTGAGTGCTTGACTGTAACCCATTAAGATAATAGGCTACCTTCTCCTTGTTGGCCTTTGCATGGCCCATTCTAATGATCATCTTGTGAAAATATTTTGTGTATTTTTTCACAAATCTGCTTCCTTGCTTCAACCCTTGCAATTTCTTCAACATATATAACTCGTAATCCACTAGTATGAAATGCTTCTTCAATTTCTCCACCATGCAATCCCATCTGACAACCTTTCCTTTTCTTATTCGATTCCTTTCCAACTGGACCTCTTTCAACCAAATGCTTGCATGGCCCTTCAGCTTCATTTTTGCAAACTTAACCCGATTTGGGTTCTCTATTTGTTCATACTCGAAATACTCCTCTAGCTTGTTGATCTAGTCGATCAACTCTTCCAAGTTTAGACTTTCAGAATAACTGGGAACTTCTGCTCTGACGATGGTGCTAACCCAAGACACAGAAAATAATGCAAACAACTAGAGAATTTTATTATTATTTAGAAATGAAAATATTACATGTAGAGGATCTCAAATCCTTGAGTGCTATAATACGTGCAAGTTACAAAATTATAGAAATTCCCCCTTTTTGCAGTATGTGATCTTCTTCCCAAAAAGCTACCCAAAAATCAGAAATTAGCTCATAAATAGCCCCCTTTTTAGTTTGGAGCCAAAATAACATTCAAATTATGAGTTTTAGTGATTTGGTCCAAAAATTACAATTTGGAATTCAAAAAATTGAGTCCTAATTCGAAAATTGGCAATTTTTCAAAAATTGACCAACTTTCAGAAGCCATAACTTTTGATCCGAGACTCCGTTTTTCGAACCGTTTGAACTGTTGGAAAGGTATTAGAGTGAAGAACGCGCTAATTACTTGCTCTTCCAATTTTGGTAATTTTTGGGCCCGTACAAGACCGTTTAGTGCCTCAAACTAGACTTAGAATGTTTTTCAAGGCAAAAAGTAGAAATTGAAACTTGAATAACTTTCAAAATGGGAATGATCTTGACTTGATTCTTTCGCCAAAGTGCTTATTTTTCTATCTTGAAGCTTCCCATAAATTTCTACATCCTCATGCCTTCAAATTTAAAACTGCTAAAAATAGCAGTTGAGCAGAAAAAGTAGAAAAATAGTTCTAAAAGTTGAGAATTCTTATTCGACGAAAAGGGTATCCAGAAATGCAAAAATATCTACAAAAAGCTATCAAAAGGAAACATAAATGGAGAGAATATTTTTAGGGAATGCAAGATTTCCCTTACACCACTAGATGCTCCTACATCAGAGGTGGCTAGTAATATGACCAATGATAAATCAATAAAAAGATAAGACAAAATAGACCAAAAAAATCCAACAATCATTTAAATCATTTTCTAGTGATTGTTTTCTAATAACATTGATAGGATTGATTGATTGTCAATGCTTGGTTTCAAGAATGGAAGTATGTTATATAAGACATCATGTCTAGTTTTGATCATGCAACCACTTGTATAAGGAAAATGATAAAGTTGATAAATGATGATGTCTTGTTTCAGGAAGGACACATGTTGTATAAGACAAATGATAGGACTGTCCATCTGGTTTCAACAAATGATGTTAATTGTATAAGATGTTGAGTCTGGTTTTGACAATGCCACCTCTTGTATAAGACCATTGATTGATTGGTAAGTGTTTATTTGATGATTACGAAATTGATCAGATTGGATTGAAGACTAGTTTGGTAGTTAACTTGTTGATTCGTGATTCAATTGACTCAGATAACTATTTTTCTCTAATAAACATGTCAATTTTTGAAAAGGATTATTTATTATGATATGGAATCTTATAGGACTAAAAAAACCTAAGCAACTGACCTAATGCTTCGGGGGCTCATCAGTGATGGCCTTGCCTATTTAACATGTGTAGAAACACTATAGTTTGACTGACCTTCACCATGGATAATTCATTTTGGATTTAATCATCATTGAATCCACTTGAAAAACCCTAAAGGACTGACCTAGTACCTTGGTGGATCATTAATTATGGCCTTGCCTACATGTCATGCACATAGACATCGTAGTTCAATAAACTTAGATTGAAAGGACTTGACACTAGTTTTGGGATTTTTGAAGGTTATTTGGATGTTTTTGGATTTTCATTATGATGAGCTCCAATACCAAGTCTAGGATTTGATGAAGATGTAAGTCAAGTACATGCTCTGAATTAGGTATAGGACTAATTATTAGAAGTTGGATAAGGATGAGTGTGGCAAGCAATTCACACATAATGTAAACCATTCACAAACCATGAGAAGGATAACAAAGGATTATAATGAATGTCCTGAGGAAGCATGAAGGTGATTTTATTATGAACTTGGAAAACTAAATATAATTAGGGTAGATGATGGAGCAAAGACTGGCTACACATAGCACCTGTTTGCCACGTTTTCACCATGTTACTTATCCATAGTGCCATCAAAGTGGTTTTAACTATTGGATGGATCATTTCTCTATATTATTTGCTCATTTTTAAGATTTTTTTATGGTCACACAAGACACCTGTTTGTCAAGTTTTCATCAAGTGGACAATTTTTTTATTTTTCTATTTTTTTTCTATTTTTGATTTTTGACGAGGCTCTTTGAAAGCTAGGTGTAGAATTTACAAAGGTGCAAACTATTGATAGGATTTGATAACAATTCACCCTTGGGAGTAGAAAGTTGATAAGCACCAAATCCATATACATTTGTTATGATGTATGGATCTAACCAATTAGGTTCAAACTTTCTAGGCTTATCTCTTTCTGCTTGACTCTTAGGGTTCTCCTTTAGAGAAGCCAAAACAACTAGGATAACATTTTCTTCGTACTTGCACTACAGGAGTAGAATAAGAGATTCGAACAATCAAAAAGTTTATTATAGAGAAGAGACAAAAAACACTAACCAAACTGGAACAACCTTGTCAATAGAAATCTCTTGAAATTCACGCCTTAGAATGCCATCAAACTTGGCCACCAAGAATGTTAACCCCGATTCCTTTATTGTCTCGATAAAAACCTACACTGCAGAAATTGAACCTCCATACACTTGTCTATATTGCTCAAAAATGCAATTCAAAAGTTTTTAATAAAAATATAGACTTGGTTTTTCACAGCAAGGTCACCAACAATTACATGATCTTTACTCAAGAAGCTAGATATGGATCCACTACCATACTGAATATCACAAAATTTTCCTTGAAGATCAACAGATAAAAATACATGAATTGTGGAGCTGGTTTCCAAACATTCCTTCTCAAACTAAATAATCTTAAGGAAAATGCACCATTAAAAAACCATCAAACATGCAAAGTAATTACATTGAAAAAAAACTGCATCAGGGTTAAACTGCATAGTTTTGAGGCTTTTTTCAATGAAAATTCATTAGAATCCATATTTTGCATGAATGAATGGTCCACTTTGCTCTCATTGCATCTAGGTGATGCTTACAAGGATGTGGTGGAGCACTAGGGCTTTCCAGGAGGTTCACCCATCCCAATATTACTCCAGCACAAACACACTTTGTCATAGAGTTTCATTGTTAGTCATAGAGTCTCACCTCCAATGAAGCCCACCTAGCTTACTACAATATTTGAAAAACCTTCAGCACGTGTTATGCCTTATCAACCATTCAAAATAGAGCTCCCTAGTTCCTCCATTTTCATGGAAATGGGGTTTTTCTTAGTGTGGCGAATTGTGTGATGATTTATAGGGGATTTAACCTTCATCAACACATTTTTCATGAGCAATTGTTTACAAAAGGTTCACCCATCCCAATACCACTCTAGCTCAAACACGTAGATATGGACTTTCACCTACAATCTAGACCACCTAGCTTACTAACGCATATGCAAAACCTTTAGCAACTATTATGCCTTATCAACCATTCAAAATAGAGCTCCCTAACTCCTCCATTTTCACATGAGTGTGGTTTTTCTTGTTGAATCAAATTGTGTGATGATTTATCAGGATTAAACCATGTAGTTTGAGTCAATCTTCACCAACACATTTTTCATGAGCAATTGTTTACAAGAACGCACCTTCCATGACCATGAATAGACCACTTAACAATCATTGCATCTAGGTGATGCCCACGAGATTTCCCAAGAAGTCACCCATCCCAATGCTATGCTTTGACTCAAGGCTTGATTTAGGTGGACAACAAAGTTTCCATCAAAATCAAACCCACTAAAACTCTACTACCCCGTTTGCAAAACCATCAGCAAATGTCGTTTTAGGAATCATTCATTGTAATGTTTCCGGACTCATTCATTTCATTCAATTTGCATTTTTCAGTATTCAATTGTAAAGTTTCAACTCTATATCTTCATTGACACATATTTGACAATAATTACTTCACAGGAATACAGTCACTATAAACCTTTTGATTTAGAAACATGCAAAACATTCTTGCAAATTTGGAAATTCATTTTCATATATATTCAATTGTCCAGTTTCAACTCAAACTTCATTGACACATATTTAACAAAAATTACTTCACAGAAATACAGGATCACTAGAAACCTTTTGATTTAGAAACATGAAATTCCCAATATGTATATTTCCACTGGGTTAAAGTACAGCTCAGCAACCAGCATATGTCCTAATAGTGCATACCCGTGTAAGTGCCGAAGACATGTCCAGATTCTAAAAAGATAAATGTTTTACAAAATGAGAATAACCATTCAAGAAGCCAATAAACTATGCAATGCCAAAAAAAAAGTATTATAGCTTGGAAGAAAAGCGAGGAAGGTTTTCACCACATAAAATGGGAAAACAAGAGTGCACAGGAAATTCCATCAAAAGGTAACATAATGATTCAAAAAAATATTTTGATGGTTTTATGAGGTAAATAGAAAGCTAGTAAATTATAATTTAATACTAGACATAGCAAGCTCACCAGACTCATTGAACAAAGAGCAACCAAATATTCTAGACATACAATTTTTAAATAAAGATACAAGACTAACTCAACACATTAAAGTGTATAGAAGGCCAACAAGGTGTTCCTGCATGACACCAGCAAATGATTTCAAATCATACAAGCAAATATCACCCACAGTTTTTAGAACAGAACCAGTCATCTTTACTGAGACAGAAGGAAGACATAAAAGATAATTAAAGCTGGATATATACAAATCAAAGTTATATTCAAATGGTTAAAAATAACAACAAATTGCCAATAGAAACTAGGAACAATATTTCTTCCAACAATTCAAAATTAGAAAATAGACTACATGAATCGCAGATAGGATTCAACAAAATTCTACCAACTGCTAAACACCTGTGGATTTGAAAAATTAACTCTGATATATAATATAAAAAAGCCAGAAAAGAACAATCCTTCAAACCTTCTTGAGGTTGAACTTATAACATCAAATATACAAATAGTGTAAAACAGAAGTTCTCATCACTGGTAACCTTAAGTCTCCAGAGAAAACAAAATTGTGAACCATCGGCAACAAAAGTACAAGTTATGCCCATGTACATTACATTAAAAAACTTAAGTCAATCAAAAACTCCTGTGAAGAAAATCTGGTGCAAATGTTTTCATCATTAATATAAACTACTTTTATAATTCAAAACTTTTGGGGTTAAACTAGGCAAAATCTCACTTGCCCAATACACCTGTTATTAATTACATGAACTTTTCACCCAAAACCAACTTAGGGAAGATCATTTTCGAAGAAATCACTATCCAGAAAATGAAGCGAAAAAACCACAAACCTTAATATTACAAAAGTAAAAAAACAACTTATTTTTCTGGATGTTTCTATTGCAATCTGTACTATTATGCTCCATAATCCTAACTCGCGAGTTATTTTTCTTATGCCATTGTCCTTCCACCATCTGGGCTACGTTAAGTTTTTTGAGGTCGAATAATCTGAACCTGTATTTCTTGTATTCGTTGGGGTTTTATTTTTCGGTTTGTTAAGAAAAATATTTGAGGGCACAAATGGTCGATCAACAAGCACAGGCGACGCCTATAGGAGGTGGAGGAACGGATAGTCTAATACCCAATGCTAATTAAAATTATTTAATTAGGTATGGAAGAAGGAGATTTGACATGGAAAATGGTGCTTGCAGGTCTAGGACATTTTTTAGTGTTTACATTTTGACCTTCTTTGATACAATGTGAAGTCGACTGAATGTTGTATCAAAGAAATTCAGCTCAGAATATGCCCTATTGTGTCTGATGAAGACGGGATAGACCTATGCCCCTATAGAAAATTTAGCAAATTTTGAAAAAAATTAAATTTGAAGTGCATAAGAAATTTACAAGAAAAAGATTTTAGTTTCAAGACCTTCAGGATATTCACATTAGGGTTTGGGACTCAACATTGGATCCATCTAGTAAAAAATCTATGCTAGGGGAGCATAAATAGGATTTTGGGGGTAAAATTGGTCATTTGTGCATTTTTACTGGAGTGAATAGTGAGTTCAGAGAATAAATTTGCTACAGAGCTATTGCTAAGATGTCACCTATACCACACTCCTCACATTGTGAATTCAAAGTTCGTGCCTACAGATGGCTTGAGGGCTCCGGGGATGCAGTCTGTACCCTTTCGAAAAAAATGAGCAAGGATTATGCAACACAACATCGGAAGTGTCGAAAAAGCTTAAGTGATGTTAATATTGGAGGGGAGGTACATTGGCACGGGATAGGTAAAACAAAGCCCATGATTGAAAATGGGAAACAAAAACGATACAAAAAGATCATGGTTTTGTATAAGCCAAATATGTATATAAAATAGAGAAACAACAGTTATCAACGGTAGCCACCAATTACCTAGAAATTTTTTTAGGATGTGTATAACAAATTCCACTCTCATTTTTCAGTGTCAAAATAAATTCATCTATAAAGGGATGAGACTGGGTTGAGTAGAATGTACTGGGGCTTACAACATTTTGTCTCATTGAAAGGTAGCTAAAACTTCTTTTAATGGTTGAGTTACCAAAAACATCTAGGCTAGAAATGCAAAAGAATGTTGGTATTCATGTATATTTGACACCAACTGATGCAAGATTATTGATAATGTAAGCATCTATTGTCAAAAATCGAAATTCTCTAGAATCCAATCTGTAGATAAATAGTTACAAGGGTTTGTACTTGAGAGCTAAATGGTGTACATAAGATAATCTGTTGTTTGTAGGTTTTGCAAGACTGGCTTGGGCTACCTATAGGTGTGAAGTTTGACCCTTCAGATCAAGAACTTTTGAAACATTTAGTTGAAAAAGTTGGAATTGGTAATGCAAAGCTTGACCCGTCTATAGATAAATTTATTTTGACATTGAAAGATGAAAGTGGAATTTTCTATACACATCCTAAAAATTTTCCAAGTAATTGGTGGCTACCTTTGATATCTGTCGTTATGCTTTTTTATATATGTATTTTGCTTATTTGAAAGTTTTTGACAAGAATTAAAAAAGACGGTAGTATTATTCACATTTTCCATAAAATGAGCAAGGCTTATGCAATAGGACATCGATAATGTTGAAAAATATTAAGTGATGTTTCTATTGGAGGAGAAGTACGTTGGCATAGGACAGGAAAAAAAAGCCCCGTAATTGAAAATGGCAAACAAAAAGGATGCACGAAGATCATGGTTTTGTATACTATATAGAGCCATGATCTTCTTGCATACTTTTTGTAAAAAAATTATTTTTCAATTACAGGCTTTTTTTTTCCATCCTGTGCCAACGTACTTCTATAAAAAACCAAAACCATGATCTTCTTGCATCCTTTTTTTAATAATTTTCAATTACAGGCCTTGTTTTGTCTTTCTTGTGCCAACATACCTCTCCTCCAATAGAAACATCATTTAAGATTTTTTGACACTTCCGATGTCCTGCTACAGAAGCCTTGGTCATTTTATCAAAAATGTGAATAATACTACCATCTTGTTTAATTCCTTTCAAAAACATTTAGATAAGCCAAATACACATATAAAATAGGGAAACAACGGTTATCAAATGAAACCACCAATTACCTAGCAAATTTTTAGGATGTGTATAGCAAAATCCTCTCTCATCTTTTAGTGTCAAAATAAATTGTCTATAAAGGGATGAGGCTTTGCATTACCAATTCCAACTTTTTCTACTAAATATCTCAAAATTTCTTGATCTAAATGGTTGACCTTCACACGTGTAGGTAGCCCAAGCTAGTCTTGTGAACCCTGCAAAAAACCTGGATTATCTTATGTACATTGTTTAGCTTTCAAGTACAAAGCATTGTGACTATTTTTCTACAAATTGGATTATTTGTTTGCTCAACCCCTAAAATAATTGTTAGCTACTTTTCAATGAGACAAAATGTTGTAAGCTCCTATACATTCTACTCAACCTAGCCTCATCCCTTTATAGACGAATTTATTTTGACATTGAAATATGAGAGTGGAATTTGCTATACAAATCCTAAAAAAATTGCTAGGTAAGTGGCTACCTTTGATAACTGTCATTTCTCTGTATATATGTATTTGGCTTATCTGAAGGTAATATATAGAACCATGATCTTCTTGCATACTTTTTGTTCTCCATTTTCAATTAGAGGCTTTGGTTTGCTTGTCTTGTGCCAACGTACTTCTATATAAAGCCATGATCTTCTTGCATCCTTTTTTTTCCCCATTTTTAATTATAGGCTTTATTTTTCCTATACCGTGCCATCATACATCTCCTCTAATAGAAACATCACTTAATATTTTTTCAAAATTTTTGATGTCCTGTTGCATAAGCCTTGCTCGTTTTATTGAAAATGTGAATAATAGTACCATCTTGTTTAATTCCTATCAAAAACCTTAAGATAAGACATACATATATAAAACAAAGAAATGACAGTTATCAAAGTTAGCCACCAAATACTTGGAAATTTTTTAGGATGTCTATAGAAAATTCCTCTCTCATCTTTCAATGTCAAAATAAATTCGTTTATAAAGAGATGAGGCTTTTCATTACCAATTCCAACTTTTTCTGCTAAATGTCTCAAAAGTTCTTGATCTGAAGGGTCAAATTTCACACTTGCAGGTAGCCTAGGTCAATCTTGTGAAAACTATAAACAACAGATTATCTTATGTACACCGTTTAGCTCTCTAGTACAAAGCATTATGACTATTTATCTACAAATTGGATTCTAAGGAATCCCAATTTTTGACAAAAGATGATTACATTATCAATAATCTTGTGTTAGCAGATATCAAATATACATGAATACCAACATTCTTTTGCATTTCTAGCCTAGATGTTTTTGGTTTCTCAACCATTAAAAAAATTGTTAGCTACCTTTCAATGAGACAAAATGTTGTAAGCCCCAGTACATTCTACTAAACCCATAAAATGGAATTCGAGATAAGAAAAGTTTAGGAAACATAATTCTCATTGACAAGATTGAAAGCCGATCAAATTTAACAAAAGGTACCCATCCTATTACCTTATATAAAATGGGGGTATTCATTTCTTATCAATGTAGATGTAACATTTGATGATGAATTGTAGATTCAAATGGAATAAGCTCAATTAGGAAAAGTATTGCAAAGCATACAAAACCATGATCTTCTTGCATCCTTTATGTTTCTCATTTTGAATTACAAGCTTTGTTTTTCCTGTCCTATGCCAACGTTCTTCTCCAATTGAAACATCACTTAATATTTTTCGACACTTCCATTGTCTTGTTGCATAAGCCTTGCTCGTTTTATGGAAAATGTGAATAATACTACCATCTTGTTTAATTCCTGTCAAAAACCTTCAGATAAGTCAAATACATATATAAAATAGAGAAATGACAATTATCAAAGGTAGCCACCAATTACCTAAAAAAAAATTTAGGATGTGTATAGCAAATTCAACTCTCATCTTTCAGTGTGAAAATAAATTTGTCTATAAGGGGACAAGGTTAGGTTGAGTAGAATGTACTGGGGCTTACAAAATTTTGTCTCATTGAAAGGTAGCTAACAATTCTTTTAATGGTTGAGCAACCAAAAACATCTAGGCTAGAAAAGAGAAAGAATGTTGGTATTCATGTATATTTGACATCAGCTCACATAAGATTATTGATAATGTAAGCATCTACTATCAAAAATTGACATTCTTTAGAATCCAATATATAGATAAATAGTCACAATGCTTTGTGCTTGAGAGTTAAACAGTGTACATAAGATAATCTTTTGCTTGTAGGTTTTGTAATTATGGCTTGGGCTACCTACAGGTGTGAAATTTGACCCTTTAGATCAAGAACTTTTGAGATATTTAGCAGAAGAAGTTGGAAATGGTATTCAAAAGCTTCATCCATTTATAGACGGATTTATTTTGACACTAAAAGATGAGAGAGGAATTTTCTATACACATCCTGAAAATTTACCAAGTAATTGGTGGGTACCTTTGATATCTGTTGTTTCTCTTTTTATATATGTATTTGGATTATTTGAAGGTTTTTGACAAGAATTGAACAAGATTATAGTATTGTTCATGCTTTCCATAAAATGAGCAAGCCTTATGCAATAGGACATCAAAAGTGTCAAAAAATATTAAGTGACGTTTCTATTAGAGGAGAAGTATGTTGGCACAAGACATGAAAAACAAAGCCTGTAATTGAAGATGTCAAACAAAAAGGATGCTAGAAGATCATGGTTCTATATAGTATACAAAACTATGATCTTCCAGCATCTTTTTTGTTTCCCATTTTCAATTACAGTATTTATTTTTCATGTACTGTGCCAATGTACCTCTCATCCAATAGAGACATCAATTAAGATTTTGTGACACTTTTGATGTCCTGTTGCATAAGCCTTGCTCATTTTATTGAAAAACATGAATAATACTACAATCTTGTTTAATTCATGCCAAAAACCTTCAGATAAGTCAAATACATATATAAAATAGAGAAACAACTCTTATTAAAGGTAGCCACCAATTACCTAGCAAATTTTCAAGATGTGTATAGAAAATTCCTCTCTCATCTTTGAGTGTCAAAATAAATTCGTCTATAAAGGGATGAGGCTTTTCATTACCAATTCCAACTTTTTTTGCTAAATGTCTCAAAAGTTCTTTATTTCAAGGGTTGAATTTCACACATGTAGGTAGCCCAGACTAGTCTTGCGAAACCTGCAAACAACAAATTATCTTATATACACCATTTAGCTCTCAAGTACAAAGCGTTGTGACTATTTATCTATAGATTGGATTCTAAGGAATCCCAATTTTTGACAAAAAATGCTTACATTATCGATAATCTTGTGTTAGTTGATGTCAAATATACATGAATACCAACATTATTTTGCATTTCTAGCCTAGATGTTTTTGGTTGCTCAACCATTAAAAGAATTTTTAGCCACATTTAAATGAGACAAATTGTTGTAAGCACCAGTACATTCTACTCAACCAATAAAATGGAATTCGAGATAAGAAAAATTCAAGAAACAAAATTTTCATTGACAAGGTTGAAAGTTGATAAAATTTAACAAAAGGTAGCCATCCTATCACCTTATATAAAGTGGGGGTATTTGTTTCTTATCAATGTAGATGTAAAATTTGATGACGAATTGTAGATTCAAATGGAATAAGCTCAATTAGGACAAGTATTGTAGAGCATACAAAACTATGATCTTCTTACATCCTTTTTGTTTCCCATTTTCAATTACAGGCTTTGTTTTTCCTATCCTATGCCAACTTACTTCTCCTCCAATAGAAACATCACTTAAGATTTTCTGACACTTCCAATGTCCTATTGCATAAGCCTTGCTCATTTTATAGAAAACGTGAATAATACTACCATCTTGTTTAATTCCTATCAAAAACCTTCAGATAAGCCAAATACATATATAAAACAGAGAAACGATAGTTATTAAAGGTAGCTACCAACTACCTAGACAAATTTTCAGGATGTGTATAGAAAATTCCACTCTCATTTTTTAGGTCAAAATAAATTTGTCTATAAAGGGATGAGGCTAAGTTGAGTAGAATGTACTAGGGATTACAACATTTTGTCTCATTGAAAAGTAGCCAACAATTATTTTAATGGTTGAGAAAACAAAAACATCTAAGCTAGAAATGCAAAAGAATGTTGGTATTCATGTATATTTGACATCAACTGATGCAAGATTATTGATAATGTAAGCATCTTTTTTCAAAAATTGGGATTCTTTAGAATCCAATTTGTAGAAAAAAGTCACAATGCTTTGTACTTGAGAGCTAAATGGTGTACATACGATAATTTGTTGTTTGCAGGTTTTGCAAGGCTAGCTTGGGCTACATACAACTGTGAAATTTGACCCTTTAGATCAAGAAATTTTGAGACATTTAGTAGAAAAAGTTGGAATTGGTAATCGAAAGCTTCCTCCCTTTATAAAAGAATTTATTTTGACAATGAAAGATGAGAGAGGAATTTTCTATACACATCCTGAAAATTTTCCCAAGTAATTGGTGGCTACCTTTGATAACTATCATTTCCCTATTTTATATAGTGTCCTTGATTTTGCTAATTTCTCCTTCCAAGAACTTAACCTTAACCTCATTATCCTTCTTCATCTTTTTCGTGAGCTCAACATTTCGTTGAAGGCTCTCGGCCATCAACATCATATTTTCCTCAGTATACACAACCTCATCAGTATTATGGGTAGCACCTTTAGCTTTCATTTCTTCCAACTTACTAGTGAGAGCCTTGTTTTTTAAGCTAAGGTCCTTTATCTCATGAAAGACCCACTTCATAATCCTAAAGTAATCGACAACCCCATTTCTAGTAATAGCTAAAATATCATCTGGAAACTCTTGGTCAGGCTTGAGTTCTTCAACTTTGTTACAAAGCCTAACCTAAACTAGAATTTGATTCCTCCTAAAAAAAATTATTCATTTTATGTCTACAATATTTAATTCCTCCTTGATAACTTTATTGATTTCATTGCAAGTACAAGCATTCTTTAATAGTCATAAGAATTGGGAAAATCAAGAACAACCATAATTGCTTTATAAGGTCTTCCCTATTTTCCCACCATTTTCATTTGGAACAAAAATGAAAACGAGCAAAGAGATATTAGACATAAGAACAAAGGAGAACTCAAAGCATCAATTTTTTTAATGACTCTTTATTTTATCTATCATCACTACAATGGTTAGACTTAGGCAAACAAGCACAACAAAGAATAAAGGTATTTCAGACAACAATCTTTCACTAATTGAACAATACTTTGTAATATGATAAAGTCTCCTAGACTGTTTTAGTATGATGAAGGATATTGAAACCTCTTTTACTCACTCTATATCAATGGTCACAACTTTCTTCAATGATATACTAACTTTAGATATATTTGATGTGCTAACTTGCTCTCTTACACTATGCGGGCTTTACAATAATAGAAAATCTTAATGCAAATGTTTCCTAGGCTCCAATTAAATATCTATCTAGTGCTACCTCTGAGATAACATATCCTAATACTAAGGCGAGTCTTATGGGTAGAAAAAGAATAAATCAAGAGAATCCTTATGAATTGAAACATATTGGACATGCATCAGAGATGTTAATCAATTTTAGTAGAGCGAGGGTTGATCAAGACACGGTTGCAGGAAGTGGCGGTAATAATGGCATGGAAAACACTAACCCTAACCCAAACACATCTAATGAAAAGGCTAATATAGAAGATCATGGTAAGAGAGTAAGGGGAAGAAAAAGTGGCCAATTCATTGGAGTCACTTATGCCCATGGCCATTGGAAAGCCAATATATATGGTATTCTATTAATTTTCTTCATTTATTCTTTTGTTTGATGCTAGCTTCTAATTAAAATACAAGAGCTGCGAGGCAACGAAGTTCCTACCTAAGACTTGCATAATAGTTTTGGCCTAGGAAAAAATGTGAGATTAATCTTGACTAACAGTTCAAGGGAATGTAAGTACATATGTTTAATGGCATGAGGAGTGCATAGTTCAATGTTGTATAGGTCCTAGATATTAGAAGCTGCTTTTCTTGTGTGTGCAAGTAATAAGCACTTTATTTTGTCTTGGCAAAAATGACAAATCACAATTACACAAAAAACATAAACTATTTCATTTAAAGAAAAGATAAATACCAAGCCCTTTATCTTGTCCTGGCAAAAAGGAAGAATCACAATTAAAATAAATAAAAATAAACTATTGCATTTAAAGAACAAATAATTATATTCTAATCATCAATTTGTTTGGATTCAAATATTACGTGTCATATTTTCTTTCTAATTACTTGCAAAATGGGTGATGTTTCTTTGTAATTTTAAATAACAAATGATTGATGCAAACACAAAGTTCAATGTTCAAGAGTATCCAAGTGATTCTATAACATGCAAGCAAATAGACAAGCTTCATTCTAAACTAGCAATGCGAAATGCTAAAACAATCTTTTCAACAAACTAAAAAACAACAAAGCTCCAATGCTGAAAAGTTGTAAAAGCCATCATCAAGAACTTGAAAACATGCCAAAAAAGTAATGCCTATGCTCACTTGAATCACATCGAGTGCAATGAAAGAGGATTGATATGACCTTAGGAAGACTAAAAATAGTGATATCATGGACTGATGTGACTGTAGAAATGAATGAAAACAACAACAAAGTAAGCAGAAACATAAGGGTGACAAGTTGTAAGGCTATTTGGAAACTTTAGAAAATTTGCAAAACTTGTAAATCAGCAAAGAAATGACGAAAGGAATAATGGGGAAAGCCAAAATGGCCCATAGATGACTATCAACCGGTGAAGAAAGATGAAGCTGAGATTATATAGATGCCTATGCAAATTTGGAAAATATTGAAATGATGATGGAACATCATGGTTGAGGGAGAGATAAAATTGAATGTTGACAATGACAAATCACTCAAGTAAACCTGCAATTAGAGTGGAAAGAAAAATAAGGAAGGATGGTAATCAACAAATAGAGATGCCTTGTGATGCAGAACACAACAATGCGGATGTCTACTCTATGAATTCATCATTTAGGTTTAGCTTTGGGTCTGAGCTTTGGGTATAAATTTAATTCATTGTTTTGGTTTTATTTTTCACTCAATGTTGTCGTAGTTTGTGCTATTGTTCTTTTTAGGGTGTCCGTTCTATGTTTTTCATTCACTCAGAGAGATTAGCTGAGTGTATCATTTCATTTGGACAATAGTGACGATCTATATTTAAACTGCCTGTATTTTGTTAATTGGTGTTTGATTTTAACTAGTACTATGTTAGGCCTATTTGGTTAAAACATTTAAAGCAATTGATCATCTCTACTATCTAGGTATTACCAAAAAAAAAAAAAGTCTAACAAAACCATAATAGTGAGGGCACGAGGTAGGGGGAATAAAGAAACAAAAACAAAAACAACAAAAGAACAACCCAGATTTTCATATATATTTAACACAGAAAAATTAAACACCAAGTGCTGCTGCACATGAAACTGGAAAAATACTCTCAACCAAAAATATTCACTTCTACTTCTTCTTCTATTCCTCCTGTGTAAAAATATCATACAAAACTATTTATAAAAGTTTTTGGGCAGAATACTCTAGAAGAATGTACAACTACATCTTGTACATTAACCACAATTAATTTCACCGTATAATCTAGCTAAGATAAATTAAGACAAGGCTTACGGAGAAAGTTTTTCCAGCAAGCAAAAGGGTAAAATAATAAATCTCATTAATTACACCTTTATAATAACTTAATATTCACCTTAAGTGAAAAGACCTTTTTCAACAAAAATAAATGACATAAGCAACTTGCAATCGCGTCAAGGGAAAAAGCATACTAAATAGACTTTAAAATATTAAAAGCTCTTGTGAAAAATGCTGCCACAAAAGTCACCGTACAGCGGCCACTGCCAGGGGAATAAACCCGGGACTGGGATACCCGTATGTTCATACAAAAGTGAAGTGTAAACGAACAATACTGCAGGTATGAAGAGGAGGCTCTTTGAGGAGCCGTTAGAGCTTAAAATATTACTTGATTGATCTTGAATTAACAATAAATCACAAATAATATGATTCAAAGATTAGATTAATTCTTTTAAATTTTAAATTTTTAAAACAATTAATAATATATTATACTCAAAATAATGTAACTCTTTTTATTATTCACTTTTTTATTAAAAAATCATCCACATTTAAATAAAAATAAAAATAAAAAGATCTTATAAACTCACCAAGATTTACTTGACATTATGATTCTTAAGTCTACAATAAATGACATTCAAACATTATTAGTGTTCTTTGTAGTGAAATATATTATTTGTTAGACATTTGAAGAAATCATTATTATTGAACTCAAAACATCTTTTTAAATCACCAAAAAGTTTCCAATTAACCTTTGAGCCATCAAAATTGAACCCATAGAAAAATGGAATCATCCTAAATTTGAGCTAGATAATATGGCCTCAAAGAGTGATATAAAAATCTTGGTAGACATTTTCTCTTGGAGAAAGATGTAGTGTTCAATGCATTATTAGTTCTTATAGTGGAGGCTTCATAATTTAAACAATGATTAAACTTTTTTTATTCAATCAATCAAATCATTAGGATTTTGTTGTATAAATTTATTTGGAACTAGACTATGAAAAAGGTTTTTTAACCAAAATATTTATGCATAATTTATTGGTGGTCTTGATTGGCATGGCCGGTGCATTTGTAGCTTCCAATACAAGAGACTACAAGAGGTTTGAGGGATGCACCTACAGATTATCATCAGCTGGTTTGGATAGTTGGCCATTAAGGTACGAGACGTGGCCATTCTAAACATAGATCTTATTTGCCATAAAAAATGAACCCACAAAAATGGAATCATCCTAAATCAATGTGTAGTGGTTCATTTTTAATAATATCTATGTTTTTTTAGTAGTTATTATTATAGCAAATAATATTTCAAATAAAAAATTAAAATTATGAGGAAAACTATAATTGTCACATTTAATTGTTTATTTTTTAAATGTATTTAAATATAAAATATAACATACTCACTAAATCATTGTGTAGTGATTCATTCTTAATAAGATCTATGATGTTTTCACTAGTTATTAAATAATATTTGAAAAAAATAAAATAAAATGATCAGAAAACTATAATTGTCACATCAAATAAAAAGATAGTAAAGGTTCAAACTTAAAAGAACAAATATAAACATAAATATTATTTTTTAGACATACTTAAATAATAGAGATAACTTACTAGCTAAATCATTATTGTTTCACTTCTAGTTTGATTTATGAAATTCTCATTAGAAACCTTTAAAACATAAATAAAAATAGTTAAAATAAAACACACACAAAACTAGCAGTTTCATGTAGAAAGACGCAACGTAGTGATGTACAGTGGAGGTATGGGAGATGTGGGCAATGAGTGTGGGAAGCTTGACAGTTGGTGTAAGATGCAATAATGCAATAATGCACAAAGAAAAAGTGAATAATACCTAATGTAACATTACATGAAATAAATAGCATAAAGTATTTTATTATGTTGCAACCATAACTAGAAAATGGAAGCCATAATTGAAAAAAATCAAGCCATAAATCAAACAAGATTGGTTTCCAAAGGCAGTCAGATGCGGAAGGACACAATAGAGGCCAAGATACATAGTAACAATTGACAAAAACTCCATAATCTACACGATTTTATTCTTATACCTTTTGTAGAATACAACAATATAAATGAATGTAGGCTAAAATAGAGAACAATAACCAGTTAATTTTCATATCTTTTGTCAACAATATGGCTTTGAAGAAAACCCCATCAAAAGCAATATCCAATGGAGCCTAAGAGAAATTGAAATAACATTAACTATTTTATTCCATAACAAGCATAGGCTGAAACATATGAATTCTATTTTTGTTTTACATCAGAAATATACAACTATCTACATTAAATATATAGAATAAAACATAACAAGATAAGTTGTCATTTCTAGCCTTCGATATGGGATGATGGAGAGCCATGGACTGTCACAAAACTGCTAAGCGCATATATACAGTCTTGAAAAGTATGATCAAGGCTAGTATGAACTTTGATTATCACAATGAACATTGAGTATAGTGGGATATAGTTGCCATTTGACTATTGCAACTAATTTTGCAATAATTTAATCAACATCACCATCATAGCTGGAGTATGGGCTTGGAAAATAACAAAAATATGTAAATCTTAGTTTGGTAAAGGTGTAAATCAACAGATTTAAACAATTGTATAATGTACATACTACAAAATATACAATAGACATATAATGTAACATATGATATAAAAATAATTTAAGCATACTTGTGCTTGTGTTAGATTGCAACAGGTGGGGGAAAAAATGAGGAGTGGTCTACACTCTACCCCTTTGATGAATTATAGAAGGAATGTTTTGGCTAGTTATGAGTAAAAATGATATCATTGGAATCCACATTACATCTCCAGTATGGTCTGTAAAAACAAGGGCAAAGTGTATATATTAGTGCAATGGCCATCTGCAATCCATACACAAAATGTAAAGCAACAGTTGTGAAAGATGATTATTTTATAATATAAAATTTACCTGGTGTATGTTACTAAATGGACTGTCAACATAAGAAAGGAGCACCCGATGTCCACCCTACCATATTGGGTCATGAACCATCATGCGCTCTCACCAAACCCCCAAGCAATGGAAAATAAAATACCAACCATTGGTATCAATGGTGGAAGCAATCTATAGGCTGATGCATACTTAACACAAGCTCTAAATTGAAATAACATAGCATGCACATGAGAACCCTACGCAAAATAAATGAATCTAGGCTAAGATAGGGAACAACAACCAGTAAATTTTATGATCCTATGTGAATAGTATGGCTTTGAAAAGTGAAAGCACACACCATTTTGAAGAGCAGCCCATTGAAAGCAATGTCCAGTGGACTAAAAGACAAAGCGGATTAACATTAACTATTTCACTCCATTCACAACCATATGCTGTAACATATGAATTCCAATTGAATCTTACGTTAGAAATAAATAGATGTGTACATAAAATAAATAAAGTAAAACAAAAAAAAAAAAAAAATGTAATATGGTAAACATCTGTATTGAAGATGAAATATGTAAATCAATAGATTTTAAGAATTCTATAATGTGCACTAGAAGGTATACTAGTCGTTCCCACAAAAGGATATGAAAATCACAGCAAAACCTATCCTGGGAATTGGACATTCCAGCAGGTGACTAATACCTTTTCATGGTCGTTCATTTACTTGTCAAACTAGGGAACGTATTCTTAAAATGGAGCGGCACTGTATGTGCACTAAGAACTAGTTTCATTCACAACTTAATGGAAATAAATACTTGGAAAGAATTCTACCTACGTTACAGGAAGGTAATGCTAAGTTCTCTAAACTCAACCATACTTTAACGAAAGTGGAAATCATAACAACTACGACTGAGAAACAAACTATGAACTGGCCTTATGTTGCAAGAACAAACACAGGGATGGATTCCCGATGCTGTAGGAACAATATAAGACTGAGTTTGCATAGAAACTTCAAAAATGAAATCTAACTTATGATCAACAGAAAAATGAATGACTAACTAACTAACTATAGATACTTACTAAGTGGGCCCCCTTAGCAAGCATCAACTAATTACGCAAGTACTAAACTCAGAACTTCATAAACTCAAAATGGTGTACATTGTTCTGTTCATATGAAAACTAACAAAAAAATCTATCTCTTGTCATACAGACTCTACTTTTTATTATCATATTAACTTTTACATGATATCCTTTCCATCTCATTATGCTTGCTCACTCGCGTAGGAGGAACACTTATTTAAATCAGGAAAACAACTAACTAACTAACCCAAACAAAGAAAGACGTGGATGTAAATGCATCCAGGAATCGAGGAACAGACTAAATAAATGAACTTATCTGCTCAACACGATTCAGAGAGAGAATTTAGCATTCCACTCTTTCCAAATTAATTGACATTTAAATTCCTTCCCAAAAATTTCGGTCAAAGAGTCTTCGCCAGAATAACTTCCTTGAAGTCATGCAGGAAATGGACTTTACTGCAGGGCCGAGATCAGCTGTGCTTGACTCGATCATACTTTCTTCAACAACCTATGAAACACAAGGCAACAAAAGCGAATGGAAACATGCACGACAACTTACATGATATTCATTTATTAATCACATATCAAATTTACTTCATCATTCAAAAACTACATGCGTTATACCAGTCATTTGGAAAGTCAATTAGGGTAATAAATATAGACATATCAACATGATAGGCTGCAGGAATATAAAAGTGTATTGCTACAGGATATCCCCCAATAAAAGGTTTCTAAAGAGTTTAAACAACCATGAACAAAAAAAGCAAGGGTATTAAAAGTACACCATGATACTCAAATTATGAGCATACTTTGGGCTCATCATTTTGCCCCCTACTTAACCTGATGTTCATCCTTCAGCATTAAACTTTCTGGCCGTCTCTCTGAAATCAATGGTGGAGGCATGATCCTGAAATGAAGTTGCAAATTTATAATAATTCATACCTACAAGCTTCTATATCTTCATTAATATTTGTAGCTCGGTAGGGATAAAGAGGCCACATCAACACAGGAGGTCTAAATGTCAAGGGTAACCACAACTCAAACCTCTTGTGAAGGCCCAACTATAAAATTCAGGGGACTATGAGGCTCAGACCTTCTTAACCCAATAGTCAATCTCTCCCATCTCTTCTCAATTTTGGAGTATGATAGCTTCCAAAATGAGTATGTCTATTCTTGAAACTCATCATACACCTATTTTCTGAGATCGAATATTTTCATCCTGACTGTATTATTATTATGGCCATATGCCACAGTAAGCCAGGTTTTCAACATTTTATAGGGGTCTAAACTCTCAGGGCGCAAGGGAATAGGCTCATCCCTTTCTGTTTCTTCATATGCTTCTAATTGCCTGCCATAATTAGCTTCGTTTGCTACCCAAGACATGAGTGATCTTAAATGAATGTCGCCAATGTATAGAATTGGATTCCACTCTATTTCAAAGGGAATTATAAAGCCATGCAAATAAAATTCGCACAAAGAATTTCTTAGCCAATTAGGAGCTGCCTGGTATGCATCATAGAATTCTTTAGCAGTGTGAATAACAAGATCTAGATTCCTAGAAATTCTCATTAACTGGAACCACAAAAATTGTTCTTTAAGGCACAAAGCATAAACTCTTGGTGGTGGTCTACACTCCATAATCTTACCAGTTATTGTCATCATTTCATTCATTTTCTCCTTTAACTCCTGAATTTCCTGTTTCTTCCTTTCAATGTCTCTTTTCAGTTTCTTCTTTTCTTCCTCCCAAAGACTTTGTTGCATTTCAGTCTTGGCTAGGTGGCAAAAACTCAAGGTCTACAATGTGATCGGTCTCTAACTGTTTCTAAGATATTCCAGGAATTCAATCAAAAATGTCTTTTTGTAGACAACCATGGCTTGACAGGTTTCAGGGGGTAATGAAGCTTCATTAGCCCCTTCCAATTGTTTAGGTTGTTCTTCCCCTTGCTGCAGGATAATTTCTTATTGCTGCAGTGGAGAAGACTGTGCTTCCTTCGAAATCTGCATAGCCGCAGTAGCCAAGTCATCGAGACTTGGTACCCCCCTTTCGATATGCTCAACTTCCCTTATCTCAATTTGTTCTTCTTCAGGAATAACAAATGGACTTTGTGCAGCATTCTCAGATACATCTTGAGAGACATTATGTTTAGAACCTACAGATTCCTTTGAAATTATGATAACTTTAGGTTGAGGTGAAGGAGGGGAGACTTTACATTGTTTTCTTGTTGAAACTCTTCTTGGAAATGTTGCAGCTGCTAGAGGTACTCTCGTAGCTTTCCTCTTTCTGAATTTCCTAGAGGGCTCTGCCTTATTAGAATATGATGGTGAACTTGTAGTGGCAACAAGCGTTGCTATAGGATAAATTGTTGCAGGAGAAGGTGCTGCAGGAGAAGAGCGTTGCCTTTTTTGATGATGAAGGTCAGATTCTAGGATTTGTTCGGCCCCAGATGACTCTCCTGCCTTTGTTTTTCCCTTTTCTCTCCTACTGGAAAACCTAGTTTGCACCCGAGTAGAGGACTCTGGTGTGAATGCTGCAGGACTAGGGGCTGCAGGACTAGATGACCCTTGCCCTGCTTCCCTATTGGTAGATGCTATTTTCTCTTTCTTTTTCTTAGGCCATGGAGCAAGTGCCCTAGGAGGTTCTAGAAGTTGTAGGCTCTTTTGGGAAAAAAATTCTTGCAAGGAAAGAGGTGACACATCCCTCAAGGAGCGTTCAATCAACAGTTTAATAAGGGCATGATGGGCAACATAATTATCCCTCCCTCTCTAGGTTTCATCAGCGCATTGCTTCAAAATATTTAATAAAAATTTTGGGACATTAATGGCTAACCCATGCCTCATATGACTCAGCAATTTAAAATGGTAGGAATGTAGGTAAGAAAAATGACCTTCACATGTTAAGTACCTAATTATGAAAGTAACATATTCTAGATATGGGGGAGGCAACGAAACTCGCTTGCATCCTTGCTTAGAGACCTCCAAGGGTCCGTCAGTTGGTATTGTAAATTTTTCCCTAGCAGAAACAACATCTGAAGAAAAATTCTCTCCTATAGTAGGAAGCCTGGTTACCTCAGCAATTTGTTCCTCGATTACAGCTACTATTAAACCCCATACTATAGCCTCTCCTTCAGAAAGGGTTCTTAAAAATTTGCCTACAGCTTGCTCATTGTAAGTATTTAACCTCAAAAAGTAGTTCAACCAACCACAAAGGCTGAATGGTTGAACTGTTTGAGGATTTTGCATCAATATCTCATGAGCTACAGGCTCATGTCTTACTAGTTGACCACCCATATTCACAATTGTCTCGGCTGAAACTTAAACTCTTTTATGAACTTTTTACTTTTCAGCTCTGCTTTTTCTGCCCTGTCGTCACTTTCTCTTCTTTTCCAAGAATGAACTCAAAATATTTTTGCATGTAATAATTGTTATAACTACTTAAACAAGCAATTTTAATTGTGATTTAAGGTGAAACATGCAGTCATACTTTGGAAAGTACAAGAAAATAATAAAGAAACATATCTGAATAGTTGTGACAGTGGTGTAAGTGAAATGGATTATCCCGCCCCCTACTTAAAATATGACATGTGTCCACACATGTACTAAAGAATAGGCAGAGATCGGGCAATAATGACTGATATAGACATAGTAGTAAATGAATAAAATGAAATAAATCAATGATGCGACAAAAAAAATATCATGTACCTTTCAATTAATGCTTGTACATGCTGAGAAAGATGACAGCTTTAGTATGATATGATAGTTTCGAATGAAATCATAATTAAATGTGGTACGGATGAATGAGGTGGATGAGTGACATGGACGGATGAGATGTATTGATGGAACGGATGGATGGAATGGAAGATAAAGAAGTGAGATGTGGCGATGAGTGGGAACGAAGAAAAAGGGTTTCCTTAAAAGGAAACCTTTATTATGAGCATGCATTTAAAACATTATGGTGAAGCTACAGGAGAAAGGCTAAATCCTTTTGCTGCAGGAAGATTAATGGAAAGATCCTGAACAAACTGCTGCATGAATTCTTCTTTTGAGACTGGCTTACGATAGAACCGAAGATAGTGTCCATTAACCAATAGCTTGAATCGAACAGGATCAATTGTGACTAATTGAACTGAACCATTCTCAAATACATGTTCAATTTCATATGGGCCAAGCCATTGGGTTGTGAGTTTACCTTGATTTTCTTTATACCTTGAGTCATAGAGTAGCGCCTAGGGACCGGCAGAGAATTGCTTCATTTTGATATGTCGGTCATGCCACTTTTTCCTTTGTTGTTGTATGATTTCAATATGTTGCAGGGCATTCCTTCGGAGCTCATCCAGAGCATTAAGCTGCATGACTCTATCCTTTTGTGCATTTGTTAAATCTATGTCCATCTCTAATGTTGTTCTTAGAGTCTTATGTTTGAATTCTATTAGCATCACAGCTGTTTTACCATACACTATTTCAAAAGGTGTATATCCTCTAGCAGTCTTCTAGGTAGTACGGTAGGCCCATATAGCTTCTGGTAACTGTGCGGCCCAGTCCTTCCTATGCAAATCTATAGTTTTAGTCAAAATGGCCTCTATGTCCCTATTGGTGACCTCAACCTGGCCATTGGCCTAGGGGTGATAAGGAGTTGATTTTATGTGCCTTATATTGTATTCATTTACTAAGGCTGTGATAAGTGTAGAAGTGAATTGTGCTCCTTGATCTGTAACTATTTCCCTAGGGACACCAAACCTGGTGAATATTTCCTCATTGAGGAATTCAGCTACTTTATTATCCCTAGCATGTTTCATAGGTTTAGCCTCAACCCATTTTGTCACATAATCTGTGCATACAAGGATGCAGGACTTACCATTGGAAGGTGGATCAATTGGTCCACAAAATCCAATCCCCATTTATCAAAGGGTGTAACAACTTGTGGAAATATAGGCATCTCATCAGATCGAGTTGGTCTTCCCATCCTTTGGCATATGTCACATCTCCTGGTATATTTGGCTGCATCTCTATGTAGAGTTGGCCAATAGTAGCTAGTATTTAAAATTTTCATTGATGTTCTTTTGGCAGCAAAATATCCACCACACAGCTCATCATGGCTTGCATGGAATATATCATGAATGTCCTCCTCTTGTACACATCTCCTCATAACATGATCTGGCCATGTATAAAAAATGCAATCTATAATCCAAGAAAAATTAAAGCTTTTCTCTGCTAATAATCTTTTTTCCTTAAAGGAGAATTGAGGAGGAGTTCTTCCCGTGGCCAGATAATTTGCTATATCTACATACCATGGTTGAATAACCTTAATTGCAAATAGGTGCTCATCAGGAAAGGAGTCTTCAATAAGTACAGAGTCATCTTGCCTTTGATTTCTAGAAAGGAAATCAGCAACCATATTGGCTTTACCTGGCTTGTCCACAATTGTAATGTCAAATTCCTGCATCAGCAATAGCCATCTGGCCAATCTCCCAGATATTGAGTTTTTGTTCATGAGATACCAAAATGCTGCATGATCAGTGTGGACAAATATCTAATAACCAGTGATGTAATGCCTAAATTTATTGGGGGCATAGATGATTTCCAACATTTCTTTTTTTGTAACAGTGTAGTTGAATTCAACCCCTTACAGATTTTTGCTTATATAGTAGAAGGCATGTTCTGTTGATCCATCCTTCTGCTCTAACACTGCTCCAATGGCATAATCTGATGCATCAGTATGAATATGAAATGGAAGTGACCAATTAGGTCCTTTTAGAATAGGTTCCTATGTAAGGGCTACTTTTAAATCAAGGAATGTTTTTTCACATTCCTTAGTCCAAGAAAAATCTGCATCTTTCTTCAGCAAATTGTATAAGGGACCTGCTATTTGGCTGAAGTCAATGAATCTTTTGTAGTATCTAGCATGGCCAAGAAAGCTCCTTACTTCTTTCTGCTTGGCAAGAAAGGGGAGATTAGAGATGACCTCAATCTTAGCAGGATCAACCTATATTCCTGCAACAGAAATATGGTGACCAAGTACTATTCCCTCTTGCATCATCATGAAGCACTTTTGACTATTTAGCGATAGGTTGTGATGTTCACATCTCTGCAGTACTTTCTCCAAGTTGGATTGAGCTTCCTCAAATGTTGTACCATAAGTAGTAAATTCATCCATGTATATTTCCATGCAATCATATGAGATGTTTGAGAAGATACTTATAACTACCCTCTGAAAAGTTGTAGGTGCATTGCATAGACCAAAAGGAAAAACTGAATAGGAAAACGTTCCCCAAGGGCATATAAAAGTAGTCTTTTCTTGATCCTTAGGAGCAATCTTGATTTGTTTATACCCACTAAAGCCATCTAAGAATGAGAAGTACTTTTTCCCAGCTAAATTATCTAGAACTTGATCAATGAATGGAAGAGAAAAGTAATCTTTCTTTGTTGCCAAGTTGAGCTCTCTATAATCTACACATACCCTCCATTTTCCTCCTTTCTTAGGAACAATAACCAATGGGGAAACCCACTGACTATCCTAGATTGGGTAGATAAAGCCAACTGTTAACATTTTTTGCAATTCTTCTTTAACAATTTCTCTCAAAGTTGGATTGATTCTTCTTTGAGGCTACCTGACAGGTCTGAACTCACTGTTAATGTATATGTGATGTGTATAGAGTTTTGGGTCTAAACCCTTCATGTCACCATATTCCCAAGAAAAAGTTGACTTATGACTGGCAAGCATTTTGATCATAGATTCTTGTTGCTCACTGATGAGGTTTTTATTAATGCACAAGGTTTTTCCTGCAGCTACCTCAATTTGGGAGGTTAAATCTACCATAGATACTTCAGACAGAAATGGCATGTCTACCTCGTGGGGTAGAAAGGTGTGTAAGAAATCAGTTGCTACAAGATAATGTGCTGATGTAGACGGAAGAAGATTAGTCTGCAAGGAACATGGAATTTTTTCACAATGAAAGTATTTGGTACCATAGTTATTCAACAGTATATTAGACAGTATATCTTCTTCTTCTTGTTATGCAATGAAAGGCTCTATGATAATCATCATTAAATTGGCCACAAAGTTTGCTTCCTCCTCTCCTCCCAAATCTGGCCAAACAACCTCTCCAGACTCAAGTTGGGGCAGGGCTAGAGAATAGAGTGTAAGCTTCATTGTGCTATACCCATCAGATTTTGTCATGTTACCCAACCTACAACCAATGTAAGCATTAGCAGTAGCCAACCAAGGCCTTCCTAATATTATAGGGTATCCCCCCAATGATTCCTTTGGAGATAAGACCATAAAATCAACTGGGTACTCCCAAGAATCTAAGGTGACTACCAAGTCTTCAACTACCCCATCAGGTTTGACAGTTGAGCTATTAGCAAGTTGTAATATTGTAGATGTAGTCCTTAGGTCTGAAATATTAAGTTTTGCAACCAAATCCTTTGTCATGACATTGATAGCTGCACCAAGATCTACTAAAGCATTCTTAATTTGCAACCCATTAACATTGATCTCCACAACAGGGCTTCCTGGATCTAAATATTTTGGGATGCTAAGCATCCCTAGCATTAAGTCAGAGAGCTGGCCTATGACATAGATAGTTTGAGGGTCCTTCTTTTTCCTCCCTGGTTTCTTCAAACATGCCTCCTTGATGGCCTTACTATAGATGGGTACTTCTTTGATTACTTGGAACAAGGGAATTTTCACACATATATGCTTTAGCTAGTCAAGGATGTCAAAGGTAGGTTCCTCTTGTTTTTTTATATTTTCACCTTCCAACCTCTATGGAAAAGGAGGGGACACTTTAGTAGATGCCTTAGGTGATGATGGAATCTGAATCTGAACTGGCTCATTTGGTTGGGCTTGGTCATTGGTATCTTCTTCGTGGTCAGTCTCCTCAGATGGCAATTCTGAGATTATGGGAGGAGATGGTGTGGGTAGCACAGCTCCTGAATGTAAATTAATATTATTCAAGTTAAGAGCATAGGTAGGCTGATGATTAGGATCAACAAAATAGACTTGTTGTTGCTGCTACTTATTATTAGGATTTGGCAATGGTTGAGCAGGCATAGGCATTTGTTTTGGAGGGCCAGTATTTGTTGCAGGTGCTGCAGGAGGTGGCATGAGGGCCTGCGGTTGTGACTGCTGAGGATGCAGGAAGGCAGGGGATTGGTTTTGCCATTACTGTGGACTTCTCCATTAAGGGTTCTACTGCTAGTTACCTGGGGGTGGAGTCCATTGTCCTTGTGGCTGCTGCCAACCTCCTTGAAGAGATTGCCATTGAGGATTTTGATAGCTAGGCCAGTGAGGTTGAGTATTATTCCAAGGTTGTGATGGGCCATATGTAGGTTGCCACTGGTTATTGTAATTAGAATAGGGATTACCAAAAGTTAAAGTATTTTGAGGCATACCTTGTCACCAAAAATGGTCGCCTTTGTGCAATGAAGAATACTTGGTCATCATCACTTTCTACCACCTTAAAGTTAGTAGGTAGCTATGTAGCCTCTAGGTTAGCCACCATCTTGCATCTGTAGTCACGTTTCTTCTATCTGTAATGTGGACAAAACTCAGCCAAGATTGCTTCAACTTCCTCATGTTTCTTCTAAGCTTGCATAGTATCCAACTATGTAGCCATGTTGTTTATGATATCCTGCTTGAAAGCTAACAACAAATTTGTGATCTCCATCTGTGAAACTCCGCTAGTAGAGGACTTTCCCACTATGGCTTGATGACCTCTACCTTTCTTAACAATTGCTCGAGAGTAGTTAAGACATATTTTTTTGATATCATCCCAAGGCAGTTGGGTTATATCACCTCCTCCCATCAGGTCCAGGGCGTCTATATAGGTATCATTGATTCCCCTTAGAAAAAGTAGTTTCTAAGATTCTTCGTTGAGAGTATGGTCTGAATTATTTTTTATGGAAAAAAAGAATCTTGAGATATAGTCTTTCAGACTTTCATCCTCCTTTTGTTGAATTCTGAATATATCGTCTCCCTTACTACCACTCTTACAATATTCCTTATATTTCTCAAGGAATTTTGTTTGCATGGCCACCCAACTATCAACAACACCTCTTCCCAAACTCATGAACCATCTAAGGGCTTCTTCCTTCAAAGTGGAAGGAAACAACTTCAACCTATGAGCATCTAAAGTGTAATCATAGCTATGACAGAGGATATAAAACTCAAACAAGAAAGTTTCTGGGTCCTCCATAGCTAGGCCATAGAACTTGGGAAGTAATGAAGAAGGAATATTTTTAAAGTTATTAGTATCTTGCTGGGCAACAATGGGAAACTCAAAAGCAGGAGGTGGATTAGGTGGATTATGTGCTATATTTGCTTGATGGAGTATCAGAGCAAATGGATTTTCCTCAGGGTCTTCGTCAACTGGTTCAAATGGAAATTCAACAAATAGGTTTTCAGCAAATGGATTGATATCTTGGTCTCCTTCATCCTCAAATAGATTATAAGTTGGTTCAGGATTATTATCAATGGTTGGAAGGTCAGGAAGGAATCTTCCTAGAGCGTCTCTTCTTCTATGCATGCAATAGAATGAATGGTGGATTGAAGGATTTTGAAAATTCTTTAATAATAGACTAAACTACTGCTAAAAATGACTTCTGATAGGTTCTTAGCTTGACACCATCCCAGGTAAAGGCACCAAAAATGGTCACACCCACAAAAGGATATGAAAATCATGGCAAAACCTATCTTGGGAATTGGACATTCTAGCAGGCGACTAATATCTTTTCATGGTCATTCATTTACTTGTCAAACCAAGGAACGTATACTTGAAATGGAGCGGCACTGTATGTGCACTAAGAACTAGTTTCAATCACAAATTAACGGAAATAAATACTTGGAAAGAATTCTACCTATGTTATAGGAAGGTAATGCTAAGTTCTCTAAACTCAACCATACTTTAACCAAAGAAGAAATCATAACAGCTATGACTGAGAAACAAACTATGAACTGGCCTTATGCTGTAGGAATAGACACAGGGATGGATTCCCAATGCTACAGGAACAATATAAGACTGAGTTTGCATAGAAACTTAAAAAATGAAATCTAACTTATGATCAACAGAAAAATGAACGACTAACTAACTAACTATAGATACTTACTAAGTGGGGCCCCTTAGCAAGCATCAACTAATTACACAAGTACTGAACTCATAAATTCATCAAATTTTATTCATAAACTCAGAATGGTGTACATTGTTCTGTTCATATGAAAACTAACAAAAACCTCTATCTCTTGTCATACAGACTCTTCTTTTTATTATCATATTAACTTTTATATGATATCCTTTCTATCTCACTATGCTTGCTCACTCGCGCAGGAGGTACACTTATTTAAACCAGGAAAACAACTAACTAACTAACCCAAACAGAGAAAGATGTGGATGTAAATGCATCTATGAATCGAGGAACAGACTAAATAAATGAACTTATCCTCTCAACACGATTCAGAGAGAGAATTCAGCATTCCACTCTTTCCAAATTAATTGACATTTAAATTCCTTCCCAACAATTTCAGTCAAAGAGTCTTCACCAAAATAACTTCCTCGAAGTCATGCAGGAAATGGACTTTACTGCAAGGCCGAGATCAGCTGTGCTTGACTCGATCATACTTTCTTCAACAACCTGTGAAACACAAGGCAACAAAAGTGAATGGAAACATGCAGGACAACTTACATGATATTCATTTATTAATCACATATCAAATTTACTTCATCATTCAAAAACTACATGTGTTATCCTAGTCATTTAGAAAGTCAATTAGGGTAATAAATATAGACATATCAACATGATAGGCTACAAGAATATAAAAGTGTATTGCTATAGGATATCCCCCAATAAAAGGTTTCTAAAGAGTTTAAACAACCATCAACAAAAAAAGCAAGGGTATTAAAAGTACACCATGATACTCAAATTATGAGCATACTTTGGGCTCATCATATACAACACACATGTGATGCAAGCTTTCAAATGAGTAAAATTTAAGCATACTTGGGCATGCGCCACATTCCTACAGCGACAAATGGAAACAACAACTTATGTGCACCCTACCACTTTGACCAATGGTAGAAGGAAAAAATTGGCTAGTAATGAGTATAAATTAAATCATTGGAATCCACATTATGGCTTAAGTATCATCTGGAAGAATAAGAGCAAAGTGTAAGTATTAATGTAGTGGTCATCTCTAATTGATAGACAACATGTAAAGCAACAAATATGAAAGTTGATTATTTTATAACATACAATTTTCTATGAAGTTGTAATGCAAGGAATGAAGTAAAAAAAACTTAGACATACCTATTGTATGTCATAGAATGGACAGTCAATATAAGAAATCAACATCCAATGTCCACCCTACCATATTGGCTCATGGAGCATCATGCGATCTCACCAAACCCCCAAGCAAGGAAAAATAAATTGCCTACCATTCAAATATATGGTGAAAGCAATGTCTAAGCCACTGCTTACTTAATGCAAGCTCCGAAGGCATCAGAAGCTACACATATGATGATTGTTTTTGTAGAGTATGGTTGCAAACATGAAAGAATAATTGAAAATTTAGCACAGTAAAGACATATGATTGGTAGGTAACAAACTAATTAGAAAATGTGAAGACTTATAGAATCCATAACAAATTGTATACAATGAAGGTGGAGTAGAAGAGTAGGAGAAAATAAAATTTAGGCATACCTTGTGCAGGGAATGAAATGGAAGATTGAGAGAGTAAGGCAAGCCTTGTTTGCACCCTTCAAGATTATGGCATCAAGCGTCATGGATTATGACCAAGCCTCTAAGCAGAGTAGTTTTTATCTCTAGGAATTTAAACTGTATGTCAATGCATGTATTTGGAATGTAAAATGTTGTCAAGGGAATATCATTTGGAACAAGGGATATTAGAAGTTTAGCACAACAAAGATGTATCATCACTATAAAGTATTTAGATAGGGAATTATAAAGAGTTGTATAATTTATAAAGAATAATATCTAATATATGTTGAATAAAATACATGTTGTAAACAGGATGCGAGTATACCTTTTGCAAATTGTAGCACACAATATGTGGACAATTGAATATAATTGTCTTCTACAACTTGCCAATGTTATTAACATGAGATCACTATTATCTTATTAGAAGAATATATACACTTGCAACATTTTTCACAAAATACTTTTAATGTAGTTAGAAAAGAACAGATGGAAAGAATGAGATACAGGCTTACCTTGTATAGACATACAATATATTTGTAAAGAATAATATCTACTATATGTTGAATAAAATACATGTTATAAATAGGATGGACGTATACCTTTTCCAAAGTGTGGCACAAAATATGTGGACTATTGAAAATAATTGTCTTTTCCAACCTTCCAATGTTATTAACTTGAGATCACTATTATCTTGTTAGAAGAATAAATAGACTTGCAACATTTATCACAAAGAATTTTGAATGTAATTAGAAAAGAATAGATGGAAAGAGTGTGATACAAACTTACCTTGTATAGAAGTACAATATAGTTTCAACTTGAACAACATGGGGCACTTGCGAGCATAAATGTATTAACAATTATAAACCTCTATAGGGACACCTGGAAATGTTCCCAATCTAAATTTGTTAGAATCTGAAAGTGGTAGAAAGAAATAATTCAAGTGCCATAGCTATGGATGCAGGACGAATCCAGAAAAGCACAAGAATGCATTGAGAGCAAGTTGAAATTTAGATAATGGATGTTTCTTGCTAGGAAGAAGGGGAAAGGGAAAGAAACTATTGAATATGAATATCTTGTACTAATGTCTGTAAAAGTTAATCTTTCAAAATGTTGGGGAAGCTAAACAGGGTTGAGAATGAACAGTCTTGTAAAAGAATTGAGACAAAGAGGAAAAGCAGAAGTGGCCCAGGTACCATGGAGATCAAAAATATTTCATGATGGTGGCTATGTAGACAATTGTTGGAGATGTTCCTCTTCTTTGATTCAAAGTGCATTTTATTTGTTGGAGTACAACCTAGAATATCTGTCAAAAGAGAAAGGTGGATCTATGCGTATGCCTTGTACTGATTTAACATGAGAGAGAGTTGTGAATGTTAGTCCTTGCCTTTCTTTAGTTCCAATATCTATTTTAGCTTTCTCTAGTGTTAAGTCTTGAGATTTAAGGATTGTGATAGCCTAGCCCATTGTCAACAGTAGTTGTCTTCAGCTGCCTCGTGTGATTGGGATAATGGGGATGAATTTTGGATTGTCCTCATCTCATGTTGGTCCAATGTAGTTTTGGAAGTCAACAACAACATATTCAAGTTGTTGAGGTGGTCTAACACTGATGGAATATATACAATAGCCTTCACCAAACCCAAGGATCCATTCACCAAGCCAACTGCCACCCAAAGATTTGTTATCAACATTACCTGATGGCTAATTGCAAGCAATAGTTCAACTCTAAGTTGTTCATCATCGACATAATCAAGTGCATTTTGTTGTGAACATTTAGCAGCACTAATTGTAATTGGAACATTTAATTGTTCTAGAATTTTCCTATTGTGCAAAGCAACCAAGGTATTAGTTGGGAATAAGTGGATAGCTCGATCAAAGTCTTGGTTTTGCTTAGATGCAAGCATGGATTTTTTTTCATTCATAAGAAGTTTCCAATCAGGTAGGTTTGCTTGGTAGTTTCTAATATTCATAAGGAGCATACATAACTGTTGCTATGATTTAGATTTCCCATGCTGGTAGAAGATAGTGTCAAGCGTAACAAAAATATTAAGTGTGCCAAAGTGCCAATGCTATGGACCGAGAACTATAGATAGGGTTGTCCATAACAAGGGGAAGTTGTGCCAAGTCTCTAACAAGTATAATAGAGACACCACCGAATGAATTCAAATGTCTAGAAGGGAATGCTTGCTACAGTCGCCTCTTTTTTTTAGTAGCAACTTGTGACCCAAGCAATTCATCTCATCAATTAGTATGTACTCAATATTTTTGAAGTCCTCTTGAAATATGGTCAATGGTTGTCCTTTCAATGGATTCATATCTTTTATTAATATGAAAAGAGTAGTATGCACTATGGAGGCATGAACATTGTAAGCAGCAACACCCATTGGTGCCAAAACAAGCAAAGGGTTCATTTTTTGACTAGATGATCGGTTTAGTACTCTTTGTATCCTGTCAATCAAGAATGAACTACCTGTGCCAGCAGTTCCTTGGATGATCATATGAAGTGGAGGATGAGGGCGGGCCAAGGTGATGTTGTTGAATGATTCTCAAAGCAAGCTCTTGTCTAGGAGATAGTTGATGAGAAAGGGATGGTGTTGCAAAGGAGGGGAGTGTGTCTTCAAGTGTATGTAATTTAGTTGTTGCAAAAAAAAAATCAGCAATACTATGAAGATTCTCTGGAACATTGTGGTTGTCCCACCTATAATGCAGGTCAAAGTCCTGCCAACCCAAGAGCTCTAGCTGGTCAAAGCAAACATTATTTGTCACACCAAGTTGAGAGAGCATCTCCCATTCATATTGTTTTGTATGTGGTGGGGAGACTGTCCACTATCAGTATCACTAGCACTACCCTCATCAGTTGCAGGCTGGTCAGCAAGTCTATTTACATGCCAAGTAACATAGCCAGTAGCATGGAGTAGCCTCCAATTTTTTGTAATGCTTTCTCTTCTGAGCCCTATGATAGCCTCCACATTCTGAAAAGTCTTGTAAAGCAATAATTCTGACCAACAAAATGTTTCATATGCATCACTTTGTTCAGGGGGGATGGTCTTGAAAAGTGGCTAAACAATTATGATAGTAGGTTGTGAGCGAGCATGCCAGGCCAGGCCTTTACGATTTTTGCAATATGTATAGAGTCGTGCAGAATGGATAAGGGATATTGCCTCTATTTCAGGTGGTATGTGCATGTAGGAATGAATATAAGCACTGGGAAGGCCATCACCATTGTTAACCATTTTCAACCGATGGAACGTCTACCTACTAACATTCAAAGATAAGAAATGCGGACTTGAGATGACAAGGGGCAACTTTTGCAACATATGGCATGTTTCTTGTGCACCAATGTCACGATCAACAACCAAATTCATCATGAAATTTTGGTATGCAAGCAATGCTTTATCCCTAGATGAATTTGTATTTGCAAACCTTTCCAAGATATCAATGTAGCTTTCAAATTTTCTCATGGATTTTGATGCATACTTGGAAATGTAGTTTAGAATAATTTGTCTAGACAATACTAGCTGGCAATCAACATTTTCTCACCAAATTGCAAGCATCTCAACATTGTGGATATTAACACGGTCATCATTTCTTACTAGTTTGTACGATTTTTTTAATTCACTATCAATTGCCAATGTCGAAGATGGATGTGTATTCCATGGAGCTTTGTAGCGACATTACAATTGTTGGCCTTTTTTCCTCAAGCAAGTGTATTGAGTGCACTTGGTATGCCTTTGAACCATGTTTAACAACTGTTCAAAGTCCACCATTAGATCTAATGAATAAATTTGTGTAGTATTAAGCAATCATGGGTCATCCAAGGTTGACTGATGGATCCTTGATATTACTTGCTTTGGGGCACGAGGGTTCCATGCTGAAACATAGTGATCAAAGATTTTTTTTTTCTTGTTCAAGTTCATGAGGATTGGACCAATCGAGCATGTCCATATTTGGGGCACCAGGGAGCCACAAGAACCATGCACATTTTTTGTCCCACAATGCTGCCACTCATACCTATACCAATAGCCCTCTTTGTGGAAAGGTATCTCAATAACCTCTTCACGAAAAATAGTGAATCATAGGTGCATGTACAAGGCTGTTATGTGCGGGTTTTGCACAATGTTATCTGTGAAGTGTGCTCAGGAGTATGGTGAATCACAATGTTATTTTGAAGTAATTGTCGTAGAGCTAGAACTGACATTGGGATTCTTTCCTCCAAGTTTGTTTTCATAAAAATGGAAGCTGGTTGTTGGCTATGATGTCTCATTATTAAATTATAAATGTAATACCTAAATCTGACATGCCCCCCAAATCTATTATCACAATATCTCATCAAGTGCAAGGCATACTCATGTAAGTGAACTTGTATTATTCTTGATTGTAGGGGAATTGCCATGCCAGTTGGGAACAACGTTGGAAAAGCCATACTTAATAACCCTTATGTATTATATTCATTGATAGGGCTAGAATCTATTTCAGGCCAAGGCAAGGTATTTTGAGTAGTTTCTTTAATTTGTAAGGCATCTCTAATTGCTTGAAATTATCGAGGAGGTTTGGGCATCAATGGAATAAATGATGAGAAGTCTTGAAGGTTATCCTCCTCATCAAGAACACTTTCTACAACTGCCATTGGTTCATTTGGGCCATGTATTGGTTCTTCCATTATGTGCAAGAGATCAGAGATGTCAGTACTTCTAGGAGGCAACAAATTTAAAGCATCACAATCTATTGCAACATCACTATAGTACGGGTCATTCTCATTTTTATAAATTAATGCAGCCATGACATTGTGTTTGTCAACATAACAATCATAGTTTGTACCTTGCATGCCAATTCTTTGCACAATGAAAACTTCAAGATCATGTAGCTAGTGTGGAAACAAAGGTGCAATGCAAGTAATGTCTTGTGGGAAGCTTATAGTGTTCCCACTATATTTGTATTGGCCTCCTCTGGCATGGGTTACTTGCAAAATGGGAGCAACTCTAGCTATAAGAATTTCTTCAACTTAAGCAAGCTTTGCAAGGACAATTGTTTGTGGCCTTGGATCCATTTTATTTTCTAGGCTATATCTATGGACACCCTTTTCAGAAGCACAATGCAAGCAAACAATGGTAGAAGAAGATGGTCGAACTCTCATGCCAACATAACTCTCTTTGCAAGTAGAACAATTTTTCAAGTCAGAAAAGCATTAATGCACTAGGGAAAGGATTGCATTGCTATGCGGAAGGGTTCACCAAACATGTTGGCTGACCACGGGGTTGTTGAGGATGTGGTTGGGAAGTAATGCCCAGGAAGGGGTTCCAACGGTTTACAACCAAGTATAGTCGGAGAAGTTTGATAAGGATGGGTGCGGCTCATTGGAAAATGGGAGGAAGTTGAGGGGGAGTGATAGTCTGCAAATTCTACTAGCGATCTTTCCTGCAATGGTGGGGTCCTTTGTTCAATATGGGCCGCCAAGCCAACTGGGTTTATGGCACTTCGCTTTTGGAAGTACTTCACTTGCTGGTCTGCATAGATGCGGTCTTTGTGGCATGCATGATAAAGTTGATTTCTCTTGCACTTTTTTTCCTTTCTACGGTCTACACTTGATGTGGTGTTGAAACCTGAAGGACGTTGCAATTCCTATTGCAACAACATGCAACACAATAACATGGTTGCAAAAACCAAGTTACAAGGCAATGGCATAACTATAGCGGTCAACCTATTTGAATATGCAAGAAAGTAGCAAAAGGAACAATAAAACCAACATGCATACATAATTGTATGTATTCATATGCATTGTATTTAAAAGTGCTTACAAACTAGAAATTAAAAAAAAAAAAGAATGCAAGGATTCAATCTGATTGGGCTAGTGGCTAACTAAAAAGGGAATTCATCGATTGCATTACTAAATTTCTGTAGGTACAGGAATTACTAGCAACACCATGCATTGAGAAGACTTCTTTTCAGGACAACATTTTTAGTGTTAAACCATGTTGCATATACTAGTAATTTGTGAAGTATAATATGATACATAGTTTAATACTTAAATACTATTCTGAAAAAGAAGTCTCCATAATGCTATTAGGTCAAGCATCTCCATAGATTTGTGTCATGCCATCAAATACATGGAACAAATGTTGCTTATTATTGGAAATATACCACCTTTTATTCTAATGGTTACTTTTAAAGCCTAGAACGAATAATAACTAAGCAATTAGTATTGACATTATGCATTGGATGAAAAAATGCAAATCTTATGATTGCAAATGCAAAACTATCATGGAAGGGAAGGGGAATTTAGAAAATTAAAAATCCACATGCAGAGAAATTTTTTTACTGTCACTTATTGAAAATAACCAAGATAAACATATATGGTAATGTGTCTACAAATGTATATATGCATATCCAATCTCTGTTCAATGCAAAGTGTCATGAATGGAAAGTATGATGCACTACTGAAGCAAGATTGTAGTGGTGTCATTGCCTATTGTTCTGCATTATCCCTTCCTTCATGACACTAGCCATTGAAAATAAGTTGATATTTTTCATTGAACATGTATATACACATATAAATATATATATATATATATGTATGTATATGTATACATATAGTAAAACAAAGCCAAGCAACAATGCAATTAATCAACAACCAGGCAATGCAAAATGAAACAGACCAAAGAAATACACACTGTCCACTACACAGTTTTTACTAAGACATCACAATCAACAATATAAATTGGATGCATATCTAGCAATCTATTAGCTATAAAATATTGATTATTGTAGATGAGTAAAAAAAATTGGAAATTACAAACCTATACATTCACAAATACTTTTTCCAATAGTTATCCATCAACAAGAACCCAAGCATGTGCATATGTAAATGCATTTGCAAATGTACCTATACATATGAAACATTTTCAATGGAGAGTGAAACCAATGGAAAGTGCAATCAACACTTTAAGGAGGACTGTAACACATTTGATTCCATGACTATGCATTATAGCTTCATTCATTCCAATGGCCATCTATAAAAGCTCAACGTTTTCTATTGCACATGCATATATACATACACATGTACATATAGAAATATTGCAATGAACATAAAACATGCTTGCAAGCACCAAAGAAAAAGAAAAGAAGATCTACTATCCATCCTACCATATTGGTAATACAATCTTATCAGTGAACATTTCTATGTAGAAATAGATATACATGTGGACTACAAAAGAAGAGAACAAGGCCTGCTCTCCACCCTACCATATTGGGTCATGAAGCCCCATGGGCTCTCACCAAACCCATGAGAAAGAATATAGATTGTCCATTACATTCATCAATGGTGGAAGCAATCCTTCTATTCACAAATACCATACATCTAATAGTTGCAATAATTCCATTTGAGAGCATTCAACAATTAATCAACAATGAATAGAAAATTTGAAATGGAAAAGAGGAAAAGAAGGCGTGCTCTCCACCTTCCCATATTGGGTCCTGAAGCTCCATCGGCTCTAACAGAACCCCCAAGCAAGAGTATAGATTTTCCATCAGTTCTATCTATGGTGGAAGCTATCTCTATCACAACACTATGAACAACTCCTTTTGTGGGCCTTTAACAAAAAAAAACCCAAAATTTATGCTTGACAACAATGCAGACAAATGCAATGCAATGTCATTGATTGGATGCATATAGAGGGATTTGTTGTTTGGAAACATTGTCTCCTTGATGTCTTTTATTTTACGGCCATGGTTGGAATCTAGTAAAATAGTTAATGTTATGCACTCCATGTTTTTTTGCCACCTAAAGTTAGAGAAGAACACCCAACAATTCCTTACTGAAATTTGCAAATACTTTCGGTATCTCTGCTCACGTCATGACGGTCCATGAGCCAATATAGCAGGGTGGAGAGCATGCATTATTGTCTTGAGTTTTATTTTATAGTTTACATGTACAAATTGCTATCTGTCTTAGATAGCATTTACAAAAATAATCAAATGTTTTAGGTTGTGGTTAGAATCTACTAAAATAGTTTACCTTATATACTTTATCTTAGCTTGCATCAAACATTGTTGCTAGTACACATAGACCATACAATAGTAAATGTTCATGTGAAGAGGACAAGCTTCTATTATGGTGCAAGTCCAACCACCTACTATTTAATTTTTTTGTGAATCTGACATCAACATATATATTTTTCTTTACATGGGGAAATGACTCGAAGAGGAATAGAAAAGTATTGGCAATGCCACTAATAATAAGACTGATGTACAATGTATGTGCCATATGTACACAAATATCTATCTATGCAAATGAAGTAAGTTGTACACATGTGGATTCCACCAAAACTCTTTTGAATATTACTTCACTTGTGCTTCGTAGGTTGTTGTAAGTTGTATTGCTTCACCTCTGATAACAAACTGTTGATTATAACAAAGTATGCTAGGTTGTTGTTGACAAAAGACTATTATTTTTTTTCGAAGAACAAATATTATTTTATCTATTGTCAACATCTTATGCCTATGTTTTTGCAAGGATATGTTACTGTGCTTTTCTTTAGTGTTTCTCTCTGCCTTGCTTTGTGCTGAAACAAATATTGTTTGATTTATGCCATCCATTTTGTTGCTATACCTGTGATGCAGCAAAATACTTAATTTTATATAGGTTACATCTCATTGCATTAGGTATTATTGATTATTGTTCTTTGCATTGGAACAAAATACTCAATCTTATACGCTTTCAGTTAGCTCCCATTGGGGATTTTTTATTATAGTTTTGTTGCTTATGCTATATTGTTTCATTTTGTAGAAGGTGTTGTTTCGTAGGCTGTATTCTTTCAATTTTCAAGTAGCTTGTGTCCAGAAAGGAGTGTCTTTTGTACAGGTTTGTTACTATCAACTTTCAATGAGTTTCTCTTCAATATTTGTGTTTTTGTGGGTATGTTTCCAAGAGAATAATATATACATATATATATACATATATATATATATATATATATACATACATACATGTATACATATATATATGCATAAATGTATACACACACACACACATATATGTATACACACACACACACATATATATATACATTATTTCAATTTCCATGAATACATTGTATGCAAAAGGCTTCACTGTTTGCTATAAACAATATTATTTCACTAATTCTTACCATCTTCTGGCTATTCTAATTTTCAAAACATGTTGTAAAGAACAAAATATATTGTCTATGAGAACAACTATTATTTGGTTTAAGGTTCACACTTTGTGTCTATGGTTTTGCATGCATTTTTCTAGCTGTCATCTTTATTGTGTTCCATGGCTTTCTCCATTTCAGGTGGTCTCACAACTAAAAACTAACTACTTTCTCTATATACTGGTTTAAGAATAGAAGCTCATCTGAAGTAAACAATGACAAACACATATAAAAATATTATTGTTTCTGTTCGAAGGCTTTGAGTAGATTGGAACAATACAGTCATATGAACAACAATTTCTAGAAAACAACACAATCTAGCAAGGACAATCACAAAAATTTCACAGCCGATTAACGCACTTGAACCTTCACACAAGCTTTCCCTCTTCACTGACAGCCACATTGAAGAACAATATAAAGGTAGACAATGACACCTAACAATGCATTTTTTGGAAACTACACACCTGTCCATGCAGCATAGAATATCTTCATAGAGATCTGTGTACATATATATATGTGTATTATGTATTTGTGTATCTAAGTATGTATGTCTGGGGATCAAAGTAATACTTTCCAAGTCTTTTTTGCTACTACTTTGCAATCTCTAATGTTACTACCATGCTAGATATGGATGTCATACGGTACCTCGCTATAATGTTTGTTATGTATGCCATACAACTAAATCCAAAAAGAACCACTCAAGAATACTTTATTAAGAATACCCTAAACTGCTCTATTAGTTTCATGAGTTTTAAATGTAAATTATTATTGTAACGATTGCCAATGTTTGCAGCAGATATAGGAGACCTCACTGAGATTGTTTCATTTACGGTGACCAGTGTGTGGCACACTAATCTGCATAGCAGGTGGTTGATGCATTATAACTCTAGTTAGCATATTTTGTCAACATCACATACGTACACTCGACAATTTTCAGCAAGGCATCCTTTGTTGTTATTCTATTGCTATACCTGAAATGAGAGCCATGAGTGCTGAGGGTAAGCTTATGTGAAAATGCAAGGTGGATTAAGCCTTGTGTAGCTTGTACGAGGGCATTGCAAGTAATTTTGTGTTTTTTCAATGGACAGATGGATGCAAATGCAAAAGGAAAGTGTCACCTCTGATAATATTTTTCCCATTTTTGTTTATAAAACTTAGCAAGAAGATGTGTGTTTGAACTAAATGGGAAAAGATGCATGTCAAAGGAACCCTTCGAGAGTGTTCTTGATTTGCAGTTCACGCACTGTACCACACCAAATTACTTGATTTTCCACAATCTATTGTTCATTGTTTCAAATATCTTACTTGATCAATCATTTTTTGTTTTGCCTACATCACTCTGCATGGATCTAATATTGTGATTTATTTTTGGGTTTCATATATATGTATATACATATGTTTGTATATATATATGCATGTATATATATGCATGTATATATATGTGTGTATATATACATTCATAAGCTCAACAATTTTTTTCCAATGCACACATACTTACGAAACACAAAGAGGAAAGTGGGGTATACACTACTCAGAATCTCCACCTAGCCCATCAGTCTAGGCTAGTAGGCCTAGGCATGCGTTTTCGTGCAAAAGGTGGCAAGCATTTTCCGCAATGATACATGGGTCTAGCCAAATGAAAAAATAATACAGGAGGCCAATGCGATGTCATTAGCATTGATTATTTTACGGTTTCCATGTAGTGGTGATGGTGCAAGCAACATCTATTTTAATGTACATATATATATATGTGTGTGTGTGTATGTGTGTGCGTGTGTGTGTGTGTATGCACATATACATATATGTGCATATATATATGCACATATATGTGTCACCGCTACATGGATATCATAAATAAATGACTTGTGTGAATGGCTGGAAAATAGTTAATGTGTTGTGTTTTTTGGTGAATACAGGAGGCCAATGAGATGTCATTAGCATTGATTTTTGTATGGTTTCTGTGTAGTGGTGATGGTGCAAGCAACATCTATTTTAATGTACATATATATGTATGTATATATATATGCACATATACATATATGTGCAGATATATATGCACATATATGTGTTGCCGCTACATGGATATCATAAATCAATGACTTGTGTGAAATGTTGGAAAATAGTTAATGTGTTATGTTTTTGGTGAATCACCCCATCTAGGTTATGGTTGAAATGAATATTGATTCACTTAGGGTTGGAATTTTTCATGGTGAAGGTTTTGAGTCGATATGTTACTGGGAGCTTTCTGTGTTTTGTGGGTTTTGTATGTGAGGCACTATTGGAAGCCATTTTTTTGCTTAGATGAAAGTGTGTTAACTGGCGTAGGGATTTCTGTGAAGTTGGTACTCTATGTTACATTACATTGACCATTGTTTATAATTGATCTCTTACTTAAGCTATATCATTCCATAGAGGACGCTAGGAAAATAGAGTGGTTATATAGGAGGCTACTGAAATGTAATCAACATTGATTGTTGTATGTTTTCCGTGTAGTGGAGAGCGTGCAAGTATCATCTATTTTTTAAGTCTATAGGGAACAAAATGAATGTTTGTGTAGCTATCGATAACATATTTTCTAGTCTCATTCCCTAGTTTTATGGGCTTGATGTTTTGGCTATGTTTCCAAGATTCGAGGAAGAATGCATACTAGAAACAACCAGTAAGCAACGGTCTATTTGAAACAAGCGGGAGAAGCTTCTTGCTAGTAAGGCTGTTTTCCACATTCTTTCATTTGTGGTTTACGGTTCTTCGAACCTTACCTTGTCTAATTTGCAACAAGGCACTATCAATTGCCTCAAATTTTGATAAGCTAAATAAACGAGTATAGTTTTTTCGGTATGATTAACATTGTTAACTTTACACAAGCTATTGTTGAGAACCCTACATTGTAGGAATTTTTTGATAGGGTTTTGTTAAGGCACAAGTAAATTTCAACTCCAATTTATTTCCATGACTCTTTGTCAATTTGGATTTATGACTTCTATTTGGTGGTTATGTTTCAAATCCAATATAATTGCCCATGTTATGCAGTTTTTTTTCATTGCTCTTCTGTATCTTGTGGCATATAGTCTCATCCTCAAAAGAGTTGTTGTTGACAAGTCTTTCAATTTTGCTTAAGGTGCTATATTTGTTGGCTTTTGTTTTGTGGTTATAGTTGCAATGGAATAAAATAGTTAATCCTATACACCCATTGGGAATTCTTGATTATTTTTCACTTGCTTTAGCTACATGGTTTAATTCTCAAGAAGCTACTCTTCAGAAGGCTCTATTGTCTCAATCTTCAATGACATTCCATTGAGAGAACATTATATTTTTGAATGGGTTTCTTACCATCAATTTTTAGTGGATTTTTCTTTAAGGTTTGTGTGTTTTGTGGCTATAGATTTCTCAGAGTTTGCAACAGAAACAATATTCATCAGATACCATATTCCTTTTCTATATGTGGTGCATCTACATTAATCAATAAAACAACGCAACCTACCCAAATTTTTCAAAACCCTTTTATTATTAGCAAACAAATAGAAAAATAAAATGGTCTCAACAACACCTTCTAAAAATTAGAATAGCCAAAAAATGCCAAGAATCAATAAAAAAACATTGTTCATAACAAACAATACAACCTTTTGCATACAATTTTTTGAGGGGAATAAAAATTATGTGTATATATATGTGTGTGTGTGTGTCTAATGACTAACATGGAAGATGGGTGGATATCCCCTATTTGTGTGAACTTTGGTTAGAATTTTTGTCAGCCTTTCCATCTATTGAAGTTAGTTAAGTCAACATATATGTAGTTTCAAAAAAGAAACATTCTAAAGTTAGTAAAGCAACTACACAATCTATGCCATTTACAAAAAGGAATTGTTGACTGCATGTCTATAATCCTAGATTATAACCAAAGAGAGACAACAATAGCCAACAACACCTTGCAAAGTACAATAAGGCCAACATCCTCTTGTCCAACCATTAGCCCTCTAAATAACAACTTTTCCAGTGCCATAGGGGAAGGCCGCAAAGATGTGTAGAGCACGCTAGGAAGCTATAGAATAGCTGTCAACAATTCCTTGTAGAAAACAACATAAACATTATAGCAGTACAAGCATGAACAAAAAGCAGGAGACTCCAACCAAACAACAATGATTTCAACAAATACGCATAAGCTAAATTTGCAACCCATCACCATTCAATACATACAACAACAATCAATAAGTTTATAATTACCACTAGACAGTGCGTGGGAAATAATGCAACAAAAAGAAAGCTATATGCAACTCCAGTAAAAAGAAAGAAACATAAATAGGTAAACAATGGATTCTCCCAAACACCCAAGAAAGAAATACATTAAATCCACATAATTATATGTCAAATATAAACAAGCCACACTATACACTAGAAAGGCTCCGAATGTAAGTAAAGGATGTTTGTAGTTTACTCCATGCACATGGAAAAGAAGCAATGTATGTGGTAGGAACAAAGAATAAACAAGGAACAAACTTACAAGATCTGGGCCTAACAATTGTTGGATAGCCTCAGGAGAGCTAGAGTCAACCACCATTACTGAAGCCACTGCTTGTAAAAGATAGAGCTCCAACAGCAGTGGTTGGCCACAAGTTCTATTGCGACAAGAATACAATAGGAAAATATTTAATTAAACCATCAAAATCTAATTTAACGCCCTTTTAACACCCTGGGGAATGAAACAAATGTTTGGCTAATTTTAAATAAGGAATTGTTTGGTGTCGTTATGTTGCCATACCTAGTATGAAGGCCAACAGGGACGACAAAAAGCTTTTGTGGGGCTGCAAGCTGGATCAAGCTTTGTGCAGCTTTTGCATAGGTGGGTAGAGGGTATTTTGTCTTCTTTTGCAAAGGCAGATGGTTCAAAATGCAAAAGAAAAGTGTCCTTTGTGATAATATTGTGCCTCCTTTTTTTGTTTGTAGGAAAGTTAGCGAGAAAATGGGCTATAATTCCGAACAAAATTTTTGTCAGCCTCCCAATTTTTTTTGTCTCCCAATGGCTATGGGAAGTTGGCGTCCATAGTTGTTGGTTGCTTTCAGATATAGCATTGCACAGTTCAACATTAACTATTATGTGCTTTGAATCTAGCACCAATCATGATAATAAAATCAATCGTTCAACACCTAACAAAACTTTTAATTTTATTCCCAATGCATTCTTTCATTTTTTGACAAAGCTATGTTGAGAAATCAGTATATTTTAACTTTCGTTTCCCACTCCCAATCTTTATGGCTTCTTTTTTTATTAATTGATCAATATATATATGTATATATATATACATATACACATATGCATATATATATATATGTATATCTACTATACATATATATATGTATATGTACTATACATATATATATATACACATATGTACTACATATATATATACATACTTAATATATATATATATATAAATATATGTATACATATATACACATACATATATACACCACAAGAATGCAAACCCTGAATAAATCAATATTGGTTTCAACAATGACCCAGATGGGGAAATTCACCAAAAAAACACCGCAAATTAACTATTTTCTAGCGATTCACACAAAATGAAAGCCATAAATGAAACAATATTGCCAAGACTCATGCACATGTGAAACCCCACAAAATAGAAGAAATCTTGATTTCAAGATTCACCAAAAACACAAGCTAGATTATGTTTTGTGCACCTTCTGCATAGGTGGGTGCAGCTTATTTTGTGTTTTTAGCAAGGGAGAGTGGCTAGAAATCCAAAAGAAATGTCTCGCGTATGATAATATTTTGCCTATTTTTGTGCAGGAAAGTTGGCGAGAAGATGTTTGATTGAAACAAGCAGGAAGAGATGCATGTGGAAGAAACCCTCATTGATATTGTTTGATTTGTGGTTGGCGGTTATATTGCTTGATTTTCCATAAGGTACTCTTGTTTATTCTGAATACCTTGTTTGATTTATGGTTCACATTTTCTATGCATGGTTTTGCATGGATTTCATACTATATTTTTTTTTTTGTGGGTTTGTGTTTATGGTTTCCATTAAAAGAACACCACATAATATCACAAAGCACACCTTTTGGAACCATCAATACATGCAAAAAATCACAAGATAACCTTCAACCACCTTCACAAAAATTGCACAGCATTCAACACACTTGCACCTTCACAAAATCTTGTCCTTCATGCTCGTAGCCACCTTCAACAACAACATAAACCTCAGAATGACACCGAACAATACTGTAGCGATAACTACACATAATTTTTTTTTGTTTTCCAAGGACTTTAAAATAGATGTTACTTGCACCATCACCACTACACAGGAACCATACAACAATCAATTCTAATGACATTTTTCTAGCCTCCCCTACACTTCTATAATTTTTCCAGACTCCTCTATCATTGCGACAAACGCTCACCACCTTTGACACATATCTATATATATACATACATACATACATATATATATATATAAATATACATGTGTGTATATATATATATACATGTGTGTGTATATATATATACATGTGTGTATATATATATATGCATGTATATACATACATACATACATACATACATAAATACATACATACACACATACTATATATATATAGATCATTTCTCCACCTAGGTTGCTGTTGAAACCAATATTGTTTAATTTATCACTTTTAGTTTGTGGCTATCATTGGAAAAAAAAACAAAAATAGTTAATGCCCTACCTCACGGTATATAATTTTATTTTTTCAAATAAAATAAAACAATTAATTATGTTCATTCAATGTTTGCTTAACAAATGGCTTCTTCCTTCTGGCTTTGGGTAGAACAAGAGGAAAAAATACTTAATTGTATGTCTAAGGTTATATCGTTCATTTTTGGAATAGAATAATTTAACAATTAATGCTTTTGATTCAACATTTGGTTACACTAGGTATTAATGAGGTATTATCAATTATTCTTCTTTGCTTTAGACTATATAGGGTGTATTTCAATATCAACATATATATATATATATATATATATATATATATATATATATATATATATATATATATATATCAATATATATATATATATGTATATGTGTACATATATACATACATTTATATATATTTCACTTCCCATAGGGTTGTCTTTGTGGCCTACATTTAGTTGATACGGTGGGAAAAGGAATATATATACATATATACATACACAAAGATATATATGCATACACATATATATACTTATATATTTTTGTAGGCTTTGTGTTCGATATTTCCCTTTGTGGCGTTGTTTGCAATAGAATAAAATTGTAGATGTTGTGGAGTTTTTGTCAATTGTTATTCTATAGCTTGAGCTATATTGTGACCTACTACTATATTGGGTATATTTTAATATCAATATATATATGTAACATTAAAAATGTTTGATGATTAAGTAAACATTACCTTTAACTTATGGCAATAGGAGCGGGAAAAGTCAGGTTTTGAATCTTTGAATAGTGTAGCGGGCAGGGGATCAAGAGAATCTCAGGCAGATGCAAAGAATTCTTCGAGTCCTAAGAAAGGTAAGTTAGGCTCTGATGAAAAGGAAATTTGCGAAAAGGTCCAGGTGGACCCTGGCGGAAAGGATGGGATAATGTCCCCGAATGGAAAATGCAATGATAAAATCAAGGAAGCTGAGGGCCTATTGGAAAAGGGAGGTGAAAAGGGTAAAATGTGGTCCTCGTTGTTTGGTGTTAAGCCAAATGACAAATCTTCTTTCCCCCTTGTGTGCATTCTTTCTGATTCAGGGTTAGGTAAGTTTTCTATTTCTGTGCCGGACGAAATCATAGACCATAATAATGCAAAGATGGAGAATTTTTTGGTCGAAAAGTTTATGAGGCCCAGACCTAATATTGAAGTTGTAAGGGAGTTTGTTAAGAACAAAAGGAAAACCAGTGGTTTGGTCTCAGTGGCGGCACTTCCAAAGGGTTTTTTTTCCTTTTAGTTTACTTGCAAAGAGGATTCTAGGGCTGTTAGGAGTGGTGGCCCTTGGATTATAAGAAAATCTTCCTTGGCCCTGAAGTGGTCTTCTAGGGTTGATCTGTTTGACTCTATTTTTGAAATGGTGCTGGTTTGGGCTAGATTGCCTAGTTTTCCTATGGAATATTGGAATACGAAAGTATTTAATAGGATTGCTAACTCCTTTGGAGAACTCTTGTCTATTGATACAATGACTGCGGCCAGAAAGAGACTGGTCTTTGCTAGAATCTATGTAGGGGTCTCTCAAAATGTTGATCTCCCCTCATCGATTGACATCCAATCCAAGCTGGGTGTTTGGAAGCAAGCTATTGAATTCGAGACCATACCCTTTGTTTGCTTTAAATGTCAAAAGTTTGGGCATTGGGCAAAAAAGTGCCCGCTAAACAATAAAAGTGAAAAGGAGAAAGTTGCTAATCCTAAGACTGTATGGAGGAAAAAACCTAAGGAGGAGAGGCAAATTTTTTCCCCTAGCTCAAAGGAGAATCTAGAAAGACAAAATTTTGTTCCTGATCCGAAGGAGAACCGTAGCTGTTTTCCTAAGGGTGTTTTCCCTGGTATAGAATGTACTAGCTCTTTAGATCCTAAGGATCCTAAATCCCTGATCTCACCACATGTGGTTAGAGAAGGAAAAACTTATTCTATGGTGGGAGCTCGAGATATTCAGGAGAAGGTTGAAATAATTTGTGAAGAGACAGGTTTTGTCTCGCCTTCACCTTTGGTGTTGGCTGGTAGTGTGGATGGGCTTGGTCTTGAGGAAATACCCATTAAGGGTTTGTCTTTGGAGATAGGAATACCCTTCCCTTCCCAAATTCCTGTTGGTAGCCCTCATTCAAAAGGGGAACATGATCTAGAGAATGTCACTCCAAAAGTTGTGAAGGATACTTTTGAAACCAAAAGCTTGAAAATGATAACACCTCTTGGCAATTCTCTAGAGGCTAAGAATGGTATAATGGATACCCTCCCTTGGGATCAAAGGATTTTTTCAGAGAAGGAGTGGGAATCAAGAAGAGAGTTGGAAAGCCAAGATGAGACTGAATGGGAGGAGGTTATCTCACATTCAAGGAGAAAGAAGGAAATAAATAAGAGGGTGGACACTTCAAGTGGAATGATCACAAGAACCAGGGCCAAGGCAGATTGTGGGAACACTAAGCAAAGCCAGGGCAAAAGATCAGGAAAATGGAAAAGGGAACACAATAGTCTTCAGGATATTGCAGATGGGATTCAAATGACCATCCCGGAAATACTTCAATCCCTAGGTAAGAAATGAAAATCATGTCTTGGAATATAAGAGGGTTAAATAGCCGTCATAAAAAGGATGTTTTGCAAAATTTTGTTAGGGACCATAAACCTGATAGTCTTCTTGTTCAAGAAACAAAAATGCCTAAAGATAAAGTAGAAAGCTTTAGAATTTTTCAGAATTGTGGGGCTCATGGGAATAGTTCTGTTGGAGCTTCAGGAGGAATTGTTACTTTTTGGAACAAGTTGATTATTAGAGGTGAGCCCTTAATGGAGAATGGTAATATTGTGGCCACTAGATTTACTCACATAAGAGATAATTTTTGCTGGATACAATCTAATATATATGCTCTAAATTGTAAGAATGCTAGAAATTATTTTTGGTGTGAGCTTTCTACTTTTTGAAAGTGTTTTGCTAATGAACACTGGGTGGTTATGGGAGACTTCAATACCCCCTCTTGAATGATGAAAAATTTGGGGGTTCTCAAGTTAATTGGGATGGTAAATCAGGCCTTTCTGACTTCATTAATAGTAATTTTTTGATAGACCTTGAATTGCAAGGTGCCTCTTATACATGGAATAATAGGAGGAATGGGCAAGATTTGATCCAAGTGAGACTCGATAGGGCCCTTGTTTCTGGTCAATGGTTTTTAGACTATTTTTGTGATTTGAGAGCTCTTTCAAGAGTGGGATCTGATCATTTTCCCATTTGTCTAACTGCAGACCCTACTAAGGTGAAAAAGAACTCCCCTTTCAGATTTGAAAAATTCTGGTTATCTCATCCTCAAATCTTTGAGGAAATCAGAAGCTAGTGGAATATTGATATTTATGGCACAGCTATGTTTAGGATTGCTAAAAAATTAAAGTGAAATCTAATTTGAGGAGATGGAAAAAGGATGCCTTTGGGAATATCTTTGGAACTAAGATGAATATTCAGAGTAATCTTCAGGAGATCCAGGCTAAAATCCAGAAATTGGGGTACATTGATAATTTTAGAGAAAAGGAAAATGAACTCCTCACTAAGTTGCACGATATTATTGCTAAAGAGGAAGTATTTTGGCAGAAGAGATCAGGGGTTTCTTGGCTGACTGAGGGAGATAGGAATACCAGATTTTTTCACCTGTTTGCTTCGAAACATAGGGCTGCTAATAGAATTGCTTACATTGAAGTGAATGGGACTAGGTTTGAGGAGGAAGATGATATCAAGAAACAGGCTATTATTTTTTTCAATAACCTACTATCATGTAATGGAGAGATTGTGCCTGATGCTCAAAACTCCTTGCTTGAGGCTATTCCCTAGGTGATAGGTCAAAATGAAAATTCTTTGATCACTGCTATTCCTACCAAGGTTGAAATTAGGAAAGCCATTTTCTCTTTTGATGGCAATAAAGCTCCTAGACCTAATGGGTTCCCCTTATTCTTCTTCCAAGAGTTTTGGGAAATTGTTGAGTTGGATGTTGAGAAGGCTGTCAAGGAATTCTTTGGCTCAAGATGTCTTTTGAAAGAACTAAATGCTACTTTTGTGGTCCTTATTCCAAAAAAACCTGGGGCTTCGAAGTTTGAAGCTTTTCGGCCAATCAGTCTATGTAATTCTATCTATAAAATCATTTTGAAGGTTCTAACTACAAGAATGCTTTATTTTCTTCCTCAAATGATCTCTCCACAACATAATGGTTTTGTGCCAAGTACGTACATTCTGGACTCAGCTATCACTATTCATGAGAATTTACATTCCCTAATTGTTTCGAAGACTGAAGGGTTTATTCTTAAATTGGACATATCTAAAGCCTATGATCGGGTAGATTGGAATTTTTTATTTAAAATCCTGGTCAAGTTTGGTTTTAATAGTAGAGTCATCCAACTGATGAATCAGCTAGTTTCGACGGTTACTACCTCTATCATTGTGAATGGGTCGCCTTCAAGGTTTTTTCAAACTTCTAGAAGTCTCAGATAGGGAGATCCTATCTCTCCAATTCTGTTTACAATTGTGGCTAAGTGTTTGGGAAGAAATATTAAAAATCTTATTGATCAGAGATCCCTTGTTGGTCTAAGACCTTCCTCTTCTCTTCTAACTTGTTCCCACCAGCAATTTGTTGATGATACCATTCTTATGGGAAGATCCACTGTGACTGAAGCTTTGAATTTCAAAAGGATCCTGAATCTCTATGAATCTGCCTCTGGGCAAGTTGTTAATAGGGCAAAGAGTTCAATTTTCTTCTTTAACACTCCTGAACATAGACAAATTAAACTTGCTCGAATTCTTGGATGTCGGATCGAGCCTTTACCGTCAACCTATCTTGGTTTGCCTCTATGCCTTAAACCCCCAGGCTCATTTTGGATCTCTTTGGTTGAAAAATTCAATAAGAAGTTGGGATGGAAAGGAGCACTTCTCAGTCAAGCTAGAAAAATTCAGCTCCTTAAAGCCTCTTTGCAAAATTTACCTGTGTATGCTCTCAGTTTATTTAAAATTCCTACTAAATGTTCTGAGGCTATTGAAAAAATTCAGAAAAGGTTTCTCTGGTCTGGTGTGGAGGATAAGAAGAGACTCCCACTTGTTGGGTGGGACCTAGTTTGCAGACCTAAATCGAGAGGTGGTCTGGGCTTAAGGAAAATTAAAATGTTGAATTTGTCCCTTCTTGCTAAACAACTCTGGAGATCTCTTACTTTGAGAGGGGAATGGCAAGAGACCTTAAAATCCAAATACTTTAGCAACTGTGAATCTCTTAATGATGTTGTTACTTCTTCTCTTTTACCTTGAGGGTCTATCTACTGGAATGATATGAGTAGAGGAAGAAAGTTGTTGGAGATGGGGACTGGATGGATTGTTGGAAAAGGAAATAATGTTAGATTTTGGGAAGACAGATGGCTTTTCAAGGATCCTCTAATCAGTTTTGAGAATTTCAGTAAATGGATGAATGATTGTAAAAGGGAATTCGGGGTCCTGGTCAAAGATTACTGGAGGAACAGGGATTGGGTTGATTTGAGGACTATAAGTCTGGATCTTTGCCCAATTCACTCTGCCTTCAGGGCCCTTAGATTGGCTCAACACCAAGTGGATGATCTTGCAGTTTGGATAGACAATTCGTCTGGCAATTTTTTAGTTTCTTCCGCTACTTCTATGATGGTTAGTCCACAGGAGTTCCCACCCTTCTGGGCTAAAGCTTGGATTAATTCTTTGATTCCTAAAATCAATATTTTCTATTGGATCATGCTTCAGAACAATATTCTCACTTTGGACAATCTTGGCAAGAGAGGAATCCAATTACCTAACAGATGCTACATGTGTAGGAATGATGCTGAGACTGTTAATCATCTTTTTCTTCATTGTCCTTATGTGACGCATATCTAGGGAAAAATTCTTGTGCATCTTGACGTGGTTTTGGTTTCCCATGCTTCTGTTGAAGATTTTTTCTTGCAATGGAAAGCTCCATCAAAAAATCCTTTTGTGCGTAAGCTCTGGTCTTTTGTTCTACCTTTTGTTTCATGGAGTATCTGGAAGGAAAGGAACAACAGATTGTTTAGGGAAAAAGAGACATCAGAGCGGGACTTGTATGAAAAAATTGTTAGGGCTATAAAGGAAAATTTATCTTTATTCCCTAGAAAAATGGTTGATAAAGCTACTTGGTCTCCCTTTGATATTGCTATAGCTGAAAAGTGGAATTCGAAATTAGTTGTTTTAAAAGTCCCCACGCCGGCCCTTTGTGGAAGGGAGAATGCCAACTGGACTTTGCCACCTTTTGGATGGGTGAAAGCCAATTTTGATGGTGCTACTAAAGGCAACCCTAGGAAAGCTGGCAGTGGGTGTGTTTTAAGAGACAATGCGGGGGCTTTTATTGCGGCTTTTGCTGTGGACATTGGCACCCAAACTAATCATGTTGCAGAAGCTGTTGGGGCTTATCATGCGGTTAACCTGGCTTTCAATATGAATATGAAATGTCTTTGGTTGGAGGGGGATTCTAAGAACATAATAGACTGCATTCTTGGGTTAACCCCCCCTTCGTGGACCATCAAAAAGTGGATCAAAGATACAATTGCTATATTAAGTAAATTCAACAAAGTGAAAGTTTCCCATGCCTACAGAGAAGCCAATAAGGTGGCGGATTACTTTTCCAATGAAGGGGTCAAGAGGGATGGGGAAAACACGTGGAGGAAGAATGATTACCTCCATTCTGAGGTTAAAGCTCTAATCTATTATGATTCCATACATGGAAGAGAAGTTTGTCTTCGCCATGATGAAGTGAATAAAGATTAAGTATGTCGATCTCATTAGATTTGATGGGACCGACATCATTTTCATTTTCGAGAAGCGTTTTCGGCACGCTTTCTGGATGTCTGGGAAAATAAGCTCATACGGGACCCAGAGCAACTATAGGGGTTGGTATAGCAGAGCTTTGAATATGGGGGAGAGAGAAAATGTGTTGAGCCAAGCAGCTTTCAAGAGCATAGGAAGAATGTTAAAGCTTGGGAAAAAATTGAAAAGGGAGGTTTAGTTTCATTCTTGGAAAAGCTCCATGGTACTGATGAGATGATGCTGGACTATTTCGCCAAAAACTGGAAAAATGGTGACATTGTGTTGTTTGGTAGGAATGTTAAGCTAAATGAGAAAATCATTGGTGAGATTACCGGTCTTTCGACTGAGGGTGTGAAATTTTATCGGGACCGCCGGTTCTCTAATGAAGCGGTTATCAGATTTCCTAAGAAAGATAAGGAGAAGGCTAAGCTGGTTAAGGTTTCTAATAGCTACTTTGATGTGGAGTCCATTAAATCGATCTGGAGGAAAGTTTTGAGAGTCATCATGGAGTACATCACAGTTGATGGGCGCTTCACCAAGGCGTATGGTTATCACTTTGCCATTTTGAACTACTTTCATCACAAGGTTCGTATCTCTTTGCCTTTTTATTTATTCTCTTCTCTGAAGAATTGCCTTGATGATGTTGAAAGAAACCCTAGGCAGATTTCTCTTATTCACCCTAGTGTTGTCAGGCTCATCTTTGAGCATTACCAAAATTTACCCGCTCTACCTAAAAATGTTGTTGTTGGGGAGTTGGACAATGAGGATACGGAAAGTAGTAGGGAGAATGATCCTTTGGCCCCTTTTGCTTTTGCTCATGATGGTAGTAAAACCACTAACCCTCAGTCCCTTTCTTTCTAGATTGTTCTTGAGGGTTCTTCTCTGCCTTCTTGTCTTAACCCCCATCCTTCGCATGGTTGCCCTATGCCAGGATCTGCTCTGCCGTCTTGTCTTAATCCCTAGCCTTCACCCGGTTGCCCTATCCTGGGTTTGGTCTCTGGGTTTAAAGGTGCCTCGATTATGAAATTGGTTTCGTACTCTGGGAATTCTTTGGAAATTCATTCTGAAAATCCTATCGCTAGTAAAGAGTCAGTCCCTAGTGCCCCTACGTCTGGAAGATTTGTGAATGCCCCTAAAAGACTCGCTAATTAGGATGAAATTAATTCTGCCCTGAATAACTTTAGGTCTGATGACATAATGAGTATGGCAGAAAAAAGTGCTGATGGCATTTTCACTGTTCTTAAGTGGGCCCATAAGGAAGTCTGTGATTTGAATGGCCGTAATATAGATCCCAGCAATATAGTCATGGAGTTGGAGCAGAAGGTGAGTTGGAGCCGTAAGGAGAATGATGGTCAGAACACCCCCTTAATGGAGAAAAGACAACAGTTGCAGGAGGAAAGATTGTCTAGGGTGGAGAGCAATATGTCCAAGATTGGCAAAAATATCAGGGCCACTATGGAGCATAATCATAAAATTGCCAGGCATAACACCATTATCATTAATTCTATGGTGGAAAAGTTGGAAAAAATAAAAAGGGCTCACTGTTCGTGGACTTGGATGGGGACAGAGGTTGTAGCAGAGATGTTGTTGATGGGATTTCGACTCGCACCCAGGCTAACACGAAGAGGAAGGTCCCTACTTCTACACATATGGTTCAAATCCTCAAGCAGGGAATACAGGAAATGAGTGAAGTTGAGAAGGAAGCCGAGGATTTTTTGAACTTCATGGAGTAGTGTTGTTGTTGTCTTCTCTGGCTTTTTGGCGGTCCTTTTTTGGACCCTATTGTCTCTTTGTTGCTGTCGTTTCTTTTTGGGACAGCTGTTTGTTCTCTTGGACTTTTTTTGCTCTATCTTTGTATGTTTAAACTTTGTGGCTTTAGGTCCCTATAAAACCTATTTTTTCCTTTTCAAAAACATTAAAAATGTTGAGTCTATGGAGTTTGGGTTGATACTTATCGTATAGCTTGGGCTATGTTGTGGCTTTCTAAATGTGGGTGGCTATACAAAGTAATGTTGTTTGATTTATGGCTTTCGTATTTTGGTTATGGTTGGAACAAAATAAAATAATTAATGTTGTTTATTCTAGGTTTGGTTACATTAGGTATTATTGATTATCGTTCTCTTCCTTTGGCTATATTGTGTATGTTTGAATATCAATATAAATAGGTAAGATTAAAATTGTTAAGGGTATGGAATTTTTGTTGATGCTTATTGTATAACGTAGGCTATACTATTTCTTTCTGGACCTAGGTGGGTGTTGAAACCAAAATTAATGTTGTTGATTCTATGGTTGGTTACATTAGGTATTTTTCATTATTGTTCTTTGCCTTAGGGTGTGTAGGGTATATTGTAATATGTATACATATGTATATATATATAGATATGTATGTGTAGATATATACATGTATTTATGTGTATATTAATTATCTATGCATCTATCTTTATGAGTTGCATTTAGTAGATATGTTGGCAACGGGGGAATATCCTTCACCAGAATAAAATTGTATGTCTAAGGCTATATTGTTCATTTTTGGAACAGAATAAAACAATTAATATTGTTGATTCAACATTTGGTTACATTAGGTCTCAAACCATCCTCAAGCAATTTGATTTGTTCTCATCAACATTTTGTTGATGATACCATGCTCTTGGGAAAATATTCTATCTCGGAGGTAAAAAATTTGAAATCTCTACTGGATGAGTATGGGAGGGTGTCAGGACAGATGATTAATAAATGTAGACATGCAAAACTAGCATTGTGCATTTAATTAGGTCCATTCATCAAGTAAACTTAGTTCACCTTCATCCATTCATCAAGTAAATTAAACTCATTAATTTCATTCCTAAGGTTGTTCACTTAAATTAAATAAATTAAACATCAACCTTTTAATTAAATAAACCAAACTTTATTTAATTGAAATCTCAAAATGCATATTCCATCCCTTTTTTATTTAAATAAATCCAAATATTCAAGTCAAAGGGGTCAAAATCACCTAATCATCACCTAAGCTAATCTAATCCTGATTAACCTAACCTAACCACCCATCACATCCTCTAGCTTTTCCCACTTGCACAAATAAATCAATTTATTGATTTATTAAAATCCTTATTTTCTTTCAACTTGGCATAAAAATAGAATATTCCCTCAAGTTTGAAAATGAAGACAAGTTGACTTGTCCCTTCCAACATTGCAATAAATTCTCTCTTACATGTCCCTTGCAAAGGTCAAAGTTAGCATTTAAACTCTCAAATTAAAATTTGAATCTCCCCCTCTTTGGCACATTGGCCAAAACTTGCACATTCCTCAACCACTCACAAGTTGACAAGTGGCTTCATCTCATTGGACAAATCTTTATCCCACATTGCTCTCTCATAAGCATTCTTTCAACTTGAGAATCTTTAAATAGATATCATCTCCATTGATCTACTCCTCCACAATCTCATGCACAAATGCATCATTATCATTTTAATCCATATCATCTTCAAGGCAGTTTTATCATTTAGCTTAGCAAAGGATTGGGAAAGGGCTTCTTTCCATAGAAGCACCAATCCACTATGAGATAGGTTTGAGCATGCTTAGACTTTTTGGTATTTTATCACTTTGTTTATTTAGCATGATTCAATATCTCATATGGATGCTTGATAATTTGCTATGTTTTAAAGTGCTAATCATGCTAATGTGTGTGTGTTAGTTTTAGCCATTTACAGATTTTCACCATCCACAATAAATAGAAAATCTATCTTTTCTTCTTCAACACTCCTGTTCACAGATAGAATAAAATTACTAGAATCCTTGGTTGCAAGATGGAGTCCTTTCCTGCCACCTATCTTGGCTTACCCTTAAGCCTTAAAAACCTAGAATCCTTTTGGATTTCGTTGGTTGAGAGGTTCAGTAAGAAGCTTGCTAGCTGGAAAGGAGCTCTATTAAGCCAAGCAGGTAAACTTCAACTCCTCAAAGCTACTCTTTAGAATTTTTTGATTTATGCTCTGAGCCTCTTCAAAATCCCTGATAAGTTTGTAGATGCTATTGAAAAGATTCAAAAGAGATTTATTTTCTCGGGTGTTGAAGAAAAAAAAAAGATTGCCTCTAATTGGATGGGACTTGATGTGCAAACCGAAAAAGGTTGGAGGTTTAGGTCTTAGAAAAATTAGAATGGTGAATAAGATTCTTCTAGCTAAACAAATTTGGAGAATATTTTCGTCTTCAGGGGAATGATATCCTAGAGAGAAAATATTTGGAGAGTAATAGATCCCTTATAATTATGAAGGATTCCCATCTTCTTCCCAGAGGCTCAACCTACTGGAACAATATGCTTAACGGAAGAAAATTTGTTGAATCTGGAGTGGGTTGGCAAGTTAGAAGTGGAAATCAAACAAGATTCTGGGAGGATAAATGGTTGTTTAATGAGCCCCTTATAAAAATTGATTCTTTTAGTGGGTGGGCTGAGAATTGCAAAGCTCTTTTTGGCTCATATGTGAAAGACAATCGTGTGGATGGAAAATGGGTTGATCTGATCCTTTTCAGTTAGACTCTTGCTCCTATTCAATCTTCTTTGTTGGCTATTAGACTCAACCCTGATCAGACGGATGATCGTCTTGTTTGGAGTGATGAACCATTGAGCAATTATTTTGTTTCATCTGCTTTTTCCAGGCTTCTCCCCCCTTCTGGTCGAAGGCTTGGTTCAAACATCTAGTCCCTAAAATCAATATTTTTTTTCTCGATCCTTCTCCAAAATAAGGTGCTCAAGGTTGATAACCTCTGCAAGATGGAGGTAGAGTTAGTGCATCATTTGTTTCTTCACTCTCCTTTTGCTGCCTCAATTTGGAAAAAAATTATTTGTTACTGGTATCTATCTTGGGTTTTTCCCATGTCTATTGAAGATTTCTTCTCTCAATGGAAAGCCCCAACTCACAATCCTGTACTTTGGTACTTGTGGGATTTCTCTTTCCCTCATGTTGCTTGGGGTCTTTGGAAAGAACAAAACAACAGAATTTACAAAGATAAAGAAGCTCTGGTGGATATTGTGTTTGATAAAATAATCAGATTTCTGAAAGAAAATGTTAATGCTATTTCCCAGAAGGTAAGCAACTCTAAGAAAGTGGCTCAATTGTCATATGGTCTTGAGGTTGCTAAGGAATGGAATATAATTCTTGACTTTCCCTGTGCCCCTAAACAAGTTAAGAAGAATAGAGAGGGTGTTTGTTGGTCTTTTCCACCTAATGGATGGGTCAAAGCCAACTTCGATGGAGTGGCTAAAGGTAATCCTGGGGCAGTGGGTTGCGATGAATTTATAAGGGATTCCTTTGGAAAATTTCTAGGTGCGACAACCACTCCCCTTGGATCTCAAACCAATCACTTGGCTGAGGCTACTAGAGCTTTTCATATTATATACTTGGCCCATAGTCTAAATTTTAAAAACCTTTGGCTTGAAGGGATTCCAAAAATATTATTGATTGTCTTTTAGGTAGGTCCCCTCCTCGTGGACTATTAAGTCATGGATTGATGATGCTATCTCGACTTTAGCCAAATTTGATAATATAAAGATTTCACACGCCTATACAGAAGCTAATGCTGGTGCAGATTTTTTTGTGAATGAAGGGGTTAGGAGCAAAGGATAGTGCACCTGGCTAAATGCTAGTGAATTAAGTGTTAATGTTCAGGCCTTATTGAACTATGATGCTTCACATGGGCAAGAAGCGGATCACCTCATTAATGATGATAAGACAGGCTATTAACATCACAATCATTAGATTGTATGGGACTGAGCTTAGTTGCTTAATCTATAAGGTTGCCTGGCACACTTTGTGGGCTCTTAGATTTGGCGAGACCATTTCCTCTAAAGATTTCATTGTTGTCCATCCCACTGTACTTGTCAATATGGGTGGAGACAGGAAAAGAGTTGAGCCAGAAAGCTTTGAGACGCATACTAGAAATTCTAAAGCATGGAACAAAGTAAAAAGTGGGGGCTTACTCCAGTTTCTAGAAAAAATCCATGGGTTGAATCAGGAGGCTACTAAGCATTTTGAGAAGAATTAGAATAATGGGGAACTTACCCTTTTTGGTAGGAAAGTTGAGCTCAATGAAAACCTTATTGCTGAAGTGAATGGTATGTCCATTGAAGGACATAAATTTTTCAGGGACAGGGTTTTCTCTGATGAAGTTGTCATCAGATTTCTGAAGAAAGAGAAGGAAAGAATGAAACTACCGAAGATTTCTAACAGCTACTTCGAAGTCAACACCATAAAATCTCTCTAGAGGAAAGTTCTTTATGTTATCATGGAGTACATTACTGTGGATGGTCACTTCACCAGGGTCTATGGGTATCACTTTGCTTTGCTCAACCATTTCTACTACAAGGTTAGGGTTTCTTTTCCTTACTATCTTCTCTATTCTTTGAGAAAAATTCTAGATGATCACAAGAAAAACCCAAAAAGATACCCTGTTTTGCATACTGGTTTGATTAGGCTAATTGTGGAACATTACCAAAATATGTCGGTCCCTGCTAATTTGGATGCCCCTCCTGATTCTGAGGAGGATGATACTAAACCCAACTACTCGGGGAATTTTCCCAACTTGAGCCCGGTTAGGATGGTACTTAGCCCTTCCTCTGTCCAAATTGATAAGAAAAGCCTAAACCCCCATTATGTTAAAGCTTGTTATGTGCCTAAGTCAGGAATCTCTACCCTTAAAACCAAAAGTGTTGGTAAGAATCTTCTGGGTAAAAACCTTGTGTCGTACTCTGAAGACTCTCCTAATTCTGAGGATTCTGGTGCTAACAATACTCAGTCCTATGTTGCCTCGTCATTGGATAGAGATGCCATAATTGGTTCCCCTGCTACCCCTGGCCCTGCTAAAACTTGCTTCAACCTAGAAAGGGAACCTACTGCAGATGTTTTGGGTCTAGCCAGGATTAACATTATTGATCATTTCAAAATTTTGAAATGGCTCTTTCATGAAATAAATAAGCTAAAAATAAAAAATTGGGCCCTTCAAAGTAAATTGGAAGAAATGGTAGCCAAGGTTATCACACTTAGCAAGAAAGGGGCAGAGCGAAAAGATCATGGTGCAAGTAAAGAAACCCAAAATCAACTAGGCATGGATAGAAGGGTTGAATTTGAGTTGGATAAAATGAAAAATACTGTTAAAATTATAGCTAAGCAGAACAATAGGATGGCAAGACACAATTCCATCATCATCAATGTCATGACGGAGAAATTGGACAAAGCTCAACAAGGGTCTTTGGTGGTTGATCTGGAAGAGGTCAATGATAAAAACCAGGATGAGGAAGTTGGTATTTCTAAGAAAACTAGGGCTAATTTAAAGAGGAAGACTCCTCCTACACCGCAGATGATTTAAACCTTCAAGAAGGGTGTTCAGGACATGCAGAACCTGGAGGTTGAAACCGAGTCTATTCTGAAGACTCTGGGTTAATTGCAGCTGGTCTTTTTGTTGGCTTTTTGGCTGGTTTTTTTGTCTCACCCTCCTGGTCTTTTGCGGGTGGTTGCTACTTTTTCTGGTATTTTTCTTTTCTGCAGCCTATTTTTTCTATTGGACTTTTCAGTCCTCTTTCTTTTGTTGTAAACTTGGTGGTTTTGGGTCCCTATAAAAACTATTTTACCCTTTATCAAAAACATTTGGTTACATTAGGTATTATCAATTATTCTTCTTTGCTATAAACTATACTGGAAGTATTTCAATATCAACATATATATATCTATCTGTGTTTACATATATACATACATTTAGATATATTTCAATTTCCCATAGGGCTGTCTTTGTGGCCTGCATTTAGTTGATATGGTGGGAAAATGAATATATATACATATATACATATGTATACACATATATACACATATACAAATATACATATATATACACATTTACATATATATACACATATATATACTTATATATTTTCATAGGCTTTGTGTTTGATATTTTCCCTTTGTGGTGTTGTTTGCAACAAAATAAAATTGTAGAGGTTGTAGAGTTTTTGTTGATTGTTATTTTATAGCTTGGGCTATATTGTGGCCTGCTACTATATCGGGTATATTTTAATATCAATAAATATATGTAACATTAAAAATGTTAAGGCTATGGAGTTTGGGTTGATACTTATCATATAGCTTGGGCTATATTGTGGCTTTCTGAATGTGGGTGGTTGTACAATGTAATGTTGTTTGATTTATGGCTTTCGTATTTTGGTTATGGTTGGAATAGAATAAAATAATTAATGTTGTTGATTCTAGGTTTGGTTACATTAGGTATTATTGATTATTGTTCTCTACCTTTGGCTATATTGCGTATATTTGAATATCAATATGTCTATGTATATATATGTCTATGTGTACATATATACATACATTTATATATATTTCAATTTCCCATACGGTTGTCTTTGTGGCCTGCATTTAGTTGATATGGTAGGAAAAGGAATATATATACATATATACATACACAGAGATATATATACATACACATATATACATATATATACACATATATACACATATACATATATACATATATATATACACATATGTATACACACATATTTATACTTATATATTTTCGTAGGCTTTATGCTTGATATTTTCCCTTTGTGGTGTTGTTTGAAAAAAATAAAATTGTAGAGGTTGTGGAGTTTTTTTCAATTGTTATTCTATAGCTTGGGCTATATTGTGGCCTGCTGCTATATCACATGTATTTTAATATCAATATATATATGTAACATTAAAATTTTTAAGGCTATGGAGTTTGGGTTGATACTTATCGTATAGCTCGGGCTATGTTGTGGCTTTCTGAATTTGGGTGACTGTACAAAGAATTGTTGTTTGATTTATGGCTTTCGTATTCTAGTTATGGTTGGAATAGAATAAAATAATTAATGTTGTTGATTCTAGGTTTGGTTACATTAGGTATTATTGATTATTGTTCTCTACCTTTGGCTATATTTCATATATTTGAATATCAATATATACAAGTAAGATTAAAATTGTTAAGGGAATGGAGTTTTGGTTGATGCTTATTGTGTAGCGCAGGCTATACTATTGTTTTCTGGACCTGGGTGGGTGTTGAAATCAAAATTAATGATGTTGATTCTATATTTGGTTACATTAGGTATTTTTCATTATTGTTCTTTGCCTTGGGGTGTGCAAGGTATATTGTAATATGTATACAAATGTGTATATATGTACATATATATGTGTAGATATATACATGTATTTATGTGCATATTAATTATTTGTATCTGACTTTATGGGTTGCATTTAGTAGATATGTTGGCAATGGGGGAAAATCCTTCACTAGAATAAAATTTATGGCTTTTTTTTTGTAGTTATAGTGTGAACAAAATAAAATAATTAATGGTGTTGATTCTATGTTTTTGAAAAGGAAAAAATAGGTTTAACAAGGACCTGAAACCACCAAGTTTAAACAACAAAAGATAGAGCAAAAAAGTCCAAACAAACAGATAGCTGTCCCAAAAAGGAAACAACAGCACAAAGAGACAACAGGGTCCAAAAAAAGGACTACCAAAAAGCCAGGAACAAACACCACCGCACTACTTCAAGGTGTTCAACAACTCCTCAGCCTCCTTTTCAACATCCTTCATATCCTGTAACCCCTGCTTGAGGATTTGAGCCGTATGTGAAGAAATCAGGGTCTTCCTCTTCGTATTAGCCCGAGTGCAAGTCGAAATCCCTTCAACAGCAGATTTGCTACAGCCTCTGTCCACATCCAAATCCACGACTAGTGATCCCTTTTGGTTTTTTTTGAGCTTTTCCACCATAGCATTGATGATAATAGTGTTATGCCTGGCAATTTTGTGATTATTCGCCATAGTGGCCCTTATATCTTGGCCTATCTTGGACATGTCGCACTCGAGCCTAGTCAATCTTTCCTCTTGCAAATGCTGTCTTTTCCTCGGTAAGGGGGTTTCCTGTCCTTCATTCTCATTACGATTCCAACAAATCTTCTGCTCCAAATCCATGACTCTGTTGCTGAGATCTCTATTATGGCCTTTCAACTCATAGACTTCCCTCTGGTTCCACTTGAGAATAGTGAAAAGGCCATATGTACTTTTTTCTGCCACACTCACAAAGTCCTCAGACTTGAGCTTATTCAAGGCAGAATTAATTTCATCCTGATTAGGGGAATCATTTGGGGCATTCCCAAATCTTCCAGATGCAGGGGCACTAGGGGCTGACTCTTTACTAACCATAGGTTTATCAGAAAGAATTTCCATAGAATTCCTAGAGTACGAGACTAATTTCATAACAGAGGTACCTTTAAAACTAGAGACCAAACCTGAGGTAGGGCAGCCAGGAGATGGCTGGAGATTAGGATAGGGTGGCGAGGCAAAATCCGGGATAGGGCAGTCATGCAAAGACTGTAGATTAGGACATGAAGGTGGAACAGAATCCATAAGGGCATTCCGACAAGATAGGGACTGGGGAGCAATGGTATTAGGACCAACAGGGGCACAAGCAGGAGGGGCTAGGGGGTCGTTCTCCCTATTACTTTCAGTATCCTCATCATCCAAATCCCCAATATCAACAATTTTAGGCAAAGCAGGTAAATTTTGATAATGCTCATAGATGAGCCTAACCAAACCAGGATGAATAATAGAAGTCCTCCTAGGGTTTCTTTCAACTTCATCAAGGCAATTCTTCAAAGAAGAGAATAAGTAAAAAGGCAAAGAGATACGAACCTTGTGACGGAAATGATTCAAAATGGCAAAGTGATAACCATACGCCCTGGTGAAACGCCTGTCAACCGTGATATACTCCATTATAACTCTTAAAACTTTCCTCCAGATTGATTTAATGGACTCCACATCAAAGTAGCTATTGGCAACCTTAACCAACTTAGCCTTCTCCTTATCTTTTTTAGGAAATCTTATGACTGCTTCATCAGAGAACCGACGGTCCCGATAAAATTTCACACCCTCAGTCGAAAGACCAATAATCTCACCAATTATTTCCTCATTCAGCTTAACATTCCTGCCAAACAACACAATCTCACCATTTTTCCAATTTTTGGCAAAATAGTCCAGCATCCCCTCGTCAGTACCATGGAGCCTTTCCAAAAATGGAACTAAACCTCCCTTTTCAATTCTTTCCCAAGCTTTAGCATTCTTTCTATGCTCTTGAAAGCTGCTCGGCTCCACACGTTTTCTCTCTCCTCCCATTTTCAAAGCTCTATTATACCACACCCTACAGTTGCTCTAGGTCATGTTTAAGCATATTTTATCAAACACCCAGAAAGCATGCCGGAGACTCTTCTTGAAAAATAAAATGACGTCGGTCCCATCAAATCTAATGAAATCGATGTACCTAATCTTTATCCTCTTCATCATGACGAAGACAAGCTTCTCTTCCATGAATTGAATCATAATAAATTAGCGCTTTCACCTCAGAATGGAGGTAGTCATTCTTCCTCCACGTGTTTTCCCCTCCCTTCTTAACCCCTTCATTGGCAAATTAATCAGCCACCTTATTGGCTTCTCTGTAGGCGTGGGACACTTTCACTTTGTCGAATTTCCTTAATAAGATTATTGTATCTTCGATCCACTTTTTAATGGTCCACAAGGGAGGGTTAATCCCAAGAATGGAATTTATTATATTCATTGAATCACCCTCCAACCAAAGACATTTCGTGTTCATCTTGGAAGCTAAGTTAACCACATGATAAGCCCCTACAGCTTCCACAACATGATTAGTTTAGGTGTCGATATCCACAGCAAAAGCCACAATAAAAGCCCCCAAGTTGTCCCTTAAAACACACCCACTGCCAGCTTTCCCTAGGTTTCCTTTAGTAGCACCATCAAAATTGGCTTTCAACCAACCCAAAGGTGGAAAGGACCATCTAGCATTCTCCCTCCCACAAACATCAGGCGTGGGGAAATTTAGCACTGCTAATTTTGAATTCCACTTTTTAGCCGTAGCAATATCAAAAGGAGACCAATTAGCTTTATCAACCATTTTTCTTGGGATTAAAGATAAATTTTCCTTTATTTCCCTTACAATTTTTTCAAACAAGTCCCCCTCCAACTTCTCTTTTTCCTTGAACACTCTATTGTTCCTTTCCTTCCAAATATTCCATGACACAAAAGGTAGAACAAAAGACCAGAGCTTTCGCACAAAAGGGTTTTTTGAAGGAGCTTTCCATTGCAAGAAAAAAGTCTTCAACAGAAGCAGGGGAAACCCAAACCAAATCGAGAAGCGCAAAAATTTTACCCCATATGTGTGAAACAAAAGGGCAATGAAGAAAAAGATGATTAACAATATCAACATCGTTCCTACACATGTAGCACCTGTTAGGTAATTGGATTCCTCTTTTTCCAAGATTGTCCAGAGTGAGAATCTTATTCTATAGCATTATCCAATAGAAAATATTGATTTTAGGGATCAAGTGATTAATCCAAGCCTTAGCCCAGAAGGGCGGAGGCTCCATCGGACTAACCAGCAAAGAAGTAGCAGAAGAAATTGAAAAAATGCCAAACAAATTGTCTAACCAAACAGGAAGATCATCCTCCTAGTGTTGAGCCAGTCTTAGGCCCTGAAGGCCGACTGAACAGGGCTAAGATCCTGACTGATGGTCTTCAAATCAACCCAATCCCCATTCCTCCAATAATCTTTAACCAAAACCCTGAATTCCCTTTTACAATCATTCATCCATTTATTGAATTTCTCATTTCTGATTAACGGATCTTTAAAAAGCCATCTGTCTTCCCAAAACCTTACATAATTTCCTTTTCCAACCAGCCAACCAGTTCCCATTTCTAGCAACTTTCTACCTCTGCTCATATCATTCCAGCAAATAGACCCACAAGGTAAAAGAGAAGAATTTATAACCTCAATAAGAGACTCACAGTTGCTAAAATATTTGGCTTTTAAGGTATCACGCCATTCCCCTCTCAAAGTAAGAGTTCTCCAAAGCTATTTTGCAAGAAGGGATAAATTCAGCACCTTAATTTTCCTTAGGCCTAGGCCCCCTCTCGATTTAGGTCTACAAACTAGATCCCATCCGACGAGTGGCATTCTCTTCTTATCCTCCACACTAGACCAGAGAAACCTTTTCTGAATTTTTTCAATGGCCTTAGCGTACTTAGCAGGAATTTTAAATAAACTAAGAGCATATACAGGAAGATTTTTGGTTGCATTAGGTATTGTTAATTATTATTCTGCTCCTTAAGATATGTTGGGTATATTTTAATATGTATATATTTATGTATATATCCCTATAATTTAGCCATTATAGCAATTGATTTTTGTGATTTGTGGCTATGTTTGCAATGAGATAAAATTGTAGAGGCTATGGAGTTCTTGTTGATTGCTATTGCATAGCTTAGGCTATATTGTGACTTACTCCTTGCAAGTGGCCGTTGAAAGTAATGTAATTTCATTTATTCCTTTCATTCACTGCTTATGGTTGGAACATAATACAACAATTAATGTTGTTGATGCTATGTTTGGTTACACTAGGTATTATTGATTATCATTCTCTCCCTTAGGCTATACATGATATATTTTAATATCAATATATATGTAAGATTAAAATTGTTAAGGCTATTGACTTTTGGTCGATTCTTATTGTGCATCTACGTGGGTGTTGAAACCAACCTTGTTTAATTTATGGCTTTTGTTATCTGCTTATGGTTGGAACACAATAAAATAATTAATGCTGTCCATTCTATGTTTGCTTATAGTAGCTATTATTGATTATTATTCTCTAGCTTAGGATATATTTCTGCCAACTTCGCTAGGGATTTTGTATTATCAATATATATGTGTAAGATTAAAATTGTTAAGGCTATGGAGCTTTGGTCGATCCTTATTCTATAACATGCAAGAAAATAGACAAGCTTTATTCTGAACTAGCAATGTGAAATGACAAAACACTCTTTTCAACAAAATAGAAAACAACAAAGCTCCAATGCTAAAAATTTGTAAAAGCCATCATTAAGAACTTGAAAACATGCCAAAAAAGTAATGCCTATGCTCACTTGAATCACATCAAGTGCAATGAAAGGGGATTGATATGACCTTAGGAAGACTAAAAACAGTGATATCATGGACTCATGTGACTGTAGAAATGAATGAAAACAGCAGCAAAGTAAGCAGAAACATAAGGGTGACAATTTGTTAGGCTATTTGGAAACTTTAGAAAAACTGCAAAACTTGTAAATCAGAAAAGAAATGATGAAAGTAGTAACTTGAAGTTAAGATTATATAGATGCCTATGCAAATCTGGAAAATAATAAAATGATGATGGAACAACATGGTTAAGGGAGAGATAAAATTGAATCCTGACAAATTACTCAAGTAAACCTGCAATTAGAGTTGAAATAGAAATAAGGAAGAATGGTAATCAACAAATAGAGAGACCTTGTGATACAGAAAACAACAATGAGGATGTCTGCTCTATGAATTCATCATTTAGATTTAGCTTTGGGTCTCATTTTTGGGTAGAAATTGAATTCATTATTTTGGTTTTATCTTTCACTTAATGTTGTCATAGTTTGTGCTATTGTGCTTTTTAGGGTGGCTATGCTCTATTTTTCATCCACTCAAAGAGATTAGTTGAGTGTATCTTTTCATTTGGATAGTAGCGACAATCTACATTTTAGTTGCTTGTATTTTGTTAATTGGTGTTTGATTTTAACTAGTACTATGTTAGGCCTATTCGGTTAAAACATTCAAAGCAATTGATCCTGTCTACTATCTAGGTATTACACAAAAAAACAAAAAAAAAACTAACAAAACCAAAAGAGATGTAAAACAGATGATTCAGGAATCACAAATTGAGCAATGAATTAGAACCAAATAGACACAATCAATAGACCTGAATGGCCATGATTCGCACTGGAAGATGGCAGTAGCATCTATGTAGGTCTATTTTATGCATAATGGGTTGGCATAAAAAGAGGGAAGCATCTGCATAAGGAAAATACATATTAATATCCAGTATCACTTTGCTAAGATACTAAGCAAATGGAGGCTTTTAGTTTCTTTGGGTTTTCAGAATCTAACCTAACATGCCATGTACAATTTCATTATTATAAGTAAGAATTTGATAAATTTTAGCAAAACCTTGTTGTTGAGTTCACTACAGATCTGGTAAGAGGCATTCAATGTCCGCATCTCTTCACGGTTCATGCTTAAGTGATATATATAAGCACAAATTTGATGATGTCAATCATAAAGACTATCAGTACTATATGAAAAACCTATAGTAGAAGCATAGTTAGTTGACTTGAAAATCATAAAATATTTACCTTCAAGTAGATAATGTGTTATCATACATTTTTAATATCATTTTTGTATGCCAGTTGAGTGAGAACCTGGAGCAGTGGCCTCATTTAAATGAATTGGTGCAATGCTAGAAGGGTGACTCGGTGAAAGATGAAAAAAAATATGGGCACTATGAAAGTATTCCATCTATATCATTTCAAAGTCAAATTTTTGAGGGGCCAAATACAAACATAGAAACAAGTAAAGTAACGAAGAATTACATTATCATATCTGGAACTTCTATGTGAAATATGATTTGATGTTTGCTAAACAAAAGATTGTTGTTTTCACTGCTGCATTTCTTGAGGAAGCTTTGTGCATGCTTGGCTATTCATGAACTTGTTTGCTATCAGAGCTACGGCTAGCCAATATAAGGCAAGGGGGAAATGTAGATGCTGCTGATGATGATGATCCCAATACATCAGGGAGGCATTCATCAGACACGAGTTCATCAGGAGGAGCATTACAAGGACCTTTCAAAAGGTATATTTTTGCTGAGTTTTTTACTGTTCATTGTAGGGAATTTAGATTATTGTCAAGTACATTGTTATAGAAATTAAGGTTTTCATCAAATGGAACTGCAACACAAAGCTTGGTCATAGATAGAAAGAGATACAATTCTTTGTATCCCTAAAAATGTTCGGAACAGAAATTTAAAAAATTGTAGTACCTGCATCACCACCTAGACTAAAGCCTGTAGCTGTAAAAATTGCAAATAATTATGGTGATGCAACATCAAATAATAACCTTGAACAAACTATCCAACAGATTCTACATATGGTTGGGGGTAGTTAGAGCATGGTGACAGTTATAAGATTGTGAACAAAAAAAATAGAGTCTGTGCATAAAGGATAATGGACTTGTCATGAAATAAAGAGGACAGTGAACAATATAGGTTATTGTACCGATGAGAAAGAGGTGAGAGTTTCTTGTGACTCTTGAAAAATATGTATTGAAAATCCTAACAGTCCCATGAGTGCATTGCGATTATGGTTTTAAATGAAAATCCATGGCATAACTATGAAAGACATGTATTGACATAGTGGATAATCAACATAACTTGTAGGTTCTTCAAAGATCACGACAGCTTATATGGAAAAGGTAAATGACTCTGTTGAAGAGTAAAATCAGAAGGAACCCTCTTGATAGACAATTGTCAATGATAGTGGCATAATGAGGATACTGTGCCATGAACCTTGAGGACAGTACATAAAGCGTCTTTGTGTAGGAATTCATGTAATGATGATTAGAAGACCTCACAATTGTCGGGAAAAAACAATATTTATACTTTCTCTTAGTAAGATTGTTTTAATAGCAATCCTTCACGGTTTTGAATTCCAATAGTTCCTATTCACTGCTTTGTATAAAGGAACTAACTCAAGACTACCGACCAGATAGAGATGAAGAGAAAGCGTGCACTGAAACTATGGTTCTGTTATGAAATAGGGTGATGTGCCCAGAGTTAATGGTGAACTAGCAATATATCGAACCATTGGAAATGTGTTATTTAAGAAATAGAATGTTTGAGAAGATGAACGCACCAGATATATGTGGTCTGCTACGAGAAGAACACGGACAAAATTATCATTCAATAGATATTGTACCTGATGCACACTCATTGGCCTAGGTTATAGTAAATATTGCATTCAAAAGGGGAAGCACGGATAGTCTGGCAGTAGTTGTGCTTCATCTAGATTCTGCTACTCATTCTGCTTGATGTTGCTTTTAGGATAGTTCGTACCTAGAAAGGGAACCAAATTTCAAAATTGACAAAGAAGCGAATGTGGTTAATTCATATTTAGATGCCATGAATTATCCTGAGGTACCTAGGAGGAACAAACATATGATTTTAGCTGATATTCCAAACATGTTGATTCAAGGAAAAAAAATATGTTGTCATACCAGAATGGCTAAAAAATCACATCTAAAATTGACAGAGAAGCTTCAAGCACTTTTGAAGAACAACATCATGAAGCAGTTCAAAGACAATGACAAGGTATACTATGAAGAGAGGTACAAGTTTTTATTTTCATCTTAATAACCAAAGTTTGATTGGAGTGTTGAAGGCAAGAAACCCTTGCCAAATTCGTGCCAATAGACCGTATTCTCATCAATATTGATGGACAATGATAAACTATGTTATCTTGGTCATAAATAAGCTAGGGGATAGTGAGAAAGTACAATTGCAATAGAGATATGATTTAAAAATAAACGATCACAAAAGATAAAGGTTCATAAGACGTAGAAGGCAATCTTATGGATGACATTTGTCCAAGATGCAGTGAAGCCTCATAGACCTGCTAGGGACAGACATTGCAAATACAATCTACATAATACAATCTACAGAGATGGCAAGCTTCCTAATGCTACAGATCAAAGGAGTGAAAGGAGAATACAAGGATTAAACATGGTTATGAATAAGGAAACACTGTATACTTCAAAATGATAGTCAACACATCAACAGAAAAAGAATGGAAAGAGCATAGTAATAACATCACTAGAACTAAACTAATGTACTATAATTTAGATGATAAATTATATATCAATTAAATATGTTTAAAATATTTCAATTTAAATATTATATTAATTCACATGATATTATTAATTGAAAAATAAAATAATAATTATAAATAATAATAATATAAAACATTGTTTTTAAACTAAAATTTGTATAGATTAAATTTTAAATAAATAAAATAAAATTTTAATAATATAATTTTTTACCACTAATCAAATATATTAGTTCATTTGTATAATAATCTATATTCCCACTAAAAATTATAACCAAAATAAATCATATTATACATAAATAAAAATTATGATAAAAAGAAATAATTATTAGAAAAATTAATAATAAAAAGAAGCTTTCAAATTTTAAGAAAGTAGGGCGGGGGCCCTAGTTCGGTTGGCTAAGTAATTCCATTGCGGCTCTGCTGGTCACGAGTTCTAGTCTCCCCCCGTCCCGTGGTACCGGAGGGCGTGTCGCGCCAGTGCCGCCGGTCACGTTAAAAAGTTTACCAGGCGCACTGCAGTTTATAGGGGGTCGTGCAACAAGAAAAGAAACAAAAAGAAACAAAAAAAGTCCAAAAAAAAATTAATAATAAAAAGAAGCTTTCAAATTTTAAGAAATTATAAAAATTTATATTTTTCTCAAAATGAATCCAAATAGAAAATATATGTCACTAGTTAAATCTTGTTATATGTGTTCATTTATATTTTGATAAGGATGAGTGTGGTAGATGATTGACACATAATGTAAACCATTCATGAGCCATGAGAAGGACAACAAAGGATTATAATCAATGCCCTGAGGAAGCATGAAGGTGACTTTATTATGGGTGAAGGTGGAAAACTAAATAGAATTATGGTAGATGATGGAGCAAAGACTAACTACACATGGCACTTGTTTCCCACGTTTTCACCATGTTACTTATCCATAGTGCCATCAAAGTGGTTTTCACTATTGACTATTGGATGGATCATTTCTCTTTATTATTTTCTCATTTTTTAGATTTTTTTATGATCACACAAATGCCTATTTGTCAGTTTTCATCAAGGTGACAATTTTTAAAATCCAAATCAAATATTATCTTATGTTAAATCCTAGCACCTAACTAGTTCCTAGATTTTTCTAACATATATACAAAATAAATACAAACTACCAACTAAATAAATGATCTTATGTTAAATCCTAGCACCTAACTAGTTCCTAGATTTTTCTAACATATATACAAAATAAATACAAACTGCCAACTAAATAAATGGTTCATTCTTATTCACTACCAATAATTTCTTATTATAATAAGTGTATCACCTCTTTTGTGCAATTATGAATCCTAGTCCTAAGAAAAATATTATCTTATGTTAAATCCTCCAATTCTAACTAGCATTTAACTAGTTCCTAGATTTTTCTAACAAATATACAAACAACTAATACAACCTACCAATTGAATAAATGGTTCATTCTTATTCACTACCAATAATTTCTTATTGTAGAAATAAAATGTTGAAATTTACATAATATAAATATTTGAACTAGTTCCTTAATATATAATAACTTTTTTTAATCATTTGTAATAGGTTTAGATTGGAAATTATGTATAAAATATAGCACATTGAAAAATAAACCTCTCTTACCAATTGAATGATTGTCAGTTGATTTAGACACACTTCAAACATGTAAAGGAATCCAAATGTTTCAATCAATTTTCCAATTTATAAATTTTAGTTTAAAAATAATTTTTTAGATTATTAATATTTATAATTTTCATTTTATTTTTAATTAATAACATTATATTAATTAATATAATATTTAAATTGAAATATTTTGAATGGCTCTATGAAAATTCACCGCTAGCAATTTACTGCCGGAAAATTAATTCATGGCACTGAATTTTCCATGAGGTGAATTTGTTTATCATCTAAATTTTAGTATATTAGTTCACTTCTAGATTGATTTGTGATGTTATTACTAAATATTATTAAAAATATATATATTTCAATCAAAAATATAAAAAAAATATCACAACAAAATTTTATTGTTTATTTTTTAAATGTATTTATATAAAAAAATATAACATACAGTTACTATTATAGAAAAAAATATTTCAAAGAATAAAATAAAAATTATGAGAAAAACTCTAATTGTCACATTTAATTAATTATTTTTAGTCGATAGGCTATTTGTGTCAACTTTTCTCAGAATTTTTCATTGCCATTTTTCAAGCTTCTAGTGATCAGGAAAAAGGTGGCAGGTGAGTTATAACTTTAGTCGGAATTTTCATCAACCTCCCAAAAATTTGGCCTCATGAAAAAGGTGGCAGAGGCAGTTGTTGGATGTTTTGGGAATGGGGTGGCATTTTTTGGGCCGTGTGGATAGACAAGGCTATGGAAATTAAACGTTGGTTTGCGTCAACATTAATTTTTATAATAACAGCTATCGTTTAAAAGTATGTGTAGGATCATCATGGAAAAAACAAGCCCTTAAGTGGCAAAAAATTCACAATTGATGTAAAATTTTGAATAAGTTATCTATATTATTTCAAAAATATGTAAGAATAGAATTTATAGAAAATTGAATGTAGTTTCTAAATTACTAGGTTTTTTTTTAAATCTATTTTGAAAATTTAAAATTTCAATAGAGTACTTAAATTTTAGGAAAAAATAAGTAGGTGTCTTGACCACCCTAACCATAAAAAATAATATTTTTTTATAAGATTTTAGATATAACATTTTTTTGTAATTTTTTTCCAAGTAAATAATTAATTATGAATTTTTTATTATAGCTTTAAAAAAATATAAAAACTTGTATGTCTAACCACCTTAACTTGGTGAAAACTTTATGAAATTCTTTTTTTTTTTAATCCTTTAGTATGTGAAGCATAGAATGTGACACATATTTTGGATTAAAAAATTGTGATCATACTGCTTGAAATCTATAGATTTTTTTCAATCAGCCTATCAATAGGGACTTTAGTCATAATTCAAATAGAAAATGAATAATAATTATTTATTAAATGGAAAATAAAGCATAATTTATAATAGTGGAAAGCTGAGAATCTCTTTTAAAAACCCTTTTCATTTCATCAATTTTGGGTAAAAAAAAGTCATCAGCCACATACCCTACACATACCCATCATATTGCCACTTTTTGGCCTATCATGATCCTACACATACCCTTAATGCTTCGAGGAACAAAATGAATGTTTGAGAAATTTTCAATAAGGCATTGTTTGGTGTTGTTCTATTGCTATACTTGATATGAGGGCCATGAGCAATGAGGGTAAGCTTATGTGAGCATGCAAGCTAGATTAAGCTTTGTGCAACTTCTACGAAGGTGGGTGGAGGTTATTTTGTATTTTTTGCAAGGGTGGATGGTTGGAAATGCATAAGAAAATTGTCGCTTGTGATAATATTTTGCCTATTTTTGTGTAGGAAAGTTGGTGAGAAGATGTGTGTTTGAAGCAAGTGGGAAGAGGTGCATGTGGAAGAAACCCTTGGCAATATTTTTTGATTTGTGGTTGGCAGTTATATTGCTTGATTTTCCATAATGTACTATTGATTTTTTCAAATACCTTGTTTGATTTATGGTTCACATTTTGTGTGCATGGTTTTGTATGGATTTGATACTGTGATTTTTTGTGGGTTTGTGTTTATGGTTTCTGTTATTTGCGTATGTTTGCAGGCTTGGAAAAACAAGGAAGCCTAGAGAAAGCTGGTTGAAAGAGGTTTGTTTGAAAGAACCGACAAGAGGTGCATATGCAAAAAATTGTTTTCCATATTGTTTCATTAGATTTTCCATAAGGTATTGTTGATTGCTTCTAATTTTGATAAGGGGTTGTTGAGAAAAGACTATATTGTTTGTGAAAATGATTATTGTTTGGTTTACGGTTTGCGTTTTGTGTTTATGGTTTTGAATGGGTTCCTATCTATCATTTTTTGTGTTTTGTGGGTTTCTTCATCTGGGTTAGTCTTTAAACCAACATTTTTTGGTTTATGGTTTCCACTTTTTCGTTATGGTTGTAATGGAATAAAATAGTCAATCCTATCTACTTTGTGTTAGCTTCCATTAGGTATTATCGATTATAGTTGTGTTGCTTAAGCTATGTTGTTTCATTTTGGAGAAGGTGTTGTTGAAAAAACTGTATTGTTTTAACTTTCCAGGAGGTTGTGTTGAGAAAGGAGTATTTTTTGTATGGGTTTGTGTTTATTGTTTGTGTTTTGTGTATATTTAAAAAAAAAAAATTGTAGAGGTTATGGAGTTTTTTTCAATTGTTATTGTATAGCTTGGGCTATATTATGGCTTTCTGAATGTGGGTGGTTGTTGAAAGTAATGTTGTTTGATTTATGGCTTTCATTTTCTGGTTATGGTTGGAACAAAATAAAATAAATAATGTTGTTGATTCTATGTTTGGTTATATTAGGTGTTACTGATTATTGTTCTCTTCCTTAGACTATATTGGGTATATTTTAATATCAATATATATATGTAAGATTAAAATTGTTAAGGTTATGGAGTTTTGGTCGATTCTTATTATGTAGCTAGAGCTATATTGTGGGTTTCTGCATGTGGGTGGGTATTGAAAGTAATGTTATTTTATTTATAGCTTTCATTTTCTGGTTATGGTTGGAACAAAATAAAATAATTAATGTTGTTGATTCTATATTTGGTTACATTAGGAATTATTGATTATTATTCTCCACCTTACGCTATATTGCATATATTTTAATATCAATATATATAGGTAAGATTAAAATTGTTAAGGTTATGGAGTTTTGGTTGATTCTTATTGTATAGCCCGGGCTATATTATTGCTTTTTGCATCTGGGTGGCTGTTGAAACAAATGTTGTTTGATTTATGGATTTCATTTTCTATTTACATGGTTGAAACAAAATAAAATAATTAATGTTGTTGATTATATGATTAGTTACATTAGGTATTATTGATTATTTTTCTCTACCTTAGGCTATATTGGGTATATTTTAATATGAATATATATGTGGGTATGTACAAGATTATGATGGGCCAAAAAGTGGCAATATGTAACTAATATGATGGCCCATGTGGCTGACGACTTTTTTTTACCCAAAATTGATGAAATGAAAATTTTTTTTAAAGGAGATTCTTAGCTTTCCACCAATATAAATTATTCTTTACTTTGAACTTAATAAATAATTATTATTCATTTTATATTTGAATTACAACTAAAGTCCTGATTGATAGACTAATTGAAAAACATCTATAGCTTTCAAACGGTGTCACATTTTTTGAATATGAAACATGTGTCACATTCTATGCTTCGCATACTATAGGATTAAGAAAAAAATTTAATTTTATGAAGTTTTAACCAACTTAATGTGGTCGACATACGAGTTTTTATATTTTTTAAAATTTTAATAAAAAATTCATAATTAATTATTTACTTGGAAAAATTGACAAAAAATATGCATCACATTAGGACATGAGTTCTCTACTTATATCTAAAATCTTATAAAAATATTATCATTTTATTGTGGTTAGGGTGGTCGAAAAGACACCTAGTACTACTACATTGAAATTTCAAATTTTCACCAAATAGATTTTTTTTTTTTTTTAAAAACCTAGTAGTTTAGAAACTACATTCAATTTGCTATAGATTCTACTCTTACATATTTTTAAAATAATATAGATAACTTATTCAAATTTTTACGTCGAGTTGCCTAATTCTAATTTTTCTAAAAATTTTGCCACTTAAGGGCCTGTTTTTTCCATGATGATCGTGTACGTACCTATGTGTATATATATGTAAATATGTGTACACACACACACACATATATTATGTGGGTCTCTCTTTATGGCTTACATTTAGTGGGTATGTTGGCAACGGGGAAAAATCCTTGACCTTATGCAGTTTTTGTTGATTGTAACTATCTTATTTTCCATAAGGTACTATTGATTGTTTCAAATATCTTGTCTGATTTATGGTTTGTGTTTTCTATGTATGTTTGTGGATGGATTTGGTACTATGATTTTTTCTGATTTATGGCTTCAAGTTTGTGGTTATGGTTGCAATGGAATAAAATAGTCAATCATATATGCTTTGTGTTAGCTTCCATTGCGTAATGTCGATTATAGTTTTTTTTCTTAAGCTATATTGTTTCATTTTGGAGAAGTTGTTGAAAAGGGTGTATTGTTTCAATTTTTTAGGAGGTTGTGTTCAGAAAGGAGTGTTTTTTCTATGGATTTGTTACTATCAATTTTCGAAGGGTTTTTATTTAATGTCTGCATTTTGTGGGTATGTGTGCAACACAATAAAATTGTTGAGGTTATGGAGTTTTTGTCCATTGTTATTGTATACCTCGAGCTATATTGCCACTTTTTGCATGTGGGTGACTATTGAAACCAATGTTGTTTGATTTATGGCTTTTGTTTTCTAGTTATGGTTGGAACAAAATAAAATAAGTAATGTTGTTGATTCTATGTTTGGTTACATTAGGTATTATTGATTATTGTTCTCTGCCTTAGGCTATATTGGGTATATTTTTATATCAATATATATGTGTATATATATAATTATATGTATATATCTATACATATATACATATATTTATATATATATAATTTTTGTGTGGGTCTCTCTTTATGGCTTGCATATAGTGGATATGTTGGAAACGAGGAAAAATTCTTGACCTTATGCATTTTTTGTTGATTGTTACTATCTAGCTCAGCGTATATTATCTCATTTTTTATTAGGTTATGTACAAAAGGCTATATTGTTTCAATTTTCAATAAGGTGTTGTTTTTAGAAGGGAAAATTATTTGTTAAAACAAATTATGTTTCATTTATGGATGCATTATATGGGTCAACTTTCGACAGGTTTCTCTTTAATGTTTTTGTTTTGTGGGAATGTTTCCAATGGGATAAAATTGTTAAGGTTATGCAATTTTTGTCAATTGTTATTGTATGGCTCAGGATATATTGTGGCTTTCTCCATTTGGGTTACTATTGAAACCAATGTTGTTTGATTTATGCCTTTGGTTTTGTGGTTATGATTGGAATAGAATAAAATAATTACTATTGTTGATTCTATGTTTTGTTACATTAAGTATTATTAATTATTGTTCTCTGCCTTAGGCTATATTGGGTGTATTTTAATATTAATGTATATGTGTATATATATACATATATACATATGTTTATATATATTTCAATTTCCTATTGTGGATTATATTTATGTATATGGTTTGTCATTGCTAGTTTGTGAGAATGTGATGTTGAGAAGGCTATATTGTTTTGATTTTTTCATAGGTTTGTGTTGATAAATGAGTAAATTTTAACTTGGGTTTCTTTTTGTGAATCTTTGTGGGTTTTTGTTTATGGCAACCATTTTGTGGATATGTTTCGAACAAAATAAAAATGTTGTTGTTATGCACTATCACCACTGGATAGGAACCATAGATCTAATAGAAATCATCATTAGCCTATGAAAAGAACAAGCATATTAAGCAACAAAAATGAATATTGTCTACATCTGATTTCAGATAGATACATGTCTGCACCTTTTGCAACCATGAACGCATGCAAAAAATACAAGATAAGATCCAACCACCTTCACATAGATTTGACAACCAATGAACACACTTGCACCTTCACATAAGCTTTCCATTCTCACTCACAACTACCTTCAACAACAACATAGACCCAGAGAATGACACCAAACAATACAATTTTGATAACTGCATAGACATTCATTCCACAAACATACGTATGTATACATAGGCTGACTAGAATGAGGAAGAACAAGACAAGGGTTGTGGTAAATGGAAGCCATAAATCAAACAATATAGCGTAAGGAAGACAACAATAGTGAACAATGCCTTATGCAAAACAACATGAACTACATAACATTAACTATTTTATTGCATTAAAAACAAAAGATAACATCCAACCACCTTCACATAGATTCTATAGCTGATGAATGCACTTGCACCTTTAAAAAACCTTGTGATTGTCACTCACAACTACCTTCAACAACAACATAAACCTAGAGAATGACATCCAACAATACATTTTTGATAACTACATAGACATTTGTTTCAGAAATATACGTATGCATACATAGCCTGATTGGAATGAGGAACAAAAAGATAAGGGCTGGTGTGGTAAATGGAAGCCATAAATGAAACAAAATAGCGTAAGGTAGATGGGAACAGTGAACAATGCCTTATGCAAAGCAACATGAACTACATAACATTAACTATTTTATTGCATTGCAACCATCGCCACAAAACAAAACAATATTGTTAACAACAGTCACCTAGATGGCCAAAGGTGCAAAACAGTAAAAATAATACAGTGAGAAACCCATACAAAAACATCCGCACAAAAGCCAAACTATAAATCAAACAATATTGCTCCGAAGAAACTGTATACTCTCTTTTCAAGAGAACCCTATCAAAAAGAAAATAATATACCCTAAAACAATGCAACCTGTATAACATTACCTATTTCATTAGGTTGCAACTATTGCACACAAAAGCACAGCTTCTAATAGTGGCTCACATGGAAAACCCACAAAACACAGAAAGCTCCCAGTAATAGACAGACTCAAAACCTTCACTAGGAAAACACAAACCCTAAATGTACCAATATTGGTTTCAATGGTAACCCAGATGTGAAGATTCACTAAAAAACATAGTAGATTAACTATTTTGAAACCATTCACACAAATCGGAAGCCATAAATGAAACAACATTGCCAACAGTCATGCAGATGTCAAAACCCACAAAACACAAGAAATCTTGATTTGAAGATTCACCAAAAACACACTAGATTAACTATTTTGCAACCACTCACATAGAACCAGAGCCATAAATGGAACAATATAGCCAATAGTCACCCACATGCCAAAATGCACAATTTCCAACTGTTTATGGCTAGCCTAAGTTGTTTTTCTTGGCTTAGTTTGTTGTTGTGCAGTTTTTTTGTGATTTGATATATATTTATATGTATGTGTGTATATATATATGTATACATGTATCTATCTATATGTATACATATATGTATATATCTATATGTATATATATATGCATATATGTGTATATATATATGTATTTATATGTATATGTATGTGTATATATGTGTGTGTGTATATGTATATGTATCTATATATATGCATATATATCTATATACAGATATGTATATATATATGTATGTATATGTATATGTACATATAATGTCTAAAACATTGACTATTTTGTTGTGTTGCAACCATAGATGATAAATAGAAGCCACAAATGAGAAAATTTAGCCTAAGGTGGACATCAACTGAATGAATTTCATAACATTAACTATTTTATTCCATTACAAAAATTTCCATAGAATGCTGAAAATAATAGTTATAGACCTTCCCTGACTGCTCTGCCCCCTTTAAGAATCATGTTCTTAAGGGCTCCCCTGCCAACAAGCTAGTCTCCTACTCTGTGGACTCCTTGGAAGACAAAGTCGAGAACCCTGAAGCTTGTAGAAATTGTGTGCCCTCCCCTCCTGCCTCTTTCATATTTGAAGGGACTAGATTTACTAGCTCCCCCAACCCGGGTGATGTTAATCTCATTTTTGACTGGTTTAGTCTGGTGACATTTTGGCCTCTGCTAGAAATGGCATCAGTGACATATTCAAGGTCTTAAAATGGGCCTACCAAGAAATTAATGAGTTCAATCAAAGAAATAGGGCTCTATTTAGCAAATCAGAGGAGCTAGAGCTAAAGTTGGCTGCTCTCAGCAATGAAGAAGGGAAAAAAATAAGAAAAAAACTGGTAAGAAAGGTGGAGACAATGACGAAAAGTACAAGTCTTTGGAAGAGGAAATGGTTAAAATTAAAAATAACTTGAAAATTGTAGTGGAACAAAACCATAAAATGGCTAGGCACAATGCCATTATTATTAATGCTATGTCTGAAAAGCTGGAAAAAATGCAACAGGGTTCACTGGTTGTTGACTTGGAAGCAAAAGAGGAAAGCAAGATTGAGGACCAAGGTATTTCTAAAAGGACCTGGGCCAACCTCAAAAGGAAAGATCCTCCCACTACATAGATGGTTCACATCTTAAAGAGGGGGATTCAGGATATGAATGAGCTGGAAGCTGAGATTGCTGATCTTTTAAAGACACAAATTTAGCTAATTCTGGTTTTTCGGCTATTTTTTAGTTATGTGGCCTTTGCTGGCCTTTTTGATGGTTGTGGTCATTTTTTTGTTGTTTTTTTTATAGTCTTTCTATCTTTGTTGTCTTTTCTAACTTTCTCTTTATTTTGTAAACTTTGTGGTTTTGGGTCCCTGTAAAACCATTTTTTTTCTCTTTCAAAAATAGTTATAGACCTATGCAAAACCTTTTTTGTGAAAGGGTGGTCCATATATAGCTAATGTGTATACATATATATGTATATGTAGATTTGCATGTATATATGTATATATATGCATGTATATTTACATGTATATATAATGTTCATAACATTTGGTATTTTTTAGCATATATATGTATATATATATGCATATGTATATGTATATATATATATGTATATATATATATGTATGTATATATATATGTATGTATATATGTGTATATGTATAGTAGGTATATATATATGTATATGTATATCTATATGTATATGTATGTATATATACAAAATGTATTGTATGTACATACATATATGTATATATATGTGTAGACATGCAAAATTAATATTTTGCATTTGATCAGGTTCATTCATCAACTGAACTAGATTTCACATTAGGTTCACCTTCATTCATTTAGTAGGTAATTTCATTAATCTCCATTTCCTAAGGTCATTTAAAATCAAATAAACATTATCATCAACCTTTTAATAAATCAAACATCCATTTAAATCAAATCCTAAATGATATTCCATCATTTTCTGATTTAAATAAATCAAATATCAATGTCCTAAAAGTCAAACTCACCTAATCATCATTAAACTAACATAATCATCATCTATTTAATCTAACCGTGATTAAATACTAATCTCACCCACTTGCATTCTCTAGATATCTCCACTTGCACAAATAAATCAATTTTATTGATTTATTAAAAACCCTCATTTTCCCTCAACATGACAAGTTGATTTGTCCCTCCAACATAGCATTTATCACTCTTCTTTCTTGTCCCCCTCTCTAAATTTATTGCAAAATTTGAATTCAAATTCTCCCTCTCATGGCACTCTTCCCAAATTTTGCACAACCATTGGCCTATCACCACTTGACAAGTGTCCTCTTCTCATTGGAGGATCTTTAGTCCCACATTCACCCTCTTGGCCAATATCTCATCAAGAAAATCTATAAAAGAAGGCCTTCATTCTCATTCATGGATCCACAACTTTTATGCAAGGTTACTCTCTTAATTTTAGAACTCATCTTGTTCATCATCCCCATTGCATTTACATCATCTTAAGCTTTGATCAAGGATTGAGAAAGGGTCACTAGCACATGTGACACCAATCCACTATGGAATAGGTACAAAAAGTGTACAAGGAAAACAACAAAGGCACAAGGCACAAGGAAAATGAAAGGAGGAGGATTTTTTTTGAAAACTAAAAGTGTTTTTAAACCGTTTAAGTGTTTATACAACACTTCTTTACGAAATTGTTATCTTTTCGCTCCTAGGACACTTATTTTTGTTTGGGTCTAAAAAGAACAATTTGATTTTTTCCATTCGCAAAAGGTTAAAATTCAAGCTTAAACACTTACTAGATTTCATTTTGGGCTAAAAATTGGACAAGCAATCTTCATATTTCATTTGGTGCTTAAAATGAATCAAACAATTGCTTTGGAAGGGTAAAATGAATGTGTGTTTGCTTTGTTTTGTGGTTACTTACTTAAACTAAAGTCATCTAAAAGGACGTATGTGCTTCTCTTGCGCTTCCAAGTGATCTTGAGAATCAAAAGGCCTTTTTGGTGATTTTGGCATAAGATAAAGTGATCACCTCCACACTTTGATTTGGGCTTAAAATTGAACAAACTATTGTGCGAGTGTGAGTGGGGAGCATTTTCACGTATATTCTTTCTTTGTTGCTATCAAAGATTGATCAAGTTATGGATTTTGTTCTTCATTTGCTTTTGTTTATCTTAGAGGGCCTGCCTTGTGGGAAAAAGTAATCACCCAAGGGAATGTCTCAACTGGTAACACTCTGAACCCGAGAGTATTTCCAGCTAGGATATAAATGTGGATATTGGAAGAAATGCCAATATCACGCGGTTGACTCCGACAAGATGGATCTGAAAGGGGACTCTTGCCACATTGGGTCAACTCCTACAAATGGAAATTCTGAACTAGATCCATTGTTTGTAGTGGCCTATTGATCCATTGAGCGAGTTTATCAAAGTGGTGCATTGGAACTTAGATTCCAAGAAGTTACTTGCCATGTCCGATCTTGGTTGAAATATAGAGGTTAAGACTTCATTCTTAACATACCTTTATATTTCTTCCTTGGTTGCATGTAAAATCATCTCTTCTACAAAGGGCACGAGCCAAGCCCACCAAGAAAAATGTACCAATTGAGCTAGGATGTTACATTGCTTGTTTGAAAACACAGTGCGTTTATCAAAAACTTTGAAAAACCAACATTCAACATCATCATAAAAATTTCAAACCCCTTAGTTAGAGCAAATACCTTTGACAAAACCCAAGAACTATTGCTTACCCTTGGGATTATGTCCTTAGAGGTTTATAAGTAATTGGGTTTACATCTTAATTTGCTCTTACAAAGGTCAACATAAGACAACCCTTGTCCTGATTTCTTGGAACTTCCACATAGCACTTTGTGGGATGAAAATAAGTTGTGACATTGGACATTCAGTTTGAAACCTAATCAAGAAGTGTGTTTGTGGTAAAAAGAACTCATTAAGCAAAGATCACAAATTGGACCCCACACATGTGCTTGATATCTTTTGGTCATATGATTTTCATGCAAAACATTGGTCTTTTGATTTTGAATTGCTCTTAGAGAAAAGTGTGTTCTTCAATACCTTGACCTGGTAAACAAAGTCTCTCTAAGTCTCTTAGGATCAAAATCACACACTTCATCCATCTCAAACATTTATCATCTCCATCTCACAAACAACTTTAGAGCTTTTGAAAAACATCATTCTAGACTTAAGCATATCATCAAAATCAAAATCACCTTGTTTAGTTAGGTGTAGGGGAATGCATCCTTTTTGATACATTTAATTGAATTAGCAATCCTTTGAACAAGTTCATCCTAAGATAACATCTAACATCTTAGGGTTTACAAGTTCATCATCCAAATCAACCAATCAAAATCAAACCCTAAGTCTAGCATTGATCCAAATTTCCTAAACGTTTGACACTTGTATCATTTACACCTTTCATCCTTCATCTCATCATTAGTCCTAAGAACCTTAGAGGTCACTTTTATAACAAGGTCAAAACACAAGGAGAACATGGAATACAAACTTGATCCATACATCTCGAGTAATCCAAATCAATTGAATCTTCAAAGCCTTACAATTCCGATTGATTATCAAAACTCACACTTATACAATCCATACATGGGACCATTACCTTCGACAAATGTCAATAGAAAAACAAGTGTGAGTATGCCCAAATCAAAGATTGGAGCACATTTCCCAATGGGAGATTTAAATCTGAATCTACAAATCCATCAACCAAACAATCAATGCATGAGCCTTCAAAAAAACATCATCCCACCAAATCCCTACAAGCCATAGGAGAATGTACCAAGTACAAGTTTTGAAAACATGAATCCAAAAAACTTGGGGATAGATACATTTGCAAATCATACAAATATTCCAAACATGAACAATGGTCAATTTCAACCTATCATGCCAAATCTAAGTGTCATCCCAAATTAGAACATTGTCCAAAATCAAACACAAGTACACACTCCAAATCTGCATGAACAAAAACCAAATCAACTATCTCAAAGGAGTCAAGATCAAAATCAAGAACAAAATTGGCTAGATCAAATTGCTGCACTTTCCAAAATAGTTGAGGCATTGCACCAAGGGAAATTTCCACCACCATTACCAACATCATTCCTTGGTTTAGGGCTTCCCGCTTTACCTAGCACTAATCACTCCATCCAAATCAATCCACCTAACACCAATGAAGCCATCACATCAACTCCTTTGAATATACCATCGACATCGCATCAACAGATGGTATCCAATCAAGCAACAATGATGATCCCAACCAATCAAAATATGGTCTCCCAAGGGCCTATCACCTCATTCATTCCAACCATCCCTATCACTTTTATCATTCCAAACACCACCCTCATGATTGCTCCAAGTGTATCTCAACCACTTGTCACCGCATCCAACACGATTCCAAATACACCACCACTACCACCAAAACCAAATGCAATAAGTCAATATCGTAGCATCGCACTAAAAGCACATCAAGCCTACCAACAAGGGCTTCAACAATCTCAAGTTGCCCAAGCCTCTCAAGCTACCCAACCAACACGAGCACAAACACAAAAAATGGGAACTTTTGAGAACAATGATCAAGATCAATCCACCACTGAAACTATGTCTACTTCATCCAATGATCAAATCAACATAGGTCAAGAGACACTTTTTTGAAATCCACCAACAATACTCGACAATGATCCAATTCAAGAAATGTCAACATCACTTGACCCTATGGTCAAAGACATTCACAATCTCTCCACTACAATTGTTGAAAACAATGATCAAAATCTCTCCATCGAGGAGCACATTGAGGATGTATCTACACAATCCGATGATCAACTCACCATACATCAAGAGCCACTTTTTAGTGATCTCTTTCAAGGAGTGTTAGGATTATTTGATCCTATTGAAATAATGCATGATCCGTTCACCTATGATCCTGTTGGAAATGTCTCTACATCACCTTATGAGTTAGAGGACATATCTCAAGAATTTATTCCAAAGCATGATCAAAATCTTTCACCAAAGTCTAGCAATGGTCCTTTTCAAAACATGTTGATCCCCTTTGACTGCATGGTTACAGATACTGAAAGAACCCTAAACTTGACACTTGAGGATATTGAACCACTTACCATGTACAATGATGACATCCAAGAACCATTTATAAGCAATCCATCCTTTGGAACTGATCCATGTCAGGAACTTGATCTAAAGCATGTCGAAAGCAACTCTGAAATCATTCAAGATCAAGAATTTGTATCTTCAAGATACTACAATCATCTAATGGAAACTCTCCTATCTATGCAAGATGTAGCACATACTCCTCCATCTACCCATGAGATGCTTTCTATGGATGAACACTTAGATGATCTTCATTCAAAATAGGATTCCTTTACTCCTGACATTACAACACAAAAGGAGAAGGTTATTGACAGTCAAATAGAGTTTTCAACATCAAGATCAAATATGTCCCAGAGTTAGACTGAGGCCATCATGAATAAAGATATCAAACATTATCCACTCAAGGAAGAAAATCAGACGGAAAAATATAATCTAGAGTTAGCAGAGAGGCGAATGGAAACAATGTCATCTACAATGGTCATTTGTCAGAGCATGTTTATTGAAAAAGATATCTCAAAACAAGAAGAATCAAGGAATAAAGGTGATACTATCACCATACTGGAGGAAACTTCATCTCAAGCAAATGTCAACATAGGAAGCATGAAGAATCCTTATGATGAAATTGATGCCAATACTACAACTAGTCATGTCATGAATTTTCATCCACCCAGCACCCCATCCATGAATTGGGACCAACGTAAAAAGAAAGATTTGAACCAAAGTACGAAGAACATTATCAAAGCAAAAGAAGCTAAAAATCATAATGGACAAATCAAATACATATGGATACCAAAGAATACAAAGAGAGATCATCCCTATCAAACTCCATTAGTCAAAGATACTATGGGGAAAAATAAAAAGGGAAAAGTATCCATCAAAGATGTCCACAAAAGAAAAAGCAGGCTTTTCAAGCAACGTACAAGGTATATCAAGCAGTCAATCCTAATTCCACACACACTTTTGTATCCACCCATCATTGCTCATCTTCCCAAATTTGGAGAGTCAAAGATTCCAAACTGTCAACCAATCCATCTTTTATGATACCTAAACACACTCCATCCATGCCTCCATGCATGATATCCAATTCTCAAATTGACCATGTATTGGCAACGACCCTTCATCATAAGGATTCACAAGGCACTCTATCGTGATGTACACACAAAGACAAAGTTAAATCCTGTATCGATGAAGCAGATCAAAAATCTCAAAAGCTGCATTCAAGTGCGCATATCTTAGCAAAACAGCTCCTTTAGGTAGGATACCGATGGCACATTATGATAGGGGCATCTACATCAGCAACACCTTGTGATTCAGCATGAACTTAAAATTTTTCATAAAAATACAAAAAAATCAAAAAATATGAAAATCCAAAAAATCAGAAAAAGGATCAAAAATAGTAAAGAGAAAAAATCATCCTCTAGTGAAAACCACTACGGTGGCGCTTTGGGAAAGACCATGACAAAAACTTGGCAAACAGGCATCATGTGTAGAATCGAGCATCTATGTGCGCCAGTTCAGATGAAAGCATCTCATCCCATCAATAATAAATCAAGCATTCCATCCATCTTATCCATAATAAATCCATCCATCCATGAGCCATTGATCCAATCCATTTTCATATATCTACGTCCATCATCCAAGTTATCTTGATCTTGATGAAAGTTTGGGGCACACTTTACACTTGCATATGGTAAACATCTTGACATGGGCCGTTTTCATTAATCATATCCTATGCAGCATTATCTGAGCTATGAAGCATTATCCAAATGAGTATTCTTTATCCAAGCACCTTATCTTATCGCAAGATAATCATTGGCATCCTTTGCATACTTACCTTATCCATCCATCCATACACCTATCCAAGCATCTATCCCATCACATTCCATACATTGCTAGACAATGGGGGCATATATGTACATCTTGCTTCGAGAATAAATCTTGGTCTATATCCTCCAGATTATGTGGTGATCTGAACATTGGAAAACATGAAATCAAATTGGTCAAGCATCTGCAATCCAAAATCTGAATCACTAGCCCATGGCATATTTTGATGAGAAGAAATTCCTTATCAGTCTTCAACTTTCATCGAACATCGATCCAAACAATCACTATCAGTCACATCTAGGTTGCACTTCAAACGTCAACATCACATCATCTAAAACATTTTTTGTTTCAAACCAAGCTTCATCAATCATGATCAATCAAAATCCAATCAAGAAATCATCAGGATATCCTTGTGTTGCTTAACACTATCCTTTCATTGTTGTGCATCCTCAACAATGATTATCATCATCAGTCTTGATCAAATCATCATCAATCCATCATCATCTTGGGGATATCATTCCCAATCATTGTGTTGCTTAACACTATCCTTGCATTGTTGTGCATCCTCAACAATGTTATCATTATCATCAATCCATCGACCTAATCGATCAACCTTAGCTTGGTTTTCAACCAAAATCCCAAAACAAAGCACTAATATCATCACACATACCCATATCCAAATCGTCAAAATCATGCAAAAATCCAAAAACATCAAAAAAATCCAAAAATCCAAAAACATCCAAAACACATCAAAAATCCAAAAACACTCAAAAGTCATAAAACATCAAAACATTGGAAACCAAACTATGTGTTTAGGCTTAAGCGTAGGCAAGGCTAATCTCTAATTAGCCTCCATCAAAATCAAAAACATTGAAAAACATCAAAATCCAAAATATCAAAAATTCAAAAATCAAAACATTTGAAAAATTCAAAAACCAAAAACAGCCTCAAAACATTTCAAAACGTCAAAAACATCCAAATATTTGAAAAAATATGTCCACCTCATCTCGCTTGCACCCACAATAATCAATCATCCATGATAAACTGATCATCATCTTCATCCTTTGGCAATGCAAATAGAAACAATCACAACAATCAGCAAAAGCAAGCTTCAATCGTAAAATCAAAATCGAAACAACAAACCATTAAACACAAAATCAAACTCTTGATCACTTTCAAACAGGTCAATCAACCTTATATCAATAGCCTATCAATCAACTTATCAAACCATCATCATCCTATACAATGCATGTCCTAGGATATATCGTTTCGACAATGGGCATCATTTTGGATATCACCTTGGATTCTTATCCTATCAAAACACATCCCTTTGGCTGAAGGTATGAAGAACATTGGCTTGTTTGCGTACTTGATTTTTTCTTTTGATTTATCTTATTGCGCTCCAAGGACCTCTCAATGATATCTGAATGAAAGATTTAGAGAGATAGGAATGGGGCAATGATCATCATTCTTTTTTTTGCTATGCTTGTTGGACGTTCTTGTAAAATAACTTGGCAAATACTTGCTTTGTTAGATATGTATGGAGGATGTTTTAACTTGTTGACTATTGCATTGATTGGTTATACCTTTCCGTGTTTTGGTCCGAGATGTTTGAGACTTCTAAAGTGCATCCTAGCAGAGTTTCCATATGTCAAGTGTGAACAAGAATACTCCTATCTATTTGTTGAGTCAAAGTCCATCACACTAAGTACAATGCCATCCTGGTCCTTCATACCTTGATGCATCATGCTTAGGCATGTTATCAAAAATAAAGTAAGTGACCCTTTTAAAATCTCAATCCTTGATAAGCAAATCATCAGATCATTTATCATCATCAACATCATTCATCATCATCATTTATCATCATCATCATCATCATCATCTCAAATAAAGTCTCATCAGATGATGGACTTGTTGGATCCTCTTGTCATCATCTCATTTCCGTGCTAACATAACATCACCAAGGCATCGCCAATGCATCCATCATGCATCCATTATGCATTCATCTTGCATCCATAAAGATCAGTATTCTACATATCATCATCATAATATAGATCTGTTAGTCTAAGCATCTCATAAATCATCCATTGCATATTATAGCATACCACATCATCCATGCCATCCATTTCACATCATATCATCATTTAAGTTGTTTAGGATAATATAGATTTGTTATTCTAAGCATCTTAAAATCATCTCATTTGCATCATCATCCATAACCACTCATTTTGAACCTCTTTATCGTGAGATCAACCCTCAAATCGAATCTTTTCACTCGATCTCTCGAGGGGGCAATGTACCAGTGTACTTTCCGTTGGGGCATCTGAAAAATTAGAAACTTTTTGAATTTTGATTGCGGCAAGTTATTCTTTGAACCAACGCAACAAGTACATTGCTTCAAAGAGGGGGAAAATGTAGACATGCAAAAATAACATTCTACATTTGATCAGGTTCATTCATCAACTGAACTAGATTTCACATTAGGTTCACCTTCATTCATTTAGCAGGTAATTTCATTAATCTCCATTTCCTAAGGTCATTTAAAATCAAATAAACATTATCATCAACCTTTTAATAAATCAAACATCCATTTAAATCAAATCCTAAATGATATTCCATCATTTTCTGATTTAAATAAATCAAATATCAAAGTCCTAAAAGTCAAACTCACCTAATCATCATTAAACTAACATAATCATCATCTATTTAATCTAACCGTGATTAAATACTAATCTCACCCACTTGCATTCTCTAGATATCTCCACTTGTACAAATAAATCAATTGTATTGATTTATTAAAAACCCTCATTTTCCCTCAACATGACAAGTTGATTTGTCCCTCCAACATAGCATTTATTGCTCTTCTTTCTTGTCCCCCTCTCTAAATTTATTGCAAAATTTGAATTCAAATTCTCCCTCTCATGGGCACTCTTCCCAAATTCTGCACAACCATTGGCCTATCACCACTTGACAAGTGTCCTCTTCTCATTGGAGGATCTTTAGTCCCACATTCACCCTCTTAGTCAATCTCTCATCAAGAAAATCTATAAAAGAAGGCCTTCATTCTCATTCATGGATCCACAACTTTTCTACAAGGTTACTCTCTTAATTTGACAACTCATCTTGTTCATCATCCCCATTACATTTACATCATCTTAAGCTTTGATCAAGGATTGGGAAAGGGTCACTAGCACATGTGACACCAATCCACTATGAGATGAAGTTGATTCATGTTGTTTGTATGCTTATTTGGTTTTTCTTGTTGTTTTAATATCTTACTTAGCATATCTAACATGTTTCATTATCTCATAGGGATGTTGAGGATTATTTTGGTTTAAAATGCTAACCATATGTAGACTTTCACATCCACAATATGTATATGTATGTATATATATGTATATATATGTATATGTATAGTATGTACATACACATGTAGATATATGTATATGCATATATATGTATACGCATATATATGTATATGTATATGGCTATTTGTGTCAACTTTGCTTGGAATTTTGGTCAACCTCCCCATATTTCAAACTTCTTACAGTCTAGGAAAGGGTGGCAGATGGGTTATAGCTTTGGCCAAAATTTTTGTCATCCTCTCATATTTTTTGCCTTATGATGGCCTGAATAGGTGGCAGAGGTTGTTGGATTCTTTGGGAATAGGGTGGCATTTGTCGGGCCACATGGATAGAGAAAGCTGCAAAAATTAAACGATGTTTCGCATCAACATTAATTGTTGTATGATTTTCATGTATTGAGGATGGTGTAATAATAGCTATTGTTAAACACCTCGAGAAACAAAATGAGTGTCTGAGAAATTTTTAATAAGGAATTGTTTGGTGTCATTCTATTGCTATAACTAATATTGGTGCTATGAGCAACAAGGGTAAGCTTCTGTGAGGTTCAAGCTGGATTAGGCTTTGTGTAGCTTCTTTGTGAGGCCTGCCCCTATGATACACCTAGTATTTAGACTATTTTGAGTTGTGGTTATTGATTATGATTTTAGATACTATTGATGACATGATACTTAGACATTTGAATTATATGATGATTTAAATATGGTATCTATACATTTGAGTTCTCATGATGATTTGATTATGACTATACTACATGCTTGGTTAGATGACTGTAATGGTTGACCTAAGTTTATGCTAGTTATTGTGGCTATTTAATTTGAATTTTGAAATGATGAACAAATGAAATATGTAATTAGTGATTTTTCTAGTTATGATATGAGATATATATGCTATGTGAAATTATGAAACTTGAGTATGTGAAATGGTGATTCAATTGCTTTGATATATGATTTAATTGGATGGAAACATGTGTATATGAAATGGTGATTCAATTATTTTGAAATATGATTTATTGGATGGATTAAGGCGTGCATTGAGTGTGCAGGTACATTTTCCATGGCCAATGGAAATTGGAGGTAATCTCTAGGAACCTTGCGTGAATTAACTAGTGAAGCCGAGCTATAGTCCATATGGAGGGACTACAGTTCCATTATGTAATGCATTTTTTGTGATGTTATTTGTGAATGTTTGTAAATTGGTTTTAATTTCCATGTCAATCCATTTAAGTGGTGAGTTGTCCACCCAAGTGGAGAAACTCGGATTTGATCTTTAGGGCACTTTGTGGGGGTTGAAAAGTTAAGTTTTTTAAGTTTTTTAATTGATTTAAGGTCCCTAGGTCAAGTACCTATGGGTTAGGTACCTTTTCAGCTTAAATTTTTTATAAAGTTTCATGCATAAGCACCTTTTTTGAGGACTTAAAGAGGTTTGACGAAAATAAGGTTTTGAGAAGTGGGATGGGGACTAGTCTCTTTCCACTCCCACTTCTCTATGTTGTCTTGGAAGTCCCCCAAGTTCTCACACATGTGAGAGCACACATGGGTGAATGTGCTTGAGAGGGTGAATGGGTGAGTGACAAGTGTCACTTCCCATTCAAAAGAAATTTAAACTTGAATTCTATAAGAAAAACTAAGAACAAGGGTTTTGGGGGTTCTCTTTTGCATTCTTGTTTTCTTTGGAGGTTGTATTTTTGGGGCTCTTGGATTTGGTTTGAGAGATTGGAGAGAAAGCTTGGAGGGAGAAGAGTTGGGCTCATTCTCTTCACATCCTTCCTCATCTTGGGTTAAGGTAGGCTCAACACACACTTTTGCTTCTTGTGTTTTAATTTTGTAAGTTATGTACATGTATTTGTGTGTTTTGAAATGCTCCCCTTAAATTTTTTGTTTTTTGTATGTTGTTGGGAAAAAGGGTTGTAATGGGATAGGCTCACCCAAATTTGGGAAGAGCATCCCAAGTTGGGGATGGATGGAGTAGGAACCTCCATGGGGACATGTCATTCCTCCTTAGAAAGGAGAGGTTAGTAAAAGGGGTATGTGTACCCATATGGTTTGTGAAATGTGAAGGGTGGTTTGGGTGGATAAGAAATGAGAAGGAAGGGTTGTAATGAAGGGTTGAAAAAAAATTGGTGATTGTTATCCATGGTGTTTTCTTTTGAGTCCCCAAAATGGAGTGTGTAGTCCACCCTCCATTCCCCATTTTTAGTTCATAATAAACTCTTTGTTATGTGAAAGTTCCCTTGGGTGGGTGTGTATAATTTGTGTGTATTTTGTGTGATAATTGTATTTGCCTTGCATGAATGCACCTGGTTCCCAAGGTGTCTCCTAGCTCGGGGGTGGTTGGATTTCCAACCAAAGGTTGGGAGGTGAGCACCCATGGCCTATGGAAAAAAAAGGAGTTTTTATGTATTGTGTAGTTTGCAGGTTGAAAAACCCACAACTTAGAAACAAAAATGTTCTTTCTTGACCAGTATTAGTGTTATCTTGAAGAAATCTGCCTTGTTGGGATTTATGCTATAGTATTGAAAGGTTGATGTAAAAGAGTAAATGTGTCTCTATTTCAGTTATATAGATTTTTTACAAGATATGTGCAAACCTCCATGGTAGTGTAGATGTAAATAAAATATTACTCCTTATCACACTATTATATTTGGTGTATGTAGTTGTTGTATAAGAGTTCCAAATGGTATATTTTTTTTCATCATTCCGATGAGTGTATTAAGTATAATAAATGTTGTTTGAAACCTATCTATTTATGTGGTTACGTTTTCAGGAAAGAGAAGAAGATATTAGATTTATACTCTGGTATGATTGTTCTCTATGTTTCTTTGTATACTTGCATTCTGTATTTTGTGCAACAAGAAAGAAAATATAAATAAATAAAACAAAGCTTCTTCATTTTTGCAATGAAAAGAAAATATATAATGTGTGCTTAGAAAATGGGATATATCATTATGTCGATGAAAGATCCATATATTAGTTTTTATCATTTGAAATAAAACGAGTAACTCACTGTAAGCATGTATTCTTTAAGAAGGATAATAAACTATAAGTTTGTCACATTGCCTTGAAATAAGAATGTTAAGCTTCAGACAAACTATTTTCCCTTACTAGAAAAATAAATGAAAATGGTTATACCATCTTGTTTTGATAGTTGAGGAAAGAAACATGAAAAGGAAAAAAATGCATGGAAGAATCCATTGTCAAGGTTTTCTGCTATACTGGAAATGTTGTCATAAGTGAAATTTGTATACTATTTCTTTTAAATATATATTCATGTTGTCTATGATGTGTAATTCTTTTAATATTTAAAAATAGTCATTGAGAAAATACTTATACCAATCCATTTCCCCTGGAAATTCCTAAAAAGGAAACTCACATTCTAGCTGAATCCCTAAGTGTCTATAGCTAAGTTTCATTGCAGATTCAGTATAAAAGAAAATGCCACCACAAAATCTTAAGCCACATGCAAGTTAAATAAATACAACTTGAAACTAATATACTGTCTTGAATGATCAGAGAACTTTGAAGTCTAACTCTTTTAAGCAGTGGCCTTACATAGTGGATCCCTGACAGGGCATCCAACAAGAGTTTGAATAGAGGACTCGCGTAGGCCTGAGTTGGAGTCGTGTCGCCTCCCTTGACCTCCCTCTGAGCCTCACACTATGAGATGTGCATCTATATGGATCTGCGGATAAATGAACAATAGAAACAGGATTGAGTGCACAATAGTCACCATACTCGATGAACCTACAACTCTTGGGAGATGCAGATGGTTGTGACTCCCATAGGCAGCGGCCATTTGGCCAATGTTGTATGTTGGGTAGGGCCAATATGTAGTTCATGGTCTCTACAACTGAGATTACATGACCAAACAAAATAGGAGTCGCACAAGTACACCTAAGAGTGCCATCGACCTGAGCAAATGAAAGAATAAATGAATGAAGATACCTGTAGAGAAGAGACACTCAAAAAATGATCTCTAGCCACCCAAGAAAAGCCTAGAAATAAGCTCAAAAAAACAAACCCTACAGCATTGCTTTGATCCTCTCCCAACCGTAGATCTTCTTATCAATGACAGTTAAGGTGTCCTTGACGGAAGAGTAAATGAGTTTTGATTATTTTATTTTATTTTATTGACAAACAAGTTGCAATGGTGTAATCTGCCTTCGCATGCAAGAATCTAAAATAGAATAGATAAAATTTACCTTGCGAAAAGTATAGGACAAAGCCTTGAATTAACCATCTGATAATGGGTAATATTGATATTGAACAATGGTGGCAACGTGTGTTGGAAGAAATAGCCATATAACAACAGAATAAATTATGTGAAGGGAAGGGCGGTAAAATTCCATGAAGGATAATTCGATTTATCAAAGAAGAAAATAACTAGCATACATATATTAAATATTATTATATATAGCAATAGGTGCAACATGTAAGAGATTAAACAAAATAGGAGTCACACAAGTACACCTGAGAGTGCCATCGACCTGAGCAAATGAAAGAATAAATGAATGAAGATACCTGTAGAGAAGAGACACTCAAACAATGATCTCTAGTCGCCCAAGAAAAGCCTGGAAATAAGCTCAGAAAAATAAACCCTAAGGCGTTGCTTTGATCCTCTCCCAACTGTAGAAGATCTTATCAACGACAGTTAGAGTGTCCTTCTAAATGAGTTTTGATTATTTTTTTTTATTTTTTTTTGACAAACAAGTTGGAATGGTGTAATCTGCCTTTCACACGCCAGAATATATATTAAATATTAATATATATAAAATTCGAGAGTTATCATTATTAAGGCGTTATTGCACTGAGAAAAAATGATGCTCGAGGTATTTTATATGTATTAATATTTAATATATATAGCAATCAGGTGCAACATGTAAGAGAGTAATATAATAATATAATAATATAATATTATAATAATGTTAATTATTATAATATAATAATATAATATTATAATAATGTTAATTATTATAATATAATATTAAATTATATTTCCATATAATATTTAATAAATATAATAAAATTTTAATTTTAATCTAATAGAATTAGAATTAAATTAGAACTTAATTGGAATCCTAACCTTAACTTAATGCTAAGCTTAACCCTAATTAAACCCTAATCATAACTCTAATTAAACCCTAATCATAACTCTAATTAAACCTTATAGTAAAATTTTATATATTTTTTTAAAATTTAATAATAATAATTAATATAGAATTAAATAATATTATGTTATAATATATATTAATATTATAAAATATAATAAATACTATTTGTGTGATTTGTATTTTTTTATATTTGTGTAATATAATTAGGTTTAGTATTAGGGTATAGTTAGATTTAGGGAGAGTTGAGGTTGGGTTTGGTATTAGGGTTAAGGTTACTATTGGAGACACAATTACAATTGGTGTTAAAATTAGCGTTAGGATAAGATATATTATTATTTATAATTTGTGTTATGGTTGGAAGAGGGATGGAATAAGAATATAGGTTGCTCCTTTACCCTATTCTATGTACAAGATGGAAGATATTAAATAAATTAATATTTTATTATATAATAGTATTTTATTATATATTAGAATTTTTTATATTTTTTTGTAATATATAAATATATAATTTTTTATTAATATATAGTAATATTATAATTATGTTTTAAAAAGTATTATATATTAATATATTTAATTTTAAAATAAAAAAATATAATATTTTTATATAATTGAACCCTAATTGAATCAAAATGCTAACCCTAACCATAATTGAAACTTAATTTCCCCCTATATCTAGTTCTAATTCTAAAACCTTTTTATAAAAGCCATTTTAATGTAGTGTAGAAGCTATTTGGACATGTTTACTCTTATAATATTTTAGTTTGTGTTTATTTTCCTTTTCTTAATATCCTATGCTTCCAATTTTGACTAGTGGTATTAGAGCGTGGAAGATGGAGAGGATTAATAAGAGTTATTTCTGCACTTTTTTAAGTTATGAAAGATCTGTACTCATCTAAATATTGAAGAATTATTTGTTTAAAAAGTATATATTTTGATTCCATCTTCACCTACAACACAAAGATTATACAATATGTACAAAGTGAATTTCTTTGCTAAGAGTTGTGTTTTTTAAGTTCTAGAAATTTCAAATAAATATAAAAAACAAAAGATTTAATTTTTTCATTATATTTCTTGAATGAATGTGAAGCCAATCTAAAAAATAAAAAAATTAACTATATTATAATTATAGAAACAATTTTAAAATGCATAACTTTTTACATATTGAATTTTAAAATATATACTTCTATAAAACTTTAAAAGAAAATAAAAGATCACATCAATTAAATTTAAAACATATCCTAATAATATTGGGTTAAAGTAAAAGCTAAACTATTTCACAATACCCTTGTCCGCTAAAGAAACTAAAACATATCACAGTTGTCTTGGGCAGATGAAGGGTAAAACATATCACAATAATTGGGATTCTTATGTCCCTCCAATTAGTTCAGCAACCATCGGCTAACAGGGAAACCGATCGATCCTGAAACTACTGCATGTTCACTAATAATTTTTTTGAAAAATGTTGTACTCCAGCAAACGAATCCTTTTCTGTTCTGACTGCTGCCCGAGATTCCAACAGGCTGAACATCTGCTGCTCATGCTTGAGCGCACTTTTATGATCACTACTTCCTACCATCCACTGGTAGACATGAAAGCACGACCGTAGACACGCAAGAGTGCTGTTAGACATGCATGCAAAATTTCAAGCATATTATTATTATTATTTGTTTTCTACTGTATCGATCGTACCGATCTGCAATGCATGGCTCAAGGAAAATTGAATGATAATCATCAATAATAATAACTATTCAAAACATAGTAAATCTTATGCACAACTTTTATCACACATTTTGTTTCATGCAATATTTTCGATTCTAATATCAACATACATTCTGTTTCATGCAATATTTCTGATTGTGAAATGATACATGCAATGAAAACGTAAGATAACATTCCTAATGCAACCCTTGCTGCTGCTGAGAAGTTTTCCGGTCTCCGCTATTCTTTTCGTTTCATGGAAGCTACTTGATAGAATATTCAACCCTTCACAAATAAACAAATCTTGAATCATTTCGATGGAAAACGTTATTCAAAACAAATCTTAAAAACTTAATCCATAACTCATAACTCTTCCAATGTAAAAAACGAAGCAATGGTTCAAAGCTATTAAATTACAGTCTCTTGTTTGTAGATATCGATATAACCACTCGCAAAAACAAAGTTTTCACCAAGCTAAAATGGAACAAAAGACGAGAGGATGCCATAGATCATACCACTTATGGAGAAATAAGTGATGCAACAAAAACTACAATACTGGAAACGGAAAGAACTGAATGCTATAAATCTGACATCTATCTCTTGATAACCTTAGATTACTCTCTATAACCCTATAAAAATTCAATTTCACAAATCCTAAAAGGGGTGAAATTAAATTAGGTTTTGATAATCTACTTAGATAATTTGAAAAAGGAATCTTTGACATTCTTGTGAGTCTGTCAATATACGCCATTTGTCTTTCTCCTTTAACGTGACTATAATTTTCTTTTTCACCCATTCTTATTGTTTCTTCCATTGTCAAATTCTGGAACCCCTCAAGTTGAAATTTAGGAAGCCTTGTGGAATAGGCTGCATACTGTTGCGTCCTTTTCAGCCTAGGAATTATCAAATCCTCAAACCTGTTAAACTTTCATGGTCAAAAGCTGCTAATAGTATTTTAATATGCATCTGTATTGAATCTAAGGAATTCATTAACACCAAATATATGAAATATTATCAACTGTTTCTGATTACAATATAATCTGCTCTAATGTATGTAATTATAAACAGCAGGAAAGAAACGAAACCTACGTAAAAACCAGAAGATGAGGAAACCTGCCTAGAAACCAGAAGATGAGTAAACCTACGTAGAAACCAGAAGATGAGGAATTCAATGCACACTGCATCTAATTTCTTTATGGCACTCTTGCACTCCACTATAAACTGTAATGACTTCCACTCTCATCGTGAGACTCTTCAGCTTCTGTCGATTATGAGCTGATGCCAGCTAGCCGTTGCCTGCCAAACATCTGAGCTGCCATCGGTGAAACTTTTCAGCTTCTTCTTGTTCGTAACCACCATCATGACAGCCAGCAAGCACGTAAATTTTTTTGAAAAAGGGTTAATGTTTCTGGAGAAACATTCTTCCCTTTACAACTGAATACGCCTCTAACTCACCTTGTTGACTCCGTTCTATCATGCGACTAGTCTGCACGTTTTAGTGATATTTTTGCGTTGAATGCACCCTTGGGAGCGGTGCGTATTAAATACTTCTAAAGACTTTTCCTAAAATTATCCTCAATATTTAGAGCTACTGTTCTCCTCCTTCCTTTTATGTGAGTGACGTCCTCCTTAGGATGCTTTTCATTACCTTGCATAATTTTGTTGACCCCTTTTAAAATCAAGGCATGCCACACGTTAGAAATGTTTAGGTTTACATGTCCCTAGATTGATGAGTGGAACTTTATAATATATTTACATATATGGTAAAAGAAAAGAGAAGAGACGAATATATTTCCCACATTCCCAGGCAGGATTCTTTTAACCTTAAATATGAATATAGGTTTTAAAAAAAGAGTCCACGTAATACTAGGGAGTCTTTTAAAAAGATAGTTTCCCCTTATTTATTATCCTCCTCCCTCTCTTATTTAAAGGAAAATAATAATATCTAATATGTAGAAGAATTAATGTATATTTATTTGTATATTTATTTGTATATGCTATTCCTCATTCTTATAATTATTAAGTTTATTTCTTAGAGTATATAATTAATATATATTTAGGAATTGTTTATCTATATTTATTTATTTAAGGAAAAGTAAATAATTTAATATATAATAATTAAATAAATAAATTTTAAAATTTTAAAAGTAGAATAAATTAAAATATATATATATCTGAAATTCAATTTTGATGTTAATGTAAATTTTATAAATCTTGTATCTGTCAATTTTGAATTTGTGTGTGATGGTCTCTTCCTTCACCCACTCGTTTAAATACTCTCCCATCCTCAAGCTTCATGCCAATGATGTCATTCTTGGACCACGCCATTCGACCATTTGATGCATGTAGCTCTAGTTAACAAGCGCAACACATCATTTAACAGGTGGTTAATGTCTTCTTTTCAAAAAAAAAAAATTGTTAGTAGTGTTTTTTTTCCCTAGTGTAAATTATGGGCACTACATTCTTCAAAGGTGGGTGGAGCTTATTTTATGTTTTTTGCATGGGCGGATGGTTGGAAATGCAAAAGAAAAGTGTCGCCTCTGATAATATTTTTCCCATTTTTGTGTAGGGGAGGTGTGTTTGAAGCAAGTGGGAAGAGGTGCTATAAGATTTTTTCTTTTTGCATGGATTTTTAACTTTGAAACCAATATTGTTTGATTTATGGTTTTTGTTTAGTCATTATGGTTGCAATCCAATGAAACAGTCATTGTTATACAGTCTATGTTGAATGTTGTCCTTTATATTGTTAGTCATTGGTTTTATTGTGTGTACTTTGGTTGGAATGCTTGCAAGCCTTTTTGTTTTTTGAGCTTCCCGCCAAGTGAGGCAAAGGTGCAAATGGCCTTCCCTTTAAAAAAATCTAGGCCGAAATTCCCACCAGCTCCTCTGTTTTAATCCTTGTGGTGGTTGCAGGAAGGGTGCCAAACGCGGTTGTTGGCTTCCTTAGAGATATGTCATGTGTTCCCCTCTGTGTTGATAGAGAAGGCAACTAATATGGCTTATGTTGTTTCCATAGGGCATTGTTAGTGTCCCTTGTCTAGTGTTGGCTACGTTGTTTCGTTTTTAGTTCTGCAATCTTGGAAAAAGTATTTGGATTGTCCCTTCAATAGGTTTAAAAAGGTGTTGAACACATGTATGTGGTAGCTAATGTTCTTTGGTATATTCAATACAAAACCTATTGTTATAGGAATTCCTTCTTGAGAATGAAAGAAATAAAAAATTTATTTCAAACTAAATAACTATCTTGTCAAAAACAATAAATTTGAATGCTTTGTCTCCCTTTTCAAATAATATCTTCTTTAATATATAATTCTTATTAAAATAAGTTCCAGTGATGCTTCATATGGTGCTTGACTAGGATAACAAGGTGTTGAGAGGGAAAATTTTTCCCATCAAATCTTCGAATAAACACCTTAAGGATCAATCAAGAGGACACACATATAAGTAGATATATAAATATCTATATGTAAAGATGTAAATATTTATTTATGCAGAGAGTGCTATATCTAAATAGATGTTTATACCATATTTTTTCCTTGATATACAACTGGCTTGATCATAATTATAAAGAGAACAAACATCTAGACTGAATTTTCCCTCATTTTCCTGAACGAGAAGGCTAGGAATTCAAACCTTTTGTTGGCTGTAATATGTTATGTAGCCTGAAGCAAGGAATTATTATAGGCAACAAAAGCTTTGAATTTGTAGCCTCCTTAACTAGTCAACTAAGGGAAAATGTTGTGTGGATGTTTGGTCTCTTGAATGCTGGCTAGTTTCGAGATTAGTTGTTGTATGGTTTGTGTGTTCTTGCACTACTTGTGATCGTAGTTGTTGTTTATCCAATTGTATATAAAGTGTGAGATGAAAGATTGGTCTTGATTTATACTATACTTAATGTAGGAACTAATGTGCATATAAATGAAACCATAAATGAAACAATATTGCTAACAGTTACCCGCATACCATAACCCACATAATAGAATAAATCTTGATATCAAGATTCACAAAAAAAATACTAGATTCACTATTTTGGAACCATTAATAGAAAATGGAAGCCATAAATGAAACAATAGACAACACTCGCCCACCTGCCAAAACCCATGAAACTATATAGTCTTTTGAACAACAATTGACACAATGAAACAATATTGGTTTCAAGAGTCAACTAGATGAAAAAACCTGCATAAACATGTGAATTCAACATAGGAAACATAGAAAACAAAAAAATTGTTTTTGGCAAACCCAAATT